>CM065591.1:342393876-342993876 GCA_033119425.1 Bufotes viridis
GTTCAGCCACCAAACTAACAGATGGTTTATCTCAGGTGTCAATTTAACTGCCAATAGTCAACAATTAGGTTCACTAACAGTAAGGCAGTGCCCGTGTAATAAACAGAATACATTTCTTTAGGTCACACAACAGTATAACAGAGAAATTCAATACAATTACTTCACTATCACCAAAAAATTTATTTTTCAAACCAACAATGTAACAGCAGAAGTTAACGGTTTAATTTGACTGTCAGAAACGCAGCTTACACCACAAATGTGCTATCTACCACAAAACCTGTGTTTTTGCAACCAACTATGTAAATGCAGAGATCAAAAGGTTACTTAAAATTATTGAAATACAGGGTAGGCCTCAGATTTGCTATGTAGCACAAAACCAGTGTTTATTGCAACAAACTACAGAAAAGCAGTATGCCACTGCTAAATTATAAAACAGGTTTTTCAGCATTGTATGCAAAAGTGCTCTGTGGCATCACAATATGGGTTTAATCCCCCAACTACAGAAATGCAGTTTGTCACTGCAAAATTTTAAAACAGGTTTTTCAGTGTTGTATGCAAAAGTGATCTGTGGCACCACAATACGAGTTTATTCCCCCCAACTACAGAAATGCAGTAAGTCACCACAAAATTTTAAAACAGGTTTTTCAGCGTTGTATGCAAAAGTGCTCTGTGGCACCACAATACAAGTTTATACCCCCCAACTACAGAAATGCAGTATGTCACCGCAAAATTTTAAAATAGATTTTCCAACGTTGTATGCAAAAGTGCTCTGTGGCACGACAATACGTTTTTTTTCACCCAACTACAGAAATGCAGTATGGCACCGCTAAATTATAAAACAGGTTTTTCAGCATTTTATGCAAAAGTCCTCTATGGCACCACAATACGGGTTTATTCCCCCAACTACAGAAATGCAGTATGTCACCGCAAAATTCTAAAACAGGTTTTTCAGCGTTGTATGCAAAAGTGCTCTGTGGTACCACAATACAGGTTTTTTCCCCCCAACTACAGAAATGCAGTATGTCACCGTTAAATTATAAAATAGGTAATGAAGGGGAACTTGACCTGCCAGAAAAAAAGAATTTTTCCTCCACTGAGCTACCAGAAAATAACTAGACTAATGTCCCTGGCACACATGCAGGTCACATGCAGTTCAAAGAACACTGCAGTTGCTAAAATGGCCGTCGACCCCCACCTCACTAACAGATAGATTAAAAATTATTTTGCAGTATGACTGGGCTCAGGGCTGAGTACAAATATGTAGCATAGCACCCTCAATAATTGCTGTATTTCGAATATTTAACACCACCAAGTTCAACAGATTTCTTCCCAAATCTCTCCCTCACAGCAGCAGCAGAGCAAATTGACATGCGGTGCTACATGACTCCAGCTTAAATAGAGGCTGGGTCACATGCTGCACTTAGCCAATCACAGCCATGCCATTAGTAGGCATGGCTGTGATGGCTTCTTAAGGCAAAGGAGTGAAACGCTTGTTGATTGGCTGCCCTGCAGCCTTTCAAAAAGCACAAAGAAATCACTGAACAACGAACCCAAACTTTTACGGAAATGTTCGGGTTCGGGTGCAAAAACCCGTAAAGTTCGGTACGAACCTGAACTTTACAGTTCGGGTTCGCTCAATTCTACTCGTGCATATTGCTCAGTACACGTGAGTGCTCTGTATGACTATGGGTACAGAGTGAAATGTTTTTAATGACCACCTAGGAAATGAATATTTATGAAATATTTATGTAGTAATATTATGTAGTACATATATTATGTAATATTATCTGTGTATATGGAAAGCCATGTGGCTGTCTAAAAAAAAAAGGAAAGGTCCATTTTTGGGTATTATAAATAGGGAAAAGCATAGATTGTAATAATTCAAACCAGGTATTCATCAAATTCACATTTCAAAGTAAATTCTCAAGACATAAAGTATATACTTGCTATAAGAACTAGAACAAACCATAAGACCTTAAGTTACTTCTCTAATTAATTCTCAAATGTAAATAATGCTTAACATAAATTCATCTTTGACAACTGCCCTCCTTTGTTAAAATCCTGTTAAGTTGACTTTTTGACCTAAACCTTGATCTCTGACATTAAAGTTGGCCAAAATGAATTGATTTCTAAATGTGAAAAGCTGTCACCTTGATAAATTCACCCTTTTATTGTCTCGGAGTTTGTGTGAAGTATCAGGCAAAAAAATAGCACAAATAATGATTAATTTAATCCATTTTCATGTCAAATGAGATTAATTGTGAATAAAGGATTCCCAATTTATCATTAATGACATCTATTCCACGTGAAAATGTGAATGGATTTCAGGTCTTGGAACAGGGCTTCACAAGGGAGTATGAAAAATGGAGTGTAACCTTTAGTGAAGGTTTTATTTTATTGATTCCTTTTGATTCCTATTGATACAGATTTGATTTATCTGTATAGCCTTTGCAGCTTGGATTTACCACTTAATAATTCTATTTTAGCATTTGATTTTGTGTGGATAATTTTAAAATTGAGAGGAAAAGGAAAAATAATACAATAACATCATTCATATTGCTGCTACTACTACTTATCTATATTACAAATGCATATGAGTATGTTTCTCATGGAATTTTATAGTGACAATTTATGGTAAATTTATTGGTGTTTTAATATACAGTATGATAAGAAAACAAATATTTCTTAGATTTGTTGCAATCATTTCATACTAATATAATAGCAAAATAAGTCATAGCAGTAGTAGTGAAGGATCATTTTGAGTAATACACATTATGCTCTTTCTGTCCAGGGTTCTGAAATTTTGTAGCTTTATTTAAGCATTTTTTACATGTTTTTGTCCATATAGTGTCATTTAGCATGTTTTTTTGTATGCCTTGCATTTTTTGTTATAGATGTACGGTATCCCACTGTAAAATCAATTCCTCCATAGAGCAATATGGGGAAAATACATTGGTTCAAAAATGGCAGTTAAAAAACACAACACACAGAGCATGGCAGAAAAACAATAGATGTCTATGGGACAAAAAAAAAAACAGGCAATGAAGGAATAAGAATATAACCATAATACAGTGTCACCAGGATTTCTAGTACCCAGCCTAAAACTGTTTATATTAATTGTCTCGGAAAGTCACAAAACGAATTTCTCGAAAAAGACTTCATATTTTTTTTCCCCTGTATATGTCAATTACTTCAAACAGCTTGATTTCATTTCAGCATTACTTTATTGCATTAGTCATAAAAAAGAAATGACCTAGTTTAACGCTTGTAGATAGGGACAGACACGGACAGTGAGGCCTGACCTGAAACCCGGTCCGCTTTCCCTAACTACTTGCAGTATGAGCCTTAAATAGCAAGACCGCAACTGGCCGATGGTCCCTATGCTACTAAGGTGCAGAGACAGACAAATACTAGAAGACAAAAACAACACAAAGGGATAGTCGTACGAAAATGGGTCAGAATCAGGCAGATAACGCTGTACAAAAATGAGAGACAGAGAGTAGTCAAAAGACAGGCCGAGGTCAGAAACACAAACAATTCAAATAAACCCAAGAACCAGAAACCTAGCTAGGGAGCCTATAAAGGACTATCACTGGCACTGGTATCTGGCCAGCAAGGGGTTTAAATAGAGCACTGAATTCCAGGATCAGAATCTGATAGGTAATGACTTGGCACTCCATTAGTCGAAACACAATAAACAGGAATAGAACAGCGGAGCAATCAACCCACTGCTAGTTTCCTCCAGCACATGCCCACTGTGGGGAGAACCAGAGCATTGCATCCTGTTGCTAAGGATGCGGTCGTGTCATCAGGGGGCACGGCTTCACAGCATGACTCTCCCGGAGCGCCAAAGCAGGAGATCTCGCCACTGGAGCCCAGACAGGTAACTTTGTTACACATACAAAGCATAGCATAAGCTATTGCGGCTGTCCCTGTACCACCCACTCCTTGCCCACATTTTGGAAAAGCGGTTAGCGGAGATCTCAACCCCAAAAAAGTAACACAATTTTGACAACAATTTTCTGACGTACAGGGGTTGACATATGTCCCCCATAGTATTTGTTAACTTGATCTAAAAGTACAGACTTGTAGATGTTATTTTTATTTTAAACAAATGATGAATCTACTAAATTGTTTCCATTGTGCAAATATAAAAAATAGGTAACATTACTGGACTTTTATGAAAAAAGTAGAACTAATTTAAAACATGCAGAGCAGGTCTAACAGGTGGTAAAATAGGATTGCATAGCTGTGGGTAATTTTTGCTTATTTCAGTTTTGATGCTTAATTGATATAGGTCTACATTTTAGGGAATTCAAAATGATGCAGTTTCCAAGATCTACAGATCGGTGAAAAATATAGTACTTTTGAACTTTAGGAATGGGTTCCATGGAAATCAAATTATTGATGTGTAAGTGTGTGGACCATGAATCGTTCAGGAAAAAATGGGTGGAAACTCTTAACGTTCGGTGACCATCATTTATTACTTCTTATTAAATTCTTTGGTGTTATTTTTTTAATTATGGTAGGATTATACAATCATCCGTATGTTATTTTTGAGATTGTAGGCTTAGGTAGAAACCGATTTTTTGGCTGCCTACGAAACAACTTATCTTTTAACGTTTTAGCTTAGCCAGCTGAGTAAAAATTAAATTATATACATGAATATTAACAAATATTTGTCAAAAATTAGACATGGACAAGGTAAATATCTGAGGTGTGGATATAACGTAATGGATCAGCAGAACGTTTACTCTATAGATCATCATTTCATCTGTAGCCTTTTTCTTTGTATAAAACATTGTGGCCCACACTTACTTATTTGAGTGCACTAAGCTGTTGTAGACACCAAAATTTGGTGCATCAAGGTTTAAGAAATCTTCTGTTCTTTGCCTTTGCTAGCCAAGGGGACATGGTTTACCAGAAAAGGTTTGCAGCTCAGCTGGAAAGGAGCATTATCTAAGATACATTAGTTGGGGTCACATTTATTCAAAAGTGTCTAATGACATACTATATTTATCATCAAGCCTGAGTCACTGTGATAAATCTGGTACAGGTCTGGACAGCCTGTCTAAGCTTATACCATATATATATGATTAGTAAACCTGCCCCTGTATTCTCTTTAAAAAAAAAAAAAACTCCTATATCTAAAAGACATAGAAATATCTGATGACTAATCACATCGTTTGTTGTTTGGTACAAACAATAGCAGAGAAAAATCTAACACACGACAAACATGAAGAAAAATAGGCTGTATATCAGTAATAATCAAAATGCTCAAAATCAGACATTTTGAAAAACAAAAATTATTAGTATGATTTTCATCTTTTAGGGCCAATAAAATATCACTTCACCCTTCATTGTCTTGGCAAAAAAAGAAAAACAATGCATGATATTGGTCGACAGGGAATCCGCTAAGGGCATTTTTTCATAGATTTTTCTGTGGCTTATAGAAGTGCAAGCAGAGTGTTATTTAGGTGTTGTGGATGAGTCAAGGCTGAAGATCCAGTGAACATCATCATGGTGTACACTTGGACTCTGTACATTGTATGGGAGGCTGCATGTACTGTATGGCATATGGGAAATATCTGCCCTGTCATGTCCCTTACTTATGACTTGCAGCTCTTTTTTTCTGTATAAATTGCATATACTCTGATTGTACACGATTAATATCTGGATATTGGCATTACGGACAGGTGCAGATGGGTACTACAGTTCCACATTTTTAATTAATGTATATTCTGCCTGACTTTTTTATGAAACAAACACATTAATGACAGAAAAAAAGTTTATAATTCCAAATAACCCCCTTATAATACTGCAGGCAGCGCAGCTTTCACCCAGACCTTTGTCAGACTGCCAATAGCTGAAGCCTAATTCCAAAATCTGCATACAAAAAGCTGCCATATGTCAGAGAGTAAATTATCCTGTTATTCTTCTTCACATACCATGGTATAGACATTGGAAATGATATATTTTTATGGCAATTGCATTTGAAATTGTCTGCATATTTTATTTCCCACTTTGCATTTGAATGCAAGGATTTGTAAAAAATTATAATTTCTAGCTTGTTTTTACCAGATTTATTCTATATATTATAACGCGACCATTATTGTATGTTACCATTTCCCAATTATATTTTAGTTGTTCAATGTATTCGCAAATGAAAGCTGGTATTGTTCAACATTTGCCTATAGATTAGTATGTTATATGGAAAGCCAAGCTGGTAAAATAATGTTTGTTTAATAATAAAAATAATAATAACAATAGCTATCAGTCAGCCATTCAAGGTTACATGCCTTAATTACCAAGGAAGTGCACAAAGACCTCACAGAGGCTTTAATACTACACAAGAATAGCATCAATGTATTTTGCTAGAGGGCATGGCCACCACCAAAGAACCTAATACTAGGAGGGGGTCTTCTCACTAATATGACCACAGGAGCCCTCCATTGAGTGAGATAAGCTGTTCATAGCCGTTGATCTTTGTCATGAGCCACACAGGATAACTATTTCTGGGTTTATACCAGACTGTTTTGTTTTCAATTGATGATGAGTCTCTTTCATTAGACTCTGTTCATGCAATAAAAAATACCAGAACCCAGACAGACTTCAATGGGGTCTGTCAAGATTCATCGCTTGTAAACGGACCAGGAATAAGCTGTCATTTTTCTGGTACATATGGAGAGGTAAAGGCATTTGGAATGACAGTTTTTCAGATATGTCGCTTGGTATGTAATATACAAAGGGCTGCTTTTACTTAAAGGGGTTATCTGACTATTTGTAACTGATAACCTATACTCTAGGTCATTAGTATCCGACCAGTTGGGCTCTGACACCCGGGATCCCACTGATCAGCTGTTTGAGAAGGCAGGTGCTGACTTCTGCAACCTCGCTGCTTACCCTAGTCCAGTAACATCACGACCATCATCCCTATTCAATTTATCAGTTAGAAACAGTCAGATAAGCCCTTTAACTCACTAAACATATACATAAACACATCTCCATTTATGCATATATTTCTTCAAAAGTCTAGCAATGATAATTTACATTTTCTGAAAGCAAAAATCAGCAGTTTTTATAGTGCTCTGTTATGGCAACTGAAAAGCCTTGCATCTGGCATTCTGCTATTTATATTGCTAGTACAAGACAGCATTTTGATAGATTGTGCCATCTGAAATTTTTACAAAGTACGGCATTGTAAAGGCCTGGCCACCAATTAAGATTAATTGACTAGTCTGCTTCAAGTGTTAAAATGTATTATTTCTGAACAATATAATAAAGAACCACAGGCAAACCACTAAACATAGACATATGCCTCACCTTCTCCCCCTTTAGAAAAAAAATATGATGCTCTATTGCTTTGTCTGCAATGGAGACTAATTTAGCTAAATTACTTATACCTGGAAGAGACTAGAACAGTTTATGGTAGCTTTACATCCTACGTATAGTCAGGGGTGTTACTAGGGTATCAAAAGATCTAGGGCCCAAGCCCCAATGAATATGACCCACTTCTCTAAGTCAACCTCCCCACAAACCACACCCAATTCTACTCTACTTCCTATACAGCAGCATATACTTCTCACATCTAGTGCCTCCCAGGTGACATCTCCTCCGATGTAGATCTTCTCTGTCATCATCTTCTCCATTCGGTCTGGACAGCTTCTTTCAGCGGCACTTATCTCTGCAGAGTTTGACACACACAGACATCTTAACTTCCTCACTTTTCTATTATCATCCCCCAATTTCAAGTGGCAAAAGTGTTATCCTGCTGCTCGCTGTGCTCCTCAATACCCCTAAATACTATCCTTAACTAAAATTAGTGCCATACAGATAGTCCCCCCCCATAGAAATAGTGCTCCTCAAAGTCCTACCAATAGTAATTCCCTTCTAGAATGCCCTCATTAGTAATACTGCCCTCTACCGTGCCCCCAACAGTGATTATGCTCTCCAAGAGTGCCCCCATTAGTAGAAGAGCCCTCCAGTATTAATAATGCCCTCATAAAGGGGTCATAGGCAGTGGGCATGGAACCACTCCGTCACCCAATAAGTTTGTTTTAGCGTTAATCCTAAGGCAATTGTCATGGAAGTCCCCTTGTTATTCCCCCTTTAATTCCCGTACTAGAATCTGACCTTCACTGCAGGGGAACCACCAGGCTGCTACATATTGCTCATACATCCGACAGAAAACCTATTGCTCGGGCATTTTCCCATAAGAGAAGGTTCCTTAAGTACCCCAGGTTAGCCAGTCATTGGTGAAAATCAAGATGTGTGCAAGCTGGTTCTTTAGGAGCAAGGAAGTGCACCCCTATGGCCTCTTTCTTCTTGGATCTGGATAGTCTCAGAAATTTCTTAAAGGGACCTTTCACCACTCCTCACATGCCTGTTTTAATAGCTTCATGCATTCCCCATGTAATAACGATTTTGGAGCATCTATTCTCATGACTCTATGTTGTGCCATTCCTTTATTATTTCTACTAGAAGTCATGAATGAATTGCTAGCAGTCTGCAGTAAGGGTACATAGGGGTGGTAAGAAGTTGGGGGTGTCCCTGCACAGTCTGAAAATGGCAGCACTGATTGGATAGAGTGAGTTGGTGCAGGTACACACCCCTAACTAGTCACCACCCCTCTGTACACTTACTGCAGAGTGTTAGCAATTTATTCATGACTTCTAGTAGAAATAATAAAGGAATGGCACAACATAGAGTCATAAGAATAGATGTTCCAGAATTGCTATTACATGGGAAATGAATGAAGCTATTAAAACAGACATATCAGGAGTGGTCAAAGGTCCTCTTTAAGCATAACTGGACCATTAGTGTTCTCTGAGGACTCCCGACCTCTCTTCAGGACCAAAGTCTTCCAGTCAATCAAGAAAAAATTCTTCCATCTAATCCTCTTCAAGCCCCGGATATCCTTTACCTCATACACATCTTCAGAGCTGACTGGGCTGGCAGTGGGAGTTTACCTTCTCGAATAGAAATTGAAGATTACAGGCATGAGGAGTGAGGCATGAAATGTATTAGTTATTCGTAAAGAGGCGGCAAGATGCAATTTATATCAAATTGAGTTGAACAGCTTCAATACCTCTAATGGATGGAGGAAATGAGGTGCCAGTATGTATGAGGGATCCCTGAGTCTGAAGTTTTTTCTAGAAATTCCAACTTTATCCCATGGAGAGAAATGAAGTGGAGATATGAGCTTCCAATCATGACATCTTTCCATCAAGAAGAGGCCTATAGCAGGGATGTCTTTACATCTCGACAAATCTGAAAAAAATGACTGATAGTAGAAACAGCTGCCGGTACTCCACAGCGGAGAGGGCTTCTTACCTGTCAGCCATAGACAGTGAAGAAAAGAGACTTGTCATAAGACTCATTGATGTGATTATTGTATGAGAATTCTGTTCAAGGGAGTAAAGTGGCCCAATCATCATGGCATGCAGATGTGAAACAACGCAGATAGGTCACTAGAGATTAGCAAATCAATCAATTTGTCTCATCAGTAGGGCTTCTTCCTCTGTGGGGGGATGTCCATGCAGGTGAAGAAGTGCCCAACTGCCGCAAGATTGACAGGGCTGGACATTTGTCTCGGCCCTGACAATTTCCTACCTGCGCTGCTGCTCTGATTAGCAGAGAAAGGGCACAGGCTCTGCTTTCCTTCAGAGCATCGTCTCCACAGGCACAGCCCCTAGAGGTGAAGAAGTCCTGCTGATGAAACAAATCAATTCATTAGAATTGATTTGCTAATCTCTATAGTTGACAAAAACCTGTTTGACACACTGCACCTGCCCACTGGTATGTGTCTAATAGGCTGAAGAAAAGTCCAATTCCAAGTCCAGTTAGCTGGTGGTGGGAAGGTAAAGGCATGAAAAGGCAAGAATAAGAATGTCCAGGTTCCTTAAAGACTGCAGAAGGTTCATAATAATTCCTGCATATTACCAGTCAGAGGCTCACTTTTTTCCCATAGTGGATCAGCTCTGACAGGAACGAGACCAGGAAGGCTACCTTGGTCCAGTCGCAAGAAAACTGGTGTGACTGAAGTTCAAAGTAAATATTACACTGGTTGATAAAGCCACAACAAATATTGGGGTCCATGTCATAGCACTGAGGAAGTGATAGACATAAGCTGTGGCTGGAGGTTGAGGTACTTTTCCATTAGTGGTCAAGGTGTTCAGGTAGGTGGATGTTGTGCTATAGAATAGCAGTTTCTCTGGGCGGTCGTTCCGTTGAGCCAGTTCTTGGAATACCTCAGGTATCGGCAGGGTCGGCAAGCGGTTCCATGGCCTGAGCAAACTTTTACAGGCAGTGGGTGTGGAACCACTGCATCAACTAAACAGTCTGACTTAAGCCTAATCCTAAGGGTATTATCCTGGCAGTCCCCTGGTATTCACCCTTTAACTTCTATACATGGATCTGGACTTCACCACAGGGGGGCACCAGGCCGATACCTCTTAGAGTAGTCCTGGTGTAGTTGACAGCTTACCCATGGAGATCACAGACACTAATGCAAAGCACCAAGGGGTCAGGCTATACTCATAAATCAGTAACAAGCAGAGATCAGGGCAGGCAGAGTTTGTGTGAATCTGAGAAACAAGTCTAAGATCAGGGCAGGTAGAAACGGGTCAAAATAGTAATCAGGCAGAAGTCAGTACACGAGCAGACAAGCAGAAAAGCACACATTTGCAGGAAAGTAGTAAACTAGACTACCTATTGCTCAGACATCTGCCCATGGAAGTGGAAGGTGCCTAAAGTACTACAGAATAGCTAGCCATTGGCTGGGATTGATCAGGGTGTGTGCATGTTGGCCCATTAAGGGCTGGGAAGCACAAGCATGCTCTATGGGCCAGCAGAAAAGGCCTCACAGATGAGCGCAAGTCACGAAGAGCAAGCCAGAGGATTTTGGTAGCTGGACTCACTGCAGGCAGGATAAGGAGGGAAAACTGGTCCAGGCCACTGAGACAGGGGAGCTAGGTTAGTGGTGTGGAGCCCATGCGCACCCCATATAGTGGGAAAGCGGAGGGCATGGATATCGATAGTTATCTGGCACATGTAACGCTAGGTGTATCCTATGAATAAGATGGAAATATTTTTATTGTTATTTTAAATAAAACTGTTAAAGACCATGTGCCATAAATGTACAACACAGGGTCCTTGTATTTAAACTTGCACCATTGTAAATGTACAACAAGGGTTTAAAGCCCCTTCTACTGTAATCTAGCAGGAGTATGATGGGTGCCTGTCAGAGATACAGTACATGCTCTCGCTGGCATGACAAAGCTGCTGAATCTCACCAAACAACAGCTCTGCTATGGACTGTAACAACATGAATTCATCAATCTATGAATTTCCCATCTACAGTGGAAAAGTGCATTATAAACAATACATATAATTTGAATGTACTCATGGACATACTGTAGAAAAAATTAAAAACTATAAAAAGAAATAGAAAAGAAAAAATGAAAGAAAAACACACCGTCTATGCCAACGCAAACTGTTGCCACTATGGCAAAATGTATAGGTTTAGTCGATCAGTGGGACCATCTCCCTAATCACTCAAGACTATACAAATTAGGTCATTTTACATGGAGCAATCAGTGATGAGGCTACATTTATTGGCCAATGTAAAGTTACTGACAATCACCCAACAAGTGAGCTAACACTTGTTTATTTGTCCGGCACTCAAAATCATAGATCCTGGGGAGCAGATTGTCTTTTTTAAACAGGGATCTGTAAATGCAGCTTTATTTCCACTGATGATCAATTACACATGGAACAGGCTCAGCTCCTGAGCCCACACCATATTTTTCCTGTCCATTTCGAATGTACATGCATTGTGAATATCCGCTCTTCTGGGAAGGCTTTTGTAAGGTTCTGGATAGTGTATAACACTGAGGTACACCAATCTCTTATGAAAAATATAAATCTTTATTAAATATCCTAAAATACACATTAAATACCATAAAAAAAGGAAAAACAAGAAATAAATGCGCCAAACAACTTGCTATGCCGCATAAACGCGGCTCTGTGTGGATCCTAAACCGGAAGTGCACTATAATGAACCCTTTAGAGAACAGACCTATTACGTCCAGAATAAAGACTAACCCGTCTATTTGTAGGACTCGACACGATCTGCCTAACAGTCAAATAGTCATTCCCTCCCGGTGGAGAAACACTAGCAACTCGTGCCTTACCTAGGCCACATACACCCCGTTAAGCAAGTAGGCGCACCCCTTCCAACAGAGGCCCATGCATTTGAGGGTACCTGCATGGTGGGAGGCCACTAATTCTTCCTAAGAGGCTTTATATAAAAGGGTAAAGCTTTGTAAAGTAAAGTAAAAAAAAAAATTATACCATTTTCCAATATACTTTCTGTATTCATTTCTCATGGTTTTCAAGATCTGTGTACAGTCATTTCCGTTACAGCACAACGCTCTGATACATAAATTGCACAAAGCCTTGCATTTGTCTTCTGTAAAAGGCACCATTTGCAAGTGCTGAAACAACACAATGAGGAAAACAGTAGTATTTTCTAAAACGAAAAATCTATGAAACTAATGAAAACTAACAAGACACCTGTGTTTTCTGACAACCGTGTATTTGCTTTCATGTCTAACCTGCAATAGAAAATGATAGCTACAATGAGATTCTATTGTGCATGTTGTTCTACGGTTCTTGATACTTTGGTATATAAATAAATAATGTCAAACAACTCAATGACAGAAATACTGCATTGAAGGTGATCACTAATAGGTTAGTTCTATTCAAATGGAATCTAAGAAGCACAATGCAGAGAGCATTTAAGCAAAGTACAAAGTGCAATTCCTTCCATTGTGCAGTGAATGGATCTCTGCAGTGTTGACCCCATTTACTTCGATAGGAGCACCACTGCAGTAACCACAATGCGTGGAGATGTGTGTGGTTCAAGCATTGGAGCTACTGCAGAATATCTGATCAGGCATATGTGGTTTCGGTGTACCACCTATCAGATATTGATGACCTATCCTGAGAATAGACTATCAATATAAACGTACTGGAAAGCCAGGTTCAGACTGGTCCACAGGGAAAAACATTAATCCCTCTGATGGGCCCCTAGTACCCCCCCCCCTGCACAAGTGGCACATGGCACAGTAAACTGACTGCACTACATATAGAGCGGCAGCATACAACATCTTAACCAGCTTATGCACCCATATACAGATACAGTGGATATAAAAAGTCTACACACTCCTGTTAAAATGTCAGGTTTCTGTGCTGTAAAAAAATTAGACCAACTTAAATCATTTCAGAAATTTTTCCACCTTTAATGTGACCTATAAACTGTACCACTCAATTGAAAAACAAACTGAAATCTTCTAGGTGCAGGGAAGAAAAAAAAAATAACTAAAATAATGTGGTTGCATAAGTGTGCCACTCTTAAACTAATACTTTTTTTGAAGCACCTTTTGATTTTATTACAGCATTCAGTCTTTTTGGGTATGAGTCTATCAGCATGGCACATGCTGTGCATAAAGTGGCTGATGTGACTTGTAGGTTAAGATGCAGGCGTTAAGAGTAGAGTTGAGCGAACACCTGGATGTTCGGGTTCGACGAGTTCGGCCGAACTTTCGAAAAATGTTCGGGTTCGGGATCCGAACTCGACCCGAACTTCATCCCGAACCCGAACCCCATAGAAGTCAATGGGGACCCGAACTTTTGGGCACTAAAAAGGCTGTAAAACACACCCGGAAAGGGCTAGAGGGCTGCAAAAGGCAGCAAAATGTAGTTAAATCCCCTGCAAACAAATGTAGATAGGGAAATGATGAGTTAACATAAAATAAATAAAAATTAAACAATATTAATTGGAGTGAGGTCCCATAGCACAGAATCAGGCTTCAAGTCACCCACCAATGGAGAAGGTCACTTACTATTATTTTGACCACAGCACCCAGACAAAGGAGAGAGGTCCCACAGCAGAGAACCAGGCATCATATCACCCACCACAGGAGTAGGCCACCATTTAGTTACTTTGACCCCTACACCCAGACGGAGGAGAGAGGTTACACAGCAGAGAATCAGGCATCATATCAACCACCACAGGAGTAGGCCACAATTTAGTTTATTTGACCCCTGCACCCAGGAAGAGGAGAGAGGCCCCACAGCACATATTCTGGCATCATATCACACACCACAGGAGAAGGCCTCTTTCAGTGATTTAGGCCTTTGGACCCAGACAGAGGAGAGAGGTCAGAGATTAGCTTCATATCCCCAGCACAGCAGAAGACCGCTTTATTTGACTTAGGCCTCAGCACCCAGACAGAAGACAGAGGTAGCATGGCAGAGGTTATGGCTTCATGTCACCCGTTAGTTTAACCGGCCACTTTCATCTGGTTAGGCCCCGGCGCCCAGACAGAGAAGAGTTTCATTCAACTGTGGGTTTCATAAAATTTGTATCAAATAAAGAAGTGGCCCGTAGCACAACAAGACATGTTTTAGGCAGTTAATAAGGACTACTCTGCACAAGGGAGGGACAGGTCCTGTGGGATCCATGCCTGGTTCATCTTTATGAAGGTCAGCTTGTCCACGTTGGCTGTGGACAGGCGGCTGCGCTTGTCAGTAATGACGCCCCCTGCCGTGCTGAATACGCGTTCAGATAAAACGCTGGCCGCCGGGCAGGAAAGCACCTCCAAGGCATAACATGCTAACTCTGGCCACGTGGACAATTTCGAAACCCAGTAGTTGAATGGGGCCGAACCATCCGTCAGGATGTGGAGGGTGTGCAGACATACTGTTCAACCATGTTAGTGAAATGCTGCCTCCTGCTAACACGTTCCGTATCAGGTGTCGGTGCAGATAGCTGTGGCGTGGAGACAAAACTTTTCCACATTTCTGCCATGCTAACCCTGCCCTCAGATGAGCTGGCCGTGACACAGCTGCGTTGGCGACCTCTTGCCACTCCTCTGCCTTCACCTTCCACCTGTTCCCCTGTGACATGTGGGAATGCTCTCAAGAGCGCCTCTATCAGCGTGCGCTTGTACTCGCGCATCTTACGGTCGCGCTCCAGTTCAGGAATTAAAGTGGGCACATTGTCTTTATACCGGGGATCCAGCAGGGTGGCCACCCAGTAGTCTGCACACGTTAAAACGTGGGCAACTCTGCTAGTCGTTGCGCAGGCATTGGAGCATATATTCGCTCATGTGGGCCAGGCTACCCATGGGTAAGGACAAGCTGTCCTCTGTGGGAGGCGTATCGTCATCGTCCACCGTATCCCCCAGCCACGCACCAGTGATGGGCCTGGGCTGCCACCCCGCTGTGAACTTGCGTCATCCTCGTCCCCCTCCACCTCCTCCTCCTCATCCTCCTCGTCCTCCAGTACAGTGCCTTGGCTGGCGACTTGTGAACCTGTCCTCTGCTGCTTAAACAAACCTCCCTCTGAGCCAATTCGAACAGACTGGCCCGAAAGTGTTAGAAACGAGCCCTCATCCTCCTCCTCCTCCTCCACCTGGGCCACCTCCTCTAACATCATTGCCCTAAGTGTTTTCTCAAGGAGACATAGAAGTGGTATTGTAACGCTGATAACAGTGTCATCGCCACTGGCCATGTTGGTGGAGTACTCGAAACAGCGCAGCAGGGCACACAGGTCTCGCATGGAGGCCCAATCATTGGTGGTGAAGTGGTGCTGTTCGGCAGTACGACTGACGCGAGCGTGCTGCAGCTGAAACTCCACTATGGCCTGCTGCTGCTCGCACAGTCTCTCCAGCATGTGCAAGGTGGAGTTCCACCGGGTGGGCACGTCGCATATGAGGCGGTGAGCGGGAAGGCCGAAGTTCCGCTGTAGCGCAGACAGGCGAGCAGCGGCAGGATGTGAGCGGCGGAGCGCGCACAGACGGCCCGCACTTTATGCAGCAGCTCTGACATGTTGGGGTAGTGGTGAATGAACCTCTGCACCACCAAGTTCAGCACATGCGCCAGGCAAGGGATGTGCGTCAAACCGGCTAGTCCCAGAGCTGCCACGAGATTTCGCCCATTATCGCATACCACCAGGCCTGGCTTGAGGCCCACCGGCAGAAACCACTCGTCGGTCTGTTGTTCAATACCCCGCCACAACTCCTGCGCGGTGTGGGGCCTGTCCCCCAAACATATGAGTTTCAGAATGGCCTGCTGACGTTTACCCGGGCTGTGCTGAAGTTGGTGGTGAAGGTGTGTGGCTGACCGGATGAGCTGGTGGAAGCAGTGGAGGAGGAAGCCGAGTAGGAGGAGGAGGCTACAGGAGGCAGAGAATGATGCCCTGCGATCCTAGGGGCGGAAGGACGTGCGCCAAGGAACTGTCCGCCGGGGGCCCAGCCGCCACTACATTCATCCAGTGTGCAGTTAGTGAGATATAGCGTCCCTGGCCGTGCTTACTGGTCCACGTATCTGTGGTTAGGTGGACCTTGCCACAAATGGCGTTGCGCAGTGCACACTTGATTTTATCGGACACTTGCATGTGCAGGGAAGGCACGGCTGTCTTGGAGAAGTAGTGGCGGCTGGGAACCACATACTGCGGGACAGCCATGGCCATCAGCTGTTTGAAGCTGTCTGTGTCCACCAGCCGGAATGACAGCATTTCAAAGGCCAGCAGTTTAGAAATGCTGGCGTTCAGGCCAAGGGCTCGAGGGTGACTCGGGGAATTTGCGCTTCCTCTCTAAGGTTTGAGATATTGAGAGCTGAACGCTGCTGTGTGATATAGTGGAGGCGCTAGTTGACGGTGGCGGTGGTGGTGGTGTCGGTGGCACATCCTCTGTTTGCTGCTCGGCAGGTGGCAACATTCCTCTCGAGGCGGAAGCCGAGGCAGCAGCGGTAGAGGGAGCAGGGGAGCCTCAGCGAGTGCCTGGTTTTTAAGGTGTGTACCCCACTGCAGTTCATGCTTTGCATGTAGATGCCTGGTCATGCAGGTTGTGCTGAGGTTCAGAACGTTAATGCCTCGCCTCAGGCTCTGATGGCAGAGCGTGCAAGTCACTCGGGTCTTGTCGGTAGGACATTGTTTAAAGAAGTGCCATGCCAGGGAACTCTTTGAAGCTGCCTTTGTGGGGCTGGGTCCCTGTTGGCGATGTCCAGTAGCAGAGCGAACTCTGGGGCGGCGGCTCGTCTGCTTTGGCCCCCTGCTCCCTCTTTGGCTTCGCTGTTGTCTCGGTCTCACCACTACCTCTTCCTCTGAACTGTGAAAGTCATCGCCACGACCTTCAGTCCATGTGGGGTCTAAGACCTCATCGTCCTCTGCATCGTCTTCCACCCAGTCTCCCTCCCTGACCTCCTCCTGTTCAGTCTGCACACTGCAAAAGACGCGGCAGTGGGCACCTGTGTTTCGTCATCATCAGAGACGTGCGGACTCCGATGAGGTGGTATTCCCATGTCCTCTTCATCTGGAGACATAAGTGGTTGTGCGTCAGTGCATGGTATGTCTTCCTCCACTGGGGAAGGGCTAGGTGGACGCCCCTGGGAAACCCTGGAAGCAGAGTCTTCAAACAGAAGAAGAGACTGCTGCATAACTTGTGGCTCAGACCGTTTCCCTGATATGCTTGGGGGTGATGTGACAGACTGATGGGCTTGGTTTTCAGGTGCCACCTGTGCGCTTTCCGCAGAAGACTGGGTGGAAGACCATGTGGTGAAACGTGCTGGAAGCACTGTCGGCCACCCAATCGATTAATGCCTGTACCTGCTCAGGCCTTACCATCCTAAGAGCGGCATTGGGCCCCACGAGATATTGCGGTACATTCTGCCGGCTAGTTGAGGGAGTTCGTTCCCTACTGTGTGCGCCTGGGGCCGAACGGCCACGTCCTCTACCAGCAACAGAGGCTCCACGGACACCACCACGACCGCGTCCTCGTCCCTTAATAGTATTTTCTTCATTGTTGCGATTCAACTCGCACCACAATGAAATATATTATTTTTATAAGCAAAATCCCCTCACTGGAATACTTTCAGTCTTTTGACTGTATGGATTACAGATGGAATGACTGTTATATGTGAGTACCGCTTTCTTTGACAGATTCTAGTATGGGTACATATATGTTTTCCCAACCCCAGCACATTAGTTTGCTAATTCCAGATGTATGAAACGCAGGCCTAACTGTATCTAGTATATTGAACGCCAGATAAACTAACTTGGCCTTTTTTAAATAAAAAAATTCCCTCACTGGAATACTTTCAGTCTTTTGACTGTATGGATTACAGATGGAATGACTGTTATATGTGAGTACCGCTTTCTTTGACAGATTCTAGTATGGGTACATATATGTTTTCCCAACCCCAGCACATTAGTTTGCTAATTCCAGATGTATGAAACGCAGGCCTAACTGTATCTAGTATATTGAACGCCAGATAAACTAACTTGGCCTTTTTAAATAAAAAAATTCCCTCACTGGAATACTTTCAGTCTTTTGACTGTATGGATTACAGATGGAATGACTGTTATATGTGAGTACCGCTTTCTTTGACAGATTCTAGTATGGGTACATATATGTTTTCCCAACCCCAGCACATTAGTTTGCTAATTCCAGATGTATGAAAGCATAGGCCTAACTGTATCTAGTATATTGAGCGCCAGATAAACTAACTTGGCCTTTTTAAATAAAAAAATTCCCTCACTGGAATACTTTCAGTCTTTTGACTGTATGGATTACAGATGGAATGACTGTTATATGTGAGTACCGCTTTCTTTGACAGATTCTAGTATGGGTACATATATGTTTTCCCAACCCCAGCACATTAGTTTGCTAATTCCAGATGTATGAAACGCAGGCCTAACTGTATCTAGTATATTGAACGCCAGATAAACTAACTTGGCCTTTTTAAATAAAAAAAATTCCCTCACTGGAATACTTTCAGTCTTTTGACTGTATGGATTACAGATGGAATGACTTGTTATATGTGAGTACCGCTTTCTTTGACAGATTCTAGTATGGGTACATATATGTTTTCCCAACCCCAGCACATTAGTTTGCTAATTCCAGATGTATGAAACGCAGGCCTAACTGTATCTAGTATATTGAACGCCAGATAAACTAACTTGGCCTTTTTAAATAAAAAAATTCCCTCACTGGAATACTTTCAGTCTTTTGACTGTATGGATTACAGATGGAATGACTGTTATATGTGAGTACCGCTTTCTTTGACAGATTCTAGTATGGGTACATATATGTTTTCCCAACCCCAGCACATTAGTTTGCTAATTCCAGATGTATGAAACGCAGGCCTAACTGTATCTAGTATATTGAACGCCAGATAAACTAACTTGGCCTTTTTAAATAAAAAAATTCCCTCACTGGAATACTTTCAGTCTTTTGACTGTATGGATTACAGATGGAATGACTGTTATATGTGAGTACCGCTTTCTTTGACAGATTCTAGTATGGGTACATATATGTTTTCCCAACCCCAGCACATTAGTTTGCTAATTCCAGATGTATGAAACGCATGGCCTAACTGTATCTAGTATATTGAACGCCAGATAAACTAACTTGGCCTTTTTTAAATAAAAAAATTCCCTCACTGGAATACTTTCAGTCTTTTGACTGTATGGATTACAGATGGAATGACTGTTATATGTGAGTACCGCTTTCTTTGACAGATTCTAGTATGGGTACATATATGTTTTCCCAACCCCAGCACATTAGTTTGCTAATTCCAGATGTATGAAACGCATGAGCCTAACTGTATCTAGTATATTGAGCGCCAGATAAACTAACTTGGCCTTTTTAAATAAAAAAATTCCCTCACTGGAATACTTTCAGTCTTTTGACTGTATGGATTACAGATGGAATGACTGTTATATGTGAGTACCGCTTTCTTTGACAGATTCTAGTATGGGTACATATATGTTTTCCCAACCCCAGCACATTAGTTTGCTAATTCCAGATGTATGAAACGCAGGCCTAACTGTATCTAGTATATTGAACGCCAGATAAACTAACTTGGCCTTTTTAAATAAAAAAATCCCTCACTGGAATACTTTCAGTCTTTTGACTGTATGGATTACAGATGGAATGACTGTTATATGTGAGTACCGCTTTCTTTGACAGATTCTAGTATGGGTACATATATGTTTTCCCAACCCCAGCACATTAGTTTGCTAATTCCAGATGTATGAAACGCAGGCCTAACTGTATCTAGTATATTGAACGCCAGATAAACTAACTTGGCCTTTTTAAATAAAAAAATCCCTCACTGGAATACTTTCAGTCTTTTGACTGTATGGATTACAGATGGAATGACTGTTATATGTGAGTACCGCTTTCTTTGACAGATTCTAGTATGGGTACATATATGTTTTCCCAACCCCAGCACATTAGTTTGCTAATTCCAGATGTATGAAATGCAGGCCTAACTGTATCTAGTATATTGAGCGCCAGATAAACTAACTTGGCCTTTTTAAATAAAAAAAATTCCCTCACTGGAATACTTTCAGTCTTTTGACTGTATGGATTACAGATGGAATGACTGTTATATGTGAGTACCGCTTTCTTTGACAGATTCTAGTATGGGTACATATATGTTTTCCCAACCCCAGCACATTAGTTTGCTAATTACAGATGTATGAAAGCATGAGCCTAACTGTATCTAGTATATTGAACGCCAGATAAACTAACTTGGCCTTTTTAAATAAAAAAATTCCCTCACTGGAATACTTTCAGTCTTTTGACTGTATGGATTACAGATGGAATGACTGTTATATGTGAGTACCGCTTTCTTTGACAGATTCTAGTATGGGTACATATATGTTTTCCCAACCCCAGCACATTAGTTTGCTAATTCCAGATGTATGAAACGCAGGCCTAACTGTATCTAGTATATTGAACGCCAGATAAACTAACTTGGCCTTTTTAAATAAAAAAATTCCCTCACTGGAATACTTTCAGTCTTTTGACTGTATGGATTACAGATGGAATGACTGTTATATGTGAGTATCGCTTTCTTTGACAGATTCTAGTATGGGTACATATATGTTTTCCCAACCCCAGCACATTAGTTTGCTAATTCCAGATGCATGAAACGCAGGCCTAACTGTATCTAGTATATTGAACGCCAGATAAACTAACTTGGCCTTTTTTAAATAAAAAAAAATCCCTCACTGGAATACTTTCAGTCTTTTGACTGTATGGATTACAGATAGAATGACTGTTATATGTGAGTACCGCTTTCTTTGACAGATTCTAGTATGGGTACATATATGTTTTCCCAACCCCAGCACATTAATTTGCTAATTCCAGATGTATGAAACGCAGGCCTAACTGTATCTAGTATATTGAACGCCAGATAAACTAACTTGGCCTTTTTAAATAAAAAAATTCCCTCACTGGAATACTTTCAGTCTTTTGACTGTATGGATTACAGATGGAATGACTGTTATATGTGAGTACCGCTTTCTTTGACAGATTCTAGTATGGGTACATATATGTTTTCCCAACCCCAGCACATTAATTTGCTAATTCCAGATGTATGAAACGCAGGCCTAACTGTATCTAGTATATTGAACGCCAGATAAACTAACTTGGCCTTTTTAAATAAAAAAATTCCCTCACTGGAATACTTTCAGTCTTTTGACTGTATGGATTACAGATGGAATGACTGTTATATGTGAGTACCGCTTTCTTTGACAGATTCTAGTATGGGTACATATATGTTTTCCCAACCCCAGCACATTAATTTGCTAATTCCAGATGTATGAAACGCAGGCCTAACTGTATCTAGTATATTGAACGCCAGATAAACTAACTTGGCCTTTTTAAATAAAAAAAATTCCCTCACTGGAATACTTTCAGTCTTTTGACTGTATGGATTACAGATGGAATGACTGTTATATGTGAGTACCGCTTTCTTTGACAGATTCTAGTATGGGTACATATATGTTTTCCCAACCCCAGCACATTAATTTGCTAATTCCAGATGTATGAAACGCAGGCCTAACTGTATCTAGTATATTGAACGCCAGATAAACTAACTTGGCCTTTTTAAATAAATAAAAATTCCCTCACTGGAATACTTTCAGTCTTTTGACTGTATGGATTACAGGTGGACTGGTATTAGTAGGGGTGACACAAGCACACCCAAGTCCCTGATGTAGGATTTCTATGGCACAGACCACTATTACAAGTGATTAATGTACGTTGGGAGAGATTGTGCTGCAGCACTAGTCCCAAGATGGCCGTCGCCTATCAGCCCAGTAACATGTGCCACAAAATGGTCTGCACAACCTTTAAAAATAATAGCCTTGGACTGTGCTGCTAAATCGCTATTGGTCTGAATCCCAGGTGTAGATGTCTGACTTGTTTGGAGCTTTGGAATGCACACTGTGGCAGCTTGTGCTGCAGCACTACAAGTCGCAAAATGGCGGCCGGCGGTCAGCCCAGGTACATGTGGATGGAAAAATCACTCTGGCCACTCTAAAAATAGCCAATCCCTATCAAAAAAGCAGCTCAGCTGCAGTTGTTCAGATGAATCACAGGTGGAGGAGAGAAATTTGCTTCCAGTTATTCAATTATCCCTGCCTATTCTCGCCCTAGCATCAGCTGCGTCTATCCCTGTTCTATTCACATCGGGAGTGAGCACGTCCCGACGTGCGCACAAGCTTATAAAGAGGCTGAGTCACATGCTGCACTCGGCCAATCACAGCCTTGCCAATAGTAGGCATGGCTGCGATGGCATCTTAGGGCAAGTAGTATGATCCATGTTGATTGGCTGCTTTGCAGCCTTTCAAAATGCGCCTAAATACATGCCGAACGACGAACCCGAACCCGAACTTTTTTGAAAATGTCCGGGTTCGGGTCCGGGTCCCGGACACCCCAAAATTCGGTACGAACCCGAACGATGCTCGAACTGTTCGCTCAACACTAGTTAAGAGGTAACATTTTTCATCAGGAACCGCCTTCTTGAACTCACTGCAGAGACCCTCGTAATCAATCATCTGGTAGCGTCTTACAGCCACCTGCCATTAAGTGAGCAGGTCATATCTGAATGTAGCTTTGAAGGGGGCTCCAGCAATTACTTTTATTGGTGGGCCATAGGAACCCTAGTCCTGTGTAAAAGCCCATTTAAATGTCTACCGCTGCATGTCATTCTTTTATGGAATCTGCCAACAAATCCCAATGTCCACGGTCTAGCTGCCACTTATCTCCCCCTAGATAAAAAGACACTCAATTTCCTTGGGCCAAACTAGTATGCGGTAGAAAGTTAATGAGGTAGGCACTGAAGCAACAGGTTAAAGCATGTCCATCAGGTTTTTATTACTGAAGTAAATAAGCTTTTATAAACAGTTAGATATTTTAAATGTAATATTAGATTCCACTTCCCATCAGAATTTCTCTTGGCTCTAGTGCAGTAATAGACTTATTCATTTCTTAGGTAATTGCATCACAGGCAAAGGTGTTGTGATCCAGTTTAAATGCAAATCATTAATATGGCTGCAGGCTGTAATCCAAAATACAAAGTGAATAGTAATGATCTTCTTGCTAGTCACACTTTTACCACGTCCCTAAAACCCTTGCCAGAGATACAAACTTGAGGGCTGGTCAGAGAAATGTAACTCTTCTGAATGCAATCATATGTTCCTACAACAATAGAAAGTCAAACATAGGTGTAAACTGGAAATTAGAAGGAAAGCTTTCCTTAATAAAAAAACAAAACAAAACACCATTAGGCTCCTGTGCACAAGGCAGACTTACCACAGCTACAGTACTAACTGGAATGGGTAGACTACAGTACCCAAAAAGATTATCAAAATTAGGGTTATTTACTTTAGAAAAAAGACAACTAAGGCAAGATCTAATAACTATGTATAAATATATCCGGGGTCAGTACAGAGATCTCTCCCATCATCTATTTATCCCAAGGTCTGTGACGAGGGGACCTCCTCTGCGTCTGGAGGAAAGGTTTGTACACAAACATAGAATTGGATTCTTTACAGTAAGAGCAGTGAGACTGTGGAACTCTCTGCCTGAGTAGGTGGTGATGGTGAATTCACCCAAAGAGAAGGATCAACTTGTTAGGGACAAGTGGTGCATTAGCGATCACTCGTCCCTATACTGAGGAGGAGATCGCTGAAAGTGATAACAGCGGTCTCCTCCCCTAGCGAGCAGGCGATTGATGGGAGGGAATGTGTCCCTCCTGACAATTATCTGCTCTATCTGCCCATGTAATAGGGCCCTTAGGCTTTGTCCCTATGGACTTTATGTTAAGTGAATGTATGTATGCAAATCTACAAACCGCCATATGAAACTGTATACCATGAAACTGCATATGTCAGAACATATACTCTTCAGTTCAACAGATCACAGGATGCTCTTTTGGAGTCCATTACTCCCACAGGGATCTATGGACCTTTTTAACTAATGCTTTAGGAGAATTTCTTGGTGCCTGTACTGAATGTAGTGTGAACATAGAGGAAAGTCCCTCATTGGTAACCCCCTTTGATTACCCAGATCAAACAACAGCTACAAGATCGCTCTCTGTCTCTGGAGTTCCTGTCTGTGCATTACACAGATTGTTCATTGATTTCAATGGACATTACATTACAACTATACCGTTAATGTATTATAAAAGGTCCAATCACTAATAGAATAGTAAATAACTTGCTGACAAGACAAAAACAAATTGAACTGAATGTCACAAATCCTGCTGCCCCTCTGCTTCAATGCACATTTGCCCATATCTTCCTCAATGGGCAAATTTTTAATATCTTTTTATGTCTGGTCAATGTCATTTACTACTTTACTATTAGATATTGTACTTTTGTATAACACATATGTAATGCTATGAATCTATATTCTGACCTGTGACACTTGTTATGTACCTTTCGACATAATTATAATATATTTGATAATATGAATCAAAGATATCATATATTTTCCGTAACCCATTTTCTCTGTCCCATATCAATTCTCCAGACTCTTGTTCAGCATCTGTGTCTGCACTGGGGAGAGTTGTAATTTCACTTTTTATTTTTCCCTACTGGTGGTTTTGCTGGTGGTTTAGTTGTATATCCTATTTTCCTTTGTAGTTTGGGGTTTATAAGATGTGGATCTTTAATTTTTTAAGCCCTTCGGAGTGTGTAGTAACAAGCCTGTAACCTGGTACCGCTTCTACCTGTATTGTTGGGTCCATGTTGCTCTGAATTTCCAGGCCTCTAGGGGATCTAATTTACCGAGGGCTTATGCTGTTTTTTTTTACTCCAGGTGCTTTCTTTTGGTGCAAACCATTGGCTTGCTGCCTCATTGCCTCTGTGCTTGGCCTGCTGCCTTGCACCAATAAGCTTGGCCTCTGCCTTCTGTCACTGCACTTGGCCTTTGCCTTCTGTCTCTGAGCTTGGACTCTGCCTTATGCCACTGAGCTTTGCTTCTGCCTCTCAGCTTGGCCTCTGCCTTCTGCCGCTGAGTTTGGCCTCTGCCTTTTACCACTGAGCTTGGCCTGTTCCTTCTGCCACTGAGCTTGGTCTCTTCCTTTTGCCACTGAGTTCGGCCTCTGCCTTCTGCCGATGAGCTTGGCTTTTGCCTTCTGCCTCTGTGCTTGGTGTCCCGCTGTCCGGGCCTTCTGCAATTTCTTATCTTTCACAAGTAAGTTGGTAGATCCTTGGGTTTTAGACTCCTCTAATCTTATCTACCTGAACATTTGGTTGGGGCTTGATTTTTTAACTGATTTTTTTAACTTGATTTTTTAACTGATGACCTATCCACTGGTCCGACAACCAGGACCCCTGCCAATCAGCTGTTTGAGAAGGCACCAGCAATAGCAGTAGTGCCACAACCTGCTCTCAGCTCACCAAGAACAGTGCCATACATTCACTTCAATGGGGCTGACTGAGCCTAGGCCATGTGACCGATGAACGTGACATCACATGGCCTAGGCAAAGCTGTGACAAGGCAGTGGTGCTAGAGGATAGGTCATCAGTTAAAAAAATCTTAGAGAACCATTAAATAAAATAAAAAAGAGAGAAAATGTATTTTATGTTAAATGTTTTTTCTTCTAGGACTTCAGGTAGTTTCCTATTCTGTCTTTGAGAGGAAGTAGTCTTTGTCTGGGTTAATTCCTAGTTTATACTTGCATGGGTACTGTCATGGGCGAGCCAATACACCATAATAGTAGTAATTCCAGCAAAAAAGCCTCTGACCCTTAATTGTCACAAGAGTAATTTGGAATGACTATTAAGTTAAAACATAACTTTTACTAGCCTGAAGCTAAAATAGGTACAATAATGGTTAAATGTGCTCAAACAATAAGGTGAGAAAAAATATTAAAGTAATATACAAAATAATAATACCAGGAAGATATAATCACTTGACTGGTATATAAGTACGTTCTTACCAGATCAGACGTGTAAATAATGGCGTATATCTACCGGATCACTTGCATTTTCGTCCTTCAAGGTAACATCATTCAGAGCAGTGGAACAGGAACTCCTTTGGATTTACAAGTCTTTATGGGACAAAAACTATATCTCCCTCAAACAATAAGCCCTTGGTGAATAGGGGGTGGGGGCCAATAATCCCTGCCTGTCATATACGGACCACCCGCCCCGATAGGGGAGCCCCGTCAGGATGGGGCCGAATCCCAATGTAGTCTATTCAGTCAAACAAGAGATCCACATTCCAGTATGTGACTTAAAAAAAAGGGGAGATAACAGTTTAGACTTCCCATCACTAACTCAGGGAGAATTATAGTACAATGGTAGGTTATGGACAATAACAGATTGCATTCAGTTTTGAGAATGTAAATAAAACTTTGGCTTGAGTAAATCACTGTAATGACCAGGGGAGAGATTATAAAGTAACTTTAAGGGTCATTGCTTTTTAATTAAACTTTTGCCACGTCATAAAGAAATGTCAGAAACATATACCGATGGTTAAAAAAAGTTTACAAGGAATTCTGGGCACTCCTCGGATATAGGGATATAAAATTAATGGTTTATTGTTAAAAGGAATGCAGATCCAAAATAGACATACAATGTGATGAAAAGTGCAAATCGATAAAAAATTGGGCAATGAGTTGCCTCCACAGGCAGTGAGGAAAATGTTAAAGTGTTAGTGCAACAAAGTACATTCAGTGCATGAAGACACAATTACCATACGGTTGTAACCATTAGCAACCGTGCCCACGCTGTGCAAGTTAACAGTATTGTGCAAAATAACAATATTGTGCTGCCTCCGATCCAGCACTCGCACCTATCTATATAAAGTGCATAGGCGACCTAAATAGTCCTCATAAATGGAGTATTGCAACGATTTCAATCCTCACTTGGCCATAATGTAGAAAAGTCCAACTGTCATGAATGCGTGTTGATAGGTCATACACATTAATACTCAGCCCCTAGTGCGTACCTGCAGCCTCTATAGTCAGTGGTAGGAGACAGTGCTCCCTTCTGGCACACTACAAGTCCCTTTCACGGCCGAAGCCGAGTGTAACAGCGGCGTCCCGCTGTATGCTTCCACCAGCAGCGTCCCGCTGGAATATTATATGACACGTGTGTTGCTACTGCCGGCGTTCACAAAATCGTCTCTGCTGTGCATATGTCAGTTAAATTACCCACTCTGGACGTCAGACCGTCTGGATCGTCCTGCAAGCGGTGCTTCTTTGGACTCGGCGTCCTCGTGGTACCCAATTGATATCCGGGTTCACATGGGTCTATGACCTCCGCACGATGTCCTGTAGCAGAGAACGCACAATGTAGCAAAAGCCGGTGTAGACTCGGTGATAGTGGGGGTCCGACCATACGCGTTTCGGGGTTATTATCCCCTTCTTCAGTGGCTAAAACAATGGTGCTAATACCGATGGTGGTTTCCAAAGCACAGAAACCACTACTAATTGCTCAGCTAAATATTGTGCTTTTTCAGCCCCCATAGACTTTCTATTTGCCAGAATCAGCCAAACAAGCACTTGTGCTCTTTTGTTCAAGCAACTGGTGGGAGACTTAATGCCTGGATCCAAATGTTTGTAAACTTCTCTATGACATGTCAAAAGCATAAGGGGGTTTTCCTTGAGTAAATATTGATGTCCTGTCCTATCCCATCCCATTGTATAGTGGTTGGGCTTGGTATTCCAGCCTACATCCATTTACTTGAATTGGACTGAGTTGCAGATAGGGCATGTGACCAATGAACATGATGTCAATGGCCTAGGAAGAGGCCGCAGCTCAGGTAAGCACTCTTCAAACAGCTGATCTATAGTGGTTCCAGGAGTGGGATCCCCGCTGATTAATAACTGATGATCTAACCATGAAAACAGGTAATTAATATTGAACTCCTAGAAAACCCTTTTAATGAAATGACAGTGACCCTTTTACTATATTACGATAGTGTCCATTTTACCGAAACCCTGCGAGTGGGGTTCATTTATCAAGGGACCTTTTTTTTTGACTGGCTGTGTGACAATATTTAGTCACACGGATGGTTTTAAGGCACGCTCGACAGTAAATAACCTCATGGACACTGTCAGGTACATAGGAACTATTAGGATACAAACAGAAAATCCGCATAGATTTCCATGCGTATTTCTATGCATTTCCACACCAAAAAAAAGCATGTGTTACTTGCACATTGCAGTTTTAATACGGCTTTGCCACAGATATCACCTTGCATTGTAAGGGGTGAAATCCGCACAAAAGAACCGCACAAAGAATTGACATGCTGCGGATTTTAAAAAACAGGCTAGTTTCCACATGGGACAAAAAGTAAACTGTACATGAGATTTGTGAAATCACATACACTTTGCTGATACTGTATTAAGCTGCAGTTTTTCTGTTCGAGAATTTGTGTCAGTGATTTCTATCAGTGATAGCGAGTCAAAACCAGGTGTGGGTCAAACACACCGAAAAAATGCAAGCCTTTTCAATATATCTTATCTCTGTGGAGGCTCCACTTCTGGTTATGGCTCACAATCACTGATCGAAACCACTGACCAAACATTAAAATAAGAAAATGAAAATACTTGATCATAAATATATTCCCAAATACCTTTATTAGTTATAATGGCCGGTTTTGTCTAAGAAACAATCATTAGAAGAAATAAACTGGCTGCTGTCCTATTAGTACACACAAAACCTGTCCTAATCACACAGGAGGACAAGTTACTTCACAACGCTGGGGTAAAGAGCTGCCTCATCCTATTCTCTGCTCTACTTGTCAGAGATTATGATCCTGAATACAGCTGATAAGAAATTTAGCTGAATCTCTGTGGGAATGGAGTTCATGAGGAGACATGAAATACAGAGAGGGTGGACAGGACAGACTGTGGTAATGGAGACTGCATACAAGTGTTGCTGCTCATTAGCCACATCCCCAGCTGAAGATCTTATTAAGGCCTCATGCACACGGCCATTGTTGTGGTCCGCGTCAGCTTCCGTGTTTTGCGGATCCGCAGTTTGCGGATGTGTGGTTGTGTGCATGAGGCCTAAACTATATTCAGGATTATAATCCCTAACAAGTATTGCAGAGAGAAGGCCAAGGCAGCTCTTTAGCTCAGTGATCTAAAGTACGTAACTTGGCCATTTTTTCCAACATTGATGATTGCTTACCAGAGGAAACGAGCCATCATAACTAGTGAAAGGTATTTGGGATTATATTTATAATAAAGTAATATTTAAGTATTTTCAGTAATTTTATTTTCTTAATTCCCTGAGAACCTCTTTAATGTGTAAATAAGGCCTTAGTTTGGCAGCAGAAACTGCAGATCAATTGGTGTACAGCGACAGACAAAAACATGAATGCAGCTTCTAAATACAAAAAGCGCAAAGACTGCAGTCTATGATGTTTTGTAGATCGAGTTGCCCTAGGGTGTATGCTGCCGGATGAAAGTTGCTTTACTCATCGCTTCTCTTTCCTGAGTGCTGAGTCGCATACTGAACTTGATGATGATCAATACTTACATAGCTTCTTGAGCCAAGCTCAGTGTCTGCTGCTGCAAAAAGGTGGCAATGCTACAGCTAATGGCATAAAGTGTACATTGCTTCACTACACACCACAGAAAAATTGTTTAACCATGATGAATTCTAGACAGTCAGCAAATATTCTACAGCAAGCTGAGCTTTCCTCTTGCTGCAGTCCTCCTGTAGGACACCCATCAGCAGTAAAATCTCAAAGAAAGAGTAGCACATACAGAAGATTTTGCTGCTTGCTCAAGCATTGTGGATGCAACTTCTCCTCTTCAGCCGTCTGTTTTTGATGTATACTCTTACTAACAATGGCCATAGATGGGAATATAAATATTAACTAGTAACATGGCAGTGATCAATAAGATCAGATCACAGTAAATCTGTGCAAAATGTATCTGTCACTGACGTTTCCGCGACAGGTAGCAGGAGATCGGTGAGACTGGAGACGTGGTTTGATCTGATATGTTTTCCGTTTGGATCAAATGACGTCTGTGTTGTTTCTGGTGCCTGCCACACCTTATTTCCCCAGGTGTGGCTATTAGGGTAATTTAACCTTCTCTATTTATAGTTGCTTACCCCACAATGCTGTGCAGTTTATAGCTTCTGTTTGGACCTTTGAAAAGATTGAGGTTGGATCTTGGCTGAGTCCCTGGTGCTTCCATTGCTCCTTTGAAGTCAAGTCTTTCCTTTCTATTTTTTGTATTTTGTTTGGGCTCTGTGTGTTGCATTTCCCTATTGTTTGTATTAGACCTGAAGGAGGAACAGGTAGTCTCGTCCCTGCCATTGGTACCAGGGTCCTATAAGGCTTGATAGGACTCTAGGTATTCTATGAACTCACCTACTGTTCATACTGGTAGTCAGTCAGGATTTTGGTTAGGGTTTTCACTAGGGAGGTGTCCATTTTCCTTCCCTAGTTCTCAGGCCTGATTCCCTGTTCCCCCCTTCCCTCCTATGCTTCGTGCGGTGTTTCCCTCCCACACCGAAGTGTGACAGTATCAAGCTCACTTTAAAGGATAACTGTCACATGTAGACCCTAATTTCAATTTTCATATATGTATTTTCTAATAACATAATATTCCTGAATCAATAACTATTAGACTTACTTACCCCATATTTAATAAGATTCAGCCATCAGCAACCAGTCTGCACAAAACTGCAATTTCACTATTCTGTTAAGATGGCTGCCGCTGCCCTCACTACCCACAATGCATTGAGCTTCTCTCATGAACTAGCTTCTGCACCTCAAACAATCTTTGCTCTCCCCACTTAAACACGCCCTCCTCCTCCTTCTATCACATACACTTTAGGCTATTGCATTGGTATGTATGAGAATAGCAATCTAATGATTGCATGTTATAATTCCCTATGGGAACTATACAAAAGTGTAAAAAAGTTAAAATAAATCACATAAAATGGGTGTTGCAATGTGCAAAAACACCCATACTATAAAAATATTTTAAAAATGCCCCATACGGTAAACAGAAAAACGGAAAAAAGTGTCCAAATGGCTGATTCGCCATTTTTGGATGCTTTATTTAAATAAAAGGTGATCAAACACACACACCCAAGATTTCAATGAAAAGATCGGATTGCGCCACAAAAATCGAGCCCCCACACAGCTCCGTACTCATAATAACAGAAAAGTTATAAGGGTCAAAATATGGCAACTAAAAAGTAAAACAGATTTTTTCCCACTTTTGAATTTTTTTTTGTGCCAGTAAAATGTGCCCCCATAGATGCCCCCGAATCATATGCCAGTAAGATGTGCCCCAATCATGTGCCAGTAACAAGAGCCCCCCTCAAATGTGCCAGTAACAATAGCCCCCAAAAGTGCCAGTAACCAGAGGCCCCCCAAATGTTTGCATTGAACTTAGGAGAGCCATGTGTATAGAGATGGTACATATATGGAACTTACTGACTGTGATGCAGGGTTTAATACTATACGAGGAGCAGAGCCATGTGTAGGGCTAAGGGGTTAATCTGGGATAATGGGGGCTGCACTTAGTGAACCCATGCAAGGGTTAATACAAGGTTATGGGGAGGCTGCACTTAGTGAAGCCATTTAAGGGTTAATACAAGGTTATGGGGGGCTGCACTTACTGAACCCATGCAGGGGTTACTTGTAGGATGCAGAGAAGTTGGTGAAGCCATGCAGTCATGCAGGGGTTAATCCATAGGACACCTGCAGTAAAGTTAGTAAAGACCAGCACTATATAGAGGGGTCTTGCAGTGAAGTTCCCGGGTCTTGCTGAAGCCTGTAGTCCTCCTACAACACAGAGGGGTTGCCCAAGCTCTCCGCTTACCACATGATGCTTTCATTTATACACTGAGCAGGCGGCAGATCTCCCTTCCCTGCTGCTCCAGCCATATTCTCCAGCACTGCTAAGGGAGTGTCTGCCAAGCGCAGGGATGTGGAGAGGTGCACATAGCCCAGGCACTGTTATCAGCTGCCAGGGAGGACCAGGCTTTTTATCCATTCCCTTACAACTTTTACTCTGGCTGTCAGTTCTGGCCAGTAATGTGAGCGAGCACGCAGACAGCCTGCTTGTGCATCCCCCCGTCTTGCTCTGAGCAAACTGATAGATGGAGGATGCCTAGCAACCGGATTTTAATCTCAGGCAACAATGGCCAATACTGGGGACAAAAATGTGGCTTTTAGGGGTTATTTATTAAACAATCAAAAATTAAAACAGGGCCAACAAGGTGATATTAATCACCCAAATCCAATAGTCAAAAAATAAAAAATAAATGCGACAGTTATCCTTTAAATAATATTCGAGGCAAAATCATAGTTACAAGAAAAATCTCAGAAAGCATGTGAAAGGAGAGGAAAGCAGCTGCAGAGGCAGATATATGAAAAGAACATCTGGCTGTAAGACTTGAATGTGCATAATGTAGCATGGATTTTTCCTACTACCTGTTCTCCTGTGTAATCTTTCGACGTACAACTAAATGTTCATATAATACATTAATAACAAACTATTTGCATCGTCAGTGGAATGTTTGTCCACAATTTACTCAATCAATTAGAGATATCATATCAGTGTACTATATCATGAATAGGACTCCCACCAATACCCAGAATGAGTCTCTCCAGTCTCTGTTTTAAGTGGAGGGCTTGCCTTGTATACAAGGATGTTCACTGGGTTTCTTTCTTACCATTCATCTCACTGGACAGTGACAAATCATTAGCGGCCACCTTTCTGCACAATACAGGACCCCTCATTTTTAAGAATTCCATACAGATTAATGTATTGTCTGAAGAAACGTGTCAAGAATGGAAGGTTCACTCAACAGAGCTCTCCGACAGATGGGGGGCAGTTTTTTTTTAAACTTCGTTAATAGGCTTATTGCCAACACCCCACTAGCATACATTCTGTTCCAAACAATGAGCAATTGCTCATTGTTTGTCTAGAAAAAGAAACTGTTTAAATTTACTTTTTGTAATTGGACATATCAGTGTATTATATCAGTGTTACTGCATGTGTTGCATATTACTGCAAGACAACGGGTAGTTACAACAAAAGCAATAATGCAATTTTTATACACCAGTGTTAGATAGTTAGAGCAAAAGCAATACTGCAGTAACTTCATTTTTTAACTAGTGTTATTGAACACATTTTATTTATGCAAAAAGTGTGCTGTTTTACTGCAAGATACCATGTAGTTCAAAGACATTACTACAAAAATTGCATTCTTATACCTGTATTAGTAAACACATTGTTGCATAGTACCATGTAGTTCAAAGACATTTTACTGCAAAGATTATATTGTTATACCCCAGTTAATATACACATTACTGCATCATACCATGTAGTTCAAAGATATGTTACTACAAAGATTACATTATTACCAAAGTAGTTGTCAACAGCAGTGTGAAGTATGCTTGTAGAGGGGGAGGGGGGAAATTTCAATGTGCTTCTGTCTTTAAATTACGGAAAAAAACACTTACAATTTGGCTAGTACCATTTAATAATATGTGTACCAAACCCATCACTTGTCATTTATAGACCTTATACCATAATATCTTGAAAACAAAATAGTGGAAAACAAAAGAACGAAGCCTTGTCATCCGAGAGTCAGATTGTCAGTAGTAGCAGCAGAGTACCAGCCCTCCGGCCAGTAGTAGTAGGTTACAATTCTCCCTGGCTTCTGATAGGCTCCACATTAATATTGAGGACAAAGAGCATGAGATTGTGGACTGGATTGGTCAACTCTCCTCTCAGTCTATACAGTATGATTTAGATGTCACTTCTGAGTCTTGGGCCAAAAAGCACACAATGACATATCACAGTCTGATAAAAGTGGGGTAGAGAGTAAGGATTACAATGATTATGTGTTGGACAGGACCTGAGAGCCAAATCGGGTTGCTGAGGAGGAGGTAACATCAGAGGAGGAGAGCGGTGGCCGCTGAGGCAATAAAGAGCAGAGGCAATGTACAGACAAAACCTCCCAAAAAACTGCCAAGGCCAGATTTGCTTCTATTATGGTCAACTTGGGAACTGGTGATGCCGCTCATACTGTTGACGCAGGCTCAAAACATTCCTGACCTAAGCCAAACTCAGCTGCCGCTATCTCTGTGTGAAGTGTGCGTGTATCTCCCATCTGGCAGTTTTTCTCCACACTGCCCATAGACAAAAGCATTACATGTGCAAGATCTGCGGGCTGAAAATAAGTCATGGGCATTCAAACACAAAGGCACCATGGCTCTATTGCAGCAAATAATGTGGTATCACTAGTTGCTATGGGAATATAGGCGTGTCAGCCAGCACACAGAGCGTCCTCCTTCTCTCGGGCTCCTTTACAGCAGCCAGATGGCATTCACGTGCAGTACAGTGTTCTTGTTATCAGTATCATTATTTACCGATTCTCCTGCTGAGACTATCCCTCCTACTACTCCGCTCTGTTGTCAGGCATCGATAAAGGAATGTGTGGCCAGGAAACAACTCTATGAGCCCAGCAATCCAGTGGTGCAAAAGCTTAACTCCTACCTGGCTAAGTTACTGTTACCCATATAACTTAGTGGATTCTGCTGCCTTTAGGGAGCTGATGACATGTGCTCAGCCTCTATGGAAGATACCTAGCTGTAATTAGTCCTCCCAAAAAGCCATCCCTGCCTTGCAGAGTTGCAAGGGCAGCTCCTTGCAACTCTCACTGTGCAGCAAGGTGAGTGCTACCATAGACAACTGGAGTAGCTGTTACGACATATAACTTCTTTCAAGGCCTACTGGGTTCTTTGCAGCACCGCAGCAAGAAGGCCATGTCCTATTGAAACCTCCACATTTGTGCCAGTCTGGTTCCCACACCAGGCGTTTATCTGGCTCCTTCATGGACATATTCCTGTGCCCAAAACAAGGTGCTGGCTATGTCAAGGACACTGTCCTTGCATTTCAGCCATTCTCATGTGGGGAGAACCACACTCCTGGACTTGCAGCGACAAAATTGTTTCCAATTGCATGGCTTGATCTGTAACGTTCCAACTCTCTGGAATTCAACCTTGCAGATGCTAGAGCATCTGTTCGAGTAGTGTACAGGGAGATCACCTCAGCAGAAAGCATGTGTTGTTTGGAGGTCAGGCATTGGAAGCTCAGCAGAGACACGTGCCGTATACTCGGGCCCTTCAAAGAAGCCACCAGATTTGTCAGTAGGGGCAATCTGCCCCCCACCTCCCGCCGTCTCAGCTGCCATCAACATGATGAAGAAATTTTTTTATGTGCCGTGCCAGGCTGATTCAAATCAGAAAACAGAGATGTGCCGCCTAAACACAAGTTCGGTCCTACCTGAACTCTGGTCTTTCTCTGGCACATACCATGTTGCTGACCTTATGGACATCTAGGCAGCCACAATGGAACAGTGGTTGGAACTCGCCCAATTTGCTGTCTCTGTAGTTTCTTCTCAGAGAGGGTTTTCAATGTGGCTGGTGGCATCATGCCACCCAGCCGGACAAAGTTGTCCTAATGTACAAAACATCACTTTTGTACAAATGAACAAGAGATGGATCTATAAGCATTTTCACACTTCTCCAGCTGAAACAGATGAATGGATCTGCCTTTGCTGACAATGCCCCATCATGCCACTGCTGCTGCCTGCCTAACATAATGTTTCATACCATTTGGCTACTGCTGCCATTTTGCCACTGCCTTCCTGCCTGCTATCATGTCCTGTACCACCATCTACCACTACTACTACTACTCCTGCCACTATTGCAGCTGCTAATCCCCATACTGCCACTTCCTTTACCGCTACACAGCCACATCTACTACCCCAAACAGCTGCACACACATCTACATGTTTCCATGTCTGTTCCATGCTGTGCTGCTGGCACTACTACTGCTGCCACTATTACCCATACACACCAACCCTTTCTACATCCACATTGTACTGCTGCTGCTCGAAAAAGAAACTGAATATTTTTCAAGGCTTGTTCAACTACAGAACAAGCCGCTCTTTCTTTTGACAATTAACAATTGTGTGTGTATAAATTTGGACAGGCATTCTGTCCTTATTAACGCATAGTTTTTGGACACTTGTTTTCCTCTCACATTAACATATGTGTGTATACAGATGTAGTAGAGTTAACACACATGCTTTATGAGACGTGTTATCTAAACTAAATGCATTAAGCAAACACCGTCAATTGCTTTTCAATCGCTTTTGTTTCAAGATAACGCGATGAGTTACGAGTTAAGAGTTTGTATGTTAACCCTGCTACATCTGCCCCATTAAGGCATCATTTTTGGACACTTGTCCTAACAAGCCACAGTTTTTTTTTTCCTATAACACCGTGTGAATTTAAACAACATCTGACTTCAATAAGGGAAAATTTTCGGAAGGCTTCCATATGAAAAAGTATAACACTTGCAATGGTGCAGTGTTTTTAAACACACTTAACACCATCAGCCATAGCTACAGTATATATATCAGTGTCACTGACATTTTTTGCTATTGCTGTCATTGTGTTAAAGAGATTAAAAGGAAGGAGAGGAGGATAGAAAGAGCAAAAATTTTAAAAAAAGATATATGAGAAAAAGATATTTAAAAAAATCTGAATCCCAGGAGACGTCAGAACTTCAGAGTGTCGTATACCAATTTTCAGGCCAATTACACAAATGAAATAAAAAAAAAAAAAAAATTTGCAGAATGGCACAGGAAACAAATTTCCTGTAAAAGAAATTAGCTCATCTCTAGTATGGCCACCTTTAGGCTGGTCACACAGATTAAATTATCTCTGTGGGTTGCTTTGTGCACATGCTGTGCTTCTCATCTAACTGGGGAGAGGGACAAAGCTGCTGCCCGACTCTTCTGCTGGTGGCTTATCTGCCCGAGAACAAAAGGATCAGGCAGTTAAATCTTTTCCATAAAAAGGAGAATTGGAATGCCCCATCATACACATTAGATGGTTAACCGGTATGGCCGACACAAATCTTTTGTATAGCCAACTTTAGGATTAGTAGCTGCAGTGACATGCTAAGTAGATGAGGGACACTAAAATAAAGATAAAAAGTCATCCCATTCACTACACTGCTAACATGGTCCTAGTCCCATCATGAAGCGAACTACATTGTAAATACAATGAGGGAAGCCATGATGACATGACACCTATCATTGTATTACAATGGTAATGTGAATAATCTACGTACCTAATATTCAGGTGATGGTGGGTCAATCTAACGAAAATTCGGTTGAACATGAGACACCAACTGGAATTTGATTGGAGGATCAGTAATATATTCATCTGTAAACCTATAAAAAAAATCGAGAACAACGGTATCCGCACATGCACGTAAGTATTTTCAACATTAAAAGACCTGCAATCTGTTCATCATGGAAGAATTACTGAAACAGCTGATCCGTAAAGCAGAATCTTCAGGAGGGGAAGAATGGCTGCAAACCTGCCTACAATCCTGTCTGAATACCGAAGATCCGGCTCAACTCTCCACTAATTCTGCCTACGCAGCAGGACGCAACTTATCTTACCCCCGTCACTGGCGCGCGCATGGGCATTCACACAGAAGACATTGCTTCACCTAGAAAGCGCACACAAAAGGATCGGAGAGCCTATTCTCCTTCTGACCACACCACCATACCACCAACAAAAAAGAAACATCTATCAATTTACCCTAAATCGGCAAAACCACAAGAAACTGCACAGCACCGCTCTGCAGCAACTGCCAAGAGGATCCCTTCGCATACTTCAATGGTTTACAGGCCAACTGCCACAACTTCAGATGGTGAGATGAAAAAATACCCCAGCACATAGTGACTGCATTCTACATTCATTTACTCTCCTACATTAGAGTCAAATTCTTTTTCTTTTGAAAAAATTTAATTATTTAAGGATTTCATAAATTTTTTATCTAACAAGGAACACAATCTGAATTTAGGAGATGTTTGGTCCCCATCACACAACCAAAATTCAATTACTCATATAACCAGATAAAGATATTGAAGTTACTTTTAACAAAATTAATTCCCCGCAAACAAAGTTCAATCCTGATTCTATAAATTCAGATATTAACCTTTTGTCTATGGAATTTGGCACTGGCATAAAAGAAACTTCTGTTAAAGAAGCAATCACATGTCAAATTTCACAACTGGGAGTTCATTTACCTCAAAATACAAAAGAAAAAATTTGGAGGAAGGAATACATTGAGATTTTTTCACTATTACCTTCATCCAGAGACACACTGAAATTTGAGGATAAAGACAAAAAATCTGATGAAGATAAGAAAAAATCTCAAACTAAATCCTTCGTCAATTGGCTACAAGCTTTGTGCATATATTCCGCTGCTTTAGGTTTCGGATGGTGTCTTTATGACGAGTCATTTCGCCAAAAACTGGCAGTTTATCTTTATCCAAACATGAATTGGGGAACAAAACACGTTGGTCTTTGATTGAATCTTATGCTTCAGCAAAGAAATTATCTTTTTAGTCAACAATCCAGCATCCAAAACAACACCAAAAAGGGCGTCTGCTTTGCCTACAATGAAAACCTTCTGTACAGAATCACACCCTGCTGCTAGTGTTTTAAAAAACAAGGTATGTAATTCTCACAAGCAAACAGAGAGCAACCTAATAAAACAAGTGACCCCATTGAATACAAGATTAATACAATGAATAATACAATGGCTAAATCACTATCCAAACAAACAGATGGCTAAGGCTACTTTCACACTCACGTTTTGTGCGGACCCATCATGGACGGATCTGTTCAGATACTACAGCCGTCTGCATCCGTTCAGAACGGATCCGTTTGTATTATCTTTAATATAGCCAAGAAGAATCCGTCTTGAAAGTCAATTGAGGACTGATCCATTTTCGATTGTGTCAGTGAAAATGGATCCATCCCCATTGACTTACATTGTGTGCCAGGACGGATCCATTTGGCTCAGTTTCATCAGACGGACTTTGTCCCCAAAGCGGAATGGAGACTTAACTGATGCAAACTGATGCATTCTGAGCAGATCCTTTTCCAGTCAGAATGCATTAGAATGCAAACTGATCCGTTTTGGACCGCTTGTGAGAGCCCTGAACGGATCTCACCACAAACGGAAACCAAAACGCCAGTGTGAAAGTAGACTAAGCTGTTAATTGATAGATTCTCTGTTTGATTTCACATACCTGAATATTCCGGTCCTGGTTGTGTAATTGTTGATAATTTATTATCTGTAAATAAACACATTGACATTGTTAAAGAACTAATCCATACTGAAATTGTTGCGGGTAGAGTCGCTGGCCCCTTTGATACACCTCCATTCCCGAACTTCAGAATTTCTCCATCATGTCTTGTACCCAAACAAGAACCTAATTCCTTTAGATGAATTCATCATCTGTCATATCTAAAAAACAAATCTTTTAATGACGAAATTGACAGAAATAAAGTATCAGTCAAATACGCTTCCTTTGACCATTCTCTGTCACTTCTAAAACAAGCTGGCAAACACGCTTTACTTGCCAAAGCAGATATAAAATCAGTGATTAGATATTACCTATTCACCCATCAGGATACAACTCATTAGGGTTTCAATTAGGCAAATTCTTTTACGACAAAGTTCTTCCCATGGGTTTTACCTTATCCTGCCATTATTTTGAGGCCTTTTTTTACCTTTTTACAATGGGTAGTATAATTCAATTCATCAGGTCATGTATTACACTATTTAGATGACTTTTTATTCATTAGTAAAAAAAAGTCTAATTCTTGCATGAGTCTTCAATATAGCAAAATTTTTCAACATACCGATTGCAATGGATAAGACTGTTTCCAACGGAATGTTTAAAACTACTTGGTATCACAAATGATAGTATTGATATAGAATTTAAAGAGGACCTTTCATCACTTCTAAAGACATTAACTAACGATGCTCACATGTAGAGTGGCGCCCAGGGATCTCCCTGCACTTACTATTATCCCTGGGCGCCGCTCCGTTCTCCCGGTATAGGTTCCGGTATCTTCGGGGACTTGGTTATAGTGGGCGGAGCCTGCCCTTCATCTCCTTCTCCCAGGCTGTAGCGCTGGCCAATCGCAGCGCAGAGCTCATAGCCTGGGAGAAGGAGATGAAGGCCAGGCTCCGCCTACTATAACCAAGTCCCCCAAGTCCCCGCCTACTATAACTTTGTGAGCACAGAGACCGGAGCCTATACCGGAAGAACGGAGCGGCGCCCAGGTATAATAGTAAGTGCAGGGAGATCTCTGGGCGCCGCTCTTCATGTGAGCATCGTTAGTTAATATCTTTTGAAGTGATGAAAGGTCCTCTTTAAGATTCCTGAGGAAAAAATTTCTATTACCATTGCATCATTGACTGAATTATAAGGGAAAAAAGAAAACAACCCTAAAAAATGTACAATCTTTACTTCCCATGGTAAGAGTTTTTTCCAAAAGGATATATGAATCTACAAAAGGTAAGTCTTCTCCACATTCCAATATACAGTTAACGCAGCAAATTAAAGACAATATCTCTATTTGGCTTAATTTCCTAAAATAATTTAACAGTAATACTACATGGCAGGAGGATTTTATCGATTCAGATGCCTTGTCATTCTTCACAGACACTTCCGGAGCTATCGATTATGGAGCATATTACAACACGAGTTGGTCTGCAGAAGAATGGCCACCTGAATGGATAAATAACAAAATTACAAAAAAACATTTTTTCTGGAATTATTCCCAGTTCTTGTTTCATTGATGATTTGGTCAAATTAATTCAAGAACAAAAGAATCATATTACATTCTGATAACCAAAGAGATGTATTTTCTATTGTCTAACTTCCAAATCAGACATAGTAGTTCTCTTACTCCGTCACTTGGTACTGATTTGTTTAAAAAACAATATACAGCGATTAAAGGATTTCATAAAACTTGTACCACAAGCATCAAGAATTGGTATCCACTGCCCAACTCACCTGTGGAACCTGTTAGAAGTTTAACTAACGAACTGATAATACATTCGTTAGCCAACAATACATGGGCTGCATACTCAACGCATGGCAGTCATGGACAGAATTTAGTAATAGCAACAAACTATTACCGTTTCAGTATAAAGAAGAGAATTTCATCAAATACATAATATCATTAATAAAAAATGGCTTACATGCTGACTCCATCTTAAAAGGATTGTCAGGCATGTCCTTCTTCTTTAAACTTCAAGGTTTCGAGACCACCATTTCAAATTTTAAAATAAAACAAGTTATCAAAGGCCTAAATAAAATCGCTTCAAGAAAAGAAAAAAGTAGACCTTTTCTCTATTGACATATTAAAAAAGATCATTAATTACTTGCCGAAAATATGCAGCTTCAGTTTCGAGACTCAACTTTTAACTTCAGCCTTTTCCTTATCTTTCTTTGCGGCTCTTAGACTTAGCGAAATAGCTGCAAGTAGCAAACATTTAGAAGCGCCATTATTAATCTCTTACATTTTTATCCACAATAACTCTATTAAAATAAACATCAAAAACAGATCAAACGGGAAAAGGAACGTGGTTATCCCTAAATAAATTTACGGAAAATTCAATTTGTTTATTAGAAGCCATAATAAATTGGTTGAAGATCAGACCTAATCGCCATGGTGCACTCTTTATGCATCAGGACCAAATACCAATTCAATTTTATTCTCAAATCTTGTACCACCCAACTAGAATTTTCCAATTTTAAAATTTCATCCCATTCCTTCAGGATAGGAGCAGCAACTTTTGCTGCACAAATTGGTATTGACCACAACAAAATTAAAAAACTAGGTAGAAGGAGCTCCAGTAGATATAAAATTTACATTCGCCCAGAATTAATTTTTCATTAATTTTATTTTAGGTTCAAAGAAAATACTTTGGATTCTTGGAAATGCGTTAATTATTTCTTTAGCAAAAAGAAGATCCACCATAATGCCCCTTTTCTTACGGGCGAGTTTTCCACGCGGGTGCAATGCGTGATGTGAACACATTGCACCCGCACTGAATTCTGACCCATTCATTTCAATAGGTCTGTGTACATGAGCGTTTTTTTTCACGCATCACTTGTGCATTGCGTGAAAATCGCAGCATGTTCTATATTCTGCGTTTTTCATGCAACCGTAGCCCCATAGAAGTAAATGGGGCTGCGTGAAAAACGCATTGCATCCGCAAGCAAGTGCAGGTGCGTTGCGTTTTTCACTGATGGTTGCTAGGAGATGTTGTTTGTAAACCTTCAGTTTTTTATCACGCGCGTGAAAAATACATCAAAAAGCATTGCACCCGCGCGGAAAAGACTGAACGCAATCGCAGGCATAACTGAATGGCTTTGCCTGTGAAATCGCACAGTTTTCACTGAACATATCCGCAACGCATCCGGACCTAATCTGGACACGCTCGTGTGAAAGAGGCCTAACAAGCAATTCAGGAAATCTTGGATTCCCAGAAGAATATATTATTCTGTGGAAAGGAGTCGAAAATGTAAGAATCAGTAACTTAATCTCGGAATATAAATGTCTTTTATCAAAATGGCCAAAACCTAATCTCCTAATTTTGCATGTTGGTTCTCATGATCTAGGTAGAATTAAAACACATGAACTAATTTTCAAAATGAAAGAAGTTATTCGACAGATTCACCACTTACTTTCAAAAACAAGCTTAGTTTTCTCCGACATCATCCCAAAATTTTCCTGGTTCTTCAAGGAATTAGCCTTCCTGGAAAAAATAAGAAAAAGAGTGAATAAACAAATAGAAAAGTTTATGTTCTCAATCGGTGAAAATTCTTACCGTCATATTGAGTTAGAAGGATTTGTTAGGGGTCTTTATTAAACACACAAAGATCTCCTTTCAGACATTGGTTGTGACATATTTAATTTGGATCTTCAAAACATGATAGAAAAATTTAACATTTACCTTTAGGCATGCGATGCTTTTTGCCATTTCGCTGCACGTCATGGTGGTTCGGGTTAAGTCGCTCAATACAGTGTACTAACGGTATAAATAATTTAATTTCATTGAGTTAATTTATTGATGTTGGTTTATTACTTACAATATGTAGTAAACATAATAAGCATTGCAGCCTTTATTAGTCCATCAATTAATAAATAAATAATTTATTATCATTATTTATGTGTGGCGTTTTATAAACATTACTAACTCGATGGTTTATTATGGGGCTTTTGGAGTCATTAGCAGGCCTCCCTAGCGTCACCTGCAGTGCTAGGGAGGCTTTTCCCCGTCTGCTATTGGCTGCCCCCACCCCTGACGCCGGATGTTTTCATACGCAAGATTGGGAGATGCAGCAGCGAGGTTAGTACATTGTGTGTGAGGGGTCCAGGCATATGGGGGGGGGGCATTTCAGGGGTTGGATAACCCTTTTAATTAAAGGAGAACCTTATTAGGTCTCGAATCCACATCAGTGAAAAACATTGCCTACAGATGCCAATTTATGAACCACTCAATGCATATTGTACTCTTAACACATGGGTCCTGGTTATATGGACTATATGCTGTATGGAATTACTAACATATTGGCAGGTTTACTACAACATTACCTGCTGTTTTATGGCAGCAATAGCTATGGGCGCTAACTGCTATGTGTGAAGATTGATATAATGATGTATGTATAGTGTTTGTCTTGGATGTCTACTTGCTATGTGATCTTGTCCATATTGTGGGCATATTATTTAGCATGTACATGGTTTTCCTCTTTTGTTGCTGTGTATTGTCTTTACCTTTCCTTTTAGGATTCAGTTCTACATTGTAATGTAAATATCCTGTCATTTTATGCTCTGGAATGGCAGAAAGTTTATGCGGAAATATGAAGCATGCAGAAAGCCCAGTGCATGATCATCATGCTTTCTGCATTGAAGAGATATCTGAATTGTGCTATATTATCAATGGAGCAGCTCTAGTCATTCAGGAGTTAACATGTGGACGTGCTTTTCAAGGCAACACTTCCCTACAACATTAGACTATTAACAATTCTGTAGGATTAAGGAAAATAATAACGTAACAAAAAGCTCCAACCAAACCCTCCCTTTTATCTTCAGATTAACCTCAAGACGGAAGTGTTTTCCTGCATCTGACTGCAAGCACATAGGGGGAGAGGTGTCACACGTCGACTCCGAGCCCCTTCCATAATGCATAAGATGACATACGTGTGACTGCAGCCTTATATGGAGCGGTTGGGAATTCTCTCCAGCCCACCGCTTGTTTGTGGGTTTTGTGAGGGGGTGGAGAGAGGGCGATGTGCTATCCTACGCTCAATAAGACAAGCGCTTTTCTGAGCCATCATCACAGGGAGTGAAATGATTGTTTGCCTTATGTGGGAGATGAAAGCAAATCCCGCCCCGTTGATGCACTATGGAAACTACGCTCATTCAAAACAGATGACTTCAATAGAGCTCAATGCAAGGAAAAATAGAGGGAACACAAGCATGTGTCATAACAAGATCCCACAAGCTACACTGTGATCTAATAGGGTGTGTAGTTCTATGCCTCGCAGGTGTGTGATGTATCTGAGACATACCCATCAATGTATCACAGTTAATACAAAAATCCCGACACAGACAAATACACTGTAGTGCAGTTCTGCAGTGCAGACCTGCGGATGTACATTCGTTGTACTGCTCTGCCGCAATGGTAAAGGTGACCATACACCTTCAATAGCTGCCAGCCACTCTCTGAGCTGAAAGCTATGGGTGGGTTCTTGGAGGAGGTTTGGATGCCGATTTTCCTGCAGGTTTTTTCATCCAAACCCAAGCAAGTATTCGAAAGGAATAGGAAATATGAAGGAAGGACTTGCACTTCTCCTTTCTGCTGGATCCATTCCTGTATTTGGCTGAAAAACCTGCAGTAAAATCTGATGCCGAACCTTCTACAAAAAACTTGGTGGGGGAGAGTTATCAAAACTGGTGTAAAGGAAAACCGCTTTAGTTGCCCATAGCAACCAATCAGATTCCACCTTTAACTTTTCAGAGATCCTTTAGAAGGTGGAATCGGATTGGTTGCTATGGGCAACTAAACCAGTTTTCCTTTACACCAATTTTGATCAATTTCCCCCAGTGTGAACTTACCCTCAGGCTAGGGAAACACGTGACAGAAAACCCAGCAGAAAATTCAATGGATTTTGCTTTATTTCTTCAGCAAAAACTGTACGAAAAACAACAAAACAGCATCGGATTGGACCCCTCCATGGGAAAGGGTGGCATCCGCAAGAGAAATCTAGTGTATAAACGGACATGCTGCAGATTTCAAATACGCAATACCGCAGCTTTTCTGCTGTGTTTTTTTTTTTGCAGCATGTGGATGAGAATTCAGAGATTCTCCTTCACTTTGCTAGTACTGTACAATGCTGTGGATTTGCCACAAGTCAGTCAAGTGTGAACCCAGCCTAAGGCCCCTTTCACACGGGCGAGTATTCCGCGCGGGTGCAATGCGTGACGCAAACGGGTGGCACCCGCAGTGAATCCGGACCAATTCATTTCAATGGGGCTGTGTACATGAGTGGTGATTTTCACGCATCACTTGTGCGTTGCGTGAAATATCGCAGCATGTTCCATATTCTGCGCTTTTCACGCTACGCAGGCCCCATAGAAATGAATGGGGCTGCGTGAAAATCGCAATCATCCGCAAGCAAGTGCGATTTTCACACATGGTTACTAGGAGATGATAGGTATGAGCAACCCCAGACCCCATTAAAGTCTATTCAATGTATTATTTTTTCCTTATAACATGGTTATAAGGGAAAATAATAGCATTCTTAATACAGAATGCTTAATAAAATGTGCATTAAGGGGTTAAAAAAAAAAATAATCAACTCACCTCATCCACTTGATCGCGCAGCCGGCATCGTCTTCTTTCAGGACCTGCACCACGTGGTGAGCACGGTGACGTCAGTGCAGGTCCTGCTGAATGAAGATAAGCGCGATTATGTCAAAGGTCCTTTTGCAGGTCCTGAAAGAAGAAGAAAGAAGACGATGCCGGCTGCACAATCAAGTTTTTAAGGTGAGTTAATTGTTTTTATTTTTTAAAACCTCAAGGCAAATTTTAGCAAGCATTCTGTATTAAAAATGCTATTATTTTCCCTTATAACCATGTTAATAAAATCTACACAACACCGAACCCAAACCCGAACTTCAGTGAAGAAGTTTGGGTCTGGGTACCACATTCAGTTTTTTATCACGCGCGTGCAAAATGCATTGCACTCGAGTGGAAAAAAATGAACAACGCAACGCAATCACAGTCAAAACTGACTGAAATTGCGTGCGCACTCGGGCAGGTTTCCCGCAATGCACCCAGGACGCATCCGGAGCAAATCCGAGACGCCCGTCAGAAAGAGGCCTAACTCTCCTGACTCACCAATATACATACATACTTGACGTGTATGTGTTTTCCAAAAGGGGAGAGGAGAAAGCGGCTGCCAGACAGCTCTGGAGACTTACCTCGCAGGAGAACATAAGGATTGACCAGATCCTACAGTACTTCCTCCCTGGACATCATTTGTTGGGGAAGAGTTAGGAGCTGCCCATACGACAAGATTGTTGGCTGCTGAAAACAGAAGGTTTAGTCAACAATTCACTAATGTATATTAGCGCTATAAAGCAAAGTAATAGACTACGATAGGGCAATGCAACCAGGGTTCACCCCACCCAGCGACACATGACACGAAGGCGATGGCCACAACTTTATTAGATTATTTCTGCATTCTTCAAATAGGACCTGGAAAAACAAACACAAGGGGGCAGATTTATCATACCTTTACTCTAGAATTCTGGCTTCAAAAAGTAGCAAAATAGGGCTTTTGAGACATTTTTCACTTGCTTGTGCAAAAATTTTGCGACTTTTTGCAGTTTTACACCACTGCGCTTTTGGCCACTAATACAAACAGAAAACTAACGGAAGGGTGGGCAACCCACATTTTCAGTCTGTCCTAAGCTCCACCCCCTCAATCCCAAACCAATAACCAACATCCTAACTCAAACCCACTGCTGTAAGCACCCCCCACTACAGTTAACCCTTCCTAGCCTGAGCTCATTATGAGCACCCTGTGCCCAGTTTTATACGAGAAATTGTGAATTGTAGCAGAACTATGTCATTTGTAAGGTTTTATTGTTTTGTTTTCAGCTGGTTCAATGAAGACATGGACATTTTTAAGACTGCTAAGGACTGGACAAGTAGTTCCTTAAATACTTACTGCCCAACTATGAGTGGGATGAATCCGATAAGACAGCAGGAAAGATACGTTCACCTTGAGGCCACCTCTATTATGCCACAGCCACATAGGCATATCTGGGATCCATATGCCGGATACCAAATATAATGGTAAGGCCCCTTGCAGATGAGTAGGGTTGAGCGAACTTGTATTTTAAGTTCGGCGTCCAAAGTTCGGGTTGGGGTTATCGAAGAATCCCGTTATGGATTCCGCTACCACGGACCATAACGGAATTTTGAATCCATAAGGGGATTCTTCGATGAACCCGAACCTTGGACACTAAGGACCTGGGGTGACGTCACCGTCATGTGATCAGTGCAGGGGGCGTGGCTCAGCACTGGATTGATAAGAGGTGGTAAAGGGCCTGGTATAATGATCATGTGACATGAGGGGCGAAGTAGAGCAGTGAAGGACGGTTGCACGAACTTGGATTCCAAATTCCGTTATGGTCCGTGGTAGCGAATCCATAACAGGATTCTAAGATAACCCAAACCCGAACTTTGGACGCCGAACTTAAAATACAAGTTCGCTCAACCCTACAGACGAGTTTCACGGATTAGGTCCGAATGCGTTCAGTTAAAAATGCGCGATTTCGCAAGCAAGTTCATTCAGTTTTTTTCACGCGGGTGCAATGCGCATTGATGTGGTTTTTACGCGCGTGATAAAAAACCGAAGGTTTACAAAGAACATCTCTTAGAAACCATCAGTGAAAAACGCATCGCATCTTGCTTGCAGATGCGATTTTCATGCAACCCCATTCACTTCTATGGGGCCAGCGTTGCATGAAAAACGCAGAAAACAGAACATGCTGCGATTTTCACCCGTGAAAACCACGCTCATGTACACAGCCCTATTGAAATGAATGGGTCCAGATTCAGTTTGGGTGCAATGCGTTCGCATCACGCATTGCACCCGCGCGGAAAACTCGCTCGTGTGAAAGGGGCCTAAGGCACATCAGATGGGTGCAGAGAGTCCATACATCAGATACCATACACCGAACCGACATTTTCTCTAAATCATTTAAAAGGGTATATTTTTTTTACTAATGACGTACCTGATTGGTTGGTATCCTACACCCCGGACCCCCAACGAACAGCTGTTTTGAGAAGGAATTGACGCTCTTGTGCATGCCGCTACCTTTTCCTAGCTCACCAAGCACAGTATTGTACATTGTATACCGGCTGTACTTGGTATCGCGCTCAGACCCATTCACTACTATGGGACTGAGCTGCGCCTAGGCCACGTGACCAATGAATGTGACATCACTGGCATAGGAAAAGCAGACAGAAAGCTGCAGCGCTCACCAGAGTGCCACTGCCTTTTCGAACATCTGATAGCGGGGGTCGCAGATGTAGGACCCCCACCCATCAGACACTGATGCGCTATCAAGAGGATACCCTTTAAGGGAAAACCCAGTTTAAGAAATGGTAGCATACAGGGAACAACGCAGCCTGAAATATTTTGTCATACTAAAAGCTAGAAGGGGCGTGCTCATGAGCACAAAGCCCTGCTGCCCCCGGCAAGCCCATCTACTTCATTTTTGATAATTGACGCTGCACTGCTGTAGGGGAAATGTGCAAGCCCTGGCAGTTTCCCTGGCAATAACATCTAATGGATGGGGGTTTCTGGGCTAGTGAAGGTTACAGCCTGTGTGTTCCCAGAGATACTATATGCAGAATAGTACTAGCTGTCTGATGGGAGAAGTATGACTCATTTCCATCCTGGTAAACAAGCAGGGAGCCTCCCATGTACATTTGTTTACAGCCTGCAATGCTGAACGCGTCTTTCCCATGGTCCTTCCACCAGGACCGCAGCTGCGGAATACAGTGCCGCTCTGCGCAGAGGACATACAGACCCATATACAGTGCACATAGCTTCTACCCTCTGGGTGGTATTCCGGCACATGATGCTACACAACAAGCCCTGATTAATGAGGTGCTCCCCTCACCTCTCAGCGTAGTGAAGGAGGAGGGGAATCATCCTCATCATCCCTACTACTGAGCGTTAACCGCTGACACGCCAGAGGGCTGCTGCTTTGCAGCATACACGTGATTCACTGCAGAGTATGCTCACCCAGGCAGCAGGCATATACCTGCATAGCGTCAGGGTGCAGACAGCCCTGCAGTGCCTGCCTGCGCCATACTCCTCCCCAGCGTCACAAGGGTTAAAGGGGAGACTCGGCCGCCCTGGGGATGACTGCAGAGAGGGGTGACACTGGTTTATCATCACAGCACTGCTTCCCATCACTACATACATCATGGTCACGATGCATGACACATCAATAGATCGTCCTGCATCCCCCTCTAATGAGTCACTCATACATAATGTACAACGAGTAGATGTGAGGAAGGGGACCACACGGCAAACTTGACAGCTCAGCCTGTGAGGTGGGGGGTGGGTAGGAGGGGGTGGGAGTAGTCGCAGGGCGGGCTGCAGCTGAACAACACACAGTCTGCACATTCAGCCCCTCCCCCGCTGTCATATATGGTGTGCTCTTTCCTGTAGTAGTCAATCCGTATGCGAGACGCTGCTGATGGAAGGACGCGCCCCTGGGCCTGAGCCCTCCCTGTCTTGGTCCTTTAGTACACTAGGATTTACCTTGCTTTATATGAGAATGCTGGGGACCCGTTGGCTAAAGGACCAGTGGTTCAATGGACTTCTCGATGTTGCAGTGACGTCAAATGATGAGATTTGTCTGCGGGTCGAGTGTGATTTAGGATTAGCAGACCTTAAAAAAAAAAACATGACTGTCACTCGCAATTGCGGGATGAAAATTCAGCAGCTTTGGGTTTCTGCAATAGTCACATCATGCAGAATGCATTATGCAGAGCTATGTATGTCAGGTGTATTTTGCAGAGCCGTGTGAAATGTAATGGTTCATGTATACGGAGCTGGTATACTGTAAGCGTACAATGATGCAGAGCTGTGTATGTACGGATACATCATGCAGAGCGTTCGTGTGATGTGAGGCTGACTACTGTGCAGAGCTGTGTATGTAAGGTACATTGTGCAGAGCTGTGTATGTAAGGTGCATGTGCAGAGCTGTGTATGTAAGGTACATGATGCAGAGCTGTGTATGTAAGGTGCATTGTGCAGAGCTGTGTATGTAAGGTACATGTGCAGAGCTGTGTATGTAGCATGATGCAGACTGTGTATTAGTGCATGTGCAGAGCTGTGTATGTAATGATGCAGGCTGTGTATGTACATGTGCAGAGCTGTGTATGTAGGTGCATTGTGCAGAGCTGTGTATGTAGGTACATGTGCAGAGCTGTGTATGTAAGGTACATTGTGCAGAGCTGTGTATGTAAGGTACATGTGCAGAGCTGTGTATGTAAGCGTGTACTACTGATGCAGAGCTGTGTATGTAGGTGCATTGTGCAGAGCTGTGTATGTAGGTGCATTGTGCAGAGCTGTGTATGTAAGGTGCATACTGTGCAGAGCTGTGTATGTAAGCATGTGCATTATGTGCAGAGCTGTGTATGTAGGTACATGATGCAGAGCTGTGCATGTGACGTGTACTACTGTGCAGAGCTGTGTATGTGACGTGTACTACTGTGCAGTGCAGTGTATGTGACAGGTACTACTGTGCAGAGCTGTGCATGTGACGTGTACTACTGTGCAGGTTGTGCATGTGACGTGTACTACTGTGCAGAGCTGTGTATGTGACGTGTATTACTGTGCAGAGCTGTGTATGTGACGTGTACTACTGTGCAGAGCTGTGTATGTGACGTGTACTACTGTGCAGAGCTGTGTATGTGACTGTATTACTGTGCAGAGCTGTGTATGTGACGTGTACTACTGTGCAGAGCTGTGTATGTGACGTGTACTACTGTGCAGGCTGTGTATGTGACGTGTACTACTGTGCAGTGCATGTGACGTGTATTACTGTGCAGAGCTGTGTATGTGATGTGTACTACTGTGCAGAGCTGTGCATGTGACGTGTACTACTGTGCAGGCTGTGTATGTGATGTGTATTACTGTGCAGAGCTGTGTATGTGACGTGTACTACTGTGCAGAGCTGTGTATGTGACGTGTACTACTGTGCAGAGCTGTGTATGTGACGTGTACTACTGTGCAGAGCTGTGTATGTGACTGTATTACTGTGCAGAGCTGTGTATGTGACGTGTACTACTGTGCAGAGCTGTGCATGTGACGTGTACTACTGTGCAGGCTGTGTATGTGACATGTACTACTGTGCAGAGCTGTGTATGTGACACGTACTACTGTGCAGGCTGTGCATGTGACGTGTATTACTGTGCAGAGCTGCGTATGTGATGTGTACTACTGTGCAGGCTGTGTATGTGATGTGTACTACTGGGCAAGCTGTGTATGTGACTGTATTACTGTGCAGAGCTGTGTATGTGACAGGTACTACTGTGCAGAGCTGTGCATGTGACGTGTACTACTGTGCAGAGCTGTGTATGTGACGTCCGTGTACTACTGTGCAGAGCTGTGTATGTGACGTGTACTACTGTGCAGAGCTGTGCATGTGACGTGTACTACTGTGCAGAGCTGTGCATGTGACGTGTATTACTGTGCAGAGCTGCGTATGTGATGTGTACTACTGTGCAGGCTGTGTATGTGATGTGTACTACTGGGCAAGCTGTGTATGTGACTGTATTACTGTGCAGAGCTGTGTATGTGACAGGTACTACTGTGCAGAGCTGTGTATGTGACACGTACTACTGTGCAGTGCATGTGACGTGTATTACTGTGCAGAGCTGTGTATGTGACGTGTACTACTGTGCAGTCCACATGTGTGACAAACATAGAGCTACACTGAAGAAACCGCATTGATGCGTTTGCTGACGTTACCCGCTCATGAGGCTATTTTCACATAATGAAGGCGTCCAGCAGCAGCAGCACAGCCTGACTCCTCCCACACATGCTAACGATCACATGGTCGTGACATCATGAAAGGTCCTTCAGCCCACTAAGCCCGCCTCCTCCCCTCGCCTGTGTGTGTTTTCACTGTCGGTAACTTAGTACGTCACATGTTGTTTTGCTTCTCTACTTCAGTCACTGGATGAGCTGCGCTATTTACACAGCGGCTGAGACCAGGAGAGCAGGTCTGTAGCGGGCGGGCGCTGAGGATCATGGCTGCACCTGACTGGACTGCCGCCTGTTTATTTCACCGCTGCACTTCTGGAGTAAACAGCGTCTGAGGCGATGTCCGCCGCTTACACCATGTTCCTGCGGAGCTGAGGAGCCCTGGTCGTGTGTACACAGCGCGGTAATCTACGCGTCCTTATTATGTCTTCATTCACTTATTTACTGCAGCATTCAGACCACTGCAGGAGAGAGCTGTCCTGTCTGCAGGGTTACAGCCGGCGCTGTACATCAGGGCTGTGCGTATCCTCATGTGTGAGGTGGATATACACTGGAGATGTATGGTGGGGTGTGATATACGTATATAGTATATGTGCGTATCCTCATGTGTGAGGTGGATATACACTGGAGATGTATGGTGGGGTGTGATATACGTATATAGTATATGTGTGTATCCTCATGTGTGAGGTGGATATACACTGGAGATGTATGGCGGGGTGTGCACATTATATGTGTGATATACGTATATAGTATATGTGTGTATCCTCATGTGTGAGGTGGATATACACTGGAGATGTATGGTGGGGTGTGATATACGTATATAGTATATGTGTGTATCCTCATGTGTGAGGTGGATATACACTGGAGGTGTATGGTGGGGTGTGCACATTATATGTGTGATATACGTATATAGTATATGTGTGTATCCTCATGTGTGAGGTGGATATACACTGTAAATGTATGGTGGGGTGTGATATACGTATATAGTATATGTGTGTATCCTCATGTGTGAGGTGGATATACACTGGAGGTGTATGGTGGGGTGTGCACATTATGCGTGATATACGTATATAGTATATGTGTGTATCCTCATGTGTGAGGTGGATATACACTGTAAATGTATGGTGGGGTGTGATATACGTATATAGTATATGTGTGTATCCTCATGTGTGAGGTGGATATACACTGGAGGTCTATGGTGGGGTGTGCACATTATATGTGTGATATACGTATATAGTATATGTGTGTATTATAGATGTATAGTGGTGTGTACATTATATGTGATATACGTATATAGTATATGTGTGTATCCTCATGTGAGGTGGATATACACTATAGATGTATGGTGGTGTGTGCACATTATATGTGTGATCTACATATATAGTATATGTGTGTGTATTAGATGTATAGTGGTGTGTGTATTACAGATGCATGGTCTGTATATGTGTAGTGTGTATCTATCTTTGTATGATGCATACACACAGACCTGCAGCTGGAGACTCCTTGAGGAGCGCTGTAAGGTGTGCGTATAGTTGTGTGTACATATACAATATATGTGTGTGTGGATATTACCTGTATATCTCTATATGATGCATACACACAGACCTGCAGCTGGAGACTCCTTGAGGAGCTCTGTAGTAAGGTGTGTGTAGTTGTGTGTGCATGTACATACACACATATATTGTACATTATATGTGTGGATATTACCTGTGTGATGCATACACACAGACCTGCAGCTGGAGACTCCTTGAGGAGCGCTGTAAGGTCTGTCACTCGTCTTGTGTACACAGCTCAGTACTCTACATATCATTACTATGGCTTCATTCAGACATCTCCTTATTTCCGCAGCATTGATATCTCTGTAGTCGTGTGCTGTCCTGTCTAGGAGGTATACATCATATTTGTATGTAGGATGAGTATACACAGTATCTGTATATTGCTGCATACGTTGTAAGGATTAATAGGTGCACCCTCCTCTACGTCTTACTCAAGTTTTTTTTTTTTTTTTTTTTTTCTCTCCCTGTTGAAGGTCAAGGTAGAGCAGGTGGAAATCTACAAATACGTTATCTGTCATCATCCCTGCCACCGTACTGAAGCAGCGGCGGAGAAGTGAGGAGAGGATGGCCAGCCCTCCCGTTCCCGGACAGCCAGTTCTGCCCGCTGCTGGCTCTAACCTCAACCACAATAACAACAACAACAGCAGCAGTGTAAAGAAGTGTGGCTATCTACGGAAGCAGAAGCATGGCCACAAGCGCTTTTTTGTGCTCAAGGAGCCTGGCGATGGATGCCCTGCTGCCAGGCTTGAATACTACGAGAGCGAGAAGAAGTGGAGGAGCAAGTCTGCAGCAGCCAAAAGGGTCATTTCTCTGGACAATTGTCTTAATATTAACAAAAGGGCAGATGCGAAAAACAAGTACCTGATTGCCCTTTACACTCGGGATGAGTATTTTGCAGTGGCGGCAGAGAACGAGCAGGAGCAGGAAAGCTGGTATCGGGCTCTCACAGAGCTGCTTGGCACTGGCAGAGGAGAGAGAGACAGAAATGGCTGTGTCGTTAGCGGAGGATGCTGCTGTTCAGGAAGCACCAGCTGCAGTGCAAACTGCAGCAGCCACCTGACACTGAGTGAGGACCCAAACTACGGACTGATAACACCAGCCAACGCAGCTTACAGAGAGATTTGGCAAGTAAACTTGAAGCCCAGAGGTTTGGGCCAGATTAAAAGTCTGACTGGTGTGCATCGACTTTGCCTGTCTGCAAGAAGCATCGGTTTTGTGCGGCTGAATAGTGAGGCACCCTCGGTCACCCTACAGTTGATGAATATCCGACGTTGTGGTCACTCTGACAACTACTTCTTTGTAGAGGTTGGTCGTTCTGCTTCCACTGGACCAGGGGAGATCTGGATGCAAGTTGAGGACAACGTGGTTGCCCAGAGCATTCATGAGACTATTTTGGAAGCTATGAAGGCCATGAAAGAGTTGGCTGAATTTAGGCCTCGTAGTAAAAGCCAGTCTTCTAGTTCTAACCCTATTACAGTTCCAGGGAGACGTCATCATACTCAGCTGCCTCCAAGCCAGACAGGACTGCCCAGAAGGACCCGTACAGATTTTCCTCCCTCTTCATCTAGTGTTCCCATAAATCAATCTTCCCGCCTCCGCACTGCTAGTGAAGGTGATAACTTAAGCCACAGCACAGTCATTAGTAGTCCCTTAAGTCCTAGTATTCTCCGAGCACCACTAAGCCGTTCTCATACAGTAAGCTTGGGTGGTCGCAATGGAAAACTGTTTCCAGCACCAGGACCCCTTCAACACAGTAGGTCCATGTCCATGCCAGTTCCCCAGTCTCCACCATCAGCTGCAAGTCCAATTAGCTTGTCTTCTGGAAGTAGTGGTCATGGCTCTGCCTCTGATCCTCTTATTCCTCCAAGACCTTCTAGTTGCAATGCTTCGGCTTCTGGGTCACCTAGTGACACAGGTTTCATGTCCTTGGATGAATATAGCTCTAGTCCAGGAGAACTGGCACGTGCATATTTGAGCTGTAGGAGTGGAACTCCAGATTCTGTGTCAGGTACTCCACCCCACGCAGGGGACATGAATGGATACATGTCCATGGATAAACCATTTCCAGGTTCCTGTGCGTGTCTTTCTCGGAGGTTAGAAAGTTCAGTACTTGAAAAATGCCACCGAAAGAGAACATACTCCTTAACCACCCCAGGAAGACAAAAAGTTACAACTCCTCAACTATCCTCTGCTTCCCTTGATGAGTCTACTCTGAATCGTGCCACATTTAAGGGAAGTCCTAGTCTTTTGTCTTCATCTCCCAAAACATGCCATCCTTATCCAGAGGACTATGCAGATGTGGAGATCGGGCGTAATGAGGATGATGGCTACATGCCCATGAATCATAGGACAGCTACTGTTTCTTCTTCCACAGATTATGTTCCCATGAGCCCAGCTAGTGTGTCTGCACCTCAGCAAATTCTTCACCCACGTTACTGCACAGAGTCCTCTACAGGTTCTCAGGAGGATTCACCAGACGGTTATATGCCCATGTGGTGTGGTCCAAAAGCACGACCAGTACCTGTGCACCAACGAGTTTCACCTGCAGAGTCGCTATCATTTACTCCCCCTGATTATTTCTTCATGCAGCCTAAAAATAATTGTTCCTGTCAAAATAACACAATGCCATATCAGACTATCAGTCCTGCAGATGCAGAACCATATGTGATGATGAAGTCCCCAGCTTCCTCTTCACCACATGGTCGAGCACCTCGACCATCCCGACTTGCCTTGCGCACGCTTCCCAGTATGAGTGAGCATCCTCCAGAACCACCTAGCCCACCTGGAGGGGAATATATTCATATATACTTTGGAGAGACAAGGTCCCAAGATACTCTGCCTTTGCCTCCCCCACCTGCTCTTTCAGATTCTACACCTCTGTCTGCTGCTGGAAGTCCATCATCTTCATCGTCTGGGTCAGAGCCTCAACAATCTCCAATTTCAGACTACATGAATTTGGGTTTTGGCCCTCTATCTCCAAAGTCAAAAGTCTCACCAAACTTGTGTCCAAACTCTGACTACACGGAGATGAGTCCAAGGAAGTCTCCAACACAATCATCTGTTCCTGTGTCTTCAACAGATAATCAAACATTACCTATAGACGGTACCGTTTCTGGTGTGCAGCACCTTACTTTGCTCATGGACCAGATAAATGGGGGCTTTAATCTACACAGTCCTCCCCCAGATCCTGACAGGGGTGCAAAGGTTATTAGGGCAGACCCACAAGGTGGGCGCCGTCGTCACAGCTCAGAGACCTTCTCTTCTACTACACAAGTGACTCCTGTATCTCCTTCCTTTGCACATAGTCCGAAGAGACACAGCTCGGCCTCAGTGGAGAATGTGTCCCTTAGACCTGGAGAAACATTAGAGACTGGTGAATGTGGCAGTCCGATGTGCAGGGAAACCTCAGCTGGATTTCAGAACGGACTCAACTACATTGCCATTGAGCTGTCGCCTGAAGATCGAAACTTATTGCTGCTAACACAAGCCTCTTCCGGGGGCACTTACCTGCTCTTGGACTTGCCAGTATGGACATTGGATCTTATCCAAGCATAGATTTCCTGGGACATAGGATGAAGGGTGCCACTACTGTCAGAGGTGAGGCATTGCAATTTGTGAATTAATATTGCTAATATGACTGAAGCCAGAGGTTATACAGATCCATGTATACCTTGTGTAGCACTTAGGATAAATGACTCTTTTATTTACTACTGAAATGATCAGGATACCTCGCATGGTGTGACAGATGTGAGCAGCTTATTATCAAGGGTATTGATTATTCCATGTCCTAGAACAATACGGCTTGAAGTGCTACTATCTCACATGGAATATGCCACCAATGTCAGATTTGGTGGCCCTGTCTCTAGAACAGGGTCACCAAAGTGAATGAGAAGTCTCCATTCACTTCTATGGGAGTTCTTAAAATAGCAGAGCAAGTGTGCTTGGCTATTTTCGGAAATGGAGAGCGCACCACACGTGTGACCGCCGGACATAGCTGAGCCAATGCTCACTCTCATATAAATGAATGGAGGACAGTCACACGTGCACAGCTGTTCTCCATTTGCTTTGGAGGTCCTCTTCTCGCGATAGAGGTGCGTCTGCCCTTTGGGACCTGCACCTATCTGTCATTGGTGGCATATCCTAGCGACAACCCCTTTGAGAGCCCAAACTGTCCAATATTTTTTCCATCATCATAGTCAGGACACCAGAAATACATGTAAGTTGGTTGGCTGTTGAGTTTAGCCATATTAATCTAATGTGTGGGGCAGCTTTAGACCATACACGAAGGGTCCTCATGAGTGGTTCTTTTCTGAGTCCGAAAGATCTTTTTATGCAGGTTCCTTGCACCACTTTGTACTTTATGCTTTTGGTTTCACATTTTGTTTTTATTCAGTTCCAACCCTAAAAAGCATTCAGTGCTCTGTTTAGAGACATCAAAGCCTTGCTGTCGTTTAACCTTTAACCAGATGGTACATAGAGTGTTCTCCCTTATTCTGCCAAAGGTCAGCCATCACTGTCAGCCGTACACTTCTCTTTTATTCCCATACATTGCCTCCAAATGACAGAAAGCTTCGGTTGTTGGATCTGTGGAATACCTGACGAGTAGCTATGGAGTTGTACAAGTTTCTCTCCTACCTTGTGTCTGTTTTCCGGACTGAGTAGGTGGAGGTGTCTTTATGAACATGAGCTTATTACTTGGAGAGAGACTGCTCACACGATGAGAGTGGTTGTAGCAGTGAGAAATGCTTTTTGATGCCTGATGGTTACAATTGAATACTTTTTACAGGGATTGTAGTAGTCATGATTGCCACAAATGACATTGACCTTTTTTTTGGGGGGGGCAGTTCCTTTCTCTCAATGAGTGTGTGTCTCACAAGATGAAATTCATGTGTCTGAAACCGGTTTCATAAACCAAGAGTATAAGCCCCGGAAGTGCCATGTAATCCTCTTTGTAAGGGAAAGGTTAAATAAGCAGAATATTTCCTCTCTGTCCACACTTATGGAGGGGGGGAAGCGTGAATGGCTCCTTAGTCTGCGTCCAGCCTTCTACAGTTACATTGTAATTGGGATATTGTTTATTCTTCACATTTGTGAATGTCTTCTTTCTGCCGCTCAGAAATTGGTGTTTGTGATTTGCTTGCTTCTAGCTCTGCTTTCCCTGCCGAGCCATTGAAGAGCAGCCTGTCAGAGATTAGCATTGAACGGGGAGGGGTTCATTATTGTTTTGCTTTGTAAAAGGCTCTGGTGAATTGCGTACTAGTCCCTTTTTTTTTTTTTTTTTTTTTTTTTTCCCCCAAAGGGACGTGCCAGTGGTTTGGTTGTGTAGTAAATAAAGGATCACTGACGTAGAAAAAAATAATAGGAAATATTACGAAATTCTGCATAAACCTCAGAGGAAGATGGAACCTGGCAAATATGCTGAAAACCTGATTATTATAGGGCAGTAATTAGCCGAATTAACATCCCAGTGCCTTGTAGGAATTCTGTGTTTCGTAATAGGAGAGATGTCTTGACAGCCTCTGCTTTACCTCTCGGTACAGTAATTCTCCCCTCCCCCACTTGTTTACCTTAAACCTCCCCCCTCCTCTGAATCCAGGCACCAGACTGTGCTGTAGTCCTCTCATTCATACAAGCTCAAAGCTGTGGTCGAACTGAACCCACTGGTGCCAGGAGACTTGGCATGTGCCTGCTTTCTGCTGTAGATTACAGGGGTTAGCAGGGGTACCCCATTTTCTTTTGTATTTGCAGTATGCAGCATTCTCGTGGATCCAATTTCAGTGCGGTTTTGGGCTTTTCATCACCTTATCCCAAGCCTATTTCTGTCTATTTTCTCTTCTGTCTGTATCTCATTATTCTGTACATCAGCCATGGCTCCCTAGAAGACAGCAAATATGTCGCCTTTTAGAGGGTTGTTCCCAGTGATATCGCTAGGATGTGCCAATACATATAAATAGTGGGGGTCCTACTTTTGGGACCCTTGCTGGTCCTGAAAATGAAGGGCACGGCGCTGGATCATCATTGCTCCCCCTTCACGTCAGTGGTTTGACCACCTGCTGTGCAGATGAAATGGTTTGACTACAGATCCCTGCACAGCCGGGTGGCAGGAGAGCGAATGCAAGGAAGACTTGGAGGGGAATGCAACTCCTTTGTTCTCAGGATTGATGGGGTCCCTGAATTTGGACCTCCACAAATCACAACGTTTTTGCATATCCAAGCAATGTGCCATCATTTTACAAGATGGGAATACCCCTTTAAAACAGAGAGCTAATTGTTTTAGGGGTTCCCTGCACGGAATTTTTTATTTTTTTTGTTAGGGGTTCCACGGTGGTAAAAAGGTAGGACGTGCCATATGTACTTCTTGGAAATACCGCTTTCGCGGTTACAATCTGGAAATGGCTACGTGTTATACGAATGTCCAACCATCAGGTCTAGCTTCACTTTTGCTCTAGATTGTGGCATTAATAATCCCTGTTGGGGTACGGCCACACCGTCGGGGGTTTTTGCATGCGGTTTTGGAAGTCAAATCAGGAGTGAATCATAAAAGGAGAAAGTCCTTAAATTCTTATCCTTTCAATCCTGCAAAATGCAGACTGCTGTAAGATCCAACTTAGTTTATTATTTCAGCAGTGAAGCTGTAATACCCGGTACTATTTCTTTAATATCACCTTATAATAATACTAGTAGGGGAGGTATAAGAAAAAAGAAACAGGGGCAACGGACGCCTTCTATGGCTGAAAACGCCATGCTGGCCTCTATAGGTGACCATACACACATACGCTTGTTAGATATCAACATGGCTAATCCTTGTGGAGATAAGCTTCCACCAAGTGAGTCTGGCAGCAGCTTATTTCCCTCTCCACACTCAGAACACATGCATGCTCAGCCGAGGAAGCATGTTGTTTCGTCATCGGCTATTTGAAGTGTAGGGCTAGCTTAAGGCCCCATGCACACGACCATTGTTTGTTTCCGCGTCCGTTCCGTTTTTTTTTTTCACGGATAGGATGCTTCCCCATTCATTTTAATGGGTCCGTCAAAAAATGCGGATGGTCAACCGTTTTTGTTCCGCATCCGTGATCCGTGTTTTCATTCCGTCCAAAAAATAGTGCATGTCCTATTTTTTTCACGTTTGCGGACAAGGATAGGCATTTTTACAATGGATCTGCCATAAAAATCGGATCCGTCAAAAAAAACGGTCCGTCATCCGTTTTTTTTTGACGGACGTAAAATTTCAAGGAGGAGCGGACGCGGAGGCAGGCAACGGTTGTGTGCATGTAGCCTAAGGCTCAGTTTTCACACTGCTAATGTCAGGCTGCGCATTGACAGAAATAGTTAAAGGGTTTTCCAGGATTTTTTTAAACTAATGACGATGATGGTTCATCAGTATATGATCGGTAGGGGTCCAACACCCAGGACCCCCGCTGATCATCTGTTTGAGAAGGCACCGACTCTCGGAGTAGTAACACGGCCTTCTCTGTGCTCAACAAGCACAGCGCCGTACATCGTATAGAGGCTGTGCCTGGTATTGCAGCTCAGTCCTGTTCACTTCTATGGGGCTGAGCTGCGCCTAGGACATGTAACCGACGTGACCTCAGATGGCCTAGGCAAAGCTGGAGAAAGCCGCAGCGTTACTGCGAGTGCGGGTGTCCGACCCTCTACCAATCAGATACTGATGACCTTTCCTGAGGATTCAAAAATTTCGGAAAACCCCTTTAACATAGTTTTCAGCACTTTAACAAAATGGAGATCTGACAAAACCATCATATGTTAATGAGATGAATCGGGACCCATTGGGATGTAAAATGTGAACTAAGCCTTAGATATTTAGCAAAGTACTGTGTTCCACATATATTTACTTACTACCAGATGGGAAATCTACATCTTCAGAATAAATACCCTGAGAAAGGGAAAACCTTAATGTTGATAACATCTAGTGACAGATATGTCCCAGAATAATAATGTTTTGTATTATTCAGATACCCAAGCCATACCTAAAGTGACAGCACAACGTCCCGCATTAAAGTGGTCCTGGAAATGTCTGCCTAATTAGCTTTTATAAGATTCCACTGAGATCTTGCCTCTTAATATTTTGTCCTTGGCCACATAATCCCCGATCATCCTCTCTGAACACGGTGGGCGAGATTGGTATCTTGACAGAATGTTAACATGCCCTTATATAGAACCCTTCTATTCAGCCGAAATCTAAGCAGTGCATTCTTTAGACCTGGCCACGTCACATTTCTGGGGCTAGCATCTGGAGCCTTAGGAAAAACACTTAGTGCAGGCACCGCCTTGGTCTGAATCTGCAGTGCACAGATCTGTAATGCTGCCATAGATTTTGGTGGAGACCTATTATAGCAGACCATAAGACGCTATTAAAGATAAAGGAGTTGGGGTACATTTACCCCGTGCAGACTGCAGTGGATATCCTGAGGTTTTCCTGACGTTTGCCACTATACAATGGCATATAAAATGTATGGTTTTTATCCTGGATGCTCCTATTCTGTACATAAGGGTGCAACGACCTATACCGACGTGCTTTTGCCTCTGTCGGGCCATAGACATGTTTGACGTCCACGCTGAGAGCGTTCCGATCTCCTATACCAAATGCACTCGTGATGATACAAGGACAGGTTGAGCATCTTTTTCCGTCCAGTCCACATTATTTTTTGATCTATAATGTGTTAACCCCTTTTGCCAACAAATGTTATCAGTTATAAGCTGGACAAGAAATGGGCCTTTATCTAAAGGACGTCATGAACGCAGTAAGCAGTGCGATTATCAGCCTATAGGACATGCCATAAGCTTACCCTAACGCCAAGTTTCCATGTGAGTGCATACTGTAATTTTCTCCCCAGAAACCATATTTCCCAAAACTACCATTGACACTGTTTAGAAGAAGCACGAAAATAGTGAAGACTACATTAATGAATCCCCAAGCTGACTTCTATCATTGCTAATGAGATTAGCCACTTCCACATCTACAGCAAAAGGAGAGGATAAGAAAACGTGAAGAAAGTCTTTTTTATTCTGGAGTAGGAATATATTTGTATTTGTGGCCAGTATTGTCATTTTGGTAATAGTGTTTTCTATTGATTCTTAAAGGGGTTTTCCGGGATTATTATATTGATGATCTCTCCTTAGGATAGGTCATAAATAGGAGGTCAGCGGGGGGTCCAACTCCCAGAACCTCCACCCATCAGCTGTATGAAGAGGCCGCTGCGCTCGGTAAACCGCGAGGAGGGCGCAGATGATCAGCTCCAGGGAGTCGGTCACCCACCGATCTCGGATTGATGACCTATCCTGAGGACGGGTCATCAATGTGATAATCCTAGAAATTCTTTTTTAGCTTCCTAGAATTTACATTTGCGTTGTCCCGTGCAGGTTTAGGCCTCGTTGCCCGGCCGTGTGCATATTGAGGCCCGCAAACAGCAGGCCCACAATATACAGGCACCAGCCGTTTGTGCACCACATGGCTGATGAGGACCCATTCACTTGAATGGGTCCGCAATCTGGAAGGTGCGGCGTGAAACAGAGGCACGGAAGCACTACGGAGTGCATCTGTGGGGTTTCTCTCCTTGCCTCCGCACTGCAAAAAAAAAAATATAACATGTTCTATTTTTTTGCGTTGCGGACAGATCCCCGACCCATTCAAGTTGAATGGTTCCGGATCTGTCTGCGGCAACCGCACTGAAGGTGCCCGTGCGTTGGGGATCGCAATTTGCACAGAACAGCCGTGTGCATGAGCTTAGAACTGTTCATTTTCTGTGAGTAATGTCTCGGAGGAGAAATGATCTCCGTGACCTTTCACTGGAGGGAAATGTTCACAAACACCAATTTGTAATGTGTTTTGTGAAAAACTGCGGGCATGCGACCTCAAGATCCTTCCCCCGGCACGTGTAGAACAGTAATGATAGCCATTCTGGTTTGACTGTCCTGTCGCAGCCGGATGAGTCTGGTGTGTGCGGGCTCCAGCTACTATCCCTTCCATTGCTGCGCAGCCCCATTGACACCGTGCACATTTCTGTTGAAGGCTGGGCTTCGGATGATAAGTAATAGGTTGGCTTAATATGGTAATTCCTAGAGCTTGTCTGGGCCATAGCCATGTCTGTCTGGTTCACCAATGGAAAATTGGTTACACATTCATAGGAACATCTGCGTAGTTGTGGCATCCCTGACCACAAAAAGCAAATGCCTGTTATTTTTTTTTTTTTTTCTCCTAAATGCAAGTAATAGAAGACCCTATGTATCACCCAAGCCTCCTTTTAGTGCCCAGTTTGTAATCGAGGCATATTTGTATAGTATACAGAAGTATCAGTTTAGCAAACCAATCTCATGGATGTGCGTATTCCAGTCACGGCTATTGGCACCATGGCACCCACTGCATGCTGCTCCGGGAATCAGTCTGAATGGGCAGAGTTGCATATGACGTTTGGTTGGCTTATTCCGCTCGCTTTAGTAATCACCTGCTTTATGTACTTCCGGGTACAGGTCCGGTGCCATGATCTCTGGTATATTATGGTTCTGTAAGTGGGTGGTGACCATTTTAGGGGTCACCGGCAATGACCTTTAAACCAGATTGAGAAATGGTTGTGGAGTAGTTGTGTGTTTTTCTACTGTACGTTATCGGCTTGGCTTCTCCTCGACTTTTTGTAGCGCAACTGATTGATTTTACCTATTGAACTACGGCTGCCGTCCAAATGAATGCAATCTAGTGGACTGCAGCTGTCGTGCAATAGTTAAAATTAATCAGTCGCGCCACAAAAAGCAGCAGTGTAGCTGAGGCCTTAACCCTCAGTTCACACCTGAGCGTTTTACAGCGCGTTCAAACACGCTGTAAAACGCTCAACACATGAAAACTAATGCTTCCCTATGGCCCTGGTTCTCACTTGAGCGTTTTAAAGCGCGTTTGAATGCACTGTAAAACGCCCTACGCTCAATAAAGTTCTTGAGCTTCTTTGGGGTGTTTTGTCGCGCGTTTGCACCCATAGACTTCAATAGGAACGCGCGTTTAACGCGCGTTAAGTGTAGATATGCCTTTTTCAATTGGTCTCCAGAGTCACGAACGCGCGTATGACGTGCGTTTCCTATTTCCAAAACGCACTGTAATAAACGCTCAGGTCTGAACCCAGGGTAAAAGTGTGCGTTTCTGGGTTAATATGGTCCCATAGAAGAGTTCAGAATAATGGTGTCACGGTATTGTGAATGGAGTGTCTGTTCTCCAGTCAGCTTGGAACAATTGTCGCTTAAGGCCTAGGAAGTGCTTTGCTTGAGCATTGCCTCCGATTACTTTGAAGATAGCAGGACAAGCTTGCGTTCAGTAGTGTGTGCATAAACCGCGCAGATCCCGAATACGAGTGGGTGATCAGAGGGGCGTCCCTGCAGTAACTCTCTCTCCTGTGGTTATCATTCAAAGTTTTCAGGGAATTGGATATTTAGTATCCGGTTGTTTGTCTTAAAGGCTGATTTAAAAAAAGTTTTCACAAGAATACAAGCGTGTTTGAGTTTTTTAATTTTTTATTTTTTATGATTGTATAAAAGCAGAGCTGTCTATAGACGTGAACGCTGATGAGCTATTTTCCCAGCCATGAACTTGAAAATGGAATTTATGATTCATAACTTTCTTCTAGCTTTTGACAAGCAGATGGTCCCAGCTAACTTGTGAGGAATGCAGGCGGGTACTGACTTGAAGACTATTATAAAGAGAGGTGATACATAATAAAAGACTTCAGAGAGCAGTAAGAAAGCAGCGCTCTAACCCAGCAATGGCACAGCCCGGAGTCTGCTGGTGGAAACCGGTTGTCCTGAGCAATGCACTGCCCACGGCTCTCTATGGCTAGCTTGTGTATGTAGCTGTCACTACTCGGTGCTGTGAAAACACTCATTGAACCTCAAGTTGCCTTCTCCTTGGCAGCAGCCTCGCTGACATATGTAAGCTATAGCTGAGTTTGCTAGGGCTAATTACCCAGACAAGAATCCAGGGTGTAGCCTACACAGTATACACAGTGCTGTGTGTAACCCTCCTACGTAACCTAAACAAGGGGGCGCATGAGACAATGCGGATAATAGGGCACGGCAAGGGTGGATGACATTTGGAAGGTGACTGCTAAAGGCATGTGGTAAGCTCTGTTGTCCACCAGTGCCGGCCGGGGTGTGTACCCCCGAACCTTCATATCTGACGAGGACCTCTTTATAATGCAGCCCCCGATGATTGTAAATAAAGGCGAGGACGGCTGGTGCCCTCAAAAGACCCCGGGCTTTGCCTGTGCATTCAGGATTAGACTGTGCTGAAGCTCAGCATGTGCACAGTGCCAAAATTGTATTCAAGGTCACTGCATGTCTGACTGAAGCGCGCTAATCTGTTTTATTGGGAGTCCAAAGGTACTTGTATTCAGCGCATGTCATTATGCATGAGCAGATGCGAGGACTGCAGTCTGCGGGTCATTATTTTTGGCTCCCTAACGTAGAAAGAGAAATGAATGAGCTGGCTGTAGTTTTACAATCCGCTCTCGCCCACACTGTGCTTCCTGTCTGTATAGATGGTCGGTATGTATGATGTAGTATTCAAAGTGAAATGTAAGAATGAACTGAAATACAGTGTGTCTAATATAATAAATTTAGGCAAGACATTAAAGGTGGAGATGTTACCTCATTACATGGTTAAGGGATCAATGACTATCGGTGATTATTAGGCCGGTACGTTGTATTGGCTTTGACGGAGCAAAGGGCAATATATTGACATTAACAGTGTTCACCTTTGAAACTGCGTTAATCTATACATGGCTGTCTTTATCAGCCCCATCAGAAGTGCATTAACTTCCAGTAATTGACGTTATTTTCTGTTCATTTATTGAATTACTAGGATTTTATGTTGGTTTTTTTTTTGTTTTATTTGTCTGCGGTTTCCTTCTTTTTGATGACTAAATCAGAAAGCTCTGCCTTACCAGCGATGGCATCTATGTTCTCTTTCGAGGTGCCTCCGCTGATAGAATTAGCACGGCGAAGGGTTTTTCTACCAATGAGTGGAGATTGGGGGTTGTTGTTTACATTTGTCCCATTCACATCTTGCAGGAGAACACTTCCTTCCTCAGCAGATGACAGCCTGAGGGCCATGCACCTGCCATGACACACTAGCGCCTACCCCAGCCCCGCTGTTGACAATAGGCTAATGATTGCATGCCATCTGCCTCTCGGGCCTACGACAACATAGAGGAAGAGATTTCCTCTTTCCAGAGACAATAATGACAATGCAAGTGAGATTGGAGCATAGTGCAAGGCTGCCCTAGCTCAGATCTCAGTGCTGTCGCTTTCACTCGGCAATGACGGACCCCTGGGAATTTTCCATGGCCATGGCAAATACTGTTTACAGGTCCATTTCATTCAGCGACGCGTGCGTTCTTATACACATATGTGATAGACACAGACTTCGTCCATGTACTGTGATCCTTTCTAATCAGCATTCGGAAAATTCAAAGGGAACTATCCAGTGCGCTCCCTCTGGTCCTGACTGTTGTGCACACTTTAAGGCCGGCCAAAGTACAGTTCAAGAATATCTGTAGTAAACTGCTTGCTGACTGGAATGTGTAATCTTCTGGAGCAGGTTCAAAGGGTTTAGAAAAACAGGCTGGAATTCATCAATTCACCAGGTCATGCCTGCAAGCACTTGGTGTAGTCGACAGTTTTGAATTTTCTTTAACATAAAAATGCTAAATATACATTTATTTTTTACTTTTTCAATTTTTTTTTTTAAAGGGAGCCCATCACCTCAAAAATCAGTTTCAAAGTAAGCATACTGCCATGTAGGGTAGGTGCCGTGAAACCTAACCATACTTTTCTCATGAAAATCTAGTCCTCTTATCCTGGGAAACACTTTTTTTTTTCTGCACACCACGGGCGGGCCGCCCCGTTTAGCGCGCAATCAACCCCTCTTGTTTGATGGACAATTCCTGAAATTTCATAGTCTGTAACCATGACGCAGAGGAAGGAGCCGCCAATGGTGTACTGAGAGCCTTATTTACATTGAAAAGAAGCATTTCTCAGGATGAGAGAAAAGTTATGGCGATGTTTCACCCCACCTACCCTTCATGACAGCATGTTTCCTCTGAAACTGGTTTTGAAGGCGACAGGCTCTTAAGGGGGTATTGTTTTTGACAATCTGTACACAAAGATTACTTTTGAGTAAAAAAGTATAAAAAAAAAGACATTTGAAGAATATCATTATGATTTGTTATCATATTAACACCGTTACTGCAGGTGAAGTAAGAGACTGAAGTTGAATCTTGGTTGTTTTTAAGGTTGTCGTCTAAACTAGACTTGGACAAGGCAGCATTATGGGTTCCTTCAAATAGGCCAAGATGTTCTTGCTAAATTAAATAAAATAAAAGGTCCAAACATCACCCAGAGTTTAGAGTATTAAGTAGGAGGATTATATGACGCGTGGATTAGGCATTGTTGAGCAGCTTGGTTTAATGGAAAGGGTCAGAGTTGGTGGCATTAGTGTAATGCTGAACTGGCTGATACCAGTACCTACAGGGAAAGTTCACGGTAACTCGCAAGACGCAAGGAAAAGCAAATAAGGCACGTGTTGTGTGACTTCCCAAAGTCACAGGTTCCTTACGAATCCCTGAACATTGCTCTCTGGGGGCATTGGTAGGATGTTGTGTTCATACTGTCTGAGCTCTAACTTCTCCACTTTATTTCTTTTAGTTGTGGATGGTTACATATGGAATGAAGCGTTGTAGACTGACACGTAACGTTGAGGTTACTACAGGATAAGCTTCACATCCCATTCTGCACATATTTGCTGAGTAAACTCTGAGCTGCCGTTTGAACTTCTCATGAGCCGTGTTCTGTTTGTGCCAAAAGCAGACATGGTGCACTGTACGATAATAGCAGCTTGAATCATTAACATTATTCGTGGCCACCTATTTTTGGAGCAGAGATGTTTATTAGTAGTCTTCTGTCAGCTGTGAGCTACAGTATAACATGAAGGGCTTCTATAGTCTGGCCAGAGCTGACTGCCTCAAAAAAATTGTTTTCCTACCCTCCCAACAAAGTGGCTGTCGTCTTTGGACAAGCTACGGTATTTTTGCACTAGAAACGTCTCAGGTCTTCTTGCCACTGGGACCTCCGCACAATAAACAGAAATTTGTGGGGGAACCACAGTGTTCAGCTCCCCTGCAGTGCCACCAGAAGGATGCTGAATCAGTACATACCTCACAGGGAAACCCCTCTGCAGGTTGTCTGGTGAGCACTGGAGTCGTGGGTTTCAATATGACTAAGGACTCCTGCACAAGACCATATATTTTATCTGTTTGCTATCCACGTCTTTTTTCGGGCAGCACACTGACCCATTCACTTTTATGCGGATTTGTTTTTCCATTCTCCAAATTGTAGAGCATGTCCTGTTGTGGTCCATTTTGAAGTCAAGAATAGTCATTTCTTCTGACGGGAGGGAGAAAAACATGGAATGCGCATAGAAGATACCTGGATTTTGTGGACTGAAATACAGACATGGTTGTGTGTATGAGGCCTAAGGACATTTGCATGGTGTCATCTGCATGCTACAGTTAGCGCTATCCAGTCCCTGCTCTTTGTAACCTGCTGTCCACTCCAGCTAATTGATGGAGGTCTCATCTGATGTCCCTTATGAACCCAGAGTGCCCTTGCAATAGGTGACTTGAGTTAATTTTTATTTTATTTTTCCTAAACCAGTAACTAGAAAATGAGCCATTCTAAGCATTGATTGAAGCAATTATCCCATGATAAAAAAAAAATAATGAAAATGAGTCACTATATAGTACATGGCAATCTGTTTCTAACAAAGCCAAAACCGCATGGATCCAGAGATCTCCCCTACCCGTGCTCTAGATTTCGAGGAGGACTTTCCTTTCTCAGGTGGCCTGTGCTGTAACTGTCACAACTTCTAACTGAAGATATGGCTGTTGGTAGTTAAAGGTTAGAACTGAGCATGTGCGTCCACCTCTACGAGGTGGACAGAGAGATGAGGAGAGAAGAAAACAGCAGGTGGTGCTATACAAGTACATTTTATTGAATAACTTTAAATTGCATGTCATTCGGAAAACATTCAGATCCTCGTTCGTACTGGTGTGAAAAATGTAGAATTATTCCTGAAACGGATGGGAACAGGCTTTTCCAAGTCTCTCTCTAATATTTGAATCCGTAAATCTCAGGTTATAAAAATGACGTGTATTTCGCTCCAGGTCGAAATGAACATAAACAGCAATCCAAAAACCAAACAAGTTTAAATGTTTTCATATGAATGGAAACCGATTACCATTTTTCCCTGTCTTATGAAAAATAGATGTTTTGCTGGCTTCTAGTGATGTGTGTGTTCATTGAGAGCCCTGGGGCTGACACAAAGCTAGACTGTCAAACCGAGATTGTGTTTGCATAGTAATATAACCAGAGGCAAATTGCTAAACCCTCAGCGATGGGCTGGGATCTTGCCTCAGCCCAGGACAGCCTCCCTTTCATACTTGAAAATACAGACATAACTTTTTTTTTTTTGACCAAAACACTTTTATCATTGAATTTTCAGGGATTATTTTTCATGACCAATAGTCCCTTCACATTGGTTAGATGCATATCTTACCTAGAAAAAAGTTTACCAAAGCAACGTGACCATCATAGACCTTAGTGCAGATTGCTTTCTAGCGATCTAGTTCCGTTCACATGCTTGGAAACGCACACATACGTACCTGTATCTCAATACTCCATTATTTAGTTCCTCTGAAACGTGGATATTCGGTCTCGAGGACCGGTTAAAGCAGTGTTTGCACAGTGGCTTTATTTTCCATCAGCGTAGGCAGTCCAACCATTGCTTGGCCTTGGTTGAGGGAATCTCCTTGCGTACACAAAGTGAAGGTGATCGTCATGAACTGTTCCAAGCCCGGGGCTGATGATGAGCTTCGAGCTTTCCCCACGTCATCCGAGAGAGATGTGATGCAAATATTCATGTGCTGTTGACCTGGGCATGATAAATCAACATCACATTCATTGCAATACAAGTGATATATAGCATCTAATTCTTGTGTCTAGCTGAGCAAATAGGCAAACATTGAGCAACTCCTTTGGCAAACTTTATCTATCAGTACAGAATTCAGACAGGAAGCAGGAATTTCCCTATTTTCCTTTTGTGTGACAGATGGGCAACAGTAAAAGCAAAAGGCAGCTGTTCAGACCTGTGGCGGATCACAAGAACACTGGGAAATACCTTAACCCTTTCCTTCGGCTTCTGTTGGCGGTAAGCAAGTTAGGCTACTTTCACACTTGCGTTAATGTTTTCCGCCATTGAGTTCCGTCCTAGGGGCTCAATACCGGAAAAAAACTGATCAGTTTTATCCTAATGCATTCTGAATGGAGAGCATTCCGTTCAGTATGCATCAGGATGTCTTCAGTTCAGTCCCTCTTACGGCAACACTTGCCGGAATGCCAGATCCGGCATTATTTTCCATCGAAATGCATTAATGCCGGATCCGGCACCAAGTTTTCCAGCAAAACTGATCCGTTGTTCCGGACTGTGCATGCGCAGACCTTTAAAAGTGAAAAAAATAAAAATAAATCCCGGATCAGTTTTTCTAGATGATACCGGAGAGACAGATCGGTATTTCAATGCATTTGTTAGACGGATCCGGATCAGTCTACAAATGCTTTCCGTTTGCACACAGATTTCAGGATCCGGCAGGCGGTTCCGGCGACGGAACTGCCTGCCGGATCCTCACAGTGCAAGTGTGAAAGTACCCTTAGGCATACAACAAGCAACGTTTGACGTTTTCAACGTTGAAGATATTATTCTTTAGTGTTGCCCACCACAGATAACGGTTCCCACCACTGATAGAAATAACCTTATTCTTACTGTCCCAAACCCATTCCGTTCCAGAACCGCTCCTCTATCCTGCCTGCCTGCAGCAGAGACATGCCCATATGCTGCTGAGTACAGATGAGCGAATTGATTTTGTACAAATGGATTTGTCTCATCAACCAGAGTTCTTCACCTGCTAGGAGCTCTCCGCCTGCCGCTTGATGGACATGGCCGGCATCTCAACCAGCCCTGACCATCTTGCACCTGCGTCGCCTCTCTTAGTAGTGCCGCAAGTGCAAGGGCTTTACTTCCGTTACCAGAGCAGTGACTGTGCATGCACCGCTACACTTCAAGGTAGCAGTATGTAAACAGTTGCCGAAACAAAGCCTCTGCACATGCACATGCACCGATACAGGTACATCATTGCCGCAGCCAAAATCCCACGTCATGAATGCAGTATCGGGGAGGATAGGAGTGGCAGCAATGGAATGGATGGCATTCGAGATCCTCAGTATGCTTGTATTCTAATAATGTCAACGATGTGTTTTTAAAAACAAAAATAAAAAAACTGGGACAACCTCTTTAAGGCTGCATTTATATAGTTATATCAGGTCATTTATCAAACTGGTGTACAGTAGAACTGGCTTAGTTGCCCATAGCAACCAGTCAGATCCCACCTTTCATTTTGGACAGCTCCTTTGGAAAATGAAAGGTGGCATCTGATTGGTTGCTATGGGCGACTAAGTCAGTACTACTTTTATACCAGTGTAAGGGTCCGTGAATGGGTCCGGATTTGTTCCGCAACGTTGCGGAACAGATCCGGACCCATTCATTCTCTATGGGGCAGGAATGGATGCAGACAGCACACGGTGTGCTGTCCGCATATGCATTTCCGGAGTGCTGCCCGGAAAAAAATAGAACATGTCCTATTCTTGTCTGCAATTGCGCACAAGAATAGGCTGCTCTATGGGGGTGCCGGCCCGGTGTATTGCAGATCCGCAATACACTACGGACGTGTGAATGGACCCCTAGTCTCTCTGGACATTTTGTCATGGCTTTCTATGTGACTAGACCCTGTGTTATAGTATTTTGTTTCCTATGCATGTGCAGTATTGTCATAGACGCACAGCGAGTCTGACTTCTTGGATTAGCAGTGAACGGAGAAGGGTCAGGTGAGGCATGCCACCGCTTTAGGTGCTGTAACCTGATCACAGGTGAATAATTCAAAAACACTTCTGGAAAGCACTTTAGGGAAACAAATATTTTCAGCCATTCTAGTGGAGTGTAATTTACATGCTTACTTGACTTCAGAATAAACCAGTGTAACATGTTCCTTTTGGTTTTTCATTGACGTGGAGGATTTAGAAGGGAAACTGTATTTCCCACGGATCATGATTTCTTCTCTTTTGTTGATTTTCTTTAATCGCCTTTTATGTGTAGGTTTAGGATCTGTTTACCTGCTGTCGGTTAGTGCACCATTTAGTTTATTGTCTCAGCACTTGGATGTAGAGTGCTCTACTGTTTTTATGTTTCTGGGCTTTTAAGGTGCCCATACACAATAGGTTAACATCGGCCAAATCAACTGACTTGATGGGACTGAAGAATTATCTGATGTATACTGGTATACCAGCTCTTCTCCACATTGAGAACAAGTGAATGTTCAGCCCAGGGAGCATTCGACCCAGGGCTAAGGTTGTACTGCCACCTTTGAGGGTTCACATATGCTGGCACTGGTGCACAGCACTGCACTTTTTATATACCTTGGACTTTGTTTAAAGGGCATCTGTTAGCAGGTTTGTATTTATTTTCTGTGCCCGTATTGCTGAGAAAAATGTCATTTAAAAATATGCAAATTAGCCTCTAGGAGCAACGGGGTGTTGCCGTTACACGTAGGCGCTCTGCTCTTTCTGAAACTGCCACACTCTCTCTCCGCTGTGACAGGGCCAGGCAGTGGCCCTATTGCTCTTTTAGTGACTCATTTACATGTATTAAAGCCATTTTTCTCAGCAATGCGGGCACATAGTAACATGGGACCAACATGATACTTTCAGCTGCCAAGTGCACATGTAACAGGTCAGACAGTTTCATAGGTCCAAATCTGCTGTCATATGCCCTTGAATCACAAGAGAAAATGTACGTTTTATGCTTTAAAAACCATATCCTATTACTTATGTACCTAACCACTTCTGCCGTTTATGTATTTCAGAGTGAAGGCGGTGGCTGAGAACCTCAACACACTACAGAAGAGATCTACGGGCCTACATTGTGACCAAATGCTGCTAAAGTCTCACTCCTTCCGCTCGTGCGGGTTTGAAGCGATTCCGCTCAGGTACACAAGTGGTGGACATACTTCACAGAGCTACCATGACAGAGACCTGTTTCAATGTAATTAAATGGCATTATTTTTCTTCTGTCATATTCCCACGGACGACACAAAGACAACCATGTACTTTCAAGTTCACATTGAATGACGAGGCCTTCATCAAACTTCCTTATTTATTCTTCAGTAGACCGGGACATGGCAGTAACATCAGACTTATTGGAGATGAAGAGTACCAGTTGCCCTACCTCAGAAAATATATGAAAATAATCAATGAAGAGGACTTTTGTGTTTCATTTTGGTTGTGCAATGAAGATTCTGCAGAAATTGTTTAGCATTATTATATGATAAATTTATAATATATTGCTTTATGGATCAAAATTATTGGCTGCACAGTTTACTTGGAAAATGGACACACTATGGTAACCAGTGACTAGGGAAATGTAAGAACAATGCTTTGGCGCACACGTGCTGTTCTTATTTCTAAAGGTGGACCAAAAATGTTACTAATGAACGTATTGTACTCCATGTTACGCTGCATGCGCTACACGGTTCCTCCCTCTAGTCTGATCAAGCAGATTACTGTATGTACAAAAATGGCAGCCGTTGGAAAATGCTGATTTCTATTAATCATTAGGGCGTGCGTTTTCAGCGGCCAGTGATTTTGTGTGATGCCACACCTATCTTCATGTCCTAATGACTTCCTTACAGTTAGGTACTTTGTTAGCGTATGCTACATTGATTTATAATATTGATTGTAGGAATACAGACGCACACATAGCTGCATTGCTGTTAACCAAAAGCATCCATATATTTTGGAGGATTTGCCTAAGTAATGCGCTGTTACCACCCTAAAATTATTCGCCTGGCCACTTGGCTTGGTTCTTCCTGGTTGAAGAATACACTGCAGTAATGTCTCGTGGATGCCACAAAGCGGCCCTGTTGGAGATGTGACGAGTTGCACGCTCGGAAAGTGACACGTGCACTTTTTGTTTTCAGTGTACTGGAAAAAGCAACCTTTGCAGCATTACACATTTACGAAAAGGCTGCATTCTCCAATATCAATATTTCACAGCTTATTTTTTAGGCTACTTTCACTCTACCGTTTTCAATTCCGCTGTTGAGATCCATCATAGGGTCTCAACAGCGGAAGAAAACGCTTCAGTTTCATCCCCATTCATTGTCAATAGGGACAAAACGGAACGAAACGGAGTGCACCAAAATGCGTTCCATTCCGTTTGGTTGCGCTCCCGTTGTGGACAGTGTAACGCTACAAGCAGCGTTTTTCTGTCCGCGATATGGTGCGGAGCAAAACAGATAAAACAATAGAAAACGGATCCGTCCCCCATTGACTTTCAATAGTATCCATGACTGATCCGTCATGACTATAGAAGACATAATACACATGGATCCGTTCGTGACGGATGCACCCGGTTGAATTGTGGTAACGGAAGCGTTTTTGCAGATCCATGACGGTGAAAGTAGCCTTAGATGGAAATTTTATGACAGATCTTTATTGAAAGGGGCCAGAGTTGTTTTTTTCCTGTACAAAGAACGCCCACGCCCATTTTTATTCCCAGAACTTTCCTCCACTTCACTCTCTCGCTGAATGTCTGATTTCTTTTTTTTTTTTTTTCGGAGTGCAAACAATCTGCTATATAAAAGGCTGATGGTGGTGGTCATCAGTTAAATCATAATCTTGGCTTTGAACCATGTAATGATGAAATTGAAAAGCTTCATGTCTTCCTACTTGCTCAACAAAAGTCTTACTAACAAGGATTGTATTGCCAGACAAAAATGAATGTAAATTCATATCTTTTTTCTATTGCTCCTTTTTCTAGTTTGATTCTTGTTGGAAGAGGAAGGTAGTGCTTCATAAACCGGTTGTGCGAGTTATTGGGCTGTTTATGTATAGCGTAGTTTTCTATGTAAATGTAATGTACAGATGTAAGACTTTCTAAACTATTTTGGCCTGGACTCCAGAGGAATTGGACGTAATATTTGCTACGTATGAACCATAATAGCACTGATCATTCTTAACTGCTGACGTCAATATTTGATTTATGAATAAGATTGATTTCCTAGAGCAGTTGGGCATAACGGGCTTAAATGGGCCGCAACTCTGTAAATTTCACATAAGGCATATGCAATATTTAAAAGTAACGTTTAGTTTACAGAATGCAACCAAAATGTACAGGTTTTGCAGAAACACCATAATGTATATTTAAATCTTTATACATTCTTGCCCAGTGTCCCTTAAATTTAAAATATTTTGCTATCAAAAACTTAAGAGGTATCAAACAGTATTTTATTCTTTCTCTACTGGGTACATAATGTTTCTGAATATCAAGATGTTAAATATATTTCAATTGTGGTATGACAGGAGACTTAACTTTATCTTGCAGTGTCTTCCGATGTACAGTGGAATATATATATATATATATATATATATATATATATATATATAATTATTCCTATAAAATAATGATGCGATGCTGCTGGAGACAACAAACAAAACTAGGGTAGTACATTGTATGTAGTCTTTATTGATCTTGGATGCTGTCTTAATAGCCATATGCAATAAATACATTATTTATGATAGGATTTTTTTGAGTGTGCTTTCTGTGGATTTGTAACTTCAAAAATAATGATATTATGATGATGATTATTCTAATTTATTATTTCATTTTTCATTATGACATAATTACAGTGTGCACCGCTACACTTAATGTTTGCTATAATTTATTATATTCGTTATTTAAAAAAAAAAAGAAAAGGAAAAAAAAGACAAACGGTACTATGTCAGTTCTCTATAGTCCATATAACATTTTTGTTTGGCGTGTGCCATTTGCTGTTCATGCTGGAAAGGATTTTCCTTTGCCACCTTTTATAACAATAAAGACATGAGTGAATTTTATAAGTAAATTGTCATCTGATCTCAATTTTCACGGTTATTAAAGGTGTAAACTTTATCACTAACTTCTTGACTTGTTTAAAGCGGTTGTCTCACCTCCAACACCGGTGGCATAGCTCTTGGTCCCACACCTATCTATAGAACAGAGCTCCCAAAAGCGAAGGAAGTATTGCCATGCTGTGTTCGTTTGCCTGCTATTTTCAACTGGGCAAGGGGGTCTGCAGCAATGGCAGGCACATCGTACACGGCGCACAAGATAAATTTAGTCATACAGTGTTTTTTGAAAAAGTGCACTGGCTTGCAGAGGGTGCAGGCCATGTCCAGAAGACTGTCCTTGCATTTGTTATGTGGAAAAAAATTTCACGCTTCGTTTACTGGTAAAAGGTGAATTGCATTATGGGACGGATCCGTTATGCAGCCCATAGACTTCTATTATGACGGAATAAATAACGGAATTCCTATAAAGGCATTCTGTTATGCATTCCGTCATAGAATTGCATCATGGTCCGTGGTAAATGAAGCGTGAACAAATTTCAAAATGTGAAATTCGCTCATCTCTACGAAGAAGCCATCAGTAGTGACATCAGTGTCACCCCCCTCATATCTTGCAGACGCTCACTGTGATGCAGTAAGGGAGCAATGTAAAACCGCTTCCACATCTTGCTGTCTGCCCTGTACCTGTTGGGAACCCACATGAAAAAAGTCCCATGGAGACAGAAATGGGGGAGCAGCAGGAGGAGAAGTTGTTTGGTCATCATGGCCAGTGTCCTCATCAGCCTCATCCTCTATGACAATCATCTCAGGGGGGAGGGGGGTATAGAGGCAGACAAACTTAGTCTTGAGCATGCTAGCAAGAATGGCAACCTGTACGCTTGCTTGCGTACTGACAGATGTATTCTTATCATCAAGTAGTTTGATTAGGGGATAGCCATTTAGAGCCCCCTCTCACTGTGAAATCAAAATGGGGAAATGTTTTCCTATTGCCAAAAGGTAGACCAAATTGCTTTATTACCAGGGTGCACTGTGTACACAGCTTTTGGAGAGCAGATGCCTGCCACCACGTGTCTGACCAGGACCACTCCGCTGAGTTACCCACCTCCCGCCTTCTCTGGACAGCATGAGGGGGCTGGAGAGGTGGTCCTCCCGGAGGCTGAACTGTAAGGGGGCGTATTCCCTGTGTCGCAGCACTGCACACATCCTGCCATCATCAGCTTGTGCACTTGCCACTACCGTAGGCTGTGTGCCACTCCAGTCCGTGGTATTGGAGCACTGCTAGTGCCCCTTCAGCAAGTTGTTTTACTTGGGGGGAATTTTAGTGGGGGGTAGAGATTGGGACTAGCTTCATAATAAAGGATTGCTGTAGGGGCTTACAGGGGTTATCGGAGATGCACCGCAATTCCCCGCGGCCACCAATTCCGTGATCTTGGACGCGGAGTGCTGTTGCATTGTGTTTTGTTTTGGTTTTTTTGTGTTTCTAGCCATGGCAACGTGCACCTGCACATTGGGATGTGCTGGCTGACCCCCTTTTACTTGCAGTGATCTTGGACATGTGATTCCTTTTGCTTTGGGTTAGAACCGCAGCGCATGTGTGAGTCTGAATTTTTTGCAAGCACTTGTGAGAGATTCAGACTCAAGCATGCACTGCAGGATGCAATCCCAGGCTGGAATCACATGCCCAATGTACGGCAAGTGATCCCAATGTCACGGACGTACCGAGACATACGAATGTCCCGGCGAGAGTGAGTGGCAGGAGGTGGATTGTGGATCAATAGCGGTCTGTATTGTTTCTGGTAATGGCCACACCACTTGCCTCCAGGTGTTGCTTATGTGGTCATTTAACCTTCCTTATTTCTAGTTGCTTCTAACTCTATGCTGTGCGGTTTATAGCTTCTGTAGATTGTTTGTGGTTGGATCTCGGCTGAGTTCCTGGTGCTTCCATAGCCTCTTTGAAGTTAAGTCTTTCCTTTCCCCTTTTTTAAATTTTGTTTGGGTTCTGTGTGTTGCATTTCCCTATTGTTTGTATTAGGCCTGAAGTAGACTCCTGTTCGTCCTTCCTTTTGGAGGAACAGGTAGTCTCGTCCCTGCCATTAGTACGAGGGTCCTATAGGGCTAGATAGGACTAGGTATTCCTACGTATGAAGTTATCTACCTTTTGGGGTCTGTTCATACTGGTAGTCAGTCAGGATTTTGGTTAGGGTTTTCACTAGGAAGAGTCCATCTTCCTTCCCTAGTTATCAGGCCTGATTCGCTGTTTCCCCCTTCCCTCCTATGCTCGGTGTGGTGTTTCCCTCCCACACTGAAGAGTGACACCCAAGTGGCAGCTGCATGTGATCGCAGTGCATCTCAGATAACCCCTTTAAGTAGCATCTGCACAGCAGACCCATGGGAATTTTACTAGTACTGTTCAGAGTAGTATTAGTGAACTTCCCATGGACCTGCTGTGCAGATTCAATTTAGGCTCCCACCGTTATAATTCTCTATATTAATGTATACCACTAAGCTCTGTACATGTACAGCAGTTGCTACTGGGCTTTAATCCAGAGTGCCGTACATGTACGCAGTGCAACCTAGCAGGAGCAGGTTGGGTCCCCTAGGAGATGTTATTAGTGGTTTATTAACATTTCTGATTTCTCCATTGTTCGGCGCATAGCACTCAATGAGAACAGTGAATAGTGGAAGCAGCTATCCTATTGCAGCTATATGTCTCGTGATCACATGATCGCAAAGTGTGTCTGGAGCAGACACAGCCTGTGTAAAATGGTGCATGTCCATGAGTTAGGGGGCGCAATGCTTGGTGTACCCCATGCTCTGGAAATTTAGTGCTACACCACAGCAGTAGCCAGTTTAATCCCGTGAACAATACATGGAGCAGTTTTTCCATGTGCGGTACCAGGCTAATGCAAACAGAGACTTAACTCCTGAGCAGTAAGATCCAGTCCTACCTGGACCGTGGCCTTTTAGCACATACTGTGTTCCTTGACTACATAGACTTCTGGGCAGGCAGATTGGAATAGTAGCTTATACTGTCTTGTCCAGCCTCCAGTGTCCTCTCAGAGAGAGTTTGCAGTTGGCGTTGCCACACCCAAACTGACAAAGTTGTCCTCCCCCAGCTACCCAGCTATACAGAATAATCAAGGCATGGATCCGTGAGGATTTTCAGACGCCTCTGGCTGAGGTTGATGATTAGATTTGCCATTGCTAATGGTGGCTATTTATCGCACCCAGCTGCCACTTGTACTACGCCAACACAGCTGCACACACATCTATTGCCTTGTCTGTTCATGCTGTGCTGCTACTGCTGTCAGATTTTGGGGTCCTCAAATTCAGCCCTTGACCGGGTTGGTAAATAAATGTTATCAGGCTTGTTTCCAAAATACAACTGTCCTCCAGTTCTTTTCCACCAAATAATGATAGCTTGTCCTGCTGAAATTGGCGGACTGTAGCGTAGAATCCTTTGTGCATTCCTAATAATTAGTAGGAGCTAACTCCTTTATCACTGGTCATCTATTCAGATACCTTAAAGTATTATAATTATTCCATATACTCACCTCTTGCACATTCACTCTCCTATCATAAATACTTTCCTGTGTTCTTTTGTATGAGTTTCCCCCAATATACATCACTCCCCCCTACCGTGATTGGCAGTTGTGAGCCACCACCAAGAATATAAAGCTCCCCCCTGTTTTTAATGGCTTATTCTCTGTTTTATTATAGACAGTTGTAACCATCCAAGAGTCCAACCTTTCCTCGCTCAGTTACGCCTCAGCCTTATGGCCCCAGTGTTTATATGATGGAACTGATCTGACACATGGTACTCTGTTGTGTTATAATGGATTGGAGCTTTCAGAGGAACAGGCAGGTGGTAGTTGCATTGGTTATGGTTCAGCCAGAGTGGCCCCATCCTGGGCAATACTTATAGACCGCTACAACCCAGCCATGCTGACATAGGTGGAGGTCTCTCCTACTGACATAAGACCCAGCTGACACTGGTTGAACCTTCCTGAGACCAGCCCTTCTTATGTGGCAGCTATTGATTGGACCTGCTGCTCACATTAATAGTTAGGCGATGCCAAAGATATGAAGAGCAAATGTGAGGCACTGGTGCTTGACCACTCTATTGGTCAGAAAGCCAATCTATGTGCTTAACTCCGATATTTGTTCTCTAATCAAACATCCCATGAAAATTCCTATTAGGAGGAAACCAGTGAGTGCAGAACCTGTGGCCCATGATGTCCTTTTGTGAAGCCCCCAACCATCAGGACCCAGGCATGCCTCTGATACATTGTTGGTTAGGTTTGTTATTTTTTGTCCTGCCAATAAGGCCTCATGCACACGACCGTTGTTTGTTTCCGCGTCCGTTCCGTTTTTTTTCACGGATAGGATGCTTCCCCATTCATTTCAATGGGTCCGTCCAAAAATGCGGATGGTCAACCGTTTTCCTTCCGCTTCCGTGATCCGTGTTTTCATTCCGTCAAAAAAATAGTGCATGTCCTATTTTTTTCACGGTCGCGGACAAGGATAGGCATTTTTACAATGATCTGCCATAAAAATCGGATCCGTCAAAAAAAACGGTCCGTCATCCGTTTTTTTTGACGGACGCGAAATTTCAAGGAGGAGCGGACGCGGAGGCAGGCAACGGTCGTGTGCATGAGGCCTAAGACACACTAAGTTTTAAAGGAGGAAAATAGGGAAAAAAATATTTTTCATTAGACTTTAGATCACACCCCCATGTTAATTAGACCTCAGCTCAGACCCCCAATATTAATCAGACCTCAGCTCAGACCCCAGTCTTAATAAGACCCCCAGTCAGACCTCAGCTCAAACCTCCAATGTTAATAAGAGCTCCAATTTTATAAGAACCTTAATCAGACCTCAGCTAAGACCCCCAATGCCGACATCCTCAATCTGTGTGCTGGTCATAGAGCCCTCACAGGGACCGATGCATTCACCACTCCCGGTCCTGCTGTGCTGATGAATACCCCAAATGACGCACTGACACAGCTTACCGATGGGAATTCCCATCTGAAGCGGAGAGACGGGCTAACCTGCCTCCATTCACCACGTGGCACACCGACCTGAGTCCCTCTCCAGCGCAGTAGACCGCACTTGGACTCACGGATAGGAGGGAATATTCAGAGGTAAGATCTTTCTGTGCCCAAGATCACGTGGGATGCCACGGCAGGCACTAGATCCCGATCCCCTGATGGTAAACTGTGAGTAAGAACACTATCTTAATCCGTGTGCACACTATGGGAAAATACTAAATAAAGACGTTTTAACCCCTGCATAGATATCTATGAGGGATACTGGGACTTCTGCACGGATATTTGTGTGAGACCCAAGTGTCTGAATATAAGGGAACAGTTCTCAGCCTTTGATAAAAGATCTTTACACGTACACTGGACATTACCTGTATAAATGTACCATATGTCCTAATCGTGATACATTGGGAACTATCGATATAGCTCACCCTTTGCTCTAAGGGTGGGACAGATTATATCTGCATAATAACTGGATAGAAAGTGGCATTGGAACGTAACGGGTGGCATTTATAATAAAAGAGCTGCAGCAACATCGTAACATAACAGGTGTCACTTGTGATTGCATAACTGCAGAGATATTTGAGATATATCGTATACCTACTGAGACAATGTTGCTGGAGTAAACCATAACTGTGCAATATATACCCTGGAAATTGAGCACAAAATACATTCTTGAAATTGAGTGAACCGGGTGGACATTCCGGAGTCTGGTATAACCCACTCACTATCAGTGATCATATTTCCAGACCAGAATTCCCACCATAGGATATATATGGTCTTTGTTTGTTTTTAACCATTTTTACACGTACTGTTTTTATTTTTTATTTTATGGTAATTATTTATATGTGGATGGTCTATGAAATAAATTTTCTCATAGTGATCCTGGAGGTGGAGTGCCAATCTCTCAATATTTTTAATTGAACTATTTTTGTGATAGGGTGAGTCACAGAGATTAGTGCATCTTTTCCCCCCACAGTGTGCAGGAAAGCCATCTGACTTTTATATATTGCAATTTATTACTGAGAGGTGTATGAAACTAGGAGCTGCTTGCACACTGAACATCAGGGGATCTGTGGATAGGGGATAATTTTAACCCACCAGAATACTCCTTTAAGTGGGGACCTGTCTGACCCTTTAATTCTTACCACCAAGCTCCCACCTCAACAGAGAACTTACTATTCTGAAGTTGCATGGATTATCCTCTCAGGAACCCAATCACGTAATGCTCCTCTTCTCAAAATCCAGCTTCCACCGCCATCACCTCCTTTACCATATTTCCGGCATGAAGTATGGTTGGGATGTCACTTCCACTGTGGACAGGGTCAGCAATATTCCTCTCCTTGGTGCATGTGTAAACTCCTGAATCCAACTCATCTGCAGATGGAACAGGGAGAGGAATAGTTGGCCTTGTCCAAAGAGGATGTGATGTCATGTCCATAGCTCAGACTGTGACTCTCCTCTTACAACATTTCTCCCATAGAGGTTATGTGTAATTAAAGGGATTGTCCAGGTTTTTTCTTATATCCCGCCCCTGCAGTACCTAAAAAGAGATCTTAACTTTTCTCCTCCCCATACTCTCTTCCACCTCCATGGCTTCCCGGCTGTCTTCACTGGACTTCTGGTCCCCATCTGTCAACTTCTGCACAGATGCTGTTGCATGTGCTACTGCAGTCAATGACCCCAAGTCCCCAAGTAACACGTGACCCAGCATTGACATGTCGCTTGGAGACACATCAATGCTGTCGCCAGTCATCGGCTCTAGCGCCGTGGCCTGTGAACCCATCCATGCAGAAGCTGACAGACGGGAACTGGAAGTCGATTCTTGCAGAAGTTAACAGAAGGGAACTGAAAGTCCTGTGAGGACATCCAAGGAGCAATAGTCAGAAAATATTGGCGGGAAGCAGGTATGCATAGATTTCTTCACAGGTACTGCTGGGCTGGAGGATGAATTAAAAAAAAAATCCTGAATAACTCCTTCAGGGTGGGACTTGTTTGGTCCTCAAACCCCTTTATAGCCCCTTTGTCAGTGCCCTTTATAGCCCCTAGCAGTGAATATCAACAGGTGATTCTAAGCAAACTGAAATACCTTTTAAACAACATACCAATGGCAGCCACATAACTGAAATTAATAATGTATTATTATTGAAACGGGGGAGGAGAGGATGGAATGATGAAAAATGTGTTTTTATACTTATGTGTAACAGTGACCTTGACGTGGAAGCTGAAGCCTCTAACCACCAGAGTACAAGCACATTCTTCTTTTATAGTTTTTGATTTCTCCTGTTCTATGTTTTATTTCAGATGGGTAATACTATTGTTCACTATAAATGTGTAATTTTTTTGTCCAGTCACAGAGGCAGCTACATTTACAGATCACTGCTCCATCATTTTTCAGAAAGGCAACACCATTATAGTCTCCCTAAGAGAGGAGCTAGGGTCCTAACAAAGATTAAGTGTCATGTTCATAATTGAACATTATAGAAAGAGAGCAAAAATAAATGAAATGGTTGTTACAATTTACAGTAAGTTGCTATTTAAATCAATATGTCTTTGGAAAAGCAATTTGAAATAGCTTAAAAATAATTGATTTTATACAGGCATCAATCACATAGAGTTCCATAAACACATTACAATGACTTGCAAGCAATGTCCTATAAGACGTCATTCTTGATATAGCTTACTCCTAAATACTATATTATATAATAATAATCATTTTAATTCCCAAGGACGCCATAAAAGCTACAGCTGCAAAAACAGGGAAAACACAGCAGTAGGGATGAGCGATCCCGGTAAAATTTTGGGTTGTCCGGGTTCGGCCGAACTTCGGGTCAAAGTTCGGGTTCGGGACCCGAACACCGGACCCGAACCCAGACCCCATTAAAGTCAATGGGGACCCGAACTTCACATTATTATTTTCCGTTATAACATGGTTATAATGGAAAATAATAGCATTCTTAAGATAGAATGCTAAATCAAATCCATGTTATAAGGGAAAATAATAAAATCACCTGAACACTGAACCCGAACTTCAGTGAAAAAGTCTGGGTTCGGTATCCGGATTCGCTGAACCATACACAGCAGGAAAGCTACCAAATTGACTAATAGACAAGAGGTATTTGAAGTAAGTAAAATTACAAGAACTATCTGAGACTAATATATAGACAGTAAAGGAGCCTCACATTATATATGTGACTATGTATTCTCTGGCATGACAGAAAATCACATCAGTATTTTCTATGACGCAGGTGCAAATTGGTTGTAAGAAAGAAGGGGCAACTATACACTGACTCCAGGTCATGTCATTGATGTAGCAGTGATACAAAAATGACTGCATTAAAGATCATTAGTGGCTTATTGCTAGGATATTTTTCTGCACCAATGTGATTTTTGTTGCAGAAATCCTTGCAGACGTGCTTACACTTTGCTGCAAATTACACCTTTTTCATTGCAAATAAATGCACAACATTAAACTGACATTCTAGGGATTTAGCATCTACTCTCCATGGCAGGTTATGTGCTGATTTTTTTTCTGAAAATGTCTGCAGCGTGTGAATGAGGTTTGTAAAAATCTTATCCACTTTGCTAGTACTGTAAGCACTAGGGATTTTCCGTAAGCAATTCTGCTGCAGTTTACATCATGCGTGGACGTACCCTATAAGCACATGTGAGTATGCATGACTATTAAGAAGTTGTTCTGGCAGCAGTTTCCCAACATATTATAAAATTCTACCATTAGGGATGAGCGCTTCGAGCTTAAGATCCAAGATCTGAAGTCGATTCCCTCAAAACTTCATTTTAATGCTATAGAGAGATCCGTCTCCTTACAGCATTAAAATGTATGGGCTCCGGCGATGGAAATTCATTATTACCGACCTCTCGCTGGACTTCGGCGAATAACTTCGGGATTTGATTTTTCAACTTGAAAACCATTTTAAAACTTAGTTCCAAAGTCTGCTTCGGTACTGAGGTACCAACCAGTACCAAAGCTGACTAAAGATTCCTGTTTTAAAATGGTTTTAATTTAAAAAATCGAATGCCAAAGTTATTCACCGAAGACCAGCGAGAGGTCTTTGATAATGAATTTTCCTTGTCGGAGCTGATACATTTCAATACTGTACAGAGACAAATCGTCATACAGTATTTAAACGAAGTTTTGAGCAAAGTGACTTCGCTCATCACTATCTACCATATACAATATAAAGAGCACCTGTCAGCAGGATCAACCCTTTTAAAATCAAGCATGCTGTCTCTTCGGGTTGATCTTGCTGATTAAAATGATTCCTTTCTTGTTAAAATCCCCAAAAAAACTAGTCCTAGTCCCCCCAGTGCTGCCCACATCCCTTGGTACATTGAAGTATTCATTTGCATTAACAATGAAAGCATTTTTTTTTTTTTCGGAAACGCTGCAACCGATTTTAATAAGATAGGTATCATTTTTATCAGGAGGACCAACCCTACCAGGCAGTAGGCCTAGTTTATTACGATTGATCCTGCTGGCATATGCATTTTCATGTAGGAAATAATTAGCTTTCTTTTGAAAGAGAGATTGACTGTTATATCATGTACAGTTCATAAAATTATACAAAGGTGTGTATGAAAAACTATGTTATAATCATTTGTTATTTAATTGGTTTCTATGGGTATCAGCATGCTTCCTGGATACAAATGTTAAGAAATGTTTTATATGCAATTATACTTGAAGGTTCTTCCAGATCACATTAAAAGTAACATTGTGAAATCTTTTAGTGTTGTAACATATATATTCTATGCCAAGACTTTTATTTCTGTCCTGTTTTCTATAAATACTTATTATAATGGTAGTTGCTGTAGTAATTGACCTGCCAGGTAAAATAGATGATGCTGACTGATTATTTTTCACTGAATTTAGCAAATTACTGTTTGACACTAGCGTTAGGGATTCCGTTATGGCTTTACATTATAACATGGTTATAACAGAAAATAATGTAATGCCCAGACAGAATGCAAAACGGAAGCCTTTAAAAGGCATTCGGTTTGCTTTCCATCCTAATAGAAGTCTATGGGAAAGAATAACTGATCCGTCTTGGTGCTGTTATGCAAGACGAAAAACAAAGTCCACGGGAAAATTCTAAAAAGAATGCAGGAGTGAACTAGCTACCTTACTGTACCTGATGAAGAGGTTTTATGCCTTCAAACTGTGAGGGGGGAGCTGGCGACGAGCGCTCTCCATGCAGCACAGCCGGCATCCCACTGGTGCGGGGCGAGGACGCTGCGTGCGTCCTCTTCTACATGATGACGGCGGGGAGGACCCGGCCAGGCACGCTTCCTCAGCGTGGCTGGTGTCCTCCATCCCCTAGGCAACGAGCAGGAGGAGAACTGAGCACCGATTATAATGAATCGGTGCTCAGGAATAGTGAGGGGCAGGACATGAGTCACGTGACACTAGCCACGTCATCTGCCAGGGGTATTTAGACAGGTAACCTGCTGGCCACAGGTTGCCTGTGATTGGTCCTATTACCCTTTACTAGCGTTCTATGTACTTTGGACTTCTGTTTTTGACTTCGACTTGTATTTGACTTCAATTTGGATTTACTCCTTGTACTGAGGCGACTTCTTGGCTTCTGACCTTGCTTTTTGTTTCTTCCCTTAGTGCCATTGTTATCTCCCACCTCTGGTTTCACTCCTTCAGTGTTTGTTTGGCTGCCTGTCACTTTGTTTATTGTTCCTTAGGCCCCTGCACGTATGCAAGCTAGGGACTGACGCCCAGTTGTACGCCGTCTGTTAGGACGGTGTCACAAAGCGCTCTGTGTGTGGTTCCAGGAGGCGGCCACGGCCAAGGCGCGCTCGCCTCATCAGTGCACCTGGCGTCGCCCATTCCCGTGGAAACCACAATAGGGCTGAGTGCCGAGCTGATCACTCAGCGCTTGGCTGTATGGGCTGCATTAGAACTCGAGTCATGTGATGCTGGCCATGTCTCCACTAGTGGCTCCACACATGGCTCCACTAGTGCACTATTTTAAACAGGCATCTGCTTGCCTGTAATTAGCATGGTTGATCCGAGCATGCATGCTGGGTCCGCACTCCTTGGATTCTATGTGGCTGTTGTGACCCATAACAGGTAGGATTTAGCGTTAGGACCACTCATACCACTTTTTGATCAAAATGTACACTAATGTACCTCTGATAGCTTCTAGCATAGAGGCAGGGCAGAGCGCTGGTTGCAGAGTGCTGTTGCATTTCTGTGTTTGTATGTATATTTTGCCATAGCTGTGTGCACCTGCATACAGGGACTGCTGACTGACCCCCCCCCCCCCCTTGTGTTTCTGTTTAGTATATGTTGGAGGTGTGGCAGCCTTCTTTTCAGTCGTGCACACCTGACTAGTTGGTCTGCCCTAGAGGCTGGTTTTATTCAGAGTAAGTATAAAAACTGAACTTGCATTCATAGTACCTGCTAGTAACCATCTGGCTCCAGGATGAGTATATAGTGGGCTCAGCATGCATGTTGGTACATGCATCCCTGGATCTAATGGAGGCTGTTATGGCATGAGAAAGGGTTAATAAGCATGGTTGATCCGAGCATGCATGCTGGGTCCACACTCCCTGGATTCTATGTGGCTGTTGTGACCCATAACAGGTAGCATTTACCGTTAGGACCACTCATAGAGGCAGCCTTGACGAGGGGAGTGGCTTATTACTTTTTGATCTAAATGTACACTAACGCCTCTGACAACTTCTAGTATAGAGGCAGGGCAGAGTGCTGGTTGCAGAGTGCTGTTGCATTTCTGTGTTTGTATGCCTGCTATTGAGATCCTTCCTGCTTGATACTCACCACTTTTGTTTGTTCCTGCTTGGCTTCCGATTTCTCGTCTGTCTCATCCTCTGGTCTTGGCGTGCTCTCCTGGTTTGACTTCGGCTTGTCCTGACGATTCTCTGCTGGCTCCTCCGGTACCTTTTTGCTCTCTTGGTTTTGACGCGGTGTGTTTGACCTTTCTGTTTATGTGTTGTTTATCTTCACTGCACTATCCTAGCTAAGGGTTTGTCGACCAGTTGTCCCTTGTCGCTAGGACTTGCGAGGCAAGTACGCAGGGACAGGGGTGAGGGTGGAGTTCAGTGATCACTACCCCACCCGCTGTGCATGTGACAGACAGGCCGTGCAAATAGGCAGGGGCAGAGGTGTGGGTGGAGTTCAGGGCTGCACGTATCCCCACCCCCACCATGACAAAAACACTATGTCTTTGGAGACTAACTAATTTGATACTTCTTGAATAACCTGGAATTCATTATTCACTATTACTGCCCAAAAAGAGTAGCACTTACAGACAGAGGTGGAGACAACTGCACCCCAAGTGTCCATACTACATACTGCATTGGCTATTGTGTCAATAACATTGGTATACAACCAATATAGATGAGAAAGATTCCACCTAGCTTCTTCTCTTTTGACCATCGCTACTACATATTGACCTACAGACCTGCCTGTATTTAGTCATTTTCAGTACTCCTGGAGGTAAAGTGTTTGCCGAGGGTATTCATTTAAGACAAATATAATGATATAACAGTGACTAAGACAGTGACAATATCATTATATACACTCATCGACAAAAAGTAATGCACCAAGAAGGAGTTGTTGGAATCAAATTAAACTTTATATGTGTGAATGTAATGACAATATACCTAAGTGATTAAAATATTAGAGTGAAAGGGTAACTGTACAATTAAAAGGAGACTCTAGTACCGTGTTGGACTGCCTGTAGCCTGGATACAAGATGAGATATGGTTAGGCATTGAGGCATACAGGTTTCGTGTGGTATCCTGCAGCACATTTGCATACTCATAGGTTCCTGAAGCTGGCATCCCAGTGGTGATAAATCTGGCAACTAGGCAGGCCAAGGCAGTGTTGCAAAGACATTCCTGGGAAACCCTTTCTGTGTTTGGCAAGCATAATCCTGCAAAAAATGCCACTTGGAATCCTTGAGAGGCAACACATGTGGCCGCAGGATGTCCTACACATATCGTTGAGCTGATAGTGCTCCTCGTATCAATACTGATGACCAAATGTTGTATGTGATTGCTGCAGGATTGAAGTGCTCACCATGAAGCTTTCATACTTGAACCCTACTGACATATGATCACAAACAGAATATGGATTTATACAGTTCCAGTCTGTAGCAGTCCAGGTTTCTTGATCACGACACCACTGTAAATGGAGGCGATGGTGGCCAGGTGGCAATAGTAGGACAAATCAAGGGGGCCATGACACTAAAATAGCTTCTGCTAAGCACCTGTAAATGATTTGGGCAGACAGGTATGGATTGTAGATAACAGAACTATTAGAGCTGCTTGTGCTTGTTGGCAGATCAAACATTCCTATCTGCCATGGTCTGTCTTGGCTGCTCCCAACACCTCCATAGAGGTAAGAACGCTCTTTATGGCATGCAATTTGTTGAAAACATCAGCCTGCTTCTCTAAGTCCAATGATATGCCTTTTCTCAAAGTCTTTCTACTGAGCAAAATGACTTTGAGTGTATCGTAGAGGCATATCTAGCAATCAATGATCTCTCACAAAGAGGTAAACCAGCCAAAATTATCCTATGAGGGCATTGTTGTGGCAAAACTCAGTGTCCGATCAGACCACACTTTCAATCATTTACATATGTGCCTGAAACATAATTGCAAAAAAAGGGGATCAGTCAGCACATCCCAATGTGCAGGTGCACGCTGCCATGGCTAGAAACACAAAGAAAAAAAAACAATGCAACAGTACTCTGCAAACCAAATAAAGTACAATAATGCCATAGTAATAGAAAATATTCTGGTGCTAATGCTATGCTTATTTTGCAAATTTGAGATTCTTGGCAAATAAATTTTGTACAAAATTTTTTGTGCCCGTCTGCTAAACGTCAATGCGATCTCTATAAGGCGGGAACCTAACGCTAAATACTGCCTGTAATGCGCCATAACGTCCACCATAAAATTCATGGAGTGCAGGTTCCATTCATTCCGTCATATTAAAAGTCTATGGGCTGCAAAATGGATCCGTTCTGTTTCCGTTATGCAGGGGAGTCCTCTACTTCATAACGGAAACGGGTCTGTGGTAACGGACTCCATAACGCAATTCACCTTTTACCAGTAAACGAATTGCAAACTAATTTAATAACTGGAAATTCACTCATCTCTAATTGTGAGCCCCACTGGGAGTGAGTGATCACAATGTCTGTAAATCAATAAGGAATACTATATTGCAATAAGCAAAAAGGATGGAGAGCCCAACTGAAGACTGTATTGCAACTGGACAATGGGGTATTTGTTGTAATGTACACGTAGTTATTCTTATTATATTTAGTCAATTGGTAAAGAATAAACATTCATATAGGAGTTGAAATGTCAGTGATAAATAATTATGTTTTCTAATCTCACAAGTTGAATTAATAGAATCCTTCTGGATATATAGAGCTTTGGTACTACCACTGAGGACATCATCATAGCTAGAGGACTGTGTTATATCAGTTATATATAGAGAATATATGGGCCATTGTGCAATAACAATAGCTAATTAACCATGTGTTTTATTTAAATAGGTCTATGGTTAAACCCCCATTGAGAAAGGAAACACATCAGGCCATCTGGTGATAAGAGCATTCAGAGCTTCCTCAGCTGATCAAGCCCCACTTTGTATCATTGATAAGTCACTCTGGTATCACCAGCTGTGGCAGATTAGGAGTAGAAGGAATAACGTCAGAATGTCTGAGGGATTCCTTATTTACAAAGCATGACATGCCACAAGTACTACTGAGGGTATTATTAAGCCTTCTGCTGTAATGAAATAAAATCATTTTCTGTATTGATTCGTTATTTTAGATTCTTTTCTTTTCAGAACGATTTTGTTAGAGGTTAGAATCTTAAACATGCATAGCGAGCATACAGAACTTTTTATCTCCAAACTGTTGCAGTTACATATACAAAACACACCACCAAATTTATTGAAAAACAGATATGACTTAGCTTAAAGGGGTTGTGCCACCATTAAGTGTTATTTTAATATAATTCAGCATGAAAAACAAGTTATTTTTGTAATTTACTTTTCTGTTACAAAAATTATCCAGCTGTGAAATATTCTCTTCATCATGGATGTGTCCCATAGTGTTTAATTCCTACTGAGGTTGTCAAGCATGCTCAGTTCCATCATTCAACTACCATATCTACTGTTAGAAGCTGTGGCAATTACAGGGAGAGAGCAGTAGCAGAAAGAACACTCCCATTGAGTTGGACCAAAAAGGACATGCCCTGTGAGAAAGACATGTCCCTGAGCTGTCATTCAAGCTGTCAATAAATGGTGGTAGTTCTGAATCTATGTGAGGGAGAGGTCTGGTTCTAATTTTGTTAGAAAGAGGTTGTCATGTACTATATGATGTTTTCATTTTTTATGTGAACCATAGCATAACACCTTTAAAGGGTTCTTCCTATTTTATACAAACAGCACAGTATATGATCAATGAAGGTCTGACCTCAGAGACCCCCACTTTATCTGTGTGTGAAGGTGCTGCAGAATAGTGGGCTATGTTGGAGTTAGCAGCAGTTAGCTGGAGCATTGTTGTGCAGGAAAAATCATTGTAGGGGCACATGGCTAAATTAGTACTGTGGCCCCTTCCTTTTCTTGATCCTGGCGATATACCATCACTTTATATGCTGTAAATAACCTTTTTGCATTGGTTATATATTAGTTTTACGAACCACCCAATGCACTCCTGCTGTCCCTTGTGGGAGCCGACATCACACCACTTCCACGTCCTTGTCACTGATTTCCTCTCCATAATGTGGCTTCCATATTCCTGCTTGATTCTCCCTTATGGCACACATGTGCTTACCTCTTGCCTCTTAAAAAGGCCAGAGTCTGGACCCCCAACTCTTAAGCGTGATTATGAATAACTAAATTATTTTCCTAGACCAAGTTATAAAGGTCATCACTAGTGTTGAGCGAATCAAAGTTAAAGGGAACCTGTCATCTCAATAAACTGTCCCAAGCTGCCGGCAGCACCATAGAGTATCCAGGATCGTGTTTCTAATCATCCTTTTCTATCTGTTGTCCGATCTGGTAAAAGCGCTCAAAATGATCTTTTATTTCCGGCCGGCGCACACCTCGAGTCAGGCTTGAAGTCATGGAGGCAGCGGCCTCCTTGCTTCAAGCCGCAGTAACCACGCCCCCTTTCCTGCCCCTTCGCTGTGACTGACAGCGTTTATGCACGACAGCCGGCTGTCAGTCACAGCGAAGGGGCAGGAAAGGGGGCGTGGTTACTGCGGCTTGAAGCAAGGAGGCACGCACGCATCGCCCAGGGGACGACTTGGACAAGACAGACCAGACCACCAACCCCCACACTGTAGATACAGTGAGCCCGCAAGTATCTGGAAGTTGACTAAATTATCTTCTCCACCTTTCAAGTATGCGGTATTGGTGTATGCTGTTGAGGGATGGTATATAGCCTTCCATTGAAGTTCATCTGTATGACAACAGCTAGGCTCTAGTATCGGATGATTATCTGCTTGTCAGCTTTTGCTTGGTCTTGGTCCGTACAGCTAGGGGTATTGGTCACCGACATCAGGGGTGACCGGGTCGAGCCAGACTCCCCCTAGTCTTTACCGGTCCTAATCATACACTGGCGGACCCTCTGTGATTCCACTATCTTTTTATTACCTGAGATCTGCCAGTGTATGCGCCGGTTATCTGACATATTTTGCCCTATCTTGGGCCTGGTTTTATGTCCGGATTTTCTCTGTCGTCTTTTCGACCCACGGTCCTGGATTATTATTTGGTCTATCTGTCCCCTATATACCAGCACTCCAATATATACCTTAGGAGGCATGTTGGGATATAGGGTATAGCGCTCCTGGACCGGGGTACACTAAGTGAATCCATATTGTGTCATCATACTGTGTCATCGATTGGTCAGTATTCATATCCTTACTGCCGACAAAATATCCAGGGTATTTCCCTCTTATGTATAGTCCCCTGATGAACCACATCGGGCTCGATGTGGGGAAACGCGTTGGGACAAGGGACATGGAGTACTGTCTTTTAGAGGTAGAATATAACCTCTAGGACAAATTTACATTATAAATTACCATCTGGGGGTCCATTATACCCCTGGGCCATTGGGCAAACTGTATAAAGATTTTTGTTTTTGTATCTTGACTGACCTGCAGACGGCACGACATTCTTGGTGGTGGGTTTCTTCCGCATCAGGGACAGTTGAGGGTTTATAGGAGGTTCCTGATGCGGGATCGCCTCTATCGGGCGGCTATTCTGCGGTGCTAGGCAGGGACTCTAGCAAACAGGGTAAGTGTGAGGGATAGGTTATTCCTCCCTGCATATCCCATACCTGCCCGGTCTAATGATTATCACACATTAGAGTAAGTGAGTGACAAAACTTGTCTGAATTGACTTCTATCTTTTAGTTGATCTAATAAAAGTTACTTTTTAGTGGTGTTTTCTGTGAACTACTGCACATGTTACAAAGTGAAAATAAGAAGCCCAGGATTGAGGGATCACCCATAATGCCATGCAGCCAGTCAATCAACAGATAGCCAGCCCTCTAATGTCACAGCCCTATAAAAACCTCATCCAGCCTGGTGTCCACCATTTTACTCTGAACTTAGTGCAGGGAGAGACTTGACAGGCGCTAGGGACAGTGATTAAGGATGCCTTAAATTGTAACATTTTGTTAGAAAGAGTTGAGGGACAGTGCAGAGAGAGTGTAGGGAGATCATAGGGACACTTGGGAAAACTGAGGGCAACAGGAGAGGAACTGCTCTGCTTCCGTCATGAGGAAATCAAATCCTGGCTATCTCCTTGCCTACTGAAAATCGGATCTATGGTCACCGATAACAGAAAAAACATTGTTTCTGTGCTTTGTCAAGGAGGACTGACACATGCGCCTGCATGGCGCACGTCTTTAATCTGGTTGTAAAGCAGTTCCTGAAGTCTCCCACCCAACTGCAAGACATCTTGAAAATGGCCAGAAAACTATGCATGCACTTCAGCCACTCTTACTGTACACTGCAAACACACCCTCCTTGAGCTGCAAAGGCAGAATAGCATTCCCCAAAATCGCCTCATGTCTTGGACCGACTATATGAGCAGAGGAAATCTGTGAATGATTTCTTTATGATGCAGGCGGACACTGGCATCTACAGCGTGTGGGATTAGTAGTTGGTCTGGCATGTGTCCAGAACTCAGTCGCTATGCGGCGGCGTGTGAGGCACGTAACGCCCAGGGGACGACTTGGACAAGACAGACCAGACCACCAACCCCACACTGTAGATACAGTGATCCCGCAAGTATCTGGAAGTTGACTAAATTATCTTCTCCACCTTTCAAGTATGCGGTATTGGTGTATGCTGTTGAGGGATGGTATATAGCCTTCCATTGAAGTTCATCTGTATGACAACAGCTAGGCTCTAGTATCGGATGATTATCTGCTTGTCAGCTTTTGCTTGGTCTTGGTCCGTACAGCTAGGGGTATTGGTCACCGACATCAGGGGTGACCGGGTCGAGTCAGACTCCCCCTAGTCTTTACCGGTCCTGATCATACACTGGCGGACCCTCTGTGATTCCACTATCTTTTTATTACCTGAGATCTGCCAGTGTATGCGCCGGTTATCTGACATATTTTTGCCCTATCTTGGGCCTGGTTTTATGTCCGGATTTTCTCTGTCGTCTTTTCGACCCACGGTCCTGGATTATTATTTGGTCTATCTGTCCCCTATATACCAGCACTCCAATATATACCTTAGGAGGCATGTTGGGATATAGGGTATAGCGCTCCTGGACCGGGGTACACTAAGTGAATCCATATTGTGTCATCATACTGTGTCATCGATTGGTCAGTATTCATATCCTTACTGCCGACAAAATATCCAGGGTATTTCCCTCTTATGTATAGTCCCCTGATGAACCACATCGGGCTCGATGTGGGGAAACGCGTTGGGACAAGGGACATGGAGTACTGTCTTTTAGAGGTAGAATATAACCTCTAGGACAAATTTACATTATAAATTACCATCTGGGGGTCCATTATACCCCTGGGCCATTGGGCAAACTGTATAAAGATTTTTTGTTTTTTGTATCTTGACTGACCTGCAGACGGCACGACATTCTTGGTGGTGGGTTTCTTCCGCATCAGGGACAGTTGAGGGTTTATAGGAGGTTCCTGATGCGGGATCGCCCCTATCGGGGCGGCTATTCTGCGGTGCTAGGCAGGGACTCTAGCAAACAGGGTAAGTGTGAGGGATAGGTTATTCCTCCCTGCATATCCCATACCTGCCCGGTCTAATGATTATCACACATTAGAGTAAGTGAGTGACAAAACTTGTCTGAATTGACTTCTATCTTTTAGTTGATCTAATAAAAGTTACTTTTTAGTGGTGTTTTCTGTGAACTACTGCACATGTTACAAAGTGAAAATAAGAAGCCCAGGATTGAGGGATCACCCATAATGCCATGCAGCCAGTCAATCAACAGATAGCCAGCCCCTCTAATGTCACAGCCCTATAAAAAACCTCATCCAGCCTGGTGTCCACCATTTTACTCTGAACTTAGTGCAGGGAGAGACTTGACAGGCGCTAGGGACAGTGATTAAGGATGCCTTAAATTGTAACATTTTTGTTAGAAAGAGTTGAGGGACAGTGCAGAGAGAGTGTAGGGAGATCATAGGGACACTTGGGAAAACTGAGGGCAACAGGAGAGGAACTGCTCTGCTTCCGTCATGAGGAAATCAAATCCTGGCTATCTCCTTGCCTACTGAAAATCGGATCTATGGTCACCGATAACAGAAAAAACATTGTTTCTGTGCTTTGTCAAGGAGGACTGACACATGCGCCCTGCATGGCGCACGTCTTTAATCTGGTTGTAAAGCAGTTCCTGAAGTCTCCCACCCAACTGCAAGACATCTTGAAAATGGCCAGAAAACTATGCATGCACTTCAGCCACTCTTACTGTACACTGCAAACACACCCTCCTTGAGCTGCAAAGGCAGAATAGCATTCCCCAAAATCGCCTCATGTCTTGGACCGACTATATGAGCAGAGGAAATCTGTGAATGATTTCTTTATGATGCAGGCGGACAGGAGTACTCCCCTGTGTAACTTCAACATTAGCCAGTGGCAGCTCATGAGTGACACTTGCCGTTTGGACAGACCCTTTGAGGGGGCCTCATTACTTGTCAATTGGCAGGACGACAGGATGAATAATGTCATTCCACTCCTTCACACCCTGGAGCAGATGCTGATAAATCTGGCTGGCCAGGGGGACAGGAGACGCCTACATCTCATGGCCACCTGAGTGGGGGCTGAACTGGCGGAGGACCAAGAGAACATTCATGCACAAGCAATATATACAGAAATGGGTGGTTTTTCTGCACAGGTGACAGGAGAGGAGCAGGAGGAGCTGGAGGGTGATGAGGAGGACCAGGCAGATGAATCTGACAAACAGTGGCAGTGCCAGGACGACAGGATGAATAATGTCATTCCACTCCTTCACATCCTGGAGCAGATGCTGATAAATCTGGCTGGCCAGGGGACAGGAGACACCTACATCTCATGGCCAACTGAGTGGGGGCTGAACTGGCGGAGGACCAGGAGAACATGCATGCACAAGCAATGTATACAGAAATGGGTGTTTTATCTTCACAGGTGACAGGAGAGGAGCTGGAGGGTGATGAGGAGGACCAGGAAGATGAACACGACAAACAGTGGCAGTATGCAGTAGAGATGGAGGCAGTGAGTCCCTCCGAGTCCCTTGCGCAAATGGCCAGATGCATGCTGAGTTGCATCTGTAGTGACAGCCGTATTATCACCATTCGGTATAGGATGACTCTGTCATGAGCCCACTACTACTTGTTTCAGCGTGTAACAGAACAGGTTCTCTATCAATCTATGTGGAATCAGCAGACCGTGTAAAAGGAGAGAGCTCTTTCACTCTATGGTACAATCTTGGGCCACTGCATGGCTAAGTACATTATACCTGACACTAAAATTGACCTGTAAGGCTGAGTTCACACTTCATTTATTTGGTCAGTTTTTGATACGTAACTGACCAAATAAGTGAATTGAGTCTAAGAGGGACACCTGTCAACTACCTGTCATACGGATGCACAGTAACTGTTTCACTACCACAGCAGACAAGGTATATATGTTTCTGCAATGCAGTGATGTATACCGAGATACAAGCTCCCTGCAGCCGGGAAATAGCTGATTTATAACACGTTTTGTGACAAATCATTTTGGATTGAATTAAACTTTTTGGAAAAATTTGGCGAAGTGTCCAAATGAAATTTTTGAAAACTTTGCTCATCTCTAGTCATCACTGACACCTACCCAAATAAGAGAAACACACTCCTTGCTGGCACCCTAAACTATCCCGAGAATGATGCTCCTTGCCTGACATCTCTACTTCTTTTTAATTTGAAAGTATGCAGGACCATTAGATAATTACTTTGATTATGATGTGCAATTATTTTTTACTTAGTCTTCAAAATTCTTCAGGCAATGCAAAGGACAACTATTAGCGCTACACAGTTTTTTTCCTCTATTTAATTACAACAAGTACATGCCATTTTATCACACATGATAGAAATAATTATTTTACTTTATGAACAAACAAAAGATAAGAAATGTATGTGTATCTTCATTCCTAGCTAACCTAATTTATCCCTGGGTGTAAGAAAGCAGTGATAGCTGCTAACAAACAACCAAGCATTTTCAGTTAAATTAGCCAGTGCCTTCTGTGTTGACATGAAGCACAGTGGATTTCTGTAGCATAAAGCTCTTTGACGTTTTTAATCCACTCATTGTTTCAATTAGCACAGCATTCTCCGCATTACAATGAAAGACGAGAGAGAATAAAAAGGCTTGCTGAAAAATGTGTAAAGTTAAAACGGCTTATATTTAATCACTTGTTCTGCATGCTGTGCATACTACAAAAGGCAACAATTCTTTATAACTGGTGGGGAACCGGTCAAAATAAGAGTGTAAGAGAGCATAAAAACTGCATGAGAATAAGTCACTGGCAAGCCTGCAAAATGAACAGAGTGAAGGAGCTCATAAATTATTTCGAGATATTAAACATGTATTTGCCATCAAGTTTCAGTTTTTGTGTGATGCTGCAGTATACAGGGTATGTTTATTGTATATAATCTTTTTAAAGACGTTGGAGACTTTCTGGCTAATTGATAATTTGTACAGTATGATCGGCACTCTGTATTGGAACCACAACTTACAAAAATAGAATGACTAAAATATATTTATTATATTCAATTAAAACACACTGCAGTAATAAAAGTCACATGTGCATAAAAAAGCAACCATATCCGTATATATAAGAGGGCCCCCTTATATTTCATATATTATGATATCATAAAATCAGTGTCCTTATTGGTGACCCAGATTAGTGTAGTCCTCCTTTTGAACCTAAAAGAGTTCATTCAAATAAGATGATGTTAAAACTCCTTAAATGCACTGTCAGTATACAGAGACAGTGTAAGTCCGCAGCAGTATACTGTCCTTTCTAAATTATAAGGAGGTAGTCCGCAGCAGTAAATTTTGTCCTTTCTAAATTAGAAGGAGGAGTGCCGGCAATATGACAATGCTCATATGGGTATACAGACGATATTTTAGCAAATCCTTCGCGTACTACGTTCGGAGCTACCTGTTATCTGTAGTCCCGCTGGCTCTGTAATTAGGTCTCCTGGTCCTGGACATGGCGTCCCACGTGCCAGCCCGCGCTTACCTCGAGCCACGTCTCTTTCCTCCGCAATGTACAAGGGTGCCTTCTTCCTCTGTGTACCGATCTTCCGTGCTTCCTCCTGTCGCATGTATCTGCAAGTTGGCCGTGCTCCCTCCCTTGCAGATACATGCGACAGGAGGAAGCACGGCAGATCGGTACACAGAGAAAGAAGGCATCCTTGTATATCGCGGAGGAAAGAGATGCAGCTCGAGGTAAGCGCGGTCTGGCACGTGGGACGCCGCAGCCAGCACCCAAAGATGAATTGTGGGGCGGAGATTGACAGCAGTCACAATGCCAGGGACATATGGTATGAGCAGAGAAAGGGGCGGGCCTGGGTTCTGTCGGGGGGAGGCGGGCCTGGGCACTGGATGGAAGGCGTTCCTGGGCACTTTTTGAATGAAAATAACGCCCCTCTGGGCACCTTCAGGTGTCATTAGCATAAAGATAAAAGAGGATTTTCATGAAGGTAGAAAGCCAGGTCCAAGTGTAAAGAACACCTATGGAAAGAAGGTATGAAAAGCTATAAAAACCTATGTTTGGCTTAATATTGATTTTCAAGGTGACAGAATCCCTTTAAGGAAAGTCTAACAGCCAATAAATTCAGTTTGAAAAAATAATCACTACATTAAATAGGCATAATGATTGATTTAATTAGATCGAATTGTTTTCCAAATGAACCTTGCAACCTCCTCTATGTCCCCACCTGCCTCTACATCATAGTCACACCACCTCCTGGCCAATCCTTCCATCTGTGTTTGTGCATTATTTTGGTAGTCTACATAATGCTAGGGAGGCTTGTCCCCGCCTGCCACTGGCTGCTTCCCCACTACACCGGATGTTTTCATCCGTGCACAGGGAGAAGCGGCAGCGGTGGTGCGGGGACCAGTATCAACGCAGGGAGCGGGGAGCCAGGTAGGTATATTCAATGTGAGGGGCCCGGCATATGGGGGACATTTTATAGGATTGGATAACCCCTTTAACAGCTGACAGCTTGGGTTAAAGAAGCTGAACCTGCCGCTGTGGCTTATTTTTTAAAAGGAAACGTTTTCATGAGACAATTTCAATATCTCAATTTGCCAAGATATTTAAAGGTCTGGTCACGTCACATTTTTGCATCCTGTGAAAAAGGTACCTTTAAAACAAGGTGCAGCAGATGGTCAGAGAAAGCCAGTAGTTTATTAATAGTCAGTAAAAGAAGGTGACCCAGCATTTTGCTAAGGGGATCTAAGTTAGGACATCATAAAACTAGTGACAGATTCCCTTTAAAAAGTTGCAATAGATCTAGAATATATCTCCCAAACACCTAATTAAAATAGTTAACCACCACTTTCCATAAAAAATTGGCAAGTCTCAAGATTTGTGACTTTCTCCTACCACAATTCTGGTACAAATGGACCATTAAATTCACTCTAATGTTTATCACAATTCTTGTACATAATTAGACCTGTATTACAAAAGTACATGAAAAATTGAACTGTTTATATTTACTGTAATTTAAAAAAACTTCAAGACATGGAATTCAATTTTCTTACTTCAAAAAGTGTTAAAATTACTAGTTTAATAGTGTCCTGCTGTTCCAATGATTTTTTTTCTGAAAGTGGAAACCAGATGTCTGGTACACAAGGTCAAGCATTAAGACAAAGAATTGGCATTAAATGGAAAACCAGTCAATTCCACAATTGATTTTGGTGTCTCTGTCACTTTGAGCAGATGGCTTGTTTGAGTATGTGAATATCACCCGCACTGTACTGCTAAATCACTGTTTTACTACATTTATTATGTTTCGGTGTCCATATTGACTTCAATTTAAATTGTAGTTTTATGTCAAGTTTAACTGCATTCAAATGCTAAAATATTATTAGTAATAACTTTAAAAAATCTATATCCGTCTTCTCTGTAACTCTTTCATGTAAAGATTGTGGATCTATCCAACATGATTAGTCATACTGGTGCAGATGAGGTCTGGTTTGCATGTCATATGCTTTTAGATGAACTTTTCCAGGGGCCAGCAATACCATATTGTAGCACTAAATACTGCCCCAACAGAGCCAAATACTACAGTGCATCACAAAATAATGTTCCAGCAGCACAAAATACTTCACCAGAAGCTGCTTCTCTGAGATGACCAGCAATAGCTGCAACGTTCTGTCCTCCTGCTACAGTTGCCTCAAGATGGTAATACAGTTGAATTCAGGAGTCAGGACCGCTCCTGCAGCTGCTGGCCAGGTAGACAAGTACTTGACACTCCCAGCTTTAATTAACTCTGGGAGCATCAGATCATTACTTACCTGGCTGGTGACTGTGAGCAGGGTTCAGATGGCCCTCTGGGCATTGGCCAGGCAAGAGGTAAAAATGTATGTCCTAGGTGACCTTGGGGTGTCATAGACAAATTTTCAGGCTAATTGGAGCACTTAAAATTCTGGTAGAATTGAATCAGACCCAAATCGAATCAGTCAACTAAGTTAGCTGAACTAAACACGTACTGAATTTTTAGCGATCTCTACTGTTCAGCATTTATGTCATGTAAAAATGCAATGCAAGATTCATTAAATGATTTTGGACAGCCACAACTGCAGGAAAGAGAACATTGTACAAGTTGTGTGTTTTTGTGCTATTAACTGGTCGATATTACTGTACATTTATAATGCAGGTATTTCACTGGGTAAATTATGTTTTCTAGTGAGGCACGTTTTGATCTAGTGTTGAGCCAGCTATTCTGCCAGCTGAGATAATTATTCCCAGCGGACGCTAGATGTATGCAACCTCATTTCACCTTTCTCTGTCTATTTGTTTACTTGTCTCCCATTAATTGTGATATGGTTGTTGTACTCTTTTCCTGTTGGTGCTGGGTGAAATTTGTGCAGTAAGATCCTACAAACCATCATATATTGCAAAGCCTATTGCCTCCAGTCTAGATAACACAGCTCGTTTCCAGTGTTTTACTTACAATGACCCTGTTGGGAAAAAAAAGCAATAAAAATAATTGTAAAAAATCATGCTGCACAAAATGACACATCCAAAGCTTTATAGAATAATTTGTTGTACCATCAATTTTACTTAGACTATAAAATATTTTATTGTTCTGAAAATTCTATGATATTCTCCCCATTATCTAATTCGGTTTAAGAAGACATAGCATTATATAAATGTGTGCCTATTGTATGGGAAAATAAATCAATCTGTTAGAAATCATTAAAGTCAGGTGCTTGATTGTAGATTTGATTACAGACCTTATTACCACAGAAAAGAACATTCTTGTGAAAACATTTAAGTGCACAAGAAACCATTACTTGCCTTGTTTTGAAAGGGAGCAGCTACTGTGTGCCTTCTCAAAGTCTCTCATTACCTGTCTGGTTTGGATTATTCCTGTTTGTAGAGGTTTCTACAAGAATAGATTTAGTAGATTTGTTAAGTTAAACACAAAATAAGGAAGAAAAGGGCATGTAGCATGTGACAATGTGTTTGTGAACTGACTTAAACTGGAATAAGAGAAAAGTTGAGTCATTTACTTTTTTAGTCCACATTCTCATTTCAAATGAATGAATTTACATAAGGTCAGTGTCACACAGCTGTAATACAGCCATGTTTTAGGGTCTCTATTAAAGCCACATCACCTCAACTGTCTGTAGATCTACTGCTTGAAATTTAGATCATCTTGGGGTTTTAAGGCAATCTCACAGCAGGTTGGGAGTTTACACATGCTGCTATTGTGTTATGACCACATAAAACTAGGTTGTACATGTGGATGTTTTTTGTAAGAAAATCAACTGCAGAAATGCAGTATTATATAAAAGTAAATGGGGCTTTAATAAACCCTATTCACATGTCGCCGAAAAATATCGAATAGATCACAATGCTGGAGAAACAATTCTCTGCAGCCCCTATGAATATGTGCTGTAACTGCAATGGTTTTGACTAGTGATAAGCAAATCGATTCCAAACGAATAAGATTCGTTACAACTTTTGCAAAAATTAGCCCACAAGGCAAAGTTGAAAATTTTTGATTTGCTTCAGATAAATCTTGCAAAAATTGTGCCATTTTACTGTGAGAAGTACTGTGACAAGGATAAACCACAAGGCAGGGGGAATAAGGATGGTCACATGACACTGGGAGGCAGTGTGGGTGGGGGGGTCTCTTGCCTTGATTGGCTCAGAGGTTGACATGCAAACTCATCAGCCAATCAGTGTGGCAGCAGACAGGGAGACTCCTGGGCAGAACGAGCAAACACTATACTTTGTTGAGCTGTTGATGAGGGTTTGGGAAGTTTGTCAGAAAATGATTTTTCACAGTATACAGAGGCACAAGCATCTATTATAATTTAACAGGGACAGTGTTGGGTAAAGAAATAAATAATTGTGTAGATTTTAGGGACTTTGAGCAGGGAAAGCTTTGAGGGAGTGGGGCTGGACACACTGCTTAACACAGAATCTGCTGCAGCACCTCATTCTGCGTTACAAACCCAACCACCTGCAAGGGAAACATATTTTTTTCAATTGAATGGGGAGACAGCATTGTTTTCTTTTAAAAACTTCAAGTTTCTACATAGACTTATTACCAGCACAGCAACCCAATCGCATTCTGCTGCTGAAGAATTGCACATTTTTTTTTCACTGCATTATATCCATCCTTGTTATTAAATGAGTTGCATTATAGCAAAAGCAATTTACGGCAATGATGCCATTTTTATACTAGTGAAATCAAATGCAAATTATGAAGTGAATTTCACCGCCAACACTGTATCATTTTATTGCTGGCAGGCAGACCCATTATTGCATTGCAGCATGTTTTTTTTTTCCGAATAGAAATGCTTTTTCCTTTTTGAATCAATCAGTATTATTAAATGCAAATTGTACAATTAGAAATTTTACCGCCAGCACTGTATAGTTATATTGGTGGCAGACTGATGCATTATTGCATTGCAACATGTGTTTTATAGTACATACATTTCTTTTTTTAACCTTTCAGTGTTATTAAATGCAAATTACACATTCCATAGAAATCAATAATAGTGTGCAGTGTGTTTGTAGAAGAGGAAGGTCATCTAAGTACACCTTCATCTTTAAATGAAAGAAAACACACTTGCAATTTTGGTACTACCATTTAATAATGTGTGTGTACCAAACCTGTGTCTTTTCATTTAGGAACCCATGACTTTTAATTTATAGGAAACCTGTGAGTTTTCATTTATAGGCCTCAAAATAAAATGTCTCAAAAACAGAAGAGTGCAAAATGAAAGACCCATGTCTTATCCACCCAGAATGTGTGTCAGAATGTGTGTAGCAGCATCAGCCATCTGGCCAGTAGTAGTAGTAGCAGCCTACATATTTCCCTTGCTTCTGACAAAGAGGATAAGATAGTGAACTGGATGGCTCACTCCTCTTCTCAGTCACAGCAGTATGATGTGGAGGTCTCTTCTAAATCTGATACAGTGCCTTAAAGACAGGGATCACAGCATTCCTCCTGCTCCTCCTCCTCTAAACCCCAGAGAAGCCTTTCACTCTGTCTTCACTGCCCTGTCCTAGTGGGGCACCTTCTTTTTTCCTAAGAAAAGAAGATGCAACAAAACCCCACCACAGGCTATAGAGGATACTCAAGAGAGTCTCCATGTTGATGAGTTGTGTGAGAACAGTCAGTGTTTGCCATGAGGAGAAGGTTCAGAGGGAGGTGGGGGCATGCATAGCTGTGTTGTTGGTGGTGGTTGTAGTATTGGTGGTAGTATTGGCACCTGTAGCCATGGTGGTGGAGGTAGGGGCAGTGGTAGTGACAGTGTCACTTAGGGAAAATACAAATCAAGCAATCAGGAGGGGGCCCCAGTTATCTCACAATGACATAACACAGTCTGATATAAGTGGTGGGTAAGGGGAGGACTATAATGAATATTGTGTGTTGGACAATATCTGGAAGCCTATTTAGCATCCTGAGGAGAGGGTAACATCAGAGGAGAAGGGTAGTTACAGCCGCAGCAATTTAGAGTAGAGGTAACTTACAGCCAGAACCTCCCAAAAAACTGTGACGGCCAGATCTGCTTCCATTATGGTCATCTTGGTAACTGGGGATGTTGTTGGTACTGTGGGCACAGGTTTAAATGTGCCAGACCTAATCGAAGCTTGGCTGCTGCTAGCTCTGTGCGGAGTTTGTGAGAATCTTCCATCTGGCAGTTATTCTCTACAGATTCATTCTGACAGCATGACCGAGGCCCCATACACCATACACCTGAGTGCACAGCATCATATCCAGAGGTTGTCTTTTCAAAATATACCTATGAGTGCTGCCAGCATTGCTGCAGAGGTTAAAGGGGGATGGGGGGGGGCGGGGTCAGCCTGTCAGTTCTCAGACCATAAGCCTCTGTATCAAATTGGTCTGCATGGCTGTCGTCCCAGAAGGAAGCCTCTGCTAAAGAAAGCCTGCAAACAATTTGCTGAAGACAAGCAGACTAAGGACATGGATTACTGGAACCATGCTCTGTGGTCTGATGATACCAAGATAAACTAATTTGGTTCAGATGGTGTTAATTCTGTGTGGTGGCAATCAGGTGAGGAGTACAAAGTGTGTCTTGCCTACAGTCGAGCATGGTGGTGGAAGTGTCATGGTTTGGGGCTGTGTGATTGTTGCCGGCTGTGGGGAGGTACATTGAAGGAACCATGAGTGCCAACATGTACTGTGACATACTTTAGCAGAGGGCCAAAGGGCAGTGTTCCAACATTATAACGACCTGAAACCCACCTCCGAGATGACCACTGCCTTGTTAAAGAAACTGAGGGTAAAGGCACTGGATTGGCCAAGCATGTCTCCAGACCTAAACCCCATTGAGCGTATGTGGGGCATCCTCAAACAGAAGGTGGAGGAGCGCAAGGTATCTAACATCCACCAGCTCAGTAATGTCATCATTAGTGATGTCGCGAACATAAAATTTTCCGTTCGCGAAAGCGAACGCGAACTTCCGCAAATGTTCACGAACGGGCGAACCGGGCGAACCGCCATAGACTTCAATTGGCAGGCGAATTTTAAAACCCACAGGGACTCTTTCTGGCCACAATAGTGATGGGAAAGTTGTTTCAAGGGGTCTAACACCTGGACTGTGGCATGCCGGAGGGGGATCTATGGCAAAACTCCCATGGAAAATTACGTAGTGGACGCAGAGTCGGGTTTTAATCCATAAAGGGCATAAATCAACTAACATTCCAAAATTGTTTGGAATAACATGCTTTAAAACATCCAGTGTGTGTATACGATCAGGTATGATGTTGTATCGATCAGGTAGTGTAAGGGTTACGCCCACTTTACAGACATTGACAGACCAAACTCCCCTTTTAATGCACCGCAAACAACCGCAAACAGTTCATTTGCACAACCGCAAACTCCCCATTTGCACAAGGTTGGATATCAAGCTAGCCACGTCCCGGTGATGTCATTGAAGGTTTCTTCCTCCACCCAGCCACGTACAACACCAAGGGTCCCCGAAAGGTGAATTGAATTGATTTTTCAAACGGGGAGATGGTTAAAAAAACGCTGGCTCCCTCCCCTTTGTTTTTCTCCACGGCCACTGCGTCTGCGCCGTGCAATATACTGTCACACCCGATATGAGTGGTATTTTCTGTAGTACTATTCTCATCAGTTTAATCCCTCTAATGTCCCCAATCTGGGGGCCATTTATTGAATAGATTTTTCGAACAGGGAGATGGTTAAAAAAACGCTGGCTCCCTCCACTTTGTTTTAATCCACGGTGACTGCGTCTGCGCCGTGCAATTTACTGTCACACCCGATATGAGTGGTATTTTCTGTAGTACTATTCTCATCAGTTTAATCCCTCTAACGTCCCCAATCTGGGGGCCATTTATTGAATAGATTTTTCGAACGGGAGATGGTTAAAAACGCTGGCTCCCTCCACTCTGTTTTAATCCACGGTGACTGCGTCTGCGCCGTGCAATTTACTGTCACACCCGATATGAGTGGTATTTTCTGTAGTACTATTCTCATCAGTTTAATGCCTCTAACGTCCCCAATCTGGGGGCCATTTATTGAATTGATTTTTCGAACGGGGAGATGGTTAAAAAAACGCTGGCTCCCTCCACTCTGTTTTAATCCACGGTGACTGCGTCTGCGCCGTGCAATTTACTGTCACACCCGATATGAGTGGTATTTTCTGTAGTACTATTCTCATCAGTTTAATCCCTCTAACGTCCCCAATCTGGGGGCCATTTATTGAATAGATTTTTCGAACGGGGAGATGGTTAAAAAAACGCTGGCTCCCTCCACTCTGTTTTAATCCACAGTGACTGCGTCTGCGCCGTGCAATTTACTGTCACACCTGATATGAGTGGTATTTTCTGTAGTACTATTCTCATCAGTTTAATCCCTGTTACATCCCATATCAGGGATTGCCTTTTGTGAAAAAAAATTTAGGCCGGGTACCTTCGACTGCCTTCACAGTGACAGACCAAACTCTCATACACCAAACTGAATTGATTTCAGGAACCGGGAGATGGAAAAAGCAGCTTGGTCGGTCCTCATACTCCCAAATTGGGGCACTGCGCGTGCACAGAGCAATGTGCTGTGACACCCTATATGAGTGGTGTCTTAACTAGTACTATTCCTATCAGTTTAATCCCTGTTACGTACCCTATCCGGTTGAATTGATTAACCATTGTCGAATTAGCGAACCAATACAACATCATGAAATAATTTAGTTCTGAGCTCTGTACTTGCTTTGTATTGGAATTGATGGGGATTTTTTTAATTGTCTGCATCATTTCTAATAAACTATTAAGAGACTTTATTCTTATTTTTTATTTTATGTATTAAAAACCCATACCACATATAAAAAAAAAAGGTAAATTAAGGTTTTTTCTATGAAATATTATCCAGCCGTCCGATGGCTTTTGGTCTGACCATAATGAAGCAACGGCCTTATCATCTGGGGTGTGGCAACATTGCCACCACACTCATAGAGGTGATGATTGCTTCATTGTGATACGCAAGCTACTTCACCACAACAAGGTAACGATCACGAAGGGGAATTGACACTTGTATGTGCCTTTTTTTTTGGTTATATTTTGCAGCCACAGTGCTGCACCATAGGGCAGAAAAATTAGGCATGTACACATGCCTGAAAAATAATGGCATTGTTGCAGCCGCTATTTTAGCAGCGGCCGGAAAAATTGATGTTTTCCAGGCAGAAAAGTGACTAAAACATTGCGGCTTGGACCCTAGTTGGTGGTGAAGAATTCACGAAAGTCATCCGGTATGCAGACATTAAATACAGCAGCGTGGGGACCATTTTGAGGCCAAGGCATGTAATCAGGCCTTTTGTTAGTCAAACGTATCCCCCACTGTCAGTCCCTTCGGGATCCATGCCTCATTCATCTTTATGAAGGTGAGGTAATCAACACTTTTTGACCGAGGCGACTTCTCTTGTCAGTGACAATGCCTCCTGCTGCACTGAAGGTCCTTTCTGACAGGACACTTGAAGCAGGGCAGGCCAGAAGTTCTATCGCAAACTGGGATAGCTCAGGTCACAGGTCAAGCCTGCACACCCAGTAGTGAAGGGGTTCATTGCTCCTCAGAGTGTCGATATCTGCTGTTAAGGCGAGGTAGTCTGCTACCTGTCGGTCGAGTCGTTCTCTAAGGCTGGATCCCGAAGGGCTGTGGCGATGAGTAGGACTGAAAAAGCTCCGCATGTCCTCCATCAACAATACATCTGTAAATCGTCCAGTCCTTGCCGCCGTGGTAGGAGGAGGATTACACTCACCTCTTCCCCTGTTAGATTCCCGTTGTGCTGTGACATCCCCCTTATAAGCTGTGTGAAGCATATTTTTTAGTTTGGTTTTGAACTGCTGCATCCTTTCCGACTTTCGGTAATTTGGTAACATTTCTGCCACTTTCTGCTTATACCGGGGGTCTAGTAGCGTGGCCACCCAGTACAGGTCGTTCTCCTTCATCCTTTTTATACGAGGGTCCCTCAACAGACATGACAGCATGAAAGACCCCATTTAAACAAGGTTGGATGCAGAGCTACTCATTTCCCGTGCCTCATCCTCACTGATGTCATTGACGGTCTGTTCTTCCCCCCCAGCCACGTACAACACCATGGGTACCAGATAGGTGACAACAACGAGCACCCTGGGGTGCCTGCTGTGGTTGGTCTTCCTCCTCCTCAAAGCCGCCACATTCCTCCTCTGACTCCTCTTCCTCATACTCCTCTTCCAGCGTTGCCGCAGGTCCGGCAAGCGATGATGACAAGGCTGTTTCTGGTGGTGATGGTGACCACAACTCTTCCTCTTCCTCCTAACGCTCATCCACAGCCTGATCCAGCACTCTTCGCAGAGCACGCTCCGGGAAGAAAACAAATGGGATGAGGTCGCTGATGGTGCCTTCGGTGCGACTGACTAGGTTTGCCACCTCCTCAAAAGGACGCATGAGCCTACAGGCATTGCGCATGAGCGTCCAGTAACGTGGCAAAAAAAATTCCCAGCTCCGCAGAGGCTGTCCTAGCACCCCGGTCATACAAATACTTGTTGACGGCTTTTTCTGGTTGGAGCAGGTGGTCGAACATTAGGAGTTTTGAATTCCAACGCGTCGGGCTGTCGCAAATCAAGCGCCTCACTGGCATGTTGTTTCGCCGCTGAATATCGGAAAAGTGTAGGAACGCCTGAAATGGCCACACACCTTCCTGGCCTGCTTGAGGACGTCCTGTAAGCCTGGGTACTTAGACACAAAGCGTTTTATGATGAGATTCAACACATGTGCCATGCACGGCACATGTGACAACTTGCCCAAATTCAATGCCGATAACAAATTTGTTCCATTGGCACACACCACTTTGCCGAACTCCAGTTGGTGCGGGGTCAGCCACTGATCCACCTGTGCGTTCAGGGCGGACAGGAGTGCTGGTCCTGTGTGGCTCTCTGCTTTCAGACAAGTCAACCACAAGACAGCGTGACACTGTGTTTTGGCACAGGTTGCAAATGGCATTGCTGTGATCAGAGGCAGACACACAAAAAAAATGCCACACTGCTGAGCTTTGCAATGACGGCATTCTGGTGGTGGCAACAGCATGCGTTGACTGGCGTGCTGTCTGGCTGACCCCAGGTGCCGATACATGCTGTCTGACTGTGCCACTAACTCCTTGCGACGACCTCCCCCTGCTTCCAACTCGTCTCCTCATTCTCTCTGTTTCCCCATCTGAACTTTCCCCCTCTTCTTCTCTTCGAGCAGGCACCCACGTGGCATCCGTGGACACATCGTCATCATCAACCGCTTCACTTGTATCTGACACCTCAGCAAAGGAAGCAGCAGCGGGTACAACATCATCATCATCATCATCACACTGTACGTCCATGTGTGTAATCCTGCCTGACTGAGACATATCCCTGTAATCTACATCATCTGGCAATAATGGTTGCGCATCACTAATTGCATCCAACTGAGGTTTAAATAACTCCTCTGACGGATCAAGTGAAGCAGCTGTGGTGGTGGTGGTGGTGGTGGTGGTGGTGGTGGTGGTGGCGGCCGGCGGGTGCGTGGTAACTTGAGAGCAGGTGACCAAAGCTGAGCTGGAGGACGATGGTGCGTCAAGGTTCTTAGCGGAAGCTGTTGAAGATTGGGTGTCCTGTCTAAGCCAGTCAACTATGTCCTCAGAATGTTTCTGGTTCAGGGTACGTGGCCTCTGAACACTAGGCATTATTCCAGGGACAGTGGAAATCACAGCACCACGACCACGACGGCCCCTGCGGGGTGGCCTGCCTCTGTCTGTCATTTTTTTTTTTAGATAAGTGGTACTACGCGTGCTAGGTACTGTGCCACCCGGTATCAGTGGTGGGCACTGGCAGTGGGCACACTACAGTCTGTGGAAGTGGGCCTGACACACATTGGCAGCAGGCAAGCAACTGAAATTAGGCTAATGTGTAAAAATGAAATGCCTTATTTATCGGCAAGCTACTGTGCCACCCGGTATCAGTGGTTGGCACTGGCAGTGGGCACACTACAGTCAGTGGAAGTGGGCCTGACACACACTGGCAGCAGGCAAGCAACTGAATTTAGACTTCTGTCTAAAAATTAAATGCCTTATTTATCGGCAAGCTACTGTGCCACCCGGTATCAGTGGTTGGTTGGCACTGGCAATGGGCACACTACAGTCTGTGGAAGTGGGCCTGACACACACTGGCAGCAGTCAAGCAACTGAATTTAGACTACTGTCTAAAAATGAAATGCCTTATTTATCGGCAAGCTAGTGTGCCACCCGGTATCAGTGGTTGGCACTGGCAGTGGGCACACTACAGTCAGTGGAAGTGGGCCTGACACACACTGGCAGCAGCAAGCAACTGAATTTAGACAACTGTCTAAAAATGAAATGCCTTATTTATCGGCAAGCTACTGTGCCACCTGGTATCAGTGGTTGGCACTGGCAGTGGGCACACTACAGTCAGTGGAAGTGGGCCTGACACACACTGGCAGCAGGCAAGCAACTGAATTTAGACTACTGTCTAAAAATGAAATGCCCTATTTATCGGCAAGCTACTGTGCCACCCGGTATCAGTGGTTGGCACTGGCAGTGGGCACACTACAGTCTGTGGAAGTGGGCCTGACACACACTGGCAGCAGGCAAGCAACTGAAATTACACTAAAGTGTAAAAATGAAATGCCTTTTTTTGATGCAAAGTCCTGTGCCACCCGGTATCAGTGGTTGGCACTGGCAGTGGGCACACTACAGTCAGTGGAAGTCGGCCTCACACACACTGGCAGCAGGCAAGCAACAGAAATTACACTAAAGTGTAAAAATTAAATGCCTTTTTTTGATGCAAAGTCCTGTGCCACCCGGTATGAGTGGTGGGCACTGGCAGTGGGCACACTACAGTCAGTGGAAGTGGGCCTGACACACACTGGCAGCAGGCAAGCAACTGAATTTAGACTAAAGTGTAAAAATTAAATGCCTTTTTTGCAACCTGAACGCCATGCCCAAGAGAGTAAAGGCAGCGCTGGAAAATAATGGTGACCACACAAAATATTGACTCTTTGGGCACAATCTGCCCATTTTCACTTAGAGGTGTACTCACTTTTGTTGCCAGCGGTTTAGACATCAATGGCTGTGTGTTGAATTATTTTGAGGGTAAACCAAATTTACACTGTCATACAAGATGTACACTGACTACTTTACATCGTATCAAAGTGTCATGTCATCAGTAGAGATGGCCCGAACTATCCGCCGGCAAACAGTTCCCGGCGAACATAGCTTGTTCGCGTTCGCCGCAGCGGGCGAACACATGCGATGTTCGGTCCGCCCCCTATACATCATCATTGAGCAAACTTTGACCCTGTACCTCACAGTCAGCAGACACATTCCAGCCAATCAGCAGCATACCCTCCCTCCCAGACCCTCCCATCTCCTGAACAGCATCCATTTTAGATTCATTCGGAAGCTGCAGTCTTAGTGAGAGGAGGGAGAGTGTAGTTGCTGCTGATTTAATAGGGAAATCGATAGCTAGTGAATTCAGTGTCCACTCCAGTCCTGAAAGACTCATCTGATCTCTGCTGTAAGGACAGCGTCCTGACAGCACCCCAAAAAGCCCTTTTTAGGGCTGCAACATTAGTCTGCTTTTTTTTCTCTCCATATATATATATTGCAGTTGCCTGGCCTGCCTGTGTGTGAGGAGCTGCAGGCCCACAGACTGTAGTGTGCCCACTGCCAGTGCCCACCCGTCATCCCGTGTGGCACAGGACTTTGCATCAAAAAAAGGCATTTCATTTTTACACTTTAGTGTCATTTCAGTTGCTTGCCTGCTAGTGTGTGTCAGGCCGACTTCCACTGACTGTAGTGTGCCCACTGCCAGTTCCCACCCCTGTCATACCGTGTGGCACAGGACTTTGCATCAAAAAAAGGCATTTAATTTTTACACTTTGATGCAATTTCAGTTGCTTGCCTGCTAGTGTGTGTCAGGCCGACTTCCACAGACTGTAGTGTGCCCACTGCCAGTGCCCACCCGTCATCCCGTGTGGCACAGGACTTTGCATCAAAAAAAAGCAATTTAATTTTTACACTTTAGTGTAATTTCAGTTGCTTGCCTGCTAGTGTGTGTCAGGCCGACTTCCACTGACTGTAGTGTGCCCACTGCCAGTTCCCACCCCTGTCATACCGTGTGGCACAGGACTTTGCATCAAAAAAAGGCATTTAATTTTTCACTTTAGTGTAATTTCAGTGTCTTGCCTGCTAGTGTGTGTCAGGCCGACTTCCACTGACTGTAGTGTGCCCTCTGCCAGTGCCCACCCCTGTCATCCCGTGTGGTACAGGACTTTGCATCCAAAAAAGGCATTTCATTTTTACACTTTAGTCGTAATTTCAGTTGCTTGCCTGCTGCCAGTGTGTGTCAGGCCCACTTCCACTGACTGTAGTGTGCCCACTGCCAGCGCCCACCACTCATACCGGGTGGCACAGTAGCTTGCCGATAAATAAGGCATTTAATTTTTACTTGTGTGACAGTCTTGCATCAAAAAAGCAATTTAATTTTTACACTTTAGTGTAATTTCAGATTGCTTGCCTGCTAGTGTGTGTCAGGCCGACTTCCACTGACTGTAGTGTGCCCACTGCCAGTTCCCACCCCTGTCATACCGTGTGGCACAGGACTTTGCATCAAAAAAAGGCATTTAATTTTTCACTTTAGTGTAATTTCAGTGTCTTGCCTGCTAGTGTGTGTCAGGCCGACTTCCACTGACTGTAGTGTGCCCACTGCCAGTGCCCACCCCTGTCATCCCGTGTGGTACAGGACTTTGCATCCAAAAAAGGCATTTCATTTTTACACTTTAGTCGAATTTCAGTTGCTTGCCTGCTGCCAGTGTGTGTCAGGCCCACTTCCACTGACTGTAGTGTGCCCACTGCCAGCGCCCACCACTCATACCGGGTGGCACAGTAGCTTGCCGATAAATAAGGCATTTAATTTTTAGACAGTAGTCTAAATTCAGTTGCTTGCCTGCTGCCAGTGTGTGTCAGGCCCACTTACACAGACTGTAGTGTGCCCACTGCCAGTGCCAACCACTCATACCGGGTGGCACAGTACCTAGCACGCGTAGTACCTAATCTAAAAAAAAAAAATTACAGGCAGAGGCAGGCCACCCCGCAGGGTCCGCCGTGGTCATGGTGCTTTGATTTCCACTGTCCCTGGAATAATGCCTAGTGTTCAGAGGCCACGTACCTTGAACCCGAAAAATTCTGAGGACATAGTTGACTGGCTTAGACAGGACACCCAATCTTCAACAGCTTCCGCTAAGAACCTTGACGCACCATCCTCCTCCAGCTCAGCTTCGGTCACCTGCTCTCAAGTTACCACGCTCCCGCCCGCCTCCACCACCACCACCACTACCACCACAGCCACCACAGCCGCTTCACTTGATCCGTCAGAGGAGTTATTTACACATCAGTTGGATGCAATTAGTGATGTGCAACCATTATTGCCAGATGATGTAGATTACAGGGATATGTCTCAGTCAGGCAGGATTACACACATGGACGTACAGTGTGATGATGATGATGATGATGTTGTACCCGCTGCTGCTTCCTTTGCTGAGGTTTTAGATATAAGTGAAGCGGTTGATGATGACGATGTGTCCACGGATGCCACGTGGGTGCCTGATCGAAGAGAAGAAGAGGGGGAAAGTTCAGAAGGGGAGACAGAGAGAATGAGGAGACGAGTTGGAAGCAGGGGGAGGTCGTCGCAAGGAGTTAGTGGCACAGTCAGACAGCATGTATCGGCACCCGGGGTCAGCCAGACAGCACGCCAGTCAACGCATGCTGTTGCCACCACCAGAATGCCGTCATTGCAAAGCTCAGCAGTGTGGGATTTTTTTTGTGTGTCTGCCTCTGATAACAGCAATGCCATTTGCAACCTGTGCCAAAGAAACTGAGTCGTGGAAAGTCCAACACCCACCTCGGTACTACTGCTTTGCGAAGGCACATGATCTCACATCACAAAGCCTATGGGATCAACACATGAGTACAAGCAGCACACAAACTCAAAGCCACCATGCTCCTCCTGGTCCAGCATCTTCAGCCACGTCAACCACTGCTGTCCTCCCTGCCCCCTCTCAACCAACCGCCACTCCGCCTCTCAACTTCAGCAGTTCCTGCTCATCTGCCCACAGTCAGGTGTCTGTCAAGGACATGTTTGAGCATAAGAAGCCAATGTCACAGAGTCACCCCCTTGCCCGGCGACTGACAGCTGGCTTGACGGAACTCTTAGCCCGCCAGCTTTTACCATACCAGCTAGTGGAGTCTGAGGCCTTCAAAAAATTTGTCGCTATTGGGACACCACAGTGGAAGGTACCTGGACAAATTTTTTTTTTCACAAAAGGCAATGCCTTATATGGGATGTAACAGGGATTAAACTGATGAGAATAGTACTACAGAAAATACCACTCATATTGGGTGTGACAGTAAATTGCACGGCGCAGACGCAGTCAACGTGGATTAAAACAGAGTGGAGGGAGCCAGCGTTTTTTTAACTATCTCCCCGTTCGAAAAATCTATTCAATAAATGGCCCCCAGATTGGGGATGTTAGAGGGATTAAACTGATGAGAATAGTACTACAGAAAATACCACTCATATCGGGTGTGACAGTAAATTGCACGGCGCAGACGCAGTGACCGTCGATAAAAACAAAGCGGAGGGAGCCAGCGTTTTTTTAACCATCTCCCCGTTCGAAAAATCAATTCAATAAATGGCCCCCAGATTGGGGACGTTAGAGGGATTAAACTGATGAGAATAGTACTACAGAAAATACCACTCATATCGGGTGTGACAGTAAATTGCACGGCGCAAACGCAGTGACCGTGGATAAGAACAAAGGGGAGGGAGCCAGCGTTTTTTTAACCATCTCCCCGTTCGAAAAATCAATTCAATTCACCTTTCGGGGACCCTTGGTGTTGTACGTGGCTGGGTGGAGGAAGAAACCTTCAATGACATCACCGGGACGTGGCTAGCTTGGTATCCAACCTTGTGCAAATGGGGAGTTTGCGGTTGTGCAAATGAACTGTTTGCGGTTGTTTGCGGTGCATTAAAAGGGGAGTTTGGTCTGTCAATGTCTGTGAAGCGGGCGTAACCCTTATCGATAGAACCCCGTAACCCTGATCGATACAACATCATACCTGATCGTATACACACACTAGATGTTTTAAACCACGTTGTTCAAAAAAATTTAGGATTGTTAGGTGATTTATGCCTTTTATGGATTAAAACCCAACTCTGCGTCAACTATGTAATTTTCCATGGAAGTTTTGCCATGGATCCCCCTCCGGCATGCCACAGTCCAGGTGTTAGTCCCCTTGAAACAACTTTTCAATCACTATTGTGGCCAGAAAGAGTCCCTGTGGGTTTTAAAATTCGCCTGCCTATTGAAGTCTATGGCGGTTCGCGTTCGCCCGTTCGCGAACGGAAAATTTTATGTTCGCGACATCACTAGTCATCAGTGTTGTCGCATGAAAAGATATAATAAAATATTTACAAAAATGTGATGGAAGTACTCACTTTTTTGAGATACTGTTTGTCAGTGTCACTGTGACATTATTTGCTATTGCTGTCATTGCATTCAAGGCTTAGGGAGAGTGGAAGTGAGAGAAAGAGCAAAAATTCGTACAAAAACAAAAGTCAAAATTCCCAGGAGACTAGGGGATGTTATATGCCAATGTTCAGGGCAAATGGAGTAAGTTCGATTTGTGTAGAATCTACTCAGATACAAATCAAATCGGACATGACACAAATGTCAGGAAATTTGCTCATTGTAATGAAATGGATGAAATATGTGAAAAATTATGAATCCATAAAGAAAATGTTATGTCTTTAGACTGGAAAGTCACCTTTTTAGCCTCTGACAGCCTTAGGCCTCTTGCACGCGACTGTGTGTTCTGGCCAGGCCCATGCTGCGGACCGCAAATTATGGTCCACAATGCATGGGCACCGACTGTGGGGCAGCCGCATGCAGATCCGCCCGTTCTGCAAAAAGATAGAGCAAGTTCTATTTTTTTGCAGAACGAAAGCACGGAACGGAAGCCCACGGAAGCACTCCGTAGTGCTTCTGTGGGGTTCCGTTCTGTGCTTCCGTTCCGTTGCGCACCGCATCTCTGGATTTGCGGACCCATTCTAGTGAATGGATCTCCTCGTGCTTTGTTGTAATGAATCAATTTCCCTAAAATGGGTGTAAAAAAAATTAATACCCCATTTGCGCGCATCCTCATTGAAGATCTTACATGAAATCTCGTATGCGGTGATGTATGACGTCACCACGCTGGTCAGTGTGATGACATCATTACGCACCATGTGAGATTTTGCGCCAGATCTTCAATCAAGATCTGGCCACGATGGACACTTTGTAACTTAATAGATAAGGTAAGTATTATTTTCTTTTTAACAAATTAACCCGGGACAGCCCTCAATGGTCATCTCAGATGTCACGATCATCGCTGAACGCAGCATCTGAGGTGTTCAAAGATGGGCGGTGGTACCATTGTTGTTCCCCATCATTACCCCTACAACTCACAAAGAAATGCGCTTTGTGACAAAGTAATTATTACGGATCTAGCCACGGCTGCCATCAGAAATTTTGGGGCCCCTTATACAGCTCAGGGCCTGGTCCCCCGCCCCGCCACCACCGCCCCAGTGGTGGATCCAGGGCCTGGTCTCGGGAGGGGCAATAGGAGATCATGGGGCTCCTGTGTTCAGTGGCGCTTGATCCCGCAAGACCCACCGCAGGAGGTCAAAGGTCTCGCGGGATTGCGCGCCAAAGTAACTGAACTCATGTCCGCTCAGCCTGCGAGTATCAAATCAGCGACACAAATAAGGGGCGGACTGAGAACCCTAAGGGCCCCTTTCCAGGCCCCACCGATGTTCTGACTCCAGCCACACCCATATCCCACCTCCACCCCCTCCCCCGGTTGCACCGCGATCGTTACGCCCCTAATCCCATCACTACAGTAATACAGTGCCCCATAGCTCTTACATCCAGTGTTATCTCCTTTGATGTAGATGTTCTCTGTCCTTATCTTCTCCTTTCAGACCTTCAGACCCCACCAACATTTTGTTGCCATTTTCCGTCTCTGCAGTTTGACAATAAAACTAAATAAATCTTAGTTTACTACTTTTCCATCATCCTCCTATCTTCTGGACAAATCATCCTACTACCGCCAATACTATGCTGCTGTGCTCCCCTATACTATACTGCAGAAACAGATAAACTCCCTGATAATACTAGTACCACACAGAGCCCCCATATCAAATACCCCTTCTTTGTGGCCTCAGTAGAAGCCCCTATAGTGCCCCATAATAATGTGCCAGTAATAAGTGCCCCCCATAGATGCCTCCCCCCATGTGCCAGTATCAAGTGCCAAACCTCCCATGTACTAGTATCAAGTGCCAACCCCCCCATATGCCAGTATCAAGTGCCACCACCCTATGTGTCAGTATCAAGTGCCAATGCCCCCCATGTGCCAGTATCAAGTGCCAATGCCCCCCATGTGCCAGTATCAAGTACCAATGCCCCCCATGTGCAAGTATCGAAGTGCCAATGCCTCTCCATGTGACAGTATCAAGTGCCACCCCTCCAATGTGCCCATATGCCAGTATCAGGTGTCAATGCCCCCCATGTGCCATTATCAGGTGCCAATGCCCCCCATGTGCCAGTATCAGGTGCCAATGCCCTCCATGTGCCAGTATCAGGTGTCAATGCCCCCCTCCCATGTGCCAGTTTCAAGTGCAAATGCCACCCACCCCCCATGTGCCAGTATCAAGTGCCTCCCGCTCCCCCCATGTGGCAGTAACAGATAGTCCGGTATTTAAAAAAAAAACACTTATACTTACCTCCATTACACAGACACAGTGATGCGATAAAGGCCTCTTCCAGCCTGTGTCCTGCGCTGTACGGCTCAGACGGCACAATTACATCATCGCGCCGCCTGCAGCAGCCTCTGATAGGCTGCAGGCCTTGTGCTGGCAGCCTATCAGAGGAACAGGGAAGGGAGACGCCTCTCCCTCCCCTGCCCCACAGCACAGCCATCTGTATCGCTGTCCTGAGGACGGTGATACAGATGACTATGGAGATGAACGCTTCCACAATGGAAGCGTTCATCTCCCTCAACAAAAAAAAAAAAAGGCTCGGGACAGACCAGGCCCCCCACTGGGTCCGGGCCCTTATTGGGGTACTGGCTGTACTCCCCTGATGGCGGCCCTGGATCTGGCACTTGTGTTATTTTTGTTGTTCTGCTCCTATAATGGAACACATTCTTACAGAAAGTTATAATAGGAGATATTTTGGTATATGTATGCCAATTTATCTTACATCAAATTGTCAAAATCCATTTTCGTTAAATGTGTATAATATGACTTGTGAAACATAGTTACATAGGCTGTACAAAGACAACTCTATCAGGTTCAACCTCATGCAGATGTAGCTATTAAATGTAAAAGGCAGCACAAATCTCTAGGGGCAACTGTGACCAACTATGTCTCATAGGGAGTGCAAAAAAATCTTCCAGATGCCACAAAGACAGATACAAGTATTTCAGTAATGTGGATCACATTGGCTCATACTGTCTTTATTTCAACTATAACTTTCTATGCCATTAGTGTTTGTAGAAAGAGGGGCAGATATCGAAAATGCTTTTACTTCTGATTACTACAATCAAGCTTTTATATTTTATTATAGCCAATATTGTGGCTGTGTCCTATCAATCTAGCTTAGAGAGAATCTGTCACCTGCATATCATCAATATTTTTTCCTTTATCCAAGTGTATAAAGCACCTTATATCCATATGTGGTCTTCTTTTAGTTGTGTCTCTTGTCTTTTCTGTAAAAAATCACTTTATCTATTATGCAAATTAGCCCAGAAGGGCTTTTTTTCTCTCCCAAGGTGCCCAGGAATGCTCCCCCTGATGTGCCCAGCCCGCCTAAATTTGAATCAGAAGAACGCCTCCAGCATCTCAGATCACCTCCCACAGGAGAGTCTAAGGGCTTCGCTCCCGGCTACCTCTGCTCTCTGCCCCAAAACATCCCTGATCTTCCTCTTGCTGGCAGCCCGAAATCTCGCGCAGGCCCAGTGCCGGCAATTGCGCCTGCGCGATCGTACGGCAACTGAGGGCAACAGCCTCAACAGTGTCACTCGGCATGCGCCGAGCCCAGTGACGCTTTCCAGAGCGCTGTTGCCTCAGTGAGCCAGAAGCGTGCAGGTGTAGGCAATCACCGGCACTGCGCCTGCGCGAGATTTCGGGCTGCCGGCGAGAGTAAGATCAGGGATGTTTCAGGGCAGAGAGCGGAGGTAGCCGGGGGAGGGGGGGGGGGCGAGCCGTTAGCCTCGCCTCAGGGAGGCAATTTGAGATGCTGGAGGCGTTCTTCTGATTCAAATTTAGATGGGCGGGCACATCAGGGGACGTTCCTGGGCACTTTGGAAGAGAAAAAAACGTCCCTCTGGGCTCCTTGGAGCCTAATTTGCATAATGGATAAAGCGTTTTTTTACAGAAAAGACAAGAGACACAACTAAAAGAAGAACACATATGGATATAAGGTACTTTATTACACTTGGATAAAGGAAAAAAATATATTGATGATATGCAGTTGACAGATTCCCTTTAATAGAGATTGTACAGCCGTAATAAACAACCCACAATTTCCTAATGTAAATACATTGTAGAAGGAACATTTTTCTCTTGTCATATATAGTGTTTTTTCTAACAGGAAGATATAGTGTAATGACATATATGATATTTTAGTTACTATTCACACAGAGGTTTTCTGGTATTATATGGATTTTATATAGTATGCTGTTAATATATTATATACTATGTCCATGTATATCTACTCTATCCATGGAATCAATTTAGGTAGTAACTATTTAGGATAAAGATAAAGAATTAAAATGAGACACAAGACATACGCTTACAGAGCAGGTGGCAGAGCGGGAGCCTAGTATTAGAAGACATGGCTATTGTTGCGGCACAGGTCTGAACTGCTTGAGGCAAACAAAATCAATAGCAATTTCTAAAGGAAAATCAGAAAACACAGTGTGGTGTGCATTTAATTAAAGGTCACAAATATATATATTTTTTATTTTATTAGACACTGGAACGGGTAACACCAGGCCTCTATAGCTCACACATCACACCAATGAACTATTAAATAAGAATACTCTTTAGATATCTGATCATAGAGCTTAGGTCTCCAAAACATCATGACTAGAGATGAGCAAATTGAAGTTCACGAAGTGGAATTTGATCCAATTTTCAGGAAAAATTCAGTTCACACCGAAGCCAAATTTCCTCACGCTTTGTGGTAACGAATCCCATTTTTTCCTAAAATGGCTGCTGCACATGTTAGGACATGGAGCAAAGAACTCTGGGAACAAGGGATCACCCACAATGCCATGCATGCATCCAATCAGCAGCCAGCCCCTGTGATGTCACAGCCTTATAAATAGCCTCAGCCATTTTGTATTCAGCCATTTTCCAGTGTGCTTAGTGCAGGGAAAGACATCAGCAGACGCTAGGGACAGTGTTAGGAAAGACTTTATTGTGCTTAAAAATCGATTTACAAGTTCAGGGAAAGATTATTCAAGTTGTAGGGAAAGGATAGGGAGGCATTATCTAAACTATAAAAGGAGCCTGGGTAATATGATCCAAATCGGGGATCCAAATTGCAGTTATACTGCTGCTTTTTGGTTGTTTGCACTACATGATAACTCAGTAATTCCAGCAAACTTTGCTTGTGATTAGGGTGCAAGTGCTGTGTGATACAGTCATTTACGGTGTGTATTAATAGGAAAGATACGTACGTCCCATTAGCCATTCTGCTGTGAATTGTGATTGTTATATAACTTTTTTTGGGGGGTGCATTAACAGAAAAAAAAGGGAAAAAATATATGTCATAATTGCCGTTCAGCGGTAAAGTTACATTGTACTACAGCCATTTACGGGGTGTATTAATAGGAAAGATAAGTACGTCCTATTAGCCAGCTTGCGTTGATTTTAAATAGTTTTAATTTTTGGGGGGAGGTGTATTAATAGGAAAAAAAAAGGGAAAAAATATATGTCATAATTGCTGTTCAGGGGTGAACGGAGCTATCTGTCCTTCCCATCATCTGCTGGTCCTGATGCTCCTGCTCCTCCTCCTTCTCATCAGTCATTCTGTCAGCAATCGATCACCAAAGCGATTGTAAAGAGGCAACAGTATGCGTGCACTTATCCAACGGCGCAGAGGCTGAATGTGCTCCTGGCCAAGTTGCTGGTGCTGCAGTCCCTCCCTTTCCAAGTGGTGGATTCTGCTCCTTTCAGAGAACTGATTGCTTGTGCCGAGCTGAGGTGGAGAGTCCCAAGCCGTCATTTTTTTGCCAAAAAGGCAGTACCAGCCCTGCACACATATGTAGAAAAGAAGGTGGGCCAGTCCTTGAGCCTGTCGGTGTCTGCCAAAGTGCATGGCAGCGCCGACGTGTGGATCTGTAACTACGGTCAAGGACAATATATGTCCTTTATGACTCACTGGGTAAATGTGGTTCCTGCCCAGTCACTCCAGCAACTTGGCCAGTTGACACTGCTTCCGCCTCCACTTTCTCTTGCCGTTGGTCCTGCGACAATGTCCGCCTCTGCCTCCTCATCTTTCACCGTGTCTTCAGTCTCCACTGCAGGGACAATTCACAATGCTCTTCCAGCATACTACATGTGCAGAGCATGGCGGTGTTACGCTGTTCCGGACCTAGTATGCCTGGGCGAACTAAGCCACACAGGGGAAAAACTGCTACACGTCCTTCATCAAGAAATTGAATCCTGGCTTTCTCCACCTCAAAATCGGAATCAACGGGAAGATAACGGGAAGAACATGGTGTCGGCGCTACGTCAAGGAGGGCTGAGCCTGTATGGCGCATGTGTTCAATCTGGTTGTAAAGCGGTTCCTGAAGTCTTCACCCCCTCTGCAAGAAATCCTGAAAATGGCCAGGAAACTTTGCATGCACTTCAGCCACCCGTACACCGCAAAGCACACCCTCCTTGAGCTGCAGCGGCAGAACGGCATCCCCCAACGTAGGCCGATGACGTTTCCACCCTCCATATGTTGGACCAATTATATGTACAGAAAAAGGCCATAAACGATTTATTGATGATACTTTATGTTAGACAGTGGCACCTCTTGCGTGAAACCTGCTATTTTCTCGGCCCCTTTGAGGAGGCCACTTTATTTGTCAGTAGCCAGGACTATGGGATGAACAACGTCGTTCCACTGATTCATGTCCTGGAGCACATGCTGCTAAATTTGGCTGGCCAGGGGACAGTAGACGTGGTGACTACATCTCAGGGCCACATGAGTCTTGTGGGGGCTGAACTAGAGGAGGAGGACATTCAAGCACAAGCAATGCATAGAGAAATGGGTGGTTTTTCTACACAGGTGACAGGAGAGGAGGAGCAAGAGCAGCTGGAGGAGCTACAGGGCAATGAGGAAGACGAGGTAGAGGACCCAAACACACCGTGGCAGTATGCAGTGGAGATGGAGGCAGGGAGTCCCTCCGAGTCACTTGCACAAATGGCCCGATGCATGCTTAGTTGCTTGTGTAGTGACAGCCAAATTGTCACCTTTTCATAGAGGGATGACTACTGGCTCTCCACCATGTTAGACCTTCGTTACCAGTCAAAAATGGGGGAGGTTTTTACACCCGCTGAGAGGGAGGACAAACTGAACTACTATATAGAGATCCTATGTAGTCAGTTGGCTGCTGTCTATCTGTGCCATCACCCATCCTCACGCAGATCTGGCCTGGGGGGCCCTCTGCGCTCAAATTCCACTGCCGTGGGTGAGGGGCAGGAGCAGTACCAGCTCCACCAGCAGCAACTTAAGTCTAGAGTCAGCAGTGTGGCATCAGAGTAGGTGTTTAGTGTGGCGGGGGCCATAGTTACCCCAAAGAGAACTCGCCTGTCCACCCAAAATGTGGAGAAACTGACCTTTGTGAATTATGCGTGGATCAGCCAGCATTTTCAAACACCAGTGCCTGATGCATCAGACTAGATCATCCATAGTGCCACACTTGTACTAAAAGAGACCCGTCTCTTCTGGCTACCTGCTTCAGCTACTATTCTGATGCTGCCACCCGCCTGATGCCACACCAGCTGCCAGGTGCTCCTACTGCCACCCACCATCTTCAGCTGGTACTGGTATTGCCCTCAACCTTCCATTCTGTTACTGGGCCGCTCTTTAGTCTCCTCATGCTGCTGCCACCTCAACACTATGTCACTGGGCCACTCTGTGGTCTCCTCATGCTGTTATCACCACACCACTCTATGGTCTCCTCATGCTGTTGCCACATCACCACTCTCTGGACTCCTCATGCTGCTGCCACCTCAACACTATGTCACTGGGCCACTCTGTGGTCTCCTCATGCTGCTTCCACCTCACCACTCTGTGGTATCCTCAAGCTCCTGCCACATCACCACTCTGTGGTCTCCTCATGCTGCTGCCACCTTAACACTATGTCACTGGGCCACTCTGTGGTCTCCTCATGCTGCTACCACTTCACCACTCTGTGGTCTTCTCATGCTGCTGCCACCTTAACACTATGTCACTGGGCCACTCTGTGGTTTCCTCATGCTGCTACCACCTCAACACTCTGTGGTCTCCTCATGCTGCTGCCCCATCACCACTCTGTGGTCTCTTCATGCTGTTGCTACCTCAGCACTATGTCACTGGGCCACTGTGTGGTCTCCTTATGAGGCTGTCACCTTCCCACTATGTCACTGGGCCACTTTGTGGTCTCCTCATGCTGTTGCCACCTCAACACTATGTCACTGGGCATTCTGTGGTCTCCTCATGCTGCTGCCACCTCACCACTTTGTGGTCTCCTCATGCTGCTGCCACCTCCCCACTATGTCACTGGGCCATTCTGTGGTCTCCTCATGCTGCTGCCACCTTCCGACTCTGTCACTGGGCCACTCTGTGGTCATTTCTTGTTGCTGCCACCTCATCACTCTGTGGTTTCCTCATGCTGCTGTCACATCACCACTCTGTGGTCTCCTCATGCTGCTGCCACCTCAATACTATGTCACTGGGCCACTCTGTGGTCTCCTCATGCTGCTGCCACCTCCCCACTATGTCAATGGGCCGCCCTTTTTTTGCAGTTATACTGGAGCTGGAGGTGTGGCTGACTCCTGTTGGTATTGCACCCCTGACTAAGTATAAAGCTGTAGCCTGCTCTCATTGTATTCACTGGAAGCCATTTGGCAGCAGTAGAAGTATAGAGTGGGCTCAGCATGCATGTTGGTATCTGCATCCCTGGATTTAATGGAGGCCGTTATGGCACCAAAAATGTTAAAAGCAGAGTGGACCCAGCATGTATGTGGAACCTGCACTCCCTGAATTTTATGGTTGCCATCATGGCACATAACAGGTAGTATTTAGTGCTAGGTTCCCGTCTTATAGAGATCGCCTTGACGTTTGGCAGATGGGCCCGAATAGTTTTGTACAAAATGTATTTGCCAAGAATCTCAAATTGCAAAATAAGCGTAGCATTACCACCAGAATGTTTTCTATAATTATGGCATTAATCTACTTTATTTGTGTTTGCAGAGTGCTGCTGCATTGTCTTTTTTTCTTTATGTTTCTAGCCATGGCAGCGTGCACCTGCACATTGGGATGTGCTGACTGACCCCCTTTTTTTGCAGTTCTCTTCATGCTGCTGCCACCTCAACAATATGTCACTGGGCCACTCTGTGGTCTCCTCATGCTGCTGCCACCTCCCCACTCTGTTACTGGGCTACTCTGTGGTCTCCTCATTATGTTGCCACATCACCACTCTGTGGTCTCCTCATGCTGCTGCTACCTAAAAACTATGTCACTGGGCCACTCTGTGGTCTACACATGCTGCTACCAACTCAACTCTCTGTAGTCTCCCCATGCTGCTGCCTCATCACCACTTTTTGTTCTCCTCATGCTGCTGCTACCTCTACACTCTGTCACTGAACCCTCTGTGGTCTCCTCATTCTGCTGCCACATCACCACTCTGTGGTCTCCTCATGCTGCTTCCACCTCCCGACTCTGGCCTGGTTAACATAATCATTTATTTGACCCTTCTTCTGATCTGTCAGAAGGAAGGAAAAATGAGTCGCACAATGGATCCTGTCTATGTAGCAGCTGTAAGGCCTGCATGACATGGTCCCTATTTTGCATCAGAATTGGCTTATGATTTGGTAGCCAAAATCAGGAGTAGGTACAAAACACAGAAGACATGCAAATATTCAATTCATGTGTCATCTCTGTTTTCGATCCACTCCTGTTTTTGTTTAGCTTAAGCAATACTGATGGATTACTGACCAAATGCTGACCGAGTGAAGGCGGATGCTCAACAAACAGGATTCGTTTTTTGGGGGTTACCTTTCTCATGGATCAGAGGAATTGCAAAATAATCAGTGATGTCAACACAAACTTACTGCTGACACCCTCTCCATTGTGTCAGGGGGCTCTACTTGTATAAGCGTTTAATAGAACAGGTTCTGTCAACATCTATGTGGAATCAGCTGATGAAGGAGTTAAAGGAGTGCGCTCTTTCATGCTATAGTAGGATCTTGGGCCTCTGCACGGTTCTTTATACCTGGCGCTAATATCGACCAGCAAGGCTGAGTTCACACTTGAGTTTTTTGGTCAGTTTTGTCCCCATAATTGACCAATTGAGTGAAGTGTGAAGTGATTCTAAGAGCAACACCTGTCACCTGCATGTCATACTGACTCACAGTATTGTTTCACTACCACAGCAGACTCCCTATGCGTGTTACTGCAAGGCACACTGTTCTACACCACTATAGAGGCTCTCTGTAGCCTGGAAATAGCTGTTTTTTAATGTGATTCACCACAAATAAATTCGCATCAAATCAAATCTTTTTGGGAAATTCGTCAAACCGACCGAATCAAATTTTTGAGAAATATTATTTATTTTACTGTTTTATCACAGGTTTTTCTGTAATTCATCCTCACAAGCTCATATTCTAATGGTCATTTATAAAGAATTTTACCTAAATCCCCTGACACGGCTACAACTGCTCATTAGAGCAATACTGAAGGCATCAGCCTTCTCACAATGACAATTAGCAGGAGGTTTATGTAATATGATGGAAGAGATTGCATGGGCTAATTTCCTTACCCTCCTGGGAATAATAAGCATTTCCTATTCAGAAATAAATGTTTGGAAATGGGAGACAACTTTTAAATTAGCTGCACAGGGAGGTTTTGTGCTTATTCTTAGTAGTTATCTGTCGGAGGCTAGTACATTCAGATACATCCATATTTCAAGATGTTTCATCATTTGTTGCAGGATGCAATCTCCTGTTCACAAAGATAAACAGCTATCTGTATCCCACCTGGTTTTGTGTGTATTTATCATCACAACAAAGTAGTAAGATCTGGGAAACAGATCCCCAGGGAATTGCCAAAGAACAGTCGCTGTACACTAAGGCCTCATACACACTGTCGTTGCCCAGCCATGGCCGTATTGCGGCCTGCAAACAGCAGGTCCGCAATATGTGGGCACCGGCCGTGTGCTCCCCACATCACGGATGCTGACCCAGCACTTGAACGGGTCCGCACCGCAAAAAAATAGAACATGTTCTAGTTTTTTTGCGGTGCAGATGGATCATGGACCCATTCAGGTTGAATGGCTCTCGATCCCTCCCTCCCGGCCGCCGCACAGACGTTGCTCGTGCATTGTTGACCGTGAATTGGACTGACACTCAATAGAGTAGATGAGGAGGACTGTGGTAGTATAGAGCAGCAGGAAATTATAGTAGCTAGCTGTGTAACAATTAGAAGACGGTAGAGCGAAGAGTGCCAGGGAGGTTATCCCTGATCCCAACAAGTTTCCAAGGTTGGCAAATGAGGGAAATGTCAGTTTAGGGACTACTGCATCAAGATACTTCTTCTGCCAGCCCGGGGAATGTCAGCTCCAGTAAGCAGTGGGCCAGTAATGCAGGGCACGCCAGAGAGGTGCTGGTAGTGGGAAACTCAATCATTAGGGCGATCTGTCACAAGGATCATTGAATGGTGTGGTTGTCTTCCTCATGCTCGAGTTCGAGATATTGCGGGGTTCATAGATTACCAGGAGATGCTGGCGAAGACCTAGCGGTTATGATGGAATGACTAGGTTAGAGGTAAGTGGAGGCTCCTTAAAAATGATTTCAATGACTTGGGTCGCAAGCTCAGGCAAGGACCTCAAAGATATTATTTTCTGAAAAAATAATTGTACCACAAGCCATACCAGAAAGGCAGTGGGAGATTAGGGAGGTAAGCAAGTGGCTCAAGAACTGGTGTAGGAAGGAGGGGTTTGGGTTCCTGGAAGGGGAAGACTTCTCTGTCAGGTAAAGGCTCTAATCTAGGGATGGACTGCACCTCAATGGGGAAGGTGCAGCTGTTTTGGGGGAGAAGATGACTAGAAGGTTGGAGGAGTGTTTAAACCAGGGACTGTGGGGGAGGGATTACATTACTGGACTGGAAGTGCAGATAGAGATCTGGGGCTAGGTAATAGGAATGGGTGAGGAATGGAGGGAGAGACTTGAACAGTTAACAAGGTAAGGTGTAGGGTAAGAAATATACAACCACTTCTTAATTGTATGTATACTAATGCCAGAAGCCTGATAAATAAAATTAATAAAACTGGTAAACTTTAATTATTAATGTCTGAAGAGGACTATGAGATAGTAGGAATAAGTGAGACAAGGCTGGATGATAGATATAACTGGGAAGTTAACATACACGGTTACAGCTGGTTTAGAAAGAATCATAAAAAGTGGAGAGGGGTTTACCTATTTTTATGTGGGGAAAAGGAACATGTGGAGTCACTGTGTGTGTATACCTAATATAACAGAGTCCACAGTAAATGTATTACTAAGGGAAAGAGATTGGACAGCAAATTCTAATGAAGTTGTTATTATATGGGACTTCAGCTTCCCAGATACAGATTAGGAAACTGAAACCTGTGGATCTCATAAAGGAAACAGGCTATTGACAATAACTAAAGACAATTACCTTTTCCAACTGGTTCAGGACCCGACTAGAGGGACGGCCATGATGGATTTAGTATTAACCAACAGACCTGACAGAACAACAGACATGCAGGTTGAGGGACACCTGGGAAATAGTGACCATAAAATAATAACCTTCCAATAGTCATTCAAAAGTTTTTCTTGAGGGAAAAAAAGAGGTACATACCTTATGGGGATAAAAGTATAAGGAACAAAAACAAAAATAAAACTATGCTGTTAAATAGAAATGTAAAAGGGACATTAAATGACAATTTATTTTAAATTAAATCCTTAAAACAGGAAGGTAGCAAGGATGTACTGAAAAACTATAAGGGAAAAAAAATAGAAGGCCCTGAGCTGGGGATGGATCTGCCAAAGGTATGTAGAGGCGCCGTACTATCCACCGCTGCTTTTTAATGTATGACAGCCTCTGGGCTGTCTTACATTTAGACCATTTTCTATGCCTAAAACAGGTGTATAAAATGGAAATCGAGAAAGGTCTTCCGGCCCATCCCCTTCCTCGTCCACTGTTTTAGACCTAGCCTGGTGGGGGGGGGGGGGGGGGGGGTAATTGCAGTTTGCTGCGCAAAGACATTTGGATGGCAATCTGCGCAAAAAATACGCCTAATATAGGCATATTTCTGTTTCATAAATGTTAATATGACAAACAAAATTCTGCTACAAATATGTCAACAGTTGCTAATCTGTGTACCGGGATCTCTCGACTGTCCTTGATGGCAGATGCCTGGGAAAACAAGGATCAGGCATCTTGGGTTTCAACATGACCAATTCCTTTTTCTGCAGGGAGATAAACCAGCATCAGAACTGTCTAACAGTGACTTCTTCCCTCTCCCAATCGAGAACCTTGGAAAGTCAAGAGAGATAGTTGTTGGCTATCAACACCTCCAGAGTGATCTTTCTAAGGGAAAACATAATAATCAATTATTTTTCCCCAGACATATTTAGAGGTAGGAGGTAGGCATCATCCAAAGATATTGAATTAATGTTAGGCAGTCATCTAGCCAAAGAAGTTCATGCTTATTTTGCCATAACTTAATATTTCATGTAGGGGCTCTGAATATTTACAGAAGACATGCTCATATTCCTAGTTAGGACATATGGACATCATAGAGGTGGATCCTCAGTTTGAGACTGTTTAGAAAAGAAAACTGCTCTAGACAAGCGCCTCTAGTTCTGCACAATTCATTTGTCCAAGTACTGTATGGAGAGCCATTAATTTAGATGACTGCCAAGTAATACTACAATTTTGTCGCAGATGCCACTTCATGGAAACTGGCAGTAGCTTACCCTGCAAAATCAGCTACATTCTTTTGGGTGTAGTGAGACAGCCCCCTTAATCTGGGGTGTGATAAGTGTTGGAATATCAAATAATATGAATAATGGGACACAGGGCCGATTCTAGCTCTTCTGCTGCCAAAGGTGGAAATTAAAATGGTGCCCCCCCATTAAAAAGTATGAACGTCTAATAGCCCACTGAATTTACCACACAAGTAAATATATACCAGCAGTAAATATTCAGCACACATCAATCTATACCAACAGTGAGTATACGGCTCCCACAAATATTTACCAGCAGTGAATATGCAGCACACAACAATCTATACCAGCAGTGAGTATACCGCTCCCACTAATATCTACCACCAGTGAATATACTGCACACATATATGCCAGCAGTGAATATTCTGCACACATAAATATCTACCAGCCATGAATTTACAGCACACACCAATATATGCCAACAGTGAATATTCCACACATGTAAATATCTACCAGCAGTGAATATACATCACATAAGACAATGTGGAAATCAGCTCACCTCTCAGAGTGCACAGGATATGGACAGCCCAATCCATACAAGAAGAACAAAAAAAAGGATTGATCCAGCAATGTGGTAAAAGGTATAAAACTTGACTTTCATTGTTCTATTAAAAAGTATTAAACGTGCTCCATACAGTGAAAAAAGAAACACTCTTCTGATGCAGTTCCGGCCTGTACGAGCTGGAAATACGTGAAAAGAGTATTTGTATTTTTTTGCTGTTTGATACTTTTTAATAGAACAATAAAAGCCAAGTTTTATACTTTTTATCACAGTGCTGGATCAATCCTTTTTTTGTTAATATACAGCACACACCAAACTATACCAGCAGCGAATATACTGCATCCACCAATATCTACCAGTAGTGAATATACTGCACACATAGTTACCAGCTAGTGTTGAGCGAGGTATTTAAAAGTTCGATTCGGCTACTTCGCCGAATTTTACAAAAAAATCCACTTCGCGACAAATTACTTCCTCATGAAGCTCATTTCTTTGTAAGTAGTGGGTGCAATTACAAAGAGTGGCGATTGCGCCACTTCCAGACATTGTACCCCTCAGATGCCGAGTTCATATATGATTGTGGCATTTGATATTAATTACAAAGTGTACAGATAAAACAAAAAAAAATTACCTGATCCAATTGCTCATGCATGGGATTTCGGCTGAGATCTTCAAGCAAGATGGCGGTAGCCAGCTCCTTGCAAGCAAAAAGATCAGGTAAGTATTATTTTTTTTTTTTACAGTATTTCTGGTTAAATTGATTTGCTACCGCGGAGCACAAGGAAATTTGTCATTGCAGTGAATCAAATTTATCCTGAAATTCAGAGACTTCAATTCACTCATCATTAATACCAGCAGTGAATATACCGCACACACCAATATCTACCGGCAGTGAATATACCACACACATATCTGCCAGCAGTGAATATACCGCACACAGAAATGTATACCAGCAGTGAATATACCCCACACAATCTATGCCAGCAGTGAATAAACAGCAAACAGCAATATCTACCAGCAATGAATAGACCACACACCAATCTATACCAGCAATGAATGTACCTCACCCACCAATATCTACCAGCAGTGAATATACTGCACACACTAATATATACCAGCAGTGAATATATATCGCACACATAAATATATTCCAGCAGGGACTAAACTTCACACATAAATATACCTCAAAATAAAGAAACAAATAGTCGATACTCACCAGATTACTAACCAGGAAGGGGCAGACAAGCTTACATAGCACGCAAACTGCTAGTGGCGACGGTCGTTTCACGCTATTGCGCTTCCTCAGGCCACTAACATCAAGACATCATTAAGTCTCCTCCTTTATATGCTGATTCGTCGGTTCTGCAAAAAAATGTTGATCTCGAGAAATCAGTTCTCTACATAAAAACAAAATAAGTATATTAAATTTAAACAAAATACAAAATATTTGTCTATAAAAACACACTGAGATCGTTTTTCTCATTTAATCCCAAAGGGCCAATGGCAAGTTGTGATCATATAATCCACCTCACTTCCTTTCTCAATAGGGCTCAATATCTGTCTCCCCCTTGTGGCAAGCAGGGAACTACTTGTATCCCAGAGAAACTCAAATCCTTTGAATTACCACCATGTTCAGACCTAACATGTTCTATCAACCGCGGGCAACCTTTTCTTGTACTTATAGAATTCACATGTTCTCTAAATCTATCGCAGAGGTTGCTTTTACATGTTATTAAAGTATTTACCTTGTGGTATATCCCCCCCAAAACTCCAGTAATTCCACTGCGAATTGTATTTACATTAGGCACAACTACCACATCTGCGATTTCCCATAGGTATACAATCTTTTAACCACCCATTAGATTTTTCCTCGACAAAGTGACTTCTTACTAATCTGTCCTTTAATGTATGACTTTTCCTGAAAGCTATTAATGGTTTTATATTCACGACCTCCTTCAAACTTTCGTCAATCAATAATATTTCCCAATTATCACATATTACTTTCTTAATAAAGTCTGCCATTCAGCTACATTTAAAAGAAAACACAAAACTCTTCTATTCTTTCTAGAAGGCAATAAATCTGTCTGGTGGAACAATGAGACTCTATCCATGGCCTCATTGAGCACCTCCATTGGGTATCCCCTAGCTAACAACCGTTCTTTCAAGTCTAGGGCCTATGTCATAAAGCTCTCCTCTGTACCATTGATTCTTTTCAATCTAACAGACTGCCCATATGGAACTGACCTTTTTACATTCTGGGGGTGATAACTAGAATAATGTAGAAGTGAATTGGTCTCTGTGGATTTCCTGTACCCCTCAGAGACCAATTCCCGATCCTTCACAGATATCAATACATCCAAACATTCCAAAGTGAAGCCTCCAAAATTGTGGGTGAACTCCATATTCATCTTATTAGTTCTATTGAGATATTCAGCAAACTCTTGGAAATGTAGATCCGTACCTGACCACACAATAAATATATCATCAATAAATCCAATACAATTGAATATAGGACACAAACGGATTTTCTATTGAATATATATATATCTGTCCTCAAATCTAGATAAGTAAATATTTGCAAATGTACATGACACTGGCGTCCCCATGGCTGTTCCATGTTTTTGTCTATACCACCAGTTCCCAAATCTAAGAGTGTTGTTTCTCAAAATTAAACCCAATACTTCTCCTATGAAACCAATATATTCCTTACTTTTCTCTGTGCCCTCTATCACCTCAATCACTGCTTCAATACCCGCTTCTTGGAGGATACGAGTATATAAACTCTCTACATCTAAGGACACAAATTGAAATCCCTGAACCCCTGACACTGAAAAGATCTCAGCGACAGATCATTCGTGTCCTTGGGGTAGGCTGGCACACTCTTAAGGAGTGGTCTCAGAGGCTAATCCACATACTTAGATATTGGTTCAGTCACTGAACCAATCCCCATAACAGTAGGTCTGCCAGGGGGGTGGTCCAGTGACTTATGTATCTTTGGTAAAAAAAAATACCACAATGGTTTAGATGAAAACAATGGCAAAAGTTCCCATGCCATCTTCCTAGAAAAGAGGTTACATTCCACATATTTGTGGAGTAGGCTTCTCTATTGAGTCTGTATTTTCAAAGTGGGAGCCGTCATAAGCGTCTCAGACACCTCAGCATCACTAAGCTGCCACATTATACAAGCCATGGGCCCTTTGGGATTAAATGAGAAAATGATCTCAGCGTGTTTTTATAAAGACAAATATTATGTATTTTGTTTAAATTTAATATACATATTTTGTTTTTATATAGAGAACTGATTTCTCGGGATCAACATTTTTTTGCCTAACCGATGAACCAGCATATAAAAGAGGAGACGTAATTACGTCTTGGCGTTAGTGGCCTGAGGAAGCACAAAAGTGCGAAATGGACTTCGCCACTAGCTGTTTGCTTGCTATGTACACTTGCCTGCCCCTGACTGTGTTTGGAAGCACTTTTTTGCCCGAAATAAAAGAAGAATTCACTAATCTGGTGAGTGCCTCCTATTTGTTTCTTTATGTTGTGGCATTTTTAAAGTTCTATAGAAGGCTTGAGCACCACCTGCAGTGTTGTTAGAAGGACCACTTCTGGAGACACATGATCTAGTCAATATTGGAGAAGAAAAGCAGTGCCACCCTGTCTGTGTTCTTCAATACTATATTGTTCACACATAAATATATATCAGCAGTGAATATACTGCACACACACATTTATATCAGCAGTGAATATACCGCATACATAAATACATACCAGCAGTGAAATACTTCACACACCAGGATGGAGGAAACCGCAGGCTCTGTGTCAGCCTGTGTGAACAGGAATGAGGCCATGTGAGGGCTGGGGGGTTGTCTTATTAAACCCCTATCTTGTGTAAGCCACAGTGCTATGTTGTTAAGAAGTCAGGGACATGGAAGGGTGGGGAGTGTGCACAATAACAACTTACAAGCCGACAGCAGCAGCCAATCAGCCATTCCACACTGTTCTATATGAAAGGAGACTGGTGGATGGTTCTCTGCTTTAAGTAGAAGAACCAGCTTTTTTCTTTAGCAAAGTGGACTGCAGCCAATCAGAAGTAAATGGGGGTTTGGGCTCTGTTCTAGCCCCACTAGCCCTCTAAGAGAAGATAGGAGAGGAGCAGTCCATATGCAGGCAATGCTCTTCTCTTTTTACTCTACTATAGTACAGGAAGGGCAGCGGTGAAGTGTGGACTGCAGCAAGATAGTTTCTGCCATCTGCCCTCCACCACAGAGATGACCTGTGATGGGATCACAGGTAGAGTTGAGCGAACACCTGGATGTTCGGGTTCGAGAAGTTCGGCCGAAAATGAAGTCAATGGGGACCCGAACTTTTGGGCACTAAAAAGGCTGTAAAATAGCCCAGGAAAGGGCTAGAGGGCTGCAAAAGGCAGCAAAATGTAGAAAAATCCCCTGCAAACAAATGTGGATAGGAAAATGACTTGAAATAAAATAAATAAAAATTAACCAATATCAATTGGCAACTTGGAGGAGGAGGAGGTGGAATAGGAGGTTGGGGTGGCATCAGGTGGGAATGCTATGGGAGTTGATGTTCTCATTACAGCCACAAAGGATTCATGTCTGCCTGCAGTGCCACAGGCCTCATTCACAGACTCATGCCCCTGGCACCCAGACGGAGGAGAGGTTCATTCAACTTTGGGTTACCCCGCAAAATAATAGTAAAATTAAAAAAAGAGGATTCAATAAAGAAGTGCCCTGGAGTAAAAGAATATATAGTTAAAGGGAGGTAGTTATAAATGTCTATTCTGCACAAGGGATGGACAGGTCCTGTGGGATCCATGCCTGGTTCATTTTTATGAACGTTAGCTTGTCCACGTTGGCTGTAGACAGGCGGCTGCGTTTGTCAGTAATGACGCCACCTGCCGTGCTGAATACACTTTCAGACAAAACACTGGCTGCCGGTCAGGCCAGCACCTCCAAGTCATAAAAGGCTAGCTCTGACCCAGAAGTTGAATGGGGCCTAACCATCAGTCAGTACGTGGAGGGGTGTGCACACGTACTGTTCCACCATGTTAGTGAAATGCTGCCTCCTGCTAACACGTTCCGTATCAGGTGGTGGTGCAGTTAGTTGTGGCGTGGTGACAAAACTTTTCCACATCTCTGCCATGCTATCCCTGCTGTCTGAGGAGCTGGCCGTGACACAGCTGCGTTGGCGACCTCTCGCTCCTCCTCTGCCTTCGCCTTGGGCTTCCACTTGTTCCTCTGTAACATTTGGGAATGGTCTCAGTAGCGTGTCTACCAACGTGCGCTTGTACTAGCGCATCGTCCTATCACGCTCCAGTGCAGGAAGTAAGGTGGGCACATTGTCTTTGTACCGGGGATCCAGCAGGGTGTTTCCCCCCAGCCACGCACCAGTGATGGGCCCGAGCTGCATTGGGTGCCATCCCGCTGTGAACATGCTTCATCCTCATCCTCCTCCACCTCATCCTCCTCGTCCTCCAGTAGTGGGCCCTGGCTGGCCACATTTGTTCCTGGCCTCTGCTTTTGCAAAAAATACTCCCTCTGGGCCACTTCTAAGAGACTGGCCTGAAAGTGCTAAAAACCCCTCTTCCTCCTCCTCCTCCTGGGTCACCTCCTCTTCCATCATCACCCTAAGTGTTTTCTCAAGGAGACATAGAAGTGGTATTAGAACGCTGATAACGGCGTCATCGCCACTGGCCATGTTGGTGGAGTACTCAAAACAGCGCAACAGGACACACAGCTCTCGCATGGAGGCCCAGTCATTGGTGGTGAAGTGGTGCTGTTCCGCAGTGCGACTGACCCGTGCGTGCTGCAGCTGAAACTCCACTATGGCCTGCTGCTGCTCGCACAGTCTCTCCAGCATGTGCAAGGTGGAGTTCCACCTGGTGGGCACGTCACATATGAGGCGGTGAGCGGGAAGGCCGAAGTTACGCTGTAGCGGAGACAGGCGAGCAGCGGCAGGATGTGAACGCCGGAAGCGCGCACAGACGGCCCGCACTTTAAGCAGCAGCTCTGACATGTAGGGGTAGTTGTGAATGAACTTCTGCACCACCAAATTCAGCATATGCGCCAGGCAAGGGATGTGCGTCAAACCGGCTAGTCCCAGAGCTGCGACGAGATTTCGCCAATTATGGCACACCACCAGGCCGGGCTTGAGGCCCATCGGCAGCAACCACTTAAAGTTCTGTTGTTCAATACCCCGCCACAACTCCTGCGCGGTGTGGGGCCTGTCCCCCAAACATATGAGTTTCAGATCGGCCTGCTGACGTTTACCCCGGGCTGTGCTGAAGTTGGTGGTGAAGGTGTGTGGCTGACTGGATGAGCAGGTGGAAGAAGAGGAGGAGGAAGTTGAGTAGGAGGAGGAGGCTACAGGAGGCAAAGAATGATGCCCTGCGATCCTTGGCGGTGGAAGTATGTGCGCCAAAGAACTCTCCGCCTGGGGCCCAGCCGCCACTACATTTACCCAGTATGGACCATGCTTACTGGTCCACGTATCTGTGGTTAGGTGTACCTTGCCACAGATGACGTTGCGCAGTATACACTTGATTTTATCGGATACTTGGTTGTGCAGGGAAGGCACGGCTCTCTTGAAGAAATAGTGGTGGCGGGGAACAACATACTGTGGACAGCCATCACCATCAGCTGTTTGAAGCTGTATGTGTCCACCAGCCTGAATGACAGCATTTCAAATGCCAGTAGTTTAGAAATGCTAGCAGGTGGGAATTTACGCTTTCTCTCCAAGGTTTGTGAGATGGAGAGCTGAACGCTGTCGTGTGACATGATGGAGATGCTTGGTGACGGAGGTGGTGGTGTTGGTGGCACATCCTCTGTTTGGTGGGCGGCAGTTGCCAACATTCCTCCCTAGGCGGTGGAAGAGGCCGAGGCAGCAGCAGAAGAGGGGCAGGGGGAGCCTGAGTGAGTTCCTTGTTTTTAAGGTGTTTACTTCACTTCAGTTCATGCTTTGCATGTAGATGCCTGGTCATACAGGTTGTGCTAAGGTTCAGAACGTTAATGCCTCGTTTCAGGCTCTGATGGCACAACGTGCAAACCACTCGGGTCTTGTCGTCAGCACATTGTTTAAAGAAGTGCCATGCCAGGGAACTCCTTGAAGCTGCCTTTGGGGTGCTTGGTCCCTGGGGGTGGTGGCCGGTAGCAGGCGAACTCTCTTGGCGGCGGCTGTTCTGCTTTTTCCCCCTGCTCCCTTTTTTGCTACACTGTTGGCTCGGTCTCACCACTGCCTCTTTCTCTGAACTATTAAAGTCAGTGGCACGACCTTCATTCCATGTAGGGTCTAGGACCTCATCGTCCCCTGCATCGTCTTCCACACAGTCTTCCTCCCTGACCTCCTGTTCGGTCTGCACACTGCAAAAAGACGCAGCAGTTGGCACCTATGTTTCGTCATCATCAGCAGAGACGTGCGGACTCTGAGGTGGTATTCCCATGTTTTCATCATCAGGAAACATAAGTGGTTGTGCATCAGTGCATTCTATGTCTTCCACCACTTGGGAAGGGCTAGGTGGATTCTCTTGGGAAACCCTGCCAGCAGAGTCTTCAAACAGCATAAGAGACTGCTGCATACCTTGAGCCTCAGACAGTTTCCCTGATATGCATGGGGGTGATGTGACAGACTGATGGGCTTGGTTTTCAGGCGCCACTTGTGCGCTTTCTGCAGAAGACTGGGTGGGAGATAATGTTGTGAACGTGCTGGATCCACTGTCGGCCACCCAATTGACTAGCGCCTGTACTTGCTCATGCCTTACTATCCTTAGAACGGCATTGGGCCCCACCAGATATCGCTGCAAATTCTGGCAGGTACTGGAACCTGAGGTAGTTGGTTCACTAGGACGTGTGGCTGTGGCAGAATGGCCACGTCCTCTCCCAGCACCAGAGAATCCCCTAAAAACACCACAACCATGTCCGCATCCGCATCCCTTACTAGATGTTTTCCTCATTGTTACTGTTCCCCACAATAAGAAAAAAATTATTGGCCCAATGTATTGAATTCAAATTCAGGCTTTTTTTTTACAGGCACCTAACACTATCTGGCTCTATCTCTATTTATGTACCGTATTACACTAATCCAGGCACAGCTGTAACCACAGATTTAGGGGAATATCAATTGTAGGCCTAGTATTTAGGCCCTGGATGAAAGGTACCCTTTTACGGACAGATTTACACTTGGAGATGCACAGTAGCGTGTGAAAAAATATGTAAAATTATGCTTTCAGCACTTGTATTTTAACACTTTGTGTAATATACCCCTTAACGGAAAGAAATACACTTAGAGATGCAAAACAGTGTGTTTTTGCAAATATAGAGGATTATGCTGTATTTTAACACTTACTGTAATATACCCTTTAACGGAAAGAAATACACTTGGAGAGGCACGCTGAGTGTAATATACCCTTTTACGGACAGATGTACACTTGGCCTGCAACAGCTGGAACACCAGATTTTGGGTATTGCTATTTTGGCAATTGAATTTCACCCCCAAAAAAATATATATCCTTTGCCGGACACTATTAAACTTGGTCAGCCACAGCTGGAACACCAGATTTACGGTATTGCTATTTTTGCTACTGAATTTCACCCCAGAACAAAATATATCCTTTGCCGGACACTATTAAACTTGGCCAGCCACTGCTGGGACACTAGATTTAGGGGATTGCTATTTTGGCAATTGAATTTCACCTCAGAACAAAATATATCCTTTGCCGGACACTATTAAACTTGGCCAGCCACAGCTGGAAAACCAGATTTACGGTATATCTATTTTTGCAACTGAATTTCACCCCAGAAAATAATATATCCTTTAACGGACACTATGAAACTTGTCCAGTCACAGCTGGGACACCAGATTTATAGTATTGCTATTTTTGCAACTGAATTTCACCCCAGAACAAAATATATCCTTTGCCGGACACTATTAAACTTGGCCAGCCACTGCTGGGATACCAGATTTAAGGTATTGCTATTTTTGCAACTGAATTTCACCCCAGAACAAAATATATTCTTTGCCGGACACTATTAAACTTGGCCAGCCACTACTGGGACACCAGATTTAGGGGATTGCTATTTTAGCAATTGAATTTCACCCCAGAACAAAATATATCCTTTGCCGGACACTATTATACTTGGCCAGCCACTGCTGTGACACCAGATTTAGAGGATTGCTATTTTGGCAATTGAATTTCACCCCAGAAAATTGTCTATCTAATGCCGGAAAATTTTAAACTTGGCCAGCCACAGCTGGAACACCAGATTTAGGGTATTGCTAATTTGGCAATTGAATTTCACCCCAGAACAAAATATATCCTTTGGCAGACACTATTAAACTTGGCCAGCCACTGCTGGGACACCAGATTTAGGGGATTGCTATTTTGGCAATTGAATTTCACCCCAGAAAATAATATCTTTTGACGGACATTATGAAACTTGGCCAGCCACAGCTGGGACACCAGATTTACGGTATTGCTAATTTGGCAATTGAATTTCACCCCAGAACAAAATATATCCTTTGCCGGACACTATTAAACTTGGCCAGCCACAGTTGAAACCTCTGATTAATGGTATTGCTATTTTGGCAATTGAATTTCACCCCAGAAAAAAATATATCCTTTGTTGGACACTATTAAACTTGGCCAGCCATAGCTGGAACACCAGATTTACAGTATTGCTATTTTAGCAATTGAATTTCACTCCAGAACAAATATATCCTTTGCCGGACACTATTAAACTTGGCCAGCCACTGCTGGGACACCAGATTTTGGGGATTGCTATTTTGGCAATTGAATTTCTCCTCAGAAAATTATCTATCCTTTGCCGGACACTATTAAACTTGGCCAGCCACTGCTGGGACACCAGATTTAGGGGACTGCTATTTTAGCAATTGAATTTCACCCCAGAACAAAATATATCTTTTGCCGGACACTATTAAACTTGGCCAGCCACTGCTGGGACACCAGATTTTGGGGATTGCTATTCTGGCAAATGAATTTCACCCTAGAACAAAATATTTCCTTTGGCTGGACATTATTAAACTTGGCCAGCCACAGCTGGAACACCACGTCTACGGTATTTCTATTTTTGCAACTGAATTTCACCCCAGAAAATAATATATCCTTTGACGGACACTATGAAACTTGTCCAGTCACAGCTGGAACACCAGATTTACGGTATTGCTATTTTTGCAACTGAATTTCACCCCAGAACAAAATATATCCTTTGCCGGAGACTATTAAACTTGGCCAGCAACTGCTGGGACACTAGATTTAGGGGATTGCTATTTTGGCAATTGAATTTCACCCACGAAAAATATATCCTTTGCGGGACACTATTAAACTTGGTCAGCCACAGCTGGAACACCAGATTTACTGTATTGCTATTTTTGCTACTGAATTTCACCCCAGAACAAAATATATCCTCTGCTGTACACTATTAAACTTGGCCAGCCACTGCTGGGACACCAGATTTAGGGAACTGCTATTTTTGCAATTGAATTTCACCCCAGAACAAAATATATCCTTTGCCGGACACTATTAAACTTGGCCAGCCACAGCTGGTACACCAAATTTACAGTATTGCTATTTTGGCAATTGAATTTCACCCCAGAACAAAATATATCCTTTGTCGGACATTATTAAACTTGGCCAGCCACTGCTAAGACACCCGATTTAGGGAATTGCTATTTTGACAATTGAATTTCACCCCAGAACAAAATATATCCTTAGCCGGACACTATTAAACTTGGCCAGCCACAGCTGGAAAACCAGATTTACGGTATTACTATTTTTGCAACTGACTTTTACCCCAGAAAATAATATATCCTTTGCCGGACACTATAAAAATTGTCCATTCACAGCTGGAACACCAGATTTACGGTATTTCTATTTTTGCTACTAAATTTCACCCCAGAAAATAATATATCCTTTGACAGACACTATGAAACTTGTCCAGTTACAGCTGGGACACCAGATTTAGGGGATTGCTATTTTGGCAATTGAATTTCACCCCAGAACAAAATATATCCTTTGCCGTACACTATTAAACTTGGCCAGCCACTGCTGGGACACCAGATTTAGGGGATTGCTATTTTGGCAATTGAATTTCACCCCAGAACAAAATATATCCTTTGCCGTACACTATTAAACTTGGCCAGCCACAGCTGGAACACCAGATTTACGGTATTTCTATTTTTGCAACTGAATTTCACCCCAGAAAATAATATATCCTGTGACAGACACTATGAAACTTGTCCAATCACAGCTGGAACACCAGATTTACAGTATTGCTATTTTTGCAACTGAATTTCACCCCAGAACAAAACATATCCTTTGCCGTGCACTATTAAACTTGGCCAGCCACTGCTGGGACACCAGCTGCATCCTATCCCTACACTAATCAGAGCAGAGTGACGTGCGGCGCTACGTGACTCCAGCTTAAATAGAGGCTGGGTCACATGCTGCACTTGGCCAATCACAGCCATGCCATTAGTAGGCATGGCTGTGATGGCTTCTTAGGGCATGAAGTAAAACGCTAGCTGATTGGCTTCTGTGCAGCCCTTCAGAAAGCGGGAAGAAATCGCCGAACAACGAACCCGAATTTTTTGAAAATGTTCGAGTCCGTGTCCTGAACACCCTAAAATTCGGTACGAACCCGAACTATCCAGTTCGTGTTCGATCAACTCTAATCACAGGTCATCCACACTGATAGAGTCAGCGCTGTGAAGGATGAAAGAAAGTAGTTAACAAGTAGTCTGGCCTGCTGCTTGTGGAGCATGGAGGCAGGAAGCAGGCATAGCGGAGGAGGAGGCATTGGGCAGTGTTTGTTAACTTCTGCGCTAATGCTGCCTCCTCAAAGATATTGCAAACTGCAGCTTGAGGTGAACTTCTTATGGCTCATGGCACAAACGGCCCTGTTGGGACAGAAACAGAAAAGTGCATAAGGCTTAGGCCCCCTTCACACAGGCGAGTTTTCCGCATGGGTGCAATTGAGTGACGTGCACGCATTGCACCCACACTGAATCCTGACCCATTCACTTCAATGGTGCTGTGCAGATGAGCGGGGATTTTCACGCATCACTTGTGCGCTGCGTGAAAATCGCAGCATGTTCTATATTCTGCGTTTTTTACGCAACATAGGCCCCATAGAAATGAATTGGGCTGCGTGAAAATCGCATAGCATCTGCAAGCAAGTTCGGATGCAATGCGATTTTCAAGCATGGTTGCTAAGGAGATGATGTAAGTAAACCGATTAAAGTCAATTTACTGTATTATTTTCCCTTATAACATGGTTATAAGGGAAAATAATAGCATTCTTAATACAGAATGTTTACTAAAATATGGATTGAGGGGTTTAAAAAATAAAAAAAATTAACTCACCTCATCCACTTGATCACGCAGCCATCATCGTCTTCATTCAGGACCTGCAAAAGGACCTTGCTGAATGAAGATTGTGCCGTCTGCATCTTTTGCGGCCCCATTGAAAATGAATGGGTCAGCAAAATTGCGGAACTGATGCGGACCCATTTTGCGGACGTGTGAATGGACCCTTAGAGAAAATGGTGGTGGTGGTGGTGCTGGGGGTCTTTAGAATATTTCTTCAAGCTGTTTTAATAATGCCCCCTGAACATCATTCATTTTGGTCAATCAGTTGACCAGAAAACATTTATATGCGGACTTCCAGTTGGTGTACCAAGTGACTGTCTCTGCTAACTATGCTGCCCACCAGCATTGGGATTTTACCGGTAAAACACCAGTATTACTAAAGTGCAGCACTGATTAGCTGTCTAGTAGTACCCCCCTACAGTAGATTACCGTGCTACATGTTCTGTACTGCCCTCTATGTTTCTTTGGATTATCAGGTGAGAGGGCCCCATTTTATTTCTCTGGTAAACTGTGTTCTATGCAGGACCCTGAAGAAGCTCAAGTCCTCATCATATAAAGTGACTTACAGGTTCCAGCTACTAATTTTACTTTTAAATGTAAAGACTTGCATTATCCATGTTAGTTTTTTAGTGCTTTATTTCTATGGGTTAACAATCTGGAGCCTTCAAAACCATTTACTAGATTTCCATAGAGTTATGGTCTTAAATTACAATACTTTCAACTTTCACATCTGTTCCGTCAGGATAAGACAACCGGCTGCATTCGTTATCAAAGGATCCAGTTGTATTATCTCTAAAATAACCAAGACAGATCTGGCACTAAATCCATTGTAACTCAATGGGCGCCGGATCTGTTTTCTTATGCATCCAAGAAAACGGATCCAGCATCATTGACTGGATCAGTTTCCCATGATGCTTGCAGCGCTTTTGTGTCCGGCATGGGAACGCAACCAAACAGAACGGAATGCATTCTGGTGCACTTCATTCCATTCAGTTCAGTTTTGTCCCCATTGACAATGAATGGGGACAACACTGAAGCGTTTTCCTCCGGTTTTAAGACCCTATGACAGATCTCAATACTGGAAAGGAAAACGGTAATGTGAAAGTAGACTAACAAATACAATGTTTGTATCAGAACCAATTAATATTGCAACTTGAGAGACCAAAGCTAAAACTTGTTTCACACATGTGAGTGAAGAAATGTGAGGGAAGCAAGCAGTACATGACAGATGGACTTGATAAAACTCTTAAAGTATAACTGTCAATTTTTTTTTTTTTTTTTTTACTATTGGATTTTGGTGATTAATATCACCTTGTTGGCCCTGTTTTAATTTCTGATTGTTTAATAAATAACCCCTAAAAGCCACCCAAAAGTCCCCAGTATTGGCTATTGTTACCTGAGATTAAAATCAGGTTGCTATGCTCCTTCCGTCTACCAGATGAGGACAGAGCACGCTGGCTGCGTGCACTGGGAACTGATAGTGAGTCAACATTGTAAGGGAATGTATAAAAAGCCAGGTTCTTCCTGACAGGAGATAACAGTGCTGGACTGTGTGTGTGATCTTCTCCACATGCCTGTGCTTGGCAGACACTCCCTTAGCAGTGCTGGACAATGTAGAGCCCAGGGAGATATGGCTGCTCAGTGTATAAATGAAAGCCTTATCTGATAAGAGGAGAGCTTGTAGGAGAGGACTACAGGCTTCAGCCAGACCTGGAAATTTAACTGCAAGACCCCCTATACAGAGCTGGTCTTCACTAATTTCACTGCAGGTGTTCTATGGATTAGGCTCAGGGCTGAGGGCGGCCATTTTAACAGAATAGTGAAATTGCAGTTTTAAACAGACTGGTTGCTAAGGGCTGAATCTTATTAAATAAGGGGTAAGTAAGTCTAATAGTTATTGATTCAGGAATATTATCATATTAGTAACTACATATATGAAAACTGAAATTAGGGTCTAAATGTGACAGTTATCCTTTAAAGAGAAGAAAGGGTTTATGGCTGATTGTTTCTGCTAAACCATTCCTTAACCCGTTGACGAGTATTTTAAAATTATTTTTTTCGACTCTTCACCTTCTGGTAGCAGGATAGCTTGCGATGTAAATCTACTCTGTGACATACAATGTTTGACAGTAGCTGCCTATTACTACTCTTTCTTTTATTTGTTATTTTCTACAGTCAGTCTTTTTTCTGTTTCATTGGTCCACGTATCTATTCCAAGTCTTTTTGACAGCTACTTTAGTGCTCTACCTCACACCCACATCCCCAAGTCTCTCATGTTTTTCATCTGCCATTACTTATTCATTTCACCTTTGTGGGATGATTCAAGACTAATTTCTTTCCTGCAACATGATGTATTTCCACAAACATTTCCCAGAGGCATTCAATGTTATCAGTCAATAGCTTTAGTCTTGCTCCTGGGGCCCCGCTCAGAGTATCAGTTACTTTATAGTAAGGAACTACATCTGCACTGGTAACTATATCAGAGGGACAATATCTTTTAGGAATTTTGCTCATCAGATAATTGAAATAGTAAATAATAAAACTAATAAATATGTTGACTTTTTTAATTTCTAATTTTGCAACTAAAATATTACTACTACCAATACATGATCTACTTGACACCACTTGACCTGCAGAAATGTAGCTGTCTCTTTTAATATGCATTAAACCCTTCTTGTAGCAGCAATTTTCAGTTTTTTCGGTTCCATTTTTCTATTCCCGGCCTTCCTGGAGCCATAACTTTTTTACTTTTCTGTTTACATAGCCACATTGGGGCTTATTTTTTGTGGGACAAGTTGTGCTTTCGAATGACACTGTTTTATATTCCATACAATGTAGTGGGAATCTGGAAAGAATTCCAAATAGGGTAGAATTGGAAAAAAAAAGAACTAAATTCCACCATTTGTAGTGGGTTAATTTATTGCAGCATTCCCTATGCTGTAAAACTGACCTGGCACTTAGATTCTCCGGATCAGTACGGGTACCACATTTGTATCATTTTTCTTGTGTTTTAAGACCTAAAATTTATTTTTTTCTTTGTATCACCTTATGTAACATTTATGTACAGGGCTGCAGAGCTGTATGAAGGCTCATTTTTTGCCGGGTGATCCTGACACTTTGATTCTCCCAGTCAGTACGATTACCACATATTTATCATTTTTCTTGTGTTTTAATAATAAACATTTTTCCTGTGTTTTAATACTCAAAATTATTTTGTTTTTCTTTGCATCACCATGTGTAACATTTATGTACAGATCTGCAGAGCTGTGTGAAAGCTTGTTTTTTGCTGGGTGATCTATAGTTTTTATTGATTCAATTTTGGGGTGTGTATGACTTTTTAATCACTCTTTATTCTTTTTTTTTTAGATGAACAAAAAAAAGTCAAATCAGCCATTTTGATTATTTTTCCATTGCACTATTCACTGTACAAGCTAAATACATTTATATTTTAATGGTATGGGCATTTTGAAGCAGTAATGCTAATGATGTTTATCTTTTTTGTTTATTTATTTTAATGTGGAGAAAGTGGGACAATTTAAATTGATATTTTTTTTTTCTATTTTTGTAAACTTTTGTCCACTTTTTTAAGTGGTTTTTCTTGGTAAATTTTATGTTTAAGGCCCTCCACCATTTTTGTAGCTCATATTTAGACTCATATTTTACTAATGTCTTTTTGTAGGTAAGATCTCCAGAACTGGACACATTATTTTAGATGAGGTCTCACTAGCGCTTTATACAGAGGGATCATTATCTCACTCCTTATTCAGGTCATACCTCTTGCCATGCACACCAGCATTACTTATTTGCATCATCAATTATTTGCTTTCCCTACCGCCTTTCCCAAAAAACTGCCAGAGGATTCCTTCTCTAGTAACATGTCTTTAGATGACCTCCAAGCAACTTTTCATATGTAGGTTGAAGCACAATCATTAACTGAAACAGAAACAGCTGCATTGGAGGCTTAAAACTGGGCCAGGAACCTCCAGATTCTGCTACAAAGGTGAGTTTGTGGAAGACAGGTTCATGTCACAGCATAGCAACAGGACACAATTTAGTTATACTGCATCATCAAGGTCTCTTACGGCAAATATTTCAAAGCAGACTGAGGTTTCAGGGTGTGCTGTTCAAGCTCTTTTGAAGAAGCACAAAGAAACCGGCAATGGTGAGGACCATGGACTTGGTTTGCAAGGAAACTTAGTGCAACAGCTCAAAGCCACATTAAGCTTATTTCCCTTCAAAATTGAGAGATATTCAGTAGTGCCATCAGTTCAGAACTGCCAGAGACCAGCGGGACATAGGCACACCCATCTACTTTTCTGAGAAGTTTGGCCAGAATTGGTCTTCATGGAAGAGTTGCTGCCACAAAAAGTGCATTTCTTTGTCATGGACACAAGGTTCAGCCACTTAACTATCCAAAAACATACAAACTGGAATGCTGAAAAATGTCAGTGGGTACTTTGGACAGACAAGTCAAAAATTTTAATATTTGTCTGTAACAGAAGTTAGTGTGTTTGCCAATAGCCTGGAAGGCAGTTTAATAATGAGTGTCTGCAGGCAAAATTAAAGCATAATTTGGGGCTGTATTTCAGCAAATGAGGTTGGGGATTTGTTTAGGATTCATAGTTTCCTCAATGCTGAGAAATACAGGCAGATACCTATCATGCAGTATCATCAGGGATGCATCTGATATTGGCTCCATATTTATTCTACAGCAGGACAACGACCTCAAACATACAGCCAATGTCATTAAAGGGATTGTCTCACTTCAGTAAGTTGCATTTATCATGTAGAGAAAGTTAATACAAGTCACTAACTAATGTATTGTTATTATCCATATTGCTTCCTTTACTGGCTGGATTCATTTTTCCATCACATTATACACTGCTCGATTCTATGGTTACAGACCACCCTGCAATCCATCAGTGGTGATCGTGCTTGCACACTATAGGAAAAAACATCAGCCTTTCTGGTGGCTGGGACAATGGGAGCGTACATAGGCTAGTGCTTTTTCCTATATTGTACAAGCACGACCACCACTGATGGATTGCAGGGTGGTCTGTAACCATGAAAACAAACCATGTATATAATGTGATGGAAAAATGAATCCAGCCGGAAAAGGAAGCTATATGGATAATAACAATATATTAGTAAGTGGCTTGTATTAACTTTCTCTACATGATAAATGCCACTTACTGAAGTGAAACAACCCCTTTAAGATATATCTTCAGTATAAAGAAGAACAATGTGTACTGGAAGTGAAGATATGACCCTAAAGAGTCCCGATCTCAACATCATTGAATCTGTCTTGGATTACATAAAGAGAAAGAAGTATTTGAGCATGCCTACATCCACAGAAGTGCAGGTAGATTTTTGGCATACCAAAATATTTTTTCAATGCCATTTTAATCAGTTTTCATATTCACATCATTTTGTAAATTTTTTGTCCAGATTATATAGTAATCTGAGCAGGCCATACAAGGTCCCTAGATCTGTCTACAGTACATATCGGATAGACAATTGTCTTTTATGAGCACCCACCTTCCAAGGGTGTGCAGATCTCATCCTACCCTTTACATCCACAGCAGATCTGTGGTTAGTTCTCAAACATTATTGGAGCAACTTCTCTGACGAGTTTTTTCAAAAACTGTGTGCAAGTGTACCTAGAACAATTGAGGCAAAATGCGAAGGGTGGTCACACAAAATATTGATTTGATTTAGAGTTCTCTTTTGTTCATTCACTTTGCATTTTGTTAAAAAAATAAATTAAATAAATAATAAATAAAATACATTTGCACAGGACAGTATGTGTTGCCTCCAACTACATCAGATTCTGAACTATCTCTATACACATTAGACTCACTGGAATTATTTGGCAGCTATCTAATATGCGCCTATATTTACATGTAGTTAAAAAGTATATAGCATAAAAATCTAGACATAAGCAACCATCTTGAGCCTTTTAAACATTGACTGTCATAGCCTAGCTGCTTGCTCAGAAAGTGATATGTACCTTTTATATTGCTATTGATGCTTAACCTGAGATAGCTTAACGTTTCAATCTAAGCTTTGCAAAAGCCATCACATACAAATCCACCTGTACCAAAAATGACAATCCCATTTAAAAAGTAGATTTTTTACTTTAAATTGCAATGGAGTTAAGACATATAAAGATTGCAAAAACGAATCCTCCTTCACATTGAAGGTGACTATATTTATAACTAGGTTTTCTGGCTATATTTACAGCTGGTCTTTTCTGGCTTTAGTTGATAGATGTACTGCCGAAGATAAATTCAGAGACTGTGTTCTAAATGATCAACGTAAATCAAATGACAAGCAAAGCACAAACGTTCCTCGTGGCAAATCCAAGTGCTTCACAACCTTTTAAACATCTGCACGGTTGATATGTGGTATGGCAACTGCTACAAGCATTGCTTCATATTATTGATTGACATTTACTTTTGGGTTAAAGAATTTACAATTCTGACATGAAAGAAAGGCATATAGATTACCAAATAATATTTTTTGGGCATACTTCAATTGTGAAATGTTTACAAGGATTAAGTAGAAAAATAGAAAAACTTAGGACTTATGTACATGGCAGAGCAAGTATAGAGCATGCAGAGTCCATACAGGTTGTTACTATGCTGGCGCATGCCTGCTGCTGCCCCACTACTCTTAGCAGGAATTGGTGCCACATCTCTTAACCTGTATTTAAAATAGCCTCCCCTAGGGGAGGTTGCCTAAGCTTTAGAGTCCTACAGTAGCTTTCTAGGTTATACAGTGAACGTGTGCAATTCATACTATCTGCTTGTGTACTGAACCTCTGCCTGTTAACTGATTGCTCTGCTACCTCTTCTCTACTACAATTACATCAGGCCAGTCTCTCAGTCGGCCAATATGCCATCCAGTTCCAAATCCTGGCCTCTGAGCTGGCCTGGAATAATGAAGCACTTTTGGTGGACTTTGTAAAAGATTGTTGGGGAGAATCAAGGATGAACTGACAGGTAAAGATATACCTTCAGTTCTAGAAGCCCTGATTTCTCTGGCTACCCGCATCAACCTTCAGTTCCAAAAACATGTCAAGAAGATGGCTCTGGAAAAATCATGCAATTCACTGCACTTGCAACAGGCCTTGGAAAACTAGTATCGAATTCCTTTTCAGAGTCTAAATAAATCCATGGTGGGTGCTTCTGTCAATGGAAATGCTCTTATTGAGACCATACAATATGTCACAAAACCTTTGGACTTTTGTGTGAGTACTCTACATTCGCAGAGGATCACCGTGTATTCCCTGCCTGTTTCCACAAGTGCTCGCTCTACTTCTGGGCATTTTTTAGCTATGTCTGCATTGCCCTGTCCAGGATTGGAAAACTGGTCAAATACTTTGGTGGTGATCTGCTTGCCATTCTCAATGCCTGAGGACTGTTATACGTGTTCGGACAAAACCTATCCTGCAAAATTGCCCTAGGTGCAAAATTGCAGGGGGCATCAGCAGGGCACAGGGCAAGTTGGGGGTGGCGGCAGGGCACAGGGAGGTGAGCGCTTCCATCGGCCAGGGCAGGCGGCGTGATTATGTCATCGTGCCGCCTGAGCCATACAGTGAAGGACACAGGCCGGAAGGGGCCTGCATCGCATCGCTGCCAGCCTGATGGAGGTAAAAATAAGTGTTTATTTTTTTATATGGTACAATACTTCTCTAGCTGGAGATGGATTTTTCTTTGTGCAGAAAAACGATCGATCAATTCAACCATGCATAGAGTACCAGAGACTAAAAACAATAATGCTGAAGAAAAGCTACCCGCTACCTTTGATTACAGAACTTTTTGATAGATTGTGTGGTCCCAAGATCTTCACTAAACTTGCTACATTGAGCGTACAATCTTATCCAGATCCAGAAAGGAGACAAATGAAAAACTGGTTTCAATATCCATGATGGCCACTATAAGGACTTGGTCATGCCATTTGGACTTATTGATCCTGCAGCAGTGTTTCAAGAAATTGTAAACAATATATTCTAGGATCTCCTCTACTCCTGAGTTGTGGTATATTTTTTTTTAGGTCAGATCTCATCTGATCTGACATCAAAACACAGTCACATCCGCACTTTACTCCAGTGCCTTAGAGAAAATAGACAATACGCAAGATTTGAAATGTGTATCTTCGAGAAAATGTTTCTTCCCTTACTGGGTTATATAATTTCTGATCAAGGACTCCAATTGGATCCTGAGAAATTGTAAGCCGGCTTACATGCAATTAAACACTTACTGGACTTTTCAAATTATTACAAACAGTTTATTTCCACTTCTGCTCCTTAACCACGACCAATCTCTGCCCTGTCTAAGTTCTGAAGATCACTCTGTAGGTTGGACTTGGATTTTGGAAGACTTTCTGCTCTTCTTTGCCTCCACCAAGCAAGATGACTGGGTATCTTTTCACCCATGGGCTGAGGTCTGCCACAATAACCACTCCAATGAGTCACCCACATGTCACCTTTCTTTATTGTCTGTGTGCAGCTTACTCATCTTCCTGTACCTAATAATTTTTCATTGATGTGCCAGCTGTAGGTGCCATGGACAAAATATTTTTTTTTTGATCTGGCAATAGACCAAGGCTTCCCTGATTCGGGCTTATGAATCTATGGAGAGATGTGCGACAAGAAACAAAGAATATCTCCCCAATTTTCCCCTGGAGACTGGTTTTGTTTACATTCAAAAAATACCTCTCTGAAAATCCTATCATTCAAATTAGCTTCTTGGTTCTTGGGGTCCTTTGAAGATGGGAGGATGATGGAAAAGTAGTAAACTAAGTTTTCTTTTGTTAAACTGCAGAGACGAGAAATGGCTGAAAAATGGTGGTCTGTTTTGAAGGTCGGAAAGGAGAAGATGAGAAAAGAGAACATCTACCTCAAAGGAGACGTCACTAGATGTAAGAGGTATGGGGCGCTGTATTACTCTGTATGTTCTGTAGTGATGGGAGGGTGGATATAGAATTTGGCCCACACTGTAGCAGCCTGGTCCTAGACTTCAGGAGACACTGTGCGTGTTCTGAATTCTGGGGGCTCACACCCATCTACTACATCATCTGTACTCAGAGAGTTATTACTGTGTTATCTGTGGTGTTACGTATGACTGCAAGTGATACCTACTACATTATTTGTAAAAAGTGGCATGGCCACAGGTTGGGGGGCGGGCACAATACTTGGCTTGCCCCGGGTGCTGGCAACCCACTCTACGCCACTGGAAGCAGGGTTTTTCTTTGCTAAAAACAAAGGCGGAACTCTTAGGCCATGTCTGGATTTCCGTGAGCTAAATGGGATTACTATCCGAGATCCTTACCGCCTTCCTTTGATTCTTGATTTGTTTAACCAGATTGTTGATGCCAAGGTTGGACTTAAGGGGGGCATATTATCTGGTCAGAATCAAGGAAGGGGATGAATGGAAGATGGCTTTTAATACCCCAGAGAGTCACTTTGAGAACCTGGTCATTCCTTTTGGGTTGACCAATGCTCCTGGGGTTTTCCAGCATTTTGTGAAAGACATTTTTCATCACCTGGAGGGGAGGTTTGTTGTCGTGTATTTGGATGACATACTAATTTATTCTCCAGACGTTCAGGTTTTCGAATGGATCCAGGGAAAGCCCGTATTGTATTGGACTGGGATCGACCCGAAAATCTGAAGGCGGTTTTTGGGGTTCACCAACTATTACCGAAAATATATTCAGAACTATTAGACAGTGGTGAGACCCTTAATGAAAATGATTAAGAAAGGGTTGGATTTTTCAGTGTGGTCTGATTTGGCGCTGCAAGCCTTTTCTGCGGTTAAGGCAGTGGCGTTGCTAGGTCTGGTGTCACCCGGTGCGGTAGGAAATGGTGTCACCCCCCCAAGCCCCCCCTACCCCCCCCCCCCCGAAGCAATAATTTTGAAGTCATATAACCAAAAATATGTTAAAATAAATCAAAGTAAATTATTTAAAAAAAATAACGTTTATTTTAAATCCAACCTTTACTGAACAAATAGCCACATTTTACAACACTAAATTTAACAGGAAAAAATTATAAATAATTAAATTACACAAAATTCAACATGAACAATAAATAAATAAATAATTAAATAACTTAAAATTGAACAGGAACAAATATAAATGCACTTAAAGAATATCTCAATCAATTCAGAACGTTGCCAAATTATAAGGGAAAATAATAAAGATCTGGTCCCCATCCTGATCGTCTCCTAGCAACCATGCGTGAAAATTGCACCGTATCCGCACTTGCTTGTGGATGCTTGCGATTTTCCCGCAGCCCCATTCACTTCTATGGTGCCTGTGTTGCGTGAAAAACACAGAAAGTAGAGCATGCTGCGATTTTGCATAACGCAAAAGTGATGCGGAAAAACACCGCTTATGTGCACAGCCCCATAGAAATGAATGGGTCTGGATTCAGTGCGGGTGCAATGTGTTCACTTCACGCATTGCACCGCGCGAAATCACACCCGTGTGAAAGGGGCCTAAGGGTTCACTGTTATTGCACTAGTAGCAGAATTCGCGTTGATACAATAATAGTTGATAACCAGAAATGGTCTGCAGAGTCCCCAAAAGTATCTCCAATGGCGGTATAATCAGTACAGATACGCACTAGTGCTTAGTTATTAATTCTCTCACAGTCCGGTGTGTACAAAGTGTCTTCACATTATATAATGAGGAATTACTGCTGTTATGTTAATGAATGCTATAACATTGCACCATCCTTTTGAACATACACATCTGTCATCCGCCTTACCTCATGATCCTGGAGCTGTGCTGTAGAGCGACCGCCGAGCTCTACAGCATAGCTCCAGGATCATGAGGTAAGGTGTGTGTATGTTCAGAAGGATGGTGCAATGTTATAGCAGCCATTAACATAACAGCAGCAATTCTGGGCTGGTTCAGGCTGTGCTGTGCCTGTGTGAGTGAGTCACTGCGAAACCCCCCAACCCCCCACCGCCCGCAGCTCACCTGGTCCAGGTCCTGTCTGCAGCAGCTGGCTTCTCCTCTGTGTGGTCCTGGTATCTTCGCTCTGCTTCAATCGCTGGTTTGAGGGCTGTACTTTTCGCCCTATAAGACGCACATAGATTTTAGAGGAGTATAACAAGAAACAATAATTTCCATCATACCTCAGGTCAGACCACCAATCAGACCCCAATGTTAGTCCCACCTCAGATCAGCCCCCCATGTCAGCCCCCATCCATCATGCCCCCCATGTCAGCCATCAGCCCTCATCCATCATGCCCCCCCATGTCAGCCATCAGCCCTCATCCATCATACCCCCATGTCAGTCATCATGCCCTCATGTCAGCCCCCATCCATCATACTAGGGTTGGGCAATATACCGCGGTTTTAAGAGACGGCGATATTGCAGTTTATTAACAACCGTGGTATTTAATGATGTCATAGAAGCAGTCGCATATGTGCTGACCGCTTCTAGAATGTCCAGGTCCTGCCCCCTGCTTACATGTCCCTCCCCACAGCAGATGCACTCTCCTAGTTCTAAGACCTCCAGTTGCAGGTTGGCTATGTATAGGGCGGTCATGGTGGTTTTGTGGTGCTCAGGGTCCAATTCCTCCTGCATATAACGCAGTCGGATAAGTGCTGGTGCAGGAGACTCCTCTGGGAACGGGCACTGTGCAATCATTGGCCTCTGCATCCTGCATTACTACTAGCGTGTGGAGGGCTGGACCTGCTGCAAGTGCACTGGAGGGAGGGGGTGAGCGGGCTTTTATTTTTTCTTTTACATTAAACTTTATATATACTTTTACAAACAAGCTGTATGTTAATGGAGGCTCCATGACCCGCGGACACAGTTCTAACATAAACTGCAGCGCAGGTGGTCTTATGTGAGGTGAGGTCTGCTATTTTTTCCCCTGTTTTTTTTAGAGAGCATTTTTCACATAAAGCCTGTCCACAGCTATTGGTCATATACTACAAAACAACCGGAGCATAAGCATGACAGTGCCAGCCTGGGTGCCTCCAAAATAGTGTACATCAAATTACAAGCATGACAGCATGCAATATAACGTCTCTTTGTGGCCCCCATAAAGTATAATGTCTCCTTGTAGCCCCCATACAGTATAAGGTCCCCTTGTGGCTGCCCCCATACAGTATAACGTCTCCTTGTGGCTGCCCCCATACAGTATAACGTCTCCTTGTGGCTGCCCCCATACAGTATAACATCTCCTTGTGGCTGCCCCCATACAGTATAATGTCTCCTTGTGGCTGCCCCCATACAGTATAACGTCTCCTTGTTGCTGCCCCCATACAGTATAACGTCTCCTTGCGCTGCCCCATACAGTATAACGTCTCCTTGCGCTGCCCCCATACAGTATAACGTCTCCTTGCGCTGCCCCCATACAGTATAACGTCTCCTTGCGCTGCCCCCATACAGTATAACGTCTCCTTGCGCTGCCCCCCATACAGTATAACGTCTCCTTGTGGCTGCCCCACATACAGTATACAGCCCCCATGTCAGCCCCCATCCATCATGCCCCACGTCAGCCCCCCATGTCAGCAGTCAGCCCCCCACGTCAGCCGTCAGCCCCCATCCATCATGCCCCACGTCAGCCGTCAGCCCCCCAAGTCAGCCGTCAGCCCATGTTAGCTGTCAGCCCCCATCCATCATGCTCCCTAATGGGGGACAATGTTGGAGTCTGTGCCAAGGAAGGGGGGGTGACATGATGTCACCCCCCCCTTCCATGGCACAGACTCCAACATTGTCCCAGGTCGGCGGGTCCCCTCATCATGTCACCCCCTCCCCCATGGGTGGCACATTTCTTTACTTCCCTTCCAGGCTCTATAGCACAGACTTCTTTTCTCCCCCTCTTTTACAATACAGAGACCCCCCCCCCCCCAACTAACTCAGCAGCCCCTCTGGGCTGAGATCATTACTTAGTACTTACCTACCGATGTATATCACTGGGGCCTGGCTGGAGTGGGGTCGGTTCCTCCTGTCTCTGGCTCTCCAAAAGCCTGTCAGTCTCTGGGTTCTTCTGCTGCCAGCCCAGCCTGGAGAGGCAGCTTTTAACAGGCCACAGCAGAGCAGCTCCGCTCCATCGCCCTCCCTCCATCCAGAGTCCTGACAGACAGCTCATCTGCAGCCGTCCGCCGCGGCCCCACTGCTGGTCACGCCTCCTTAAGCCTGAGCACCGCACGGCACTCACGTAGGAGACAGTAGCAGACGCAGCCAGAGCCAGACCAAGGTGATTAACTCATGAGGATTTGATTTGCGGTCAGACAGTGAACAGGCCGGTGGGGGTGGGTGACAGTCAGAAAACACAATAGCAGGCGCGCTGCAGCCAGACCAACTGTTACTCCAACAAGGTGATTGATTTTACACATTAGATTTGCGGTCAGACTCAGTGAACAGTGCGGGTGCGGGTGACACCCCATCAGACTGGTGTCACCCGGTGCGGCCCGCACCCCCCGCACCCCCCTCGCAACGCCACTGGGTTAAGGAGTACTTCGCGTCTGCCCCTATATTGGTGCAGCAGAATGTATCACAACCTTTCATTGTGGAAGTTGACGCGTCCAAGGTGGGGGTAGGAGCAGTCTTATCGCAGAGCCTGTCACCTGAAAATTGGCGCCCATGTGCATTTTTCTCTAAAAACCCTCTGCCGCAGACAGAAATTATGATGTGGCTAACAGAGAGTTGCTCGCAATTAAGTTAGTTTTTGAGGAGTGGCATCATTGGTTGGAAGGGGCGGTTGACACGATAACGGTGTTCACAGATCACAAAAATTTGGCTTACCTGAAGTCTGCTAATTGCGTCATAAGGTGTTTGATGAACATCACTGTATGGTTCTTACGGGACACCCTTTGGAGTAGATCCACTGCCAACCTCATCTCTCGTAGATTCTGGTGGCCGGGGTTGCAAAAGTGTGTTGAGGTCCTCTGATGTGGTCTCGGTTCTGGGGACTCAGTTTGTGTCTAGATTCTGGAAGGCGTTCTGTACTCAGCTGGGGGTACAACTGTATTTTTCTTCTGCTTTTCATCCTCAGACAAATGGAAAGACGGAGTACACTAATCAGAGTCTTGAGACTTACTTAAGATGTTTTGTCTCTGAGAACCAGGAGGAATGGTCCTCATTTTTGCCTTTGTCAGAGTTTGCCATAAACAATCGTGGACAGGAGTCCACTGGTAAGTTACCATTTTTTGGGACATATGGGTTTCACCCGCAATTTGGAACATTCTCTGGTTCGAATACTTCCGGTATCCCTGAGGAGGAACGTTTTTCGTCATCGTTGTTTTATATATGGCGGAAAATTCTAAATAACTTGATGAATATGGGCAACAGGTATAAACATGTGCCTGACAGGAAACGTATGAATGGTCCGGACCTAAGTGTGGGTGATTTTGTCTGGCTGTCCACAAGAAATTTTAAGTTGAAGGGTACCTTCTTGGAAGTTGGGTCCAAGGTTTATTGGTCCATATAAGATCACTGCCATTATTAATCCTGTAGCTTTTTGTCTTGAACTCCCTCAGGCTCTGAAAATTCATAATGTGTTTCAGAAATCTTTGTTGAAGAGATATGTTGAACCTTTGGAGTCGTCCCCCTTGCCACCCGCTCCTGTCATGGTGGACGGCAGTTTGGAGTTCCAGATCACCAAGATTATTGACTCTTAAGTTCTCTGTAGTATCTCTTCAGTATCTTGTTCACTGGAAGGGTTATGGACCAGAGGAGAGGATGTGGGTACCGGCTTCTGAGGGAGGTTTTGGGAGTCTTTGGAAAACATCAATGCTTTAGTTCTGCTGAAAAAAATTCCTGCCACAGTTAGGTCCCAAGAAGAGTTGAACCTTTGGAGTCGTCCCCCTTGCCACCCGCTCCTGTCATGGTGGACGGCAGTTTGGAGTTCCAGATCACCAAGATTATTGACTCTTAAGTTCTCTGTAGTATCTCTTCAGTATCTTGTTCACTGGAAGGGTTATGGACCAGAGGAGAGGATGTGGGTACCGGCTTCTGAGGGAGGTTTTGGGAGTCTTTGGAAAACATCAATGCTTTAGTTCTGCTGAAAAAAATTCCTGCCACAGTTAGGTCCCAAGAAGAGTGGGCGTAAGGAGAGGAGGGTACTTTTATGATGGTGGACAGTGTCTGCTACTGCCCTGGTCTCCTTTCAGGACTTCTGCCTTATGGCGCATGTGCAGACGCTTCCTAGCTCTTAAAGGGCCAGCATGCACACACCCCTAGTATTCCCCTTCCTATTACAGGTCAGTTCTGGGTATCTAATGTGCCCTCCCTAAGAGGAGGGTGTCTGAGCTTTAGGTTCCTAGTTTTCAAACTTACTCAGTGAAGACGTGCTTTTCAGACTACCTGCTATGTAATGAATCACTACCTGTTAACCAATTCGGATACTCTACTGTGTTCCCTGACCTTAGCCTGTTTACCGTATTGATCTTCATCTGCTTGCCCTCACTTCGAACTGCTCGCCAAGACTTCAGTGATAATTGACTTTGCCTCACTTGCCTGAGTTACATTTTAATGCTGTACAGAGATGGATCCCCGTACAGCATTAATCCAAAGTTTTTTGTGAAACGACTTCAGATCTAGGATCCAAAGCTCACTTCGCTCATCACTAATCTTAGCCATTCCATTGTATCTCTGTCTGTATGTTTAGGGTCGTTGTCCTGCTTGCAGGTGAACCTCCACCCCATTCTCAAATCTTTTGCAGCCTCTAACAAGTTTTACTCCAGAATTGCCCTGTATTTAGCTCCATCCATATTCCCATCAACTCTGATCATTTTCCCTCTCCATGCTGAAGAAAAGCATCCCCACAGCTTTATGCTGCTACTACCATGTTTCATGCTATGTCCAGGGTGATCTGCTGTGTTAGTTTTCCACCGCACATAGCGTTTTGCATTTTTGTCAAAAAGTTCAACTTTGGTGTCATCTGACTAGAGCACCTTCTTCCACATGTTTGCTGTGTCCCATACATGGCTTATAGAAAACCACAAACAGGGTTTCTTTTGGGCTTGCTTTTGAAAATGTTTTTGCATAAAAGCAAGATTTGTGAAGTACACAACTAATAGTTGAGTAACCATGGGCCTCTTGGCTGCTTTTCTAATTAGTGATCTCTTTGACTGGCCTGTCAGTTTAGGTGGACGGCCATGTCTTGGTAGGTTTGCATTTCTGCCATACTCATTCCACTTTCGGATGATGGATTGAACAGTTCTCTGTCAGATGTTCATAGCTTTTTATAACCTAACCCTGCTTAACAGTTTTCCACAACTTTATCTTTGAACTGTATGGTGTGTTCCTTGGTTTATATACTGCTGTTTACTGACTAATGTTCTCTAACAAACATCTGTGGCCTTCAAAGAACATCTGTAGTCATACTGAGAATAAATTACACACAGGTGAACTCTATTTACTAATGAGGTGACTTCTGAAAACACACTGGACTTCTGTCACACTGGATTTATTGAGGAATATCAGAGTACAGGGGCTGAATACAAATGCACACCACACTTTCAAGGTTTTTATTTATTAAAAATTTTGAAAACCGTGTATCATTTTCTTTTCACTTCACACATACTGCACTTACTATTTTGTGTCGGTCTGTCACTTAAAATCCCAATAAAATACATTTAAGTTTGTGTACCTTATATGAAAATATGTTAATCTTAAAGCCCCGGAAGAGACAAGAAATGGTTAGATTATTTTTATGTCCGCTTAATAATTGTAAGTAATTAGTTATCGGCCACTTCAAATGTGTCTGGCCAGAAGTGAGGAATATATGGTATATGAAAAATATGCCCTACTTGGCAGAGGATAATATCTTATTAAACAGAGGGTTATTTTATTTTTTATCTCAGCTATTGGTGGTTGGGGGATATGGGGAATGGAGGGGGGCTGAACTTTGTATACCATGTTGGCTTTTGTTAGTGGTTTATTTTTCTTTTCTTTATTGTAAGATCTAAAAAGAAAAAGAAAGTTTATAATAATAAAAAAAGTAAAAAAATGTAGAAAAGTTCAAGGGGTATAAATACTTTTTCAAGGCACTGTAGTCGATAGGAGGAGATAATCTAAGCAGTTGGTGGATTTTAGCCACATAAAACCTCATCATGTGGCATGATTTTACAATGCCTGATGTTCTTCCACATGACAGTTATCGCCACTTGTCGCAAAATAAGAGGGACAGTATCCTTGAACTGATAGACCTTGGTTTATATTGCCATGCGGCTAGGCCAAGGCGTCAGTACTACTCAGCGTTGCAGACCCCTGTGGTTGGGAAAGCAACAAAGAACTGGAATGACCACAAGAGGTGCATATAGGCAAACCCTTGCATGTACAGATTATCATATTACAAGAATGGCGCGTAGTGATCCATTCTGTACTGCATGTGAAGTCGGATGTTGCATCTAGTGTTGAGAAAAATTTTAAAAAATTCTATTCGGGTGCATCGCCAAATTTCACATAGAAATTAGCTTTGTGACAATTACTTAATCACGATATTTTTGTAAGTAGCGGGTGCAATGACGGGGAACAGTGATTGCACCACCCCACAGCATTGAACCCCTCAGACTCCACATTCATTGCTGATTATAGCATCTGAGAATAAAAGTGAGGGCTTTCAGGTGTTAAGACGTAAAAAAAATAATAATAATTACCTTCTCCATTTGAGCACGAAGAGGCCACTGCGGTCATCTTGATTGAAGATTGCTTGTGAAATCTCACGCAGTGAGTGATGACATCATCACGCCGGCCAGCGTGGTGATGTCATACGTCACCGTGTACGAGATTTCGCACAGGATCTTCAATCAAGATCGGCCGGCGTGGTAGCCTCTTCACGCTCAAATAAATGAGGTAAGTATGTTGTTTGTTGTAACGCCGTTTCAGGGAAAATTGATTTGTTCCCATAAAGCACCAGGAAATTTGGCTTCACGGTAAATAGAATTTTCCCTGAAATTCAGATCAAAGTCCACTTCGGATACTTCGATTCGCTCAACCCTAGTTTCATCCCAAGCCTAGGATGGCAAATATTGTCTACACAACCCAAAATAAGGCATTTGCATGACATTGGGCTATGAGCAGAAATTCACCTACAGATGTGCCATTGACCTCATGCCACCGCTCCAAGGTGGAGCACAGCAATATGACAAAAGAGGTCTGTCCTTTTCAGCCATGAGTCCTGCGTTTGTGTCAGGCACAATCATACTCGGATATTAGTCTGGAGACTATGTGGGCAACACAGTGAACAGGCCTTCAGAAGGGAACATCACACCGATCCTACTCCCAGGATTATAGTGTGGGGTGGCATAATATATGGTAGCCGGACTTCTCTAGTCTTCATTTTAAGTACACTAACAGTTTGTTATTACATTGATTTGGTTGTGGAAACAGTGGTATGGCTATATCTCTAAAGTTTCCCAGGAAAACACAAGGCTGCATGCATGCTACCATGACCTGCTATATCTCTAAAGTTTCCCAGGAAAACACAAGGCTGCATGTTGCTCGTGCTACTGTGAGCAGCCTGTGAGGTCTTAACATGCTACCATGACCTGCAGTGTCTTTGAACTTGTCTCACGTTGAGCACATCTAGGACATCATTGATCGACAATTGCTGCCAGCAGTGACTTTTGATGATTTGAGTGCCCAAGTGCATTCAGCTTGGCAAATAATAACCTCACTTATAGCATGCCAAGGCATGTAAGTGTGTATATTTCTGTGCATGGTGCTAAAAAATGGATGCTGAAGAAATTGAGATATTTTTTGTTTCCATTTTTTATCATTGCATATCATTAACATGATCATCGATCCTGTGATTTCCATAATTCCATAACTTTTACTTCTTTGTGTTGCAATATCAATGGTGAGGTGAGGAGTGTATAAACATAAGCATAAATGAAAAGAAGTATCAAAATACGACAGAGCTTTCCTTTAAGATTAAGAAATCTGCCTCACTGTAATCTTGCAAGAAACTAGAGCTAACTAGCGCATGCACTTTCAATGTGCCAGAATATCAGGCCATCAGATGTTGGAGAAGAGTAATTTTACTACCTTTACATATTAGGTGGATTTAAAATAGTCATATGTCTATTTTACTCATGAATATGTAATAATGTTTGTATCAGAAAGAAATGCCACATTGTGTTAATAGTCTTGCTTGCTGACCTTGCGAGCTAATAAATCCCTCTTGTGCTTTACCTCAGCTGCCAATTTGCCTCATACAGGAAACTACTCTGGTTCAAAAACTGCCTTCCGTTACTACAGTATAATGATAAGTAGAGCCAAATGGATTTTGTGGCCAAAGACCTGAGCGACAGTTCCTGTGTTGCAGTGCTGATCACAGCTAGAAATGATAGTAGCTGTTTGCAATTATTGACTGTAACAATGTAATTATGTCCTTGTTTGGCTCCCTTTATACCTCACAGAACAGCGTCTTAAATTAACAGTGAAAAATAATAATTGATCTTACTAAGAAGTGTCCTCCCTAAGGGAATTTCTTCTAGAAAAGTCATTGCTGTAGAGTCTTGCCAAGTACAAAAAGAGCATTTTAAATATTAATAAAATAGTGTTAAAAGTATGTCTAATAAAACCTCTGTAAGAGTAAAATAATAGATACAAGAACTGCCATTTGCTGTATTTGTTTGTGGTAACTGTTAACATCTCATATTTGTATTATGTTACTTCATGGATGTGAATAGGCTCAGGCATTATCTGTACAACTTGTGTGTCTCTAATGAGATCTCTCTCTAAGGATCGAGGGGAACTGGGGACAATATCAACATAGTTAAGCTTCTTAAAGGGAACCTGTCACCAGGAAATTCACTGATAAAGCAGGCATGCTGCGTTATAGGGCTCACTCTGCTGAATATAATGATACCTTTTACTTGGTGATCTGGTGCTTTATTGTGGAGAAAAAGTACTTTTAATCCATATGCTAATGAGCTGATTTGAGTCCAGTGTTTTTTCTATTCAGAGCTGTAGCCCCTCCCCTATTAACTTCTTCAGTTGCAAAAGGGGCGTGGTTTATTACATCATTCATTCATTCATTTTAATAATTAGAGGGAAAATGAATAACAGGGAATGCTAAGGTATTATATTAAAAAAGGGGAGGAATATACTATTGAAGTTAGTAATTATAATAAGGGCTAGTTTGTTCATGGGGTGATAAACACATGATGGCTGATAAGGGACATGTCGCCGTGGGTATGGCAGTTAGGCTTTAAAGTGAAAGGCAGCAAGCCTTGTATTGGCTATAATGCAGGTCATTTTTTTTAAACCACGCCCCTTTTACAACTGAAGACGTGAATAGGGGAGGGGCTACAGCTCTGAATAGAAAAAATGCTGGACTCATATTAACTACTGGACTCATATCAGCTCATTAGCATATGGATTAAAAGTACTATTTCTCGACAATAAAGCAACAGATCACCAAGTGAAAGGTATAATTATATTCAGCAGAGTGAGCCCTACAAGGCAGTGTGCCTGGTTTATCAGTGAATTTCCTGGTGACAGGTTCTCTTTAAGTTCAGAGATCTTATCTCTTATGTACAAGTATCACAAATAATCAACATGAAACAATAATATTTTCTAGAATTGTGGTATTGTCATAGGAAATTTATAAGCAAGAAAGACACGTTTTATCAGTCATAATTAAAGGCATATTCCACTTAGAGAAGAGCCATAAGAAGGGAAACATTGTCAATGCCATCTTTTTACATGCAAAAGAATAAGAAAAAGTATATCAAAGATTGATTGTATTTTACATGGGATTCTTGTTAGCCTGAAATACCAGGAGACTTTTTGTAGTGCTACAAGTCTGGTGTAGGGTTGAGCGAACCCGAACTGTATAGTTCGGGTTCGTACCGAATTTTGGGGTGTTCGGGACACAGATCCAAACCCGAACATTTCCGTAAAAGTTCGGGTTCGGTGTTCGGCACTTTCTTGGCGCTTTTTGAAAGGCTGCACAGCAGCCAATCAACAAGCGTCATACTACTTGCCCCAAGAGGCCATCACAGCCATGCCTACTAATGGCATGGCTGTGATTGGCCAGAACAGCATGTGACCCAGGCTCTATATAAGCTTGAGTCACATAGCGCTGTACATCACTCTGCTGTTACAAGTGTAGGGAGAGGATGCTGCTGGACTTGTGGTTTCAGGGAGAGAATAGGAGAGAATATAACTCAGCGATCTACCTAGAAATAGTTGTGTGGCTGCAGGGCACTATCCTTTTACCCTGCCCTGAGCTCACTGACCAAAAAATACTAACTTTTAGAATTCTGTTAGTTAGGTGGGTGGCGGCGGCCATTTTATGCATGCTCAGTGTACCAGACCAGCACTGCATCTGAGCTTTTGGGACATTGCAAATCACCATTTTTTGGGGGCAAACTACAACATCTGTATTAGTCAGTGTGCATTTAAGATAGAAATACCCCATCATTTTCTGGGGTTTAAAAAACACACTTTCCCCCCCAAAAAACAGTATTTTCCAGATCTGCAAGTGTTAAATTCAAGTTTAATATATACAGCATTCATATTCTGTTAGCAAAAAATACTTTTTTGGCAATCTACAACATCTGTATTAGTCAGTGTGCAATTTAAGCTAGAAATACACCCATCAGTTTCTGAGGTTTGAAAAACACACTTTTTTTTTCAAAAAACTGTGTTTTCCAGATCTGCAAGTGTTAAATTCAAGTTTAATATATACAGCATTCATATTCTGTTAGCAAAAATAGACTTTTTGGGCAATCTACAACATCTTTATTAGTCAGTGTGCAATTTAAGCTAGAAATACACCCATCATTTTCTGGGGTTTGAAAAACACACTTAAAAAAAAAAAAACTGTATTTTCCAAATCTGCAAGTGTTAAATTCAAGGTCGATCTATACAGCATTCATATTCTGTTAGCAAAAAAGTCTTTTTGGGCACTCTACAACATCTGTATTAGTCAGTGTGCAATTTAAGCTAGAAATACACCCATCTTTTCTGGGGTTTGAAAAACATACTTTTTTGACAAAAAACACTATTTTCAGGCCTTGCAGCATCAGCATGTGTGAAATTACAGGCTTATATACTGCTGTAAAATTCAGCTGTTAAACAAAAAGTCGTTTGGGAACAAAAAATTTAGTTGGCAGCCTTTGATGCAGATGTCATTGTGAGATACACCCTTAATACATTTGGGTTACATTCAGGGTTTTGAATTAGGCATTTGAAATACAGCCATTTGAAATGCAGCCTTTTTGTGCAAAGATATATTTACTTCAGGCCTACACTGATTCAGGGCGTGTGTGATCCCCCTATACATACCGGGGATTGATTCAGCCATTTGAAATACAGCCATTTTAAATACAGCCATTTAGTGCAAAGATATATTTACTTCAGGCCTACACTGATTCAGGGCGTGTGTGATCCCCCCTATACATACAGGGGTTTTAATTAGGCATTTGAAATTCAGCCATTTAAAATACAGCCATTTTGTGCAAAGATATATTTACTTCAGGCCTACACTGATTCAGGGCGTGTGAGATCCCCCCTATACATACAGGGGTTTTATTCAGCCATTTGAAATACAGCCATTTGAAATACAGCCATTTTGTGCAAAGATATATTTACTTCAGGCCTACACTGATTCAGGGCGTGTGTGATCCCCCCTATACATACAGGTGTTTGAATTAGGCATTTGAAATACCGCCTTTTTGTGCAAGGATATATTTACTTCAGGCCTACACTGATTCAGGGCATGTGAGATCCCCTCTATACATACAGGGGTTTGAATTAGGCATTTGAAATACAGCCATTTGAAATACCGCCTTTTTGTGCAAAGATATATTTACTTCAGGCCTACAGTGGTTCAGACCGTGTGAGATACCCCCTATACATACAGGGGTTTGATTCAGCCATTTGAAATACAGCCATTTGAAATATAGCCATTTGAAATACAGCCATTTTGTGCAAAGAAATCTTTAATTGAGGCCTAGTCTGGTTCAAGCCGTGTGAGATATACCCTTTATATACTGTCGTTCTTTTCTACTATTAATTAAACACCCATTTAGGGCAAGATCCTGAATTAAAAAAATATGAGGAGAGCGTCAAGAGGGACGTGGCCTAGGTCATGGTGCTGCTGGTGAAGCTCCTGTTGCAGGGAGAGGACGTGGTCGATCTGTGCCAGCTACACGCACAATTGAAACCCCTTCCTCAGGTGCGAGTAGGCGACAAAACCTGCAGCGGTATTTAGTCGGGCGAGATCCATGCGAGACCTGTGTTCCTTGTTGCGCTGGAGTACTCCACCAACATGGCCAGTGCTGATAACACCGTTCTCAGCGTTACTATCTCACTTCTATGTCTCCTTGAAAAAACGCTCATGGCGATGATGGAAGAGGGATCCTTTCGTAGGGTTTCCGGCCAGTCATTCCCAAGTCATACACAATTGTCCAGCCAGGGCACAGTTCTGGAGGATGACGAGGTGGAGGATGAGGAGATGGAGGAGGAGGAACCATGTACACAGCAGGGTGGCACCCAGACCAGCTTATGGCCATCACTGGTTCGTGGATGGGGGGATATGGAGGACACAGACGATACACCTCCCACAGTGGACAGCTTTTCGTTGCCTCTGGGCAGCCTTGCACACATGAGCGATTACATGCTGCAGTGACTCCGCAATGACCGCAGAGTTGCCCACATTCTAACTTGTGCTGATTACTAGGTGGCCACGCCGCTGGATCCCCGTTACAAGGACAACGTACCATCCTTAATTCCGTCACTGGAGCGTGATCGTAAGATGTGCGAGTACAAGTGCACGCTGGTAGACGCGCTGCTGGTGGTATTCCCACCTGACAGCGAGGGCACGGTGGAAGCACAAGGCGAAGGCAGAGGAAGAGGTCGCCAATGCAGCTGGAGCACCGCCAGCACCTCAGAAGACAGGGTTAGCATGGCCGACATGTGGAAAAGCTTTGTCAGCACGCCACAACAACCAGCACCACCAGCTGATATGGAACGTCTTAGCAGGAGGCAGCATTTCACCAACATGGTGGAGCAGTATGTGTGCACACTCCTACATGTACTGAATGACATGTAGGCCCCCTTCAACTTCTGGGTCTCCAAATTGGGCACATGGCCTGAACTTGCCCTTTACGCTTTGGAGGTGCTGGCCTGCCCTGCAGCCAGTGTATTTTCTGAACGTGTGTTTAGCACAGCAGGGGGCATCATCACAGACAAGCGCAGCCGTCTGTCCACAGCCAATGTGGACAAGCTCACGTTCATTGAAATGAACCAGGCATGGATCCCTCAGGACTTGTCCGTACCTTGTGCAGAATAGACATGTATACTGGCACTAACCAGCCATTGTTATACTGCAGCGCAATTGCTCATGTTTGTATTTTGGATATTTCACACTCTTTTGGAGTGTACCTTAATTTTACAAAATGTAATTAAAACCAACCTCCTCCACCGCAGCGTCCACCGACTCCTCAAACTCCTACTCCATATGGAACTCCAAACTTTTTGGTTATTAGACCGGTAAAATAAATAAAAAAAATTATCTGTTACACTTTCTGGTGAAATGAACCACTTTTTGGGTGTATAGTACCATTGCTATACCTAGTAGGCCATTTAAAAAAAAATATATAAATTGTCATTGACATTTTCTGGTGAAATTCACTAATTTTTGGGTATATAGTAACACTGCTATACCTAGTAAGCCGGTTAAAAAAAAAAATGTCATTTACATTTTCGGGTGAAATTCACCAATTTTTGGGCGCATAGTACCACTGCTATACCTATTAGACCGGTAATATAAATAAAAAAAATTATCTGTTACATTTTCTGGTGAAATTAACCACTTTTTGGGTGTATAGTACCACTGCTATACCTAGTAGGCCGGTTAAAAAATAAATAAAAATCGTCATTAACATTTTCTGGTGAAATTTACTAATTTTTGGGTGTATAGTACCACTGCTATACCTAGTAGAACGGTTAAAAAAAAAAAAAAAAAAACATTTGTCAGTTACATTTTATGGTCAAATTCACCAATTTTTGGGTGTAATATACCCCTCCTTTACCTAGTTGACAGCTTAATCAATTTCAATCATTTTTCTTTTACATTTTTGGGTGACAATAAACAATTCTTTTCTGTCATAGACCCCTGCTCTACCAAGTAGATAGGTTAGTTAATTTCAGTAGTTTTTCTGTTATATTCTTGGGTTGACATTATACAATTTTAGACGTGAATAAACCCCTGCTCTGCATAGGTGACAGGGAATAAAATTTCGTAAATGCTTCTTTAATTGATGCACGCCACCTCTTTTGATTCAATGCTTAAACTTAAACAAGTTGTACCACATTTAAGCTTCAATACTTTGTCCCACATTTCCGCTATACTCTTTTGACCAACATTTCCGCCTCAATAGCTTTTCACACAATTCTGCTTGACTCTTTTGGCCCTCAATTGGGCTTCTGTAATTTGTCCCACATTTGGGCCTCAATAGCTTTTCACACATTTATGCTTGATCCCCAAATTTCTTTATACATTTATCTCCCTTAAATTTGGTCTCTTTTTCTCACTCTCCCTCTCTGGCCTGGAACCCTGATTCCCCGCCACCCGTGATCACCATGGTAGGCGCATAAAAGAACATCGAAAGTTGATAGAGCAGATATCAAATTGGATAGTGAACATCACGGGGACATGCGACATGGTGGGGCAGTAAGTGTGAACACGCCTACACGAAATGACTGACAGGGGTCAGCCCCTGCAACTTCTGGAAGAGGGGTTAGGTGGTCACTTGGACCTAGCGTAACCTTTGTAACCTCTCTGACTAGTAATAGGTAAAATGTAATCTTTATTAATCACTCTATTAAAAATACATTAACTACTTGGGAACATGCAACTTCTGGGTCTCCAAATTGGGCACATGGCCTGAGCTTGCCCTTTACCCCTTGGAGGTGCTGGCCTGCTCTGCAGCCAGTGTATTGTCTGAACGTGTGTTTAGCATTACTGGAGGTGGTTATCACAGGTTAAATTTCCCATTGTTTTGGGGTGTACCCTAATTTTAAAAATTAAATTTTAAAACCAAAAAGCCGTGTAGACTACCTCATCCTCTTCCACTGCCGCTTCCACCTACACCGCCACATCCACCGCCTCCTCAACCCCCTACTCCATATGGACCTCGTCCTCCTAGATCAAGATTATTATTTTTTATTTTTACCTATTTTATGTTATTTAAAGTAATTTCCCTATCCACATTTGTTTGCAGAGCACTTGCCATGCTCTTAACAACATTTTGCTGGCATTTGCAGCCCTTTAGCCCTTTTCATTACCTTTTTACAGCCATTTTAGTGCTCAAAAGTTCGGGTCCCAATTGACTTCAATGGGGTTCGGGTTTGGGGTCAAGTTCGGGTCCAAAACTCAAACTTTTTTCTGAAGTTCGGCCGAACCCATCGAACCCGAACATCCTGGTGTCTGCTCAAAATGTTGCATCTCATTTAAAACATGTACCTTACATAGAAGTGCCAAAGACAGTGGGTCCGCAATACACGGGCAACGGCCATGTGAACTCTGTGCTGCAGATAAATGGGTCTGCAATTTGAAAAATTCGGCAAAAGATTGGACGTTCTATCTATTGAGTAGCAGAGGCACGGTTCGGAAGCCCACTGAAACACTGGGAAGCCTTTCTGTGGGCTTTCAGGTCCATGCCTCTGCACCTCAAAGGATAGGACATATCCTATATTTTGCCGTATTTTGCAGATTGCAGACCAATTCAATGCAATTGGTCCGCACCGCAGCACAGAGTTCACACGGCCAGTGCCCGTGCTTTGCGGACCGCTATTTGTGGTCTTCAGCATGGGCATGGCGACCACACTCAGCTTGCCTTGACCTTTGACTATGTTCAGATTATGCCTTTTGCCTGAGTCCTTGGTGTTTCACACCAGTGTCTCTAACTCTGTGGGACAGCTGTCAACTACACCAGGACTACTCCAAGAGGTAGTGGTCTAGTTTGTTCTCTACGGCTAAGTACAGATTTCTGTACAGGGGTTAAAGGATGAATTCCAGGGAACCACCATGACAAAGCACTTAGTAAACCTAAGATCCACACCCACTGCCAATTAAAATATCTAATAATTCCACACTAAAACGATAATAAAAGAACCAGGAGAGGGACAATTAATGCACCATAACAGGTATACACCTACCTGCGCCTCATACCGTCCACATTTCTTCCAGTCCCCTGTTAACCAGAAGTGTGACATCATGTCTGTAGTCACATGCACGACTGCAGGCATTTACTGGACTATTGGTAACACATCAATATTGAGGCCAGTGAATGATCGCAGTGGTGCACATGATGACAGATAGGACATCACACTTCCAGTCCACAGGGGGCCAAAAGCACGTGGGATAGAAACCTTCTTGCTGGAACAGAGTTCTGGTGAATAGGTACTGTAAGTGGTCTTTTTTCTTTAGGCTGAGCACTTTTGGGATGATAAGTATTGTGCATTGGCAGTCGGACAACCCATTTAACAAATTGAAGACCAGGCCATTAGTGATGAGTGGCATGGGCAATATTAGTTTTCGTGATATTTTGCAAATTTTCACATAATATTCTCAATAAATTTGCAAATTCTAGCATTGCTAGAATTGCTAGGAATCAACTTGAATATTTACGATTACGAATATACTGTATAGCACTATATTCTAGATTTTCGCGAATTCTCGTAGTGCCGATATTCACGATAAAAATTAGCTCAAGTCTTTCTGTTGATGACATGGGAGAAATGTCAGCCTTAGTGTTTAGACTGCTATGAGGAGCAGTTTCAGGGAGAGATGAAGAACAACATGCATAGCTCTGTTGTAGGCAGTGGTAGCTGTGGCGACAGTGGCACACAATAACATATTACAGTCTGATAAAAGCGGAGCTGATGATTGTATGTTGGACATGATTTGGGAACTGGTTTGGCAAGCTGAGGAGAAGATGACATCAGAGAAGGAGGGGGGTGGCCGCAGGGGCAATAAAGAGCAGAAGCAATGTATTGGCACAACCTCCCAAGGAACTGCCATGGCCCAGTCAGCTTCTATTGTAGTCAGCTTGGGAACTGATGATGCTACTGATACTCTGGGTGCAGGCTCAAAATGTGGCAGACCTAAGCTAGGCTTGGCAAGCACTTGCTCTCGAGTATCTCCCGTTTGGCAGTATTTCTTCACAGTGTTGGCAAATAAAAACATTACCATGTGCAAACTATGCTGCATGAAAATAAGTCATAGAAGTTCAAACACAAATGTACCCATCAGGGCCCTATTGCAGCACATGTGGCGGCATCACCAGATCCTGGGGGAAACTAGAACTGGCCACCAGCTATCAGAACAAGAGTGTTCTCCTCCTCCTGGCACTATCCACAAGTTGTACAGTGTCCGAGTCATTGTCACTTACTGCTTCTCCTGCTCAGACTCCTCCGCCTCTGCTGCATCGACTGCCATTGATAAGGGAAATTGTGACCAGGTAATAATTCTACGTGCCTTGCAGTCCAATGGTGTGCAAGCTTAACTACCACTTGGGCAAGTTGCTTACAATGCAGTCACTACCACACCACTTAGTACATTCTGCTTCCTTTAGGGAACTAATGGCATGCGCTCAGCTTCATTGGAAGGTGCCTAGCTGCCTTAGATACTGCTTGCCTTGTACTGTCACTTGCTGGCAAACGTGCACCGCTCCTTGCAATTGTCACTATGCAACAATGAGCATGCCATTGTGGAAACCTGGAGCAGCTGTTAATGGCAGTGACACTACAAGTATTTCATAGCTCACTGTGTCAATGTTTTCCACGACAAGGCAGCACTGCAGCAATAAGGCCAGTTCCTATTGACACCTCTACTTTGTGTCAGTATGGTCCCACACCAGGCGCTTATCCGCCTCCTACACTCGACATCCTTCCATCTGCAATAGAAACAGGGCAGAGCATTGCTTCCACTCCCCCTCCCTCCTAATATATTTGTAAACTGATGCATTTCCATGCTGTGTTAGAACTGATCAGCCTAGGTGTGAGTAGCCACATAATCAATTACTTGCTTAAGTGCATCAAACAGCAGATATCAACTGTGCAACCATCAAGGTGGTCAGCAACTATGACAGGAACATCGTGGCTGCACTGCATTTGGAGGAAATAACACATGCCTCTTGCATGGTACACATATTAAGTTTAGCTGTACAATTCTTTTTGAAAAAGTGGAGTGGTTTGCAGAGGGCACTGGCTATGTCCAGGAGACTGTCCTCACAATTCAGTCATTCTTATGTGGCAAGAAGCACTCTTCTATACTTGTAGCAACCGAATGGTCTGCCAATGCACTGCTTAATCTGCAACACTCCAACTCGGCGGAGTTCCACCTTGCATATGCTAGATTGTCTGTATAAGCAGCGTAAAGCCATAAAAGATTATGTCAAGCATTAGATCACCTCAGCAGGGATCATGTGTTTCGAGGTCAGGCAATAGAAGCTTATTAGAGATCTGTGTTGTGTATCCAAGCCCTTCAAAGGGGCCACCAGATTTGTCAGTAGATACAACGCCAACATCAATTATCATCCCCCTGATATTTATCAGACACTCGTGCTAATGCAGCAAGGAACAGCAGAAAAAAAAACTGCTTCCATATCTTGCTGGCCCCACTGTAGCTGCTGGTCACCCACACAGACAAAATGCCATGGAGATGAAATTGGAGGAAGAGGATGATGATGAGGAGCTTCCACTGGAAGAGAAGGAGGAGGAACATGAGGCTGATGACGATGATGACACTGGCCATGATAACCAATGATCACAGTTGGGGGCCCATCTCAGAGAGGGTTAAGGCAGATGAATAGATCTGCCATTGCTGATGCTGGGCCCATCATGCCACTGTCGTTGTCTGCCTATCATCATGGCTGCTGCTGGTGGTAGCTGCTACTCCCCCTACTGCCACCATTATTAAGCTTACTCAGACAACGCTACTATTACCCCTAAACAGCCACACACACACATCTACTGCCTTGTCTGTTTCGGGCTATGTTGCTACTGCTGCCTCTACTATTGCTATAACATGTCACTATTACCCCTACACACCTTAGACTTTACCTTACCCTTTCCAAATCCACATTATACTGCTGCTGCTACCAAAAATAAGAGAATTTTTCAAGGCTTGTTCATACCAAGCCACAGTTTCTATTGACAATTAACACACTTGTGTGTATAAACAGGACAGGCATAATTTTTGTATGCCTGTTCCTAACAAGCCACTGTTTTTTTCCAATAACACTGTGTGTGTTTAAACATCATCTGACCCCAATAAGGCACTATTTTTGGAATGTTTCTAGTATGAAAAAGCAAAACACAGGGAGGAGGGGAATACAAATTTGAAAACAAAAGAAAAATAAAAGAAATACAAGAGAGACCTTAGAGTATTATATACCAATTGTCAGGCCAACTAGAGCCCTTTTGATTAGTGTAGCATTGATCCCAAATTTTTTGAGAAATTCAATGATTTGGATATGAATTTCAACAAATACATTTCAAGAAATGTGCTCATCTGTACCTCGGAACAGGTACTGTATGCACAGAGCAGCAGAGAAAGAGGGGACTTGTAGACAGTGGAATTGATAGTATCTTAGTCTTCCCATAACATACCCCCTGTATACGCTGCCTCATCAATGTGGAGGTGCCAACCCAACAAGGGAACCCCCACTCTTGCTGATTAATCCTATAGGACTCTGACTCACCCTACAAAAGATAGTAATTACTTAAGATATAGAGTTCTGACAGACTTCCCCTTTTGATAGATTATTTCATCAGGTGACTAGTTTAAATGTATCATTTACATAGGTAATATCAGATAGTTTTAGGCAGGACATCCAGATGGTAATTGTATGCTAGTAAATCTCAGCTTGCACAGTTGAAGTCATAGGATTCCATACACCTCAGCTATGTTCTTTAAAACTCTTATAATTCCTGTCATTTTATCCTAGTAAACATTCCCTAACCTAGGGTTAGGATCACTACCATATTTCAAAAATGGGAAATATCAGAATAATACTAGAGACAATGATTCATTTCAGCTCTTATTTCTTTTATCTCAGTGGATCACCAGTTTACATACTCTAAGTTGGCTGTTCCTTTAAACCTATAAGGACTTGTACGGCGCTGGTCGACGCGACTTAAGAACCAGCGCGGTACATGTACGGCGGGCTGATTGGGCGGGTGGAGGAGCTGTGCCTGCCCGATCAGCGGCAGGGGTCTGTAAAGGGTATCAGACCCACAAAAGTTACCCCCAGTGGGACAGAAACTATGTGTTTAAGACACACTGGCTTCAGGTGTCTGCTCGCCGTAAGCTACGGCAAGCTGCTCACCAATGTGGCTACTCTCTCCCAGGCCTATCAATTCCAACACACCTTGACACATGTGACAGGAAGTAGAGGTTGTGCGAGCGATCCTGTGCCCTGCTGCTGTTGCGAACAGGATAGTGTCCATGGAGGAGGAGGGGGAGGAGGTAGTTTAGTGCCTGCTGTGGGAGCCAGGGCATAATATGGTGGTAGGTAATCAAAAGGACCTGGCCATGTTGCCGGGTACTACCTCTCCACTGAAGGAAAAAACATTGATCCAGTGGGCAGTGAAAGACATGCACTGTCCCTGCCCATAACAGCTGCTCTAGGTGTCCACTGTGGAGTGCAGCTTGATGCACAGAGAGAATCACAAGCAGTCTCCCGCATTCTCTGCCACATGAGAATTCAAGGCTGTACTGCAATAGTACTACAGCAACTGTACCACCAGCAACGTGGCCAGGTGGGGTTCTGTTTATAGACAAGCTAATTGCTGGTGGAGAAAAGTTTTTCAAGGCCAAATGTTCCATTATAGATGTCTTACATTGGAGCCGAGAACAAGGAAGCGTCTCGGCAGGAGAAGAAGAAGATGATTTGGCTGCCATAAAGAGGACCAGGAAAAGAAGGACAGACTTCTTCTGATTGTGAATGCTGGCCAGTTGTAGTTTCCCAAAGGATCTAATAATGCCGCCTCATGTGCTGCAATAGATCTCTGTACCTATAATGTGTTTGAATGGCCACAGTTTATTTTAATCCTGCTGATCTTGCACACCACTGTGGGTTTGTGTTCCTGCCTTGGGGAGAAAAAGCGCCATATGGGAGTGGCTTGAACAGATCTACAGGCAGCCAAGCTGGGCCTAGCTCTGGCATGTTTTGGGCCTATCCCACTCACAGTGTCAGTGGCATCACCAGATCCCAAAGCAGACATGGTTCTGGCTGTTTTTTGGGAGGTACTGTCACTCTCTAGTGTGGGAGGGAAACCCCACACCGAACATAGGAGGGAAAGGGAAAAGGAAATAAGGCCTGAAAACTAGGGAAGGAAGATGGACACCTTCTAGAGAAAACCCTAATGAAAGCCCTGACTGACTACCAGTATGAACAGACCCTAGAGGTAGGTTAGTTCATACACAGGAATACCTAAAGTCCTATCTAACCCTTAAGGACCCTGGTACTAATGACAGGAAAGAGACATCCTGTTCCTCCAAATGGAAGGATGAACAGGAGTCTCCCTAAGGCCTAATACAAAACAACAAAGAAATGCAACACACAGAAAAGCCAAAATACAAAGGCGAAAGGTGACACTTAACTTCCAAGAAGCTATGGCAGCACCAGGAACTCAGCCGAGATCCAAACACCAGCTATCCACAGGTCCAACTGAAGCTATAAACCACACAGCATTGTGGGAGAAACAACTATGAATAGGGAAAGTTAAATGACCTCAATAGAAACACCTGGAGGTTAAGGGTGTGGCCAGTACCAGAAACAACACAGACGCCTATTGATCAGCAAGGTAAACGAAATCAAACCACGTGTTGCCAGTCTCAAAGATCTCCTGCCACTCACTGTCGTGGGAACGTCCGTATATCTCGGTATGTCCATGACAGGTACGTGGCCTATGCTCTTTATTGCTGCTGCTACTGCCCTTCTTCACTGGTGTTGCCTCCTCTACAGCTACCCAATCCAGTTCCCAGGTCCTGTCCAGCACACAGTCGGCATCAAAGTCCTCACCCTCCCTGCCACTGTTATCAGACTGCAACCAAAAAAACGTATGGCAGCACACCATTACACATGCAAACAATAGGGATTATTCTGTATTAAAGTGGTACTATGCCTACTATACATGAAAATTTTAAGCTCTTTGCGCACATTTTTAATCAAACGTGTTTTGGGCCCATCTACTAGCCTCAAGGTGGCTTCTGCAGATGGATACCTAACACTATATATATATATATATATATATATATTATATATATAAATATATATGACTGACATTTTTTTGGCGGATCCATTTTTTGGGCGGATCCATTGTAATAATGTCTATCCTTGTCCGCAAACGTGAAAAAAATAGGACAAGCTCTATTTGTTTGACGGAATGTAAACACGGACAACGGATGCGGAACAAAAGCGGTTGACCATCTGCATTTTTTGACGGACCCATTGAAATGAATGGGGAAGCATCCTATCCATGAAAAAAAACTGAACGGATGCGGAAACAACCAACGGTCGTGTGCATGAGGCCTTATGCTGGTTTCATTACATTTAACAATGAAAAAAAATAATAATAAATTTAATTCCAACTGTGTAGCAACTGAAAATACATAAACTCAATTTCAAATGAATACACACAGGTAGATTGCTAACACACCATGATAATTGCTGCAGTAAGCATTATATAGATAGACTACTTAAATAATTTCAAACAAAATAATAGCTGATCTCAGGGAGACCAGCTACAGAAAACACCATGGAGCCTCATTTAAGAGTCTCAACACAGCAATCCAAAGTGCAAAGCTCCCTGGGAAACAGTAATATGCAAAATAACTGTGGAGCCCCAGTATTGGGTTTACAACACAATGAAAGACAGATATCCCTCAAAGGAAGGAAAACCAAGCAAAGGGGTGTCTCCATTACAGAGATCACCAAATCCACCATATTAAGGGGCCCCTATGTCAAGATCCCGCTTGTTTTCAAACTTTAAGGATGTGATGGGGAAAACTTAAGCCAGTTATCCATCCACAGACAGCTGTTTCAGGGTGTTGCCCCTCATCATTGTGGAGTAGGATTCTTGCTAACCGAAAGATCGTTTTCCTGACATACCACTGCCACTGGGTGCCTTTTTAGTGGATTAGTCCAAAACAAACTCGGAAAGATTTGGGTTCATCTGCCATCCGAAAAAGCAAAGTTGGGACCGAACACGGTTTGATCTGAAATGTTTAGTTGCAAGGAAATGTTGCCTTTTACAAAACTCAGAATTCTACAGCAACACTGTGCAACATTTTCCTGGACACATTGCACAGCCAGAACATTTTTAGGTCATTTCCATATCTTGAAGTTTATTTGGATAGATTAGTTTGTATTTATGATCCATGTCTGCAAAATGATAATTATATATTTTATACTTTTCCAAAGTCAAGTGGAACTTAGTTAGGGATAATACACAAACTAGTGGAATAGAAGAGTGTAGCAGTTGCTCATAGCAACCCATCAGAATTTGGCTTTTATTTTGTAACAGTGAAGAAATCCAGCAACCTGAAATTGGTTGCTATTGGTAGCTGCTACTCTTAAACTTTTTATAATTCTCTATTGTGTTTGTTTTACAACTAAAATAAGAAAAAAAAAAAAAACAGCACAGACACATAAGGTAAGGGAGAGTTCACATCTCCATTTCATTTTTCATTCTTCTGATCCGTCAGAAGAAGAAAGGAAAAAAAAAAGGATCCTGTAAAAAAAACGGATTCTGTTGCATCAGTTGGCATCCATTTGAGCCATTTCCGTCTGAGATCCATATTTTTAGACAGAAAAAAAAAGCCTGCATGCAAGACTAGATCCCAGGCGGAAATGACTCAAATGGATGTTAACTGATGCAACAGGAGAAGTATTTTACAGGATCATGTTTTCTTTTTGTTCTTCTGATGGATCAGAAGAATGTAAAGTGAAACGGTGAACTCCCCCTAACACATATGCATGGGGAAGCTACATAAAAAGTATGTTTCATAACGGAAGCATACAGAGTCGTAAGATGTCTGTTGTTTTTACCTACGGTCACCTTTTTCTATGAAGTCCACAGTGTAATTTGTAAATCATAACAATGATTGCATATTGAAATGGTCCAATGTTATCAATTAGATAATGGCTTCTGTTATTGAACAGTTTGAGCATATGAAAGTAGCTAATGAGAGTAAAGATCAGAAGTCGAAGTGTAAAGATTTCTTTATCTAATTACTTTATTATCTATCTCTGGGAAGAGGTAGGTCCTCTCAGGTCAGGGTAAATCTGCATTAAGAAATCAATAATGAGATGATTACATTACACACATTTATATAAATTCCTTTCAAGAGAAGATCAAAGAACAAGAACATTTAAGGCATAGATTAACTTTATCCTACAAAAGCTGCTTTTACTCTATACAGTTTACAGAAAAAAATGTGTTATACACTACAGAATATCATACAATATAATGTAGGAAAATGCATTAAAAACTATTTGAAGGTAAAATGCCAGTCTATGATAAATTACCCCCATAGTTCTTTTGTGGCAGTTTACTATGTTGTTTGGGGCATTTTCCTTGGTGTTACTGGTGTTAGTCTAGTAAAATATTGAGATGTTTCCATCCACAGCATTTTGTTTTTTTGTGTTTTTATGTTTGTTTTTGAAGTCAGCGCCATTTTTTAAAGCATAGAATGCTTTAGGTATTGCTTTTTTTGTGTTTTTCTTATAAGGTTTTATAAACCGGATTCCAAAAAAGTTGGGACACTATACAAATCGTGAATAAAAACTGAATGCAATGATGCGGAGGTGCCAACTTCTAATATTTTATTCAGAATAGAACATAATTCACGGAACAAAAGTTTAAACTGAGAAAATGTACCATTTTAAGGGAAAAAATATGTTGATTCAGAATTTCATGGTGTCAACAAATCCCAAAAAAGTTGGGACAAGGCCATTTTCACCACTGTGTGGCATCTCCCCTTCTTCTTACAACACTCAACAGACGTCTGGGGAACCGAGGAGACCAGTTTCTCAAGTTTAGAAATAGGAATGCTCTCCCATTCTTGTCTAATACAGGCCTCTAACTGTTCAATCGTCTTGGGCCTTCTTTGTAGCATCTTCCTCTTTATGATGCGCCAAATGTTCTCTATAGGTGAAAGATCTGGACTGCAGACTGGCCATTTCAGTACCCGGATCCTTCTCCTACGCAGCCATGATGTTGTGATTGATGCAGAATGTGGTCTGGCATTATCTTGCAGGGTCTTCCCTGAAAGAGATGATGTCTGGATGGGAGCATATGTTGTTCTAGAACCTGAATATATTTTTCTGCATTGATGGTGCCTTTCCAGACATGCAACCTGCCCATGCCACACGCACTCATGCAACCCCATACTATCAGAGATGCAGGCTTCTGAACTGAGCGTTGATAACAACTTGGGTTGTCCTTGTCCTCTTTGGTCCGGATGACATGACGTCCCAGATTTCCAAAAAAAACTTGTCTGACCACCGAACAGTCTTCCATTTTGCCACACTCCATTTTAAATTATCCCTGGCCCAGTGAAAACGCCTGAGCTTGTGGATCTTGCTTAGAAATGGCTGTAGAGTTTACGGTGGCAACGGCGGATGGCACGGTGGATTGTGTTCACTGACAATGGTTTCTGGAAGTATTCCTGAGCCCATTCTGTGATTTCCTTTACAGTAGCATTCCTGTTTGTGGTGCAGTGTCGTTTAAGGGCCCGGAGATCACGGGCATCCAGTATGGTTTTACGGCCTTGACCCTTACGCACAGAGATTGTTCCAGATTCTCTGAATCTTCGGATGATGTTATGCACAGTTGATGATGATAGATGCAAAGTCTTTGCAAGTTTTCGCTGGGTAACACCTTTCTGATATTGCTCCACTATCTTTCTGCACAACATTGTGGGAATTGGTGATCCTCTACCCATCTTGGCTTCTGAGAGACACTGCCACTCTGAGAAGCTCTTTTTATACCAAATCATGTTGCCAATTGGCCTAATTAGTGTTAATTGGTCTTCCAGCTCTTCGTTATGCTCAAATTTACTTTTTCCAGCCTCTTATTGCTACTTGTCCCAACTTTTTTGGGATTTGTTGACACCGTGAAATTTTGAATCAACATATTTTTCCTTTAAAATGATACATTTACTCAGATTAAACGTTTGATCTGTCATCTACGTTCTATTACAAATAAAATATTGACCTTTGTGATCTCCACATCATTGCATTCAGTTTTTATTCACAATTTGTTTAGTGTCCCAACTTTTTTGGAATCCGGTTTGTATATATGATTTCAAAAGCATGAGAAAAAAAATGAAAGAAATAGAAAAAAGGTCACCAAAAATATTACACAAATTATTGTTCACTATGGAACAAACCTGACTGATGTTTGCCAAAAAAATTGTTCTGTGCGTGGGAATTTTTGGGATTTTTCTAAAATTCATGTCAGGGATGCACCATAAATGAGGCCAGCTGAGGCAATCGCCTCAGGCAGCACCAGGTAGGGAAAAGAGGGGGGCAGCCGAAGGGCCATGGGCTGAAGTGAAGGGGTTAGATAAAGAAATTGGCATTGGGAAAGGGGAATGGGTGCTGTTTCAGTTTTTGCCTCAGGTAGCAGAAAGGCTAGGTGCAACCCTGATTCATGTGTATGGCACTACAAAGAATCATGCCCAATCTTTGGATGCTTTATTACACAAATGTATGAAAAAGTGGCCTCTTTGTGCAGCTGAATAGCGGCTTCTTAAAATAAACTTGCCAAAATGTTCAGCTGATGGCTACATATTGTATATGGCCATCTTTACTCTTACTGATGAGGCATCTAGAAATACTGCAGAAGGTTTCTAGGTTTCCAAAACTCCCATTGATTTTATACAGTGTCTGTTATCAATTATTACAGTTAGAGATGAGTGAAGTTATTAAAAATTCAATTTGGCTGCTTTGACAAATTTCACAGTGAAATTAGTTTTGTTACAAATTACTGCATTCGGTTGTATGTAGCAGGCGTAATGAAGGGGAACGGCGATCATTGCTGATCAGAGCAAATTGAGGCCTTTCAGGGGTTATTTAAAGTTAAAAAAATACATACTAAGCTCATCTATTTGCTATTGGAGAGGCCATCGTGGTCACCTTGATTGAAGAAACCGGACAAAATCTCGGGCGGTGATCACGCTGGCAAGGTGTGCTGATTTCATCACTATTTACATTACTGTGCCCGGCCAGCACGCTGACAACGCATGTCACCCCACACAAGATTATGTGCAGATTCTTCAATCACGATGGCCACGACGGCCTCTCTGCAAGCATTAGTATGTACATTTTTTTTACCGCCATTTCAGAAAAAATAGATTCATTACCACGAAGCATGAGAAAATTTGGCTTCATGGCAAATACAATTTTTACTAAAATTTGGTTCAAAGTCAATTAATTTGACTTTCATTTGCTCAACTCTAATTACAGTATATACATACAGTATCTTACAAAAGTGAGTACACCCCTTACATTTTTGTAAATATTTTATTATATCTTTTCATCTGGCAACACTGAAGATATATCACTTTGATACAATGTAAAGTAGTCAGTAAACAGCGTGTATAACAGTGTAAATGTGCTGTGCCCTCAAAATAACTCAACACACAGCCATTAAGTCTAAACCGCTGGCAACAAAAGTGAGTACACCCCTAAGTGAAAATGGTCAAATTGTGCCCAATTAGCCATTTTCCCTCCCCAGTGTCATGTGACTCATTAGTGTTACAGGGTCTCAGGTGTGAATAAGGAGCAGGTGTGTTAAGTTTGGTGTTATCTCTCTCACACTCTTTCATACTGGTCACTGGAAGTTCAACATCGCAGCTCATCATAAAGAATGCTCTGAGGAACTGAAAAAAAGAACTGTTGCTCTACATAAAGGCTATAAGAAGATTGCCAACACCCTGACCATGGTTTAACAAGACTGAGGTTCTACTCAGGACAGCCCTCACCACGGTCCACCAAAGAAGTTGAGTGCACAGGCTCAGCATCGTATCCAGAGCTTGACTTTTCAAAATAGACATATGAGTGCTGCCTGCTTTGCTGCAGAGATTAAAGGGGGGGGGGGGTCAGCCTGTCAGTGCTCAGACCATACACTGCACTAGCGATGTCGCGAACATAAAATTTTCCGTTCGCGAACGGCGAACTTCCGCAAATGTTCGTGAACGGCGAACTTCCGCAAATGTTCGCGAACGGGCCAACCGGGTCAACCGCCATAGACTTCAATAGGCAGGCGAATTTTAAAACCCACAGGGACTCTTTCCGGCCACAATAGTGATGGAAAAGTTGTTTCAAGGGGACTAACACCTGGACTGTGGCATGCCGTAGGGGAATCCATGGCAAAACTACCATGGAAAATTACGTAGTGGACACAGAGTCAGGTTTGAATCCATAAAGGGCATAAATTAACTAACATTCCTAAATTGTTTGAAATAACATGCTTTAAAACATCCAGTGTGTGTATACGATCAGGTATGATGTTGGATTGATCAGGTAGTGTAAGGGTTACGCCCGCTTCACAGACATTGACAGACCAAACTCCCCTTTTAATGCACCGCAAACAACCGCAAACAGTCCATTTGCACAATCGCAAACTTCCCATTTGCACAAGGTTGGATACCAAGCTAGCCATGTCCCAGTGATGTCATTGAAGGTTTCTTCCTCCACCCAGCCGCGTACAACACCAAGGGTCCCTGAAAGGTGAATTGAATTGATTTTTCGAACGGGGAGATGGTTAAAAAAACGCTATTTTCTGTAGTACTATTCTCATCAGTTTAATCCCTGTTACGTCCCCAATCCGGGGTCCATTTATTGAATTGATTTTTCGAACGGGGAGATGGTTAAAAAAAACGCTGGCTCCCTCCACTCTGTTTTAATCCACGGTCACTGCGTCTGCGCCGTGCAATTTACTGTCACACCCGATATGAGTGGTATTTTCTGTAATACTATTCTTATCAGTTAAATCCCTTTAAGGTCCCCAATCTGGGGTCCATTTATTGAATTGATTTTTCGAACGGGGAGACGGTTAAAAAAACGCTGGCTCCCTCCCCTTTGTTTTAATCCACGGTCACTGCGTCTGCACCGTGCAATTTACTGTCACACCCCATATGAGTGGTATTTTCTGTAGTACTATTCTCATCAGTGTAATCCCTGTTACGTCCCATATCAGGGATTGCCTTTTGTAAAAAAAAAATTATGCCGGGTACCTTCGACTGCCTTTACAGTGACAGACCAAACTCTCATACACCAAACTGAATTGACTTTAGGAACCCGGAGATAGAAAAAGCAGCTTGGTCGGTCCTCTTACTCCCAAATTGGGGCACTGCGCGTGCAAAGAGCAATGTGCTGTGACACCCTATATGAGTGGTGTCTTAACTAGTACTATTGCTATCCGTTTAATCCCTGTTTCGTACCCTATCCAGGGACATGTGTCGAATTGATTAACCATTGTCGAATTAACGAACCATTACGACATCATGAAATAATTTAGTTCTGAGCTCTGTACTTGCTTTGTATTGGAATTGATGGGGATTTTTTTCAATTGTCTGCATTATTTCTAATAAACTATTAAGAGACTTTATTATGATTTTTTATTTTATGTATTAAAAACCCATACAACTTAAAAAGGTAAATTAATGTTTTTTCTATGAAATATTATCCAGCCGCCTGATCGCTTTTGGTCTGACCATAATGAAGCAACGGCCTTATCATCTGGGGTGTGGCAACATTTCCAACACACTCATAGAGGTGATGATTGCTTCATTGTGATACGCAAGCCCCTTCACCACAACAAGGTAACGGTCACGAAGGGGAATTGACACTAGTATGTGCCTTTTTTTTTTGGTTTGTTTTTGCAGCCACAGTGCTGCACCATAGGACAGAAAAATTTGGCATGTACACATGCATGAAAAATAATGGCATTGTTGCAGCCGCAGTTGTAGCAGCGGCCGGAAAAATTTATGTTTTCCAGGCAGAAAAGTGACTAAATCATTGCGGCTTAAACCCTAGTTGGTGGCGGAGAATTCACGAAAGTCATCCGGTATGCAGACATTAAATACAGCAGCGTGGGGACTATTTTGAGGCCAAGGCATGTCATAAGGCCTTTTGTTAGTCAAACGTATCCCCCACTGTCAGTCCCTTCGGGATCCATGCCTCATTCATCTTTATGAAGGTGAGGTAATCAACACTTTTTTGACTGAGGCGACTTTTCTTGTCAGTGACAATGCCTCCTGATGCACTGAAGGTCCTTTATGACAGGACACTTGAAGCAGGGCAGGCCAGAAGTTCTATCGCAAACTGGGATAGCTCAGGCCACAGGTCAAGCCTGCACACCCAGTAGTGAAGGGGTTCATCGCTCCTCAGAGTGTCAATATCTGCTATTAAGCCGAGGTAGTCTGCTACCTGTCGGTCGAGTCCTTCTCTAAGGCTGAATCCAGAAGGGCTGTGGCGATGTGTAGGACTGAAAAAGCTCCGCATGTCCTCCATCAACAACACATCTGTAAATCGTCCAGTCCTTGCCGCCGTGGTAGGAGGAGTATTACATTCACCTCTTCCCTTGTTAGATTCCCGTCGTGCTGTGACATCCCCCAATAAGCTGTGTAAAGCAAATTTTTTAGTTTGGTTTTGAACTGCTGCATCCTTTCCGACTTTTTGTAATTTGGTAACATTTTTGCCTCTTTCTGCTTATACTGGGGGTCTAGTAGCGTGGCCACCCAGTACAGGTCGTTCTCCTTCATCCTTTTTATACGAGGGTCCCTCAACAGACATGACAGCATGAAAGACCTCATTTGCACAAGGTTGGATGCAGAGCTACTCATTTCCCGTTCCTCGTCTTCACTGATATCATTGACGGTCTGTTCTTCCCCCCAGCCACGTACTACACCATGGGTCCCAGATAGGTGACAACAACGAGCACCCTGGGGTGCCTGCTGTGGTTGGTCTTCCTCCTCCTCAAAGCCACATTCCTCCTCTGACTCCTCTTCCTCATACTCCTCTTCCAGCATTGCCGCAGGTCCGGCAAGCGATGATGACAAGGCTGTTTCTGGTGGTGATGGTGACCACAACTCTTCCTCTTCCTCTTCATGCTCATCTACAGCCTGATCCAGCACTCTTCACAGGGCACACTCCAGGAAGAAAACAAATGGGATGAGGTCGCTGATGGTGCCTTCGGTGCGACTGACTAGGTTTGTCACCTCCTCAAAAGGACGCATGAGCCTACAGGCATTGCGCATGAGCGTCCAGTAACGTGGCAAAAAAATTCCCAGCTCCACAGAGGCTGTCCTAGCACCCCGGTCATACAAATACTCGTTGACGGCTTTTTCTTGTTGGAGCAGGCGGTCGAACATTCGGAGTGTTGAATTCCAACGTGTCGGGCTGTCGCAAATTAAGCGCCTCACTGGCATGTTGTTTCGCCTCTGAATATCGGGAAAGTGCGCCATGGCCGCGTGGGAACGCCTGAAATGGCCACACACCTTCCTGGCCTGCTCGAGGACGTCCTGTAAGCCTGGGCACTTAGACACAAAGCGTTGTACGATGAAATTCAACACATGTGCCATTCACGGCACATGTGACAACTTGCCCAAATTCAATGCCGACAACAAATTTGTTCCAGTGTCACACACCACTTTGCCGATCTTCAGTTGGTGCGGGGTCAGCCACTGATCCACCTGTGCGTTCAGGGTGGACAGGAATGCTGGTCCTGTGTGGCTCTCTGCTTTCAGGCAAGTCAACCCCAAGACAGCGTGACACTGTCATATCCGGGATGTGGAATAGCCCCTGGGGAGCTGGGGGGATTCAGTTGATGTGCAGCCAGACGCTGCAGCAGAAGAGGACTCAGCCGAGGAGGATATCGAAGAGGATGGAGTAGGAGTAGAGGAGGTGGCAGTAGGCCTGCCTGCATCTCGTGGCGGTGTCACCAACTCCGCTGCGGAGCCATGCATTCCATGCTTGTCAGCCGTCAGCAGGTTGACCCAATGCGCAGTGTACGAGATATACCTGCCCTGACCGTGCTTTGCATACCAGGTATCAGTGGTCAGATGGACCTTTTCCCCAACACTGTATGCCAGAGATGCCATGACTTCCTTTTCAATAACATAGTAGAGTACCTTCCACTGTGGTGTCCCAATAGTGACAAATTTTTTGAAGGCCTCAGACTCCACCAGCTGGTATGGTAAAAGCTGGCGAGCTAAGAGTTCCGTCAAGCCAGCTGTCAGTCGCCGGGCAAGGGGAAGACTCTGTGACATTGGCTTCTTACGCTCAAACATTTCCTTAACAGACACCTGACACCTGGGCAGATGAGCAGGAACTGCTGAAGGCAAGAGGTGGAGTGGCAGTTCATTGAGAGGGGGCAGGGAGGACAGCAGTGGTTGACGTGGCTGAAGATGCTGGCCCAGGAGGAGCATGGTGGCTTTGAGTTTGCGTGCTGTTTGTACTCATGTGTTGATCCCATAGGCGTTTGTGATGTGAATTCATGTGCCTTTGCAAAGCAGTTGTACCGAGTTGGGTGTTGGACTTCCCACGACTCAGTTTCTTTTGGCACCGGTTGCAAATAGCATTGCTGTTATCAGAGGCAGACACACAAAAAAATGCCACACTGCTGAGCTTTGCAATGACAGCATTCTGGTGGTGGCAAGAGCATGCGTTGACTGGCGTGCTGTCTGGCTGTCCCCGGGTGCCGATACATGCTGTCTGACTGCGCCACTAACTCCTTGCGACGACCTCCCCCTGCTTCCAACTCGTCTCCTTCTTCTCTCTGTCTCCCCTTCTGAACTTTCCCCCTCTTCTTCTCTTCGATCAGGCACTCACGTGGCATCCGTGGACACATCGTCATCATCAACCGCTTCACTTGTATCTGACACCTCAGCAAAAGAAGCAGCAGCAGGTACAACATCATCATCATCATCACACTGTACGTCCATGTGTGTAATCCTGCCTGACTGAGACATATCCCTGTAATCTACATCATCTGGCAATAATGGTTGCGCATCACTAATTGCATCCAACTGATGTGTAAATAACTCCTCTGATGGATCAAGTGAAGCGGCTGTGGTGGTAGTGGTGGTGGTGGCGGCAGGCGGGAGCGTGGTAACTTGAGAGCAGGTGACCGAAGCTGAGCTGGAGGAGGATGGTGCGTCAAGGTTCTTAGCGGAAGCTGTTGAAGATTGGGTGTACTGTCTAAGCCAGTCAACTATGTCCTCAGAATTTTTCGGGTTTAGGGTACATGGCCTCTGAACACTAGGCATTATTCCAGGGACAGTGGAAATCACAGCACCACGACAGCCCCTGCGGGGTGGCCTGCCTCTGCCTGTCATTTTACTACACGTGCTAGGTACTGTGCCACATGGTATGAGTGGTGGGCACTGGCAGTGGGCACACTACAGTCAGTGGAAGTGGGCCTGACACACACTGGCAGCAGGCAAGCACCTGAAATTACACTAAAGTGTAAAAATTAAATGCCTTTTTTTGATGCAAAGTCCTGTGCCAAACGGAATGAGTGGTTGGCACTGGCAGTGAGCACACTACAGTCTGTGGAAGTCGGCCTGACATACACTGGCAGCAGGCAAGCAACTGAAATTAGACTAATGTGTAAAACCATTGTAAGTCAATGGGCGCCTGATCTGTTTTATTTTGTGTCCGTCTTACTCTGTATCCTATGCCCAACAGAAGAACACTGCATTAAAGGTCTTTGCTGACCTGCTACCCTTCCATTCATAATTAATCACATAAAAGCATCCCAGGAGTGCATAAAATCCATGCAATTAATCCGAACATTATCTATTACATCCATCGTTCACCTGACTTGCATGTGTTATTTTGCTTCATATTATTAGTTCTACATAACACTTAGTAGAATATAGGATCCTCACTCATCATCACTGGTTTCCCCAGTGACAACTGCCACCACCAAGCTCCTCTCTTTACCTTAGTGCTTGGCATGTCCCCAAGGGTAGTACCAGTCATATTTGATCTGCTAGTCATTCAAGGGGTATAGCAGCATCTTCACCTTCTTCCCCGATTGGCTAGGCAGCAGACACACACTAAGGGGGAGGCTTCCCCTTTCAAAAAGCCAGCTTTCAGGCATTGCATGTACAGCCCCTACAGTACGGATTACTGGCCAACCGCACACCATCAGTTGGGGCCGGTGTTGAATCTATCTGACTCCTTAGATAAGCTCTTGATGACGAGTAAGGTAACACCTGCTATAGAAATGCATTGAGCGTGTATGGGTCCTACACTGGGCTGACTATTTGAATTTCTCTCATATTCACCTAAGCGTATGGCACTGTGGAGAGGTTCCTCCTGCAGCATTGTTGTTTGTCTGGCAACTATTTCTACCCCTCCCCCCCCCCCAGGAAACCATTAGTATTGTTATAGTGACAGCGGCATATGTGTCTAGCGGTATACGAATGACTGCTGGTGGTAACTGCACTGTAGAATTTTTTTTCATGTGAACCTTCTTGATCATCTTTCCTGTGTTTTGATCTGAAAAATGTATGATGTAATTTTGAGAAATTTCCCTGAATAAAATTGCCAAAAATTCAGAATTGACGCACATTTGTTTAAAGCTGCAATGGGTAATTTATCAGGTTACACATGCCACTTGCCAGCAGTAAATACATTGAGGAATATGGTGCTCAGATTGAGTGCCACATTTATGAGGCAGAGGACGACTTTTATTTTTAAATTATAACTTTTTATTTAAAATTTCTTATCCTTAGTATTAAATTGTAAATTTATCAGAAATTAAAGGGGTTGTACTGGACATAACCCATTCTTCACCCCTCCAGCCCCTCTTAGTGGAGCTTGGAATGCTCCGATGCTCTCCCTTGCCCTATGCTGGATCGCGCAGGGCAAGGACTGTTTGTTTACATTTTTACACTGCAAGGTGGAGGCATCTTCATAGCAGTGTTCCCTTTGACATCACTGGCACAAATGGGCGATCTTTAGCACTGATCTAGGTTGTTTTACAGGCTAGGGCAGAGATAAAGACCGCCCATTAGTGTCAGTGACGTCACTGGGAACACTGCTAGGTGGAAGCCTCTGCTTTGAGCATCTGATACTTTCTTACTTCTCCGCCTGGGAGCATTAGATACTTTTGCACCTGGCCTACGGCCACTGATGTCCTCCTCAGGTTCATCCTCAGTACAGTGATAAAGTTGAATACTGCAGTGAAGGCAGTATCTTGCCCTGTACTGTGGTATTTTGTTATGCTGAAGCAATATTTTATGCCCCACTATGATATTTGGTTCTGCTGGGATGGTATTTTGTGCTGCCTACTTCTGTTGCCATCTTCTGTCAATTTATACCCACCTACAACATCGGGCCACTTTTAGTTTTTTCAGGGCCACTTTAAGTTCCCAGTCTGTCTATACAACACAAATTCTTAAAACATATGATAAACGTAAGAACCTTATTTAAACAATAGGTTATTTTCTGTGTATTGTCTGATTACAAATTCAAATTACAAAGCTATACAAAGTATTAGCTTCAGCTGATCATTGCCCCAGGAAAGCCCTTGTTTTGTTTGATAGAATACATCTTTTCAATAAAATATGTGCAGATTTCCTAGTGAAGTAGAAGGATATCTATGTGCTTTAAGCTGTATTTGAAATTTCTTTTCATGTATAATTTATCTATTATGACCAAGTCATAAGGTTATTTTTTTAGAAGCACCTGCACTGAAAACCTGGAAGAATTTTAAGTATGTTCATAATTCACCTCTGCTTAACCTAATAGAATTACAGTTCCCTGGCATACTGTTTTACAATGATGTTGTTGCACCCTTAGCAACTAGAGGCTTCCAATCATACATCCACTTTCATGGTAGATAACAATTCCATTTTATAAATAACATATGAAAGGCTATCAAGTAACCTGGATCCAAAAAGACAGTCACAGAATTTGGGTGACCTTCTGATGTTCGAGATATTCTATGCCCCATATCAAGAAGGCTGGAAGGACTTTTGAGACTTAGAAACCTGATGTAGTAATTTAACTAAACCTTTTGTTACGTATAATAAGATTGTTTACCGGTTTGACTTTTGGATATTTATGAGGGGGTTGTCTATGCAGTTGTCACGTTCGGGTGTGGGAGGGAAACACCACACCGAACATAGGAGGGAAAGGGTTGAAAGAAACTAGAGAAAAGAGAAGGACACCTCCTAGTAAAAGCCTAATCAAAGTCCTGACTAACTACCAGTATGAACAGACCCCAGAAGTAGGTGAGTTCATACACAGGAATAGCAATATCCTAACTCACCCTGGTACTAATGACAGGAGTCTCCCTCAGGCCTAAATACAAATGACAGGGAAATGCAAGACACAGAACTCAAACAAAATACAAAAAGGGAAAGAAAATACGTAACTTCAAAGGAGCAATGGAAGCACCAGAAACTCTGCCGAGATCCACACACCAGCAATCCACAACAAAACTGAAGCTATAAACCGCACAGCATAGTGGAAGAAGCAACTATAAATAAGGAAGGTTAAATGACCACATAAGCAACACCCGAGGCAAGGGGTATGGCTATTACCAGAAACAACACAGACGCCTATTGCCACAAGGAAACCTGTCAGATCAAACCAAGTGTTGCCAGTCTCACCAATCTCCTGCCACCTCTCACAGGAACGTCCGTGACAGTACCCCCCCTTTGACGGATGACCTGCGGGCACCCAGGACCGACTTTATCCAGGTGAGACCTGTGAAAAGCTTTCACCAAATGACTGGCATTCACGTCAGATGACGGTACCCACATCCTCTCCTCTGGTCCATAACCCTTCCAGTGAACAAGATACTGAAGAGATCTACAGAGAACTCAAGAGTCAATTATCTTGGCGATCTAAAATTCCAAACTACCGTCCACTTTGACAGGAGTGAGAGGCAAGGAAGGAGGCTCCAACAAAGAATAATAAAAAACATTATGAATTTTCAGGGCCTGAGAAAGTTCAAGGTGAAAAGCTACATGATTAACACTAGCAGTTATCTTATATGGACCAATAAACCTTGGACCCAACTTCCGAGACGGTACCTTCAACTTTTATTGCGGACAGCCACACAGAATCACCCACTGTTAGGTCCGGACCATTCATACCTTTCCTGTCAGCCAAACGTTTAAACTTGTTGCCCATAATTATCAAGTTATTTTGAATTTTCCGCCACATAGATGACAATGATGACGGAAAACGTTCCTCCTCAAGGAAACAAGTATTAGAACCAGAAAATGTGCCAAACTGCGGGTGAAATCCATATGCCCCAAAAAATGGCGACTTACCAGTGGACTCCTGTCTTCGATTGTTTATGGCAAACTCTGCCAAAGACAAAAACTAAGACCTCTCCTCCTGGTTCTTAGAGCCAAAACATCTCAAGTAAGTCTCCAGACTTTGATTAGTGTGTTCCGTCTGTCCGTTTGATTGAGGATGAATAGCCGAAGAAAAGGACAGTTGTACCATCCAGTCGATTACAGAGCGCCTTCCAGAATCTGGAAACAAACTGAGTCCCATGATCTGAGACCACGTCAGAGGGAATGCCATGGAGTTTCACAATGTTGTCAACAATCACTTGTGCAAGTGTTTTAGCATTAGATAGGCCTGGCAACGCTATAAAGTGCACCATTTTACTAAAGCGGTCAACTACCAACTGTCTTTCCTGAAGAATTATTTAGATCAGTGATAAAATCCATGGATATTTGAGTCCATGGTCTGGATGGGATGGGCAATGGAAGTAGAGATCCGGAAGGCCGAGTATGTGTCACCTTAGCGCGTGTATAGGTACTACAGTCTGACACATAGTCCTCAACACACTTATGCAACCCCGGCCACCAGAATCTACGAGAGATTAGGTCGGCAGTGGATCTACTCCCAGGGTGTCCTTTAAGAACCATACAGTGATATTACTCAAACACCTTGTGATGCAATTCCGATGGCACAAACAGTTTCCCATAGGGACAAGAATCTGGTGCGTCTCCCTGGGCCTCTAACACCTTCACCTTCCGACAGGATAGGACTCAGATTTTCAAAATCACCACCTTCAGGAAAACTACGTGACAAGGTATCTGCCTTGACATTCCTAACTCTAGGACGATAGGTGACAATGAAATTGAATCTGGTGAAAAACAAAGACCATCTGGCCTGCCTCGGGTTCAATCGTTTAGCCGACTCAATGTAAGCCAGGTTTCTGTGATCTGTGAACACTGTGATCGGATGAATCGAAACCTTCAAACCAATGACGCCACTCCTCAAAAGCCAACTTAATGGCCAGTAACTCTCTGTTACCCACATCATAATTTAACTCTGTGGAAGAGAGTTTTTTAGAGAAAAAGGCACATGGATGCCATTTACCAAGTGACGAGCCCTGCACTAAAACTGCTCCTACCCCCACCTTGGACGCGTCCTCTTCCACAATGAAAGGTTGTGATACATCTGGCTGTACCAGTATAGGGGCAGAAGAGAAGCATTCCTTACTTGCAGAAAAGGCTCGCAACGCCGAATCAGACCACACTGAGACATATGTCCCTTTCTTAGTCCTGTCTGTTAAGGGTTTTACTATTGTCGAATAATTCTGAATACAGTTTCAGTAATAGTTGGTGAACCCCAAAAAACGATTAAAAGCCTTCAGATTTTCGGGTCGATCCCTGTCCACTCCAATACAGCACGGATTTTCTCTGGATCCATTTGAAAACCTGAAGATGACAGCAGGTAGCCCATAAACTGCACCTTGTATACATAAAAAACACACTTCTCTAATTTTCTGTACAATTTATTGTCCTTAAGAATCTGTAACACCTTCTCTAACTTGATCCTGATGTGTCTCCACGTCTGGAGAATAAATTAGAATGTCATCCAAATACACGACTACAAACCTCCCCACAAGTTGATGAAAAATGTCATTCACAAAATGCTGGAAAACTGCAGGAGCATTTGTCAACCTGAAGGCATGACCAGGTTCTCAAAGTGCCCCCCAGGAGTATTAAAAGCCTTCTTCCATTCATCCCCTTCCTTGATCCTAACAAGATAATATGCCCCCCTTAAATCCAACTTGGATAACACCTTGGCACCAATAATCTGGTTAAACAAATTGGGAATCAAAGGAAGAGGGTAAGGATCACGGACAGTAATCCGATTGAGTTCACAGAAATCCAGACTTGGCGGAAGACCTCCGTCCATTTTTCTTTAACAAAAAAGAACCCTGCTGCTACTGGAGAATTGGAAGGTCTTATGTGTCCTTTATCCAAATTCTCAGTAATATACTCTCTCATGGCCAGTCTTTCCGGTTCAGAAAGACTGGCCATGAGAGAGTTTGGCAACTTAGACCCAGGAATAAGATTGATAGGACAATCATATTCCCAATGCGGAGGTAACTCCTGGCATCCACTCTCAGAAAACATGTTGGCAAAATCAGATATAAAAGAGGGTAATGTCTTAGCAGTTAAAACAGAAAAAAATGTATTCAGACAATTGTGAATGCAATAATCACCCCATATCAGAATCTGTCTATCTTGCCAATAGATTTTTGGATTGTGCTTGCTTAACCACGGTAAACCTAGAACCACGGGTGCAGGGAGACCCTCTAAAACAAAACACAAGATAAATTCTTGATGAAAGTCACCCACTCTTAATATGATATCATGAACCACTTGACATAAACACTTCTGAGCTAGAGGTGCAGAATCAATAGCAAAAACGGAAATGTTTTTTTCTAATGCACTCGGTCACAACCCGTGCATACGGACAAACTGAGCATCAATCAGGTTTACCCCAGCCCTGCTGTCGATAAACACCTCAATCCCCATAGTTTTTGACTCTAGCGCCACCTCAGCAGCCAGGAGAAATCGGGTACTACTAATAAAAGACAAATGCAAATTTTCTAACTCTCCTCTCACCCCTCCAAGAGTCAGATGGGAATTAAATGTCCCCTTTTTCCTTTTTGCCGTTAAATGCATGGATATACTCGGATAAAATATCCCCTTTGTCCGCAGAAAAAACACACTATCTTCCTATTACCAGTGTTCTTAAAAGTGGATCCAGGAGAAGCTGCCCCTAATTGCATGGATTCATCCCCAGATATAAACCCAGGAGTATCTTCACCCAAAGTGTCAGAGGAAGACGATACGTTATGTGATAGTACGTCCTGAGAGTGGGGACCTCTAGATCTCTCTCTCAGGCATCTATCAATGTGTACAGCAAGAGACATAGCAACTTCCAGAGACTCAGGATTCTGATGAAAGGCCAAAGTGTCTTTTAGCCTCTCTGATAATCCCTGACAAAACTGACTATGAAGAGCCATTTCATTCCACTCAGTATCTGTAGCCCACCTCCTAAACTCAGAGCAATAGATCTTAGCAGAACGCTCTCCCTGACGAAGGTCACGTAGCTTGCTCTCAGCCAGGGAGGTCTGATCCGGGTCATCATGGATGAGACCTAGAGCCTTGAAAAATTCACCCACCACCCGGAGAGACTGCGATCCGGTTGGCAGAGAAAAAGCCCATGACTGAGCGTCCCCTTTAAGCAACAAAATAACCACACCAACTCTCTGTATCTCATCCCCAGTTGAGTGTGGACATAGCATAAAATACAATTTGCACGCCTCCCTAAACAAAATGAAATTATCACTTCCCCAGGAGAATCTGTCCAGGAGGGCAACTTTAGGCTCGAGACAGGCCTGATAACCACCACTAGGACCAGCAACCTGTGGTCTCTGAATCTTGAAGACGGTCGTGCAGAGGTCAGCTATCTCCAAAGACAGACCCTACAGTTGTCCAGCCAGTGCAGCAATAGGATCCATGGCTGTACTGAAACAAGCAAAAAATTGAATTAAAAACATAGGAGGGAAAGGGGTGAGGGAATAAGGCCTGGAAACTAGGGAAAGGAGATGTAAATCTCCTAGTAAAACCCTAATCAATGTCTTGGCTAACTACCAGTATGAACAGACCCCAGAGGTAGGTGAGTTCATACACACGAATACCTAATGTCCTAACTCACCCTGTAGGGCCCTGGTACTAATGTCAGGACTGAGTCAACCTGTTCCTCCAAAGAAAGGACAAACAGGAGTCTCCCTCAGGCCTAAATACAAATGACAGGGAAATTCAACATACTGAACTCAAACAAAATACAAAAAGGGAAAGGAAAGACTTAACTTAAAAAGAGCAATGGAAGCACCAGGAACTCAGCCGAGATCCACACACCAGCAATTCGCAATAAAACTGAAGCTATAAACTGCACTGCATAGTGGGAGAAGCAACCACAAATAAGGAAGTTTGAATGACCACATATGCAACACCTGAGACAAGGGGTGTGGCCATTACCAGAAATAACACAGACACCTATTGCCACAAGGAATACCTGTCGGATCAAACCACGTGTTGCCAGTTTCACCAATCTCCTACCACCTGTCGTGGGAACGTCCGTGACAGCAGTCCTCTGCCACCACACTGCTAACTCTTTGAATACTCCCAGTATGGAGGCCAGAGACACCAGTGCAAAGCACCAGGGGATCAGTAACCACTAATAGTCATTTAACAGGCAGAGGTCAGGGCAGGCAGATGTCATGCATATTTGAGAAATTAATCTGAGGTCGGGGCAGGCAGCAAAGTGTCAGTACAGGCAGTGGTTCAGTATATGCACACTCAATCACAGTAGCACACTTTCCAAAGTTAAACAAATAAACTAGGAACCCAAGCTCAGGACCCATCCCAATGGGGAAGGCTGGGGAAGAATTAGGATGTGCGTGCATTAGCCCTTTAAAAACTAGAAAGTGAGCGTGTCTTATGGCTGCGGAGAGGAGACTAGACCAAGAAGCCCAGGCTTCTTCCCATAGGTAAGGCAGGGAGAGGAAACAGAAAATGGAGAGGGTTAGTCACAGGCCTTCGGGGGGGTCTTGGATTCACAAGCGGGGAACCAACGGAAGGACTGATGGAGGTTAATGGTAAGTACGTATGGGTGATTTAGAGGCTGGAAGAGCTCCGGCTGCCAAGGGTTTAATACCCCTCAGAGAAAAGTCTCAGTTGGGTATTGAGAATGAGAAAAAAGAAAGATGATCCGATCTGGATCAAAAAAGGGTACCCTTAGAATGGCACCAGGAGATACTAATGGGTGATATATATATGGTTGCCTTTTTGTAGATAACCCTTTACCAATACGGTGAAAAATTAGTTAAAAGGGGTTTCCCTTGTATGTATTATAGTTTTTTTTTTAGGTCTATTAATCAGCGTTAGAAAATACTTTCCTTTCAACCAAGATTCAAGATACCCGTATAAAACCAGGGGTGAACATACATAAGGTCGAGACCACCATCAATATCAGCTTAAAAGACAGCATATAAAATAACAGTTGAAAATTTAAAATTAGACATGGTGATCCAGGAGGAGCCAGATGGGATACAGCTCAAGACACCCCCCGTGCTTCCTCCTGCGCCTGGGTCGCTTGGATAAATCTCAGGATTCACGGCAGTCCAACCATGGAAATTTTTGTCAGAAATCCTTTATTCAAATCACATGGTATGGGTAAAGAGTGGCTCCATATCTACAATAAGGCAACCATATAGATATTGATCATTAGTATCTCCTGGCGCCATTCTAAGGGTACCCTTTTTTGATCCAGATCGGATCATTTTTCTTTTTCCTTCTTCTTCCCAAAGGAGCAGAACAAGACCCCAGTGGCTGGGCCCACTATGGGTGAGGAAGAGGAGGGGCATCACATCCAGGCCATCAGACAGGACAGGGACAGTGAGCAGTATGGTGCCCGTGCCTGCCCAGAGGGGTAAGTCAGCAGCAGGCATGGGCTGTCAACTAACAATTATAATGTCAAGAAGACATTTGAGGCAGAACAGAAATGTTAGCAGAGATCCAAAGCAGATCAGAAATGTTGGTCTGATGGCCTCTATTTTTTCTAGGTTTTGTAGCAATCTCTGCTCCAGAAGCTAGGCAAACAAGTAGGAGAGACTATAACCTGAGGGTTGTGATGAACTCACCTGTTATGGCTTCTCTTGTGGAGCAGAGAGGCAGGAGAGGCCTTGGATTTAGAGCCAATCAGTGAGATCTTTTCTGTACTTAATTCATGTGGTGAGATTGTTCATTGCACAATGTTATTCCTTGTAGTTGCTGCAATGAAAATAGCCATATGTAGAAGGTTGTATTGCATTTAGCTCAATCTTTCCCTGAAAACAACCTGTTTAATTGAAACTATTGAAAGCTAGAATAGATGTACTGTAATGTCGCATCTTCCTGAAAATGTCATTAGCTGAGATGGGCTTCTACAAGGTAATAATACAAATTCTTATTTAGCACTTTGTAAATATTAAGGCCACTCTCACGCCTGCATTCATTATTTAGCTCATTTTTTTGTATCTCAAAACCAGGGGTCCACAACATGAAAGAGGTAAAATTCTTTCCACGATACATTTCTGTTTGTGTTCCACTTCTGGTTTTGGCTAGTGTTGAGCACGAATATTCGAATAGCGAATCTTTATCGCGAATAATTCAATAATTCGCGAATATTGCGAATATAGTGGTATATATTTGCTATTTCCCATATTCGTTTTTTGTTTTTTTTTAGCTGTTAATCTTTGTTGCTCTTTGGTTGTCCTCCCACTTCCCCAAAGCTGTTCTTACCTGTCCGGAGGATTCCTGGCTTCCTGCCTAATTGGTGCTTATTATGCTTGATTGCTGCTCCTTGACATCCACAGGTGTTTTCAATACCTGATCGAAAACACTTGAATGAACCTTTGTTCTTAAGAGTGGTCGTCTTTAAGGGGTTGAATAATTGTGTCAATAAAGAAATCACAAAAAAAAATTTAATACTGCATTACAAAAACAATTGATGTCATTTTAGTTGCATTTGATTCTTTAAAAAGTCCTTGTAATATTTCATTCTGAACACAATTACAAATGTACACTAAATTACCCAAAACCCTTTACAGCATTGGGGGTTGAATAATTTTGAACACAACTGTATGATTTTTGGTTGCTCTCGATTACACTTTTTGTGAGGCAAATTAACAAAATAATAGCTGTTTTGGCACAGTTTTTATTTTTTGTTATTTACAATGCTCATCTGACAGGTTAGATCATGTTATTTTTATAGAGCAGATTGTTACGGATGCGACAATACCAAATATAACTTCTTTTTTCGTTGTTTGTTTCAGTTTTACATAATAAAGCATTTTTGAAAAAAAAAGATTTTTTAGTGTCTCCATATTCTGAAAGCCATAGTTTTTTTTATTTTTTGGGTGACTGTCTAATGTAGGAGCTCATTTTTTTGGTATGAGATGACGGTTTGAATGGTACTCTTTTAGGTTGCATATGACTCTTTGATCGCTTGGTATTACACTTTTTGTGCTGTAAGGTGACAAAAAATGGCTTTTTTGACACACTTAAATTTGACACACTTTAATTTTTTTTATGTTCACATAAGGGGTTAGGTCATGTGATATTTTCATACAGCAGGTTGTTACGAATGCGGCTATACCTAATATGTATACTTTTATTTATTTATTTAAGTTTTACATAATAACAGCATTTTTTAAACATAAAAAATGTTTTAGTGTCTCCTTATTCTGAGAGCCATAGTTTTTTTTATTTCTTAGGTGATTGTCTTAGGTATGGTATAATTTTTGCAGGATGAGATGACTGTTTGATTGGCACTATTTTGGGGTACATATGACGTTTTGATTGCTTTTTAATCACTTTTTTGTGATGTAAGGTGACAAAAAATGGCTTTTTTAACACCATTTTTAAAAAAATGCTTACGGTGTTCATCTGATGGGTTATGGCATGTGGTATTTTTTTAGAGCAGGTTGTTACGGATGTGGTGCAAACTAATATGTCAACTTTTTAATTTTTTTTTGCACTTAACACAATAAAAGCATTTTTGAAACAAAAAAGAAATCATTTTTTAGTGTCTCCCTAGTCTGATAGGGATGAGATGCTGGTTAGATTGGTGCAATTTTGGGGGGCATACACCTTTTTTATCGCTTGGTGTTGCACTTTTAGTGATGTAAGGTGACAAAAAAAAAGTTTTTATAGCACAGTTTTTGTTTCATTTTTTTGACAGTGTTCAGTTGACGGGTTAGTTTTTGTGAAATTGTTATAGAGCTGGTCAATACGGACGCGGCGATACCTAATATGTCTACTTTTCTTTTTTCCCTATCTTTTACAATTTTTTTTTACTTTATTTTGGGAAAAGGATGCTTTTTTTACTTGAAACTTTTTGTAAAACTTTATTTATTTAACTTCTTTTTTTGCTTTATTTTTTGTCCCACTCTGGGACTTCAACTTCTGAGGGTATGATCCCCTTTATAATGCATTACAATACTTCTGTATTGTAATGCATTGGCTGTAAGTGTATTATACTGTGTAACACACTTACAGCTGCCTGCCTGTTAGATCCAGGGGGCTGTAATGCTTACTTAAATGTGGCTTAAGGGGTTAAAAAATAAAAAAAAATTAACTCACCTCATGCAATTGATCATGCAGCCGGGCATCGTCTTCTTTCTTCTGTCTGCGCGATGATGTCATCAAAGGTCCTTTTGCAGGTCCTCAAAGAAGAAGAAAGAAGATAATGCCCAGTTCAATTGGATGAGGTGAGTTAAATTTATTTATTTTTTCATTGAAGAAGTTCGGGTCTGGGTACCACATTCAGTTTTTTCTCACAAGTGTGCAAAATGCACTGCACTCACGCAGAAAAAACTGACTGAAATTGCGTGAGCACTCGGGTGGGTTTCCCGCAATGCACCCAGGATGCATCCAGAGCAAATCCTGAACGCCCGTGTGAAAAAAGTCTACACACCCCTATTGAAATGTCAGGTTTCTGTGCTATAGAAAAATAAGACAAAGATAAATCATTTCAGCAATTTTTCCACCTTTAATGTAACCTGAAAACTGTACTACTCAATTGAAAAACAAACTAGATAGAGGAAAAACAAAACCTAAAATAATGTGGTTGCATAAGTGTGCACACCCTCTTATAACTGGGGATGTAGCTGTGTTCAGAATTGAGCAATCACATTCAAAATCATGTTGAATAGGAGTCAGCATACTCGTGCCATCATTTACAGTGCCTGTGATTAACCCCAAATAAAGTTCAGCTGCTCTAGTTGGTCTTTCCTGAAATTTTCTTAGTCGCATCCCACAGCAAAAGCCATTGTCCATTGAGAGCTTCCAAAGCATCAGAGGGGTCTTATTGTTAAAAGGTATCAGTCAGGAGAAGGGTACAAAATAATTTCCAAGGCATTAAATATACCATGGAACACAGTGAAGACAGTCATCATCAAGTGGAGAAAATATTGCACAACAGTGACATTACCAAGAACTAGACGTCCCTCCAAAATTGATGAAAAGACAAGAAGAAAACTGGTCTGGGAGGCTACCAAGAGGCCTACAGCAACATTAAAGGAGCTACAGGAATATCTGGCCAGTACTGGCTGTGTAGTACATGTGACAACAATCTCCCGTATTTGTCATATGTCTCGGCTATGGGGTAGACGAAAGCCTTTTCTTATGAAGAAAAACATCCGGCTACATTTTGCAAACAAACACATCTGAAGTCTCCCAAAAGCATGTGGGAAAAGGTGTTATGGTCTGATGAAACCAAGGTTGAACTTTTTGGCCATAATGCCAGGTGAGGTTTGGTGCAAAAACAACACTGCACATCACCAGAAGAAGACCATACCCACAGTAAAGCATGGTGGTGGCACCATCATGCTTTGGCGCTGTTTTTCTTCAGCTTGAAATGGGGCCTTAGTTAAAATAGAGGGAATTATGAACAGTTCCAAATTAGAGATGAGCGAACTTCTATTTTTAGTTCGGCGTCCAAAGTTTGGGATCGGGTTATCGTAGCATCCCGTTATGGATTCCGCTACCGCGGACCATAACAGCATTTGAAATCCATAAGGGGATGCTTCATTGAACCCGAACCTTGGACAACTCTAAGGACCTGGGGCGACGTCACCGTCATGTGATCAGTGCAGGGGGCGTGACTCAGCACTGGATTGGATAAGAGGTGATCCAGTGCTGAGCCACGCCCCCTGCACTGATCACATGACGGTGACGACACCCCAGGTCCTTAGGGTTGTCCACGGTTCGGGTTCAATGAAGCATCCCCTTATGGATTCCAAATGCCGTTATGGTCCGCGGTAGCGGAATCCATAACGGGATGCTACGATAACCCGAACCCGAACTTTGGACGCCGAACTAAAAATAGAAGTTCGTTCATCTCTATTCCAAATACCAGTCAATATTGGCACAAAACCTTCAGGCTTGTACAAGTGCGGGGTCATGTGACTACAGAGTCTGCGGGGGCTGAGAGAGAGGGGGTGACTTGGGGCAAAGTCGAGAGAGGAGGTGTGGGCGGCACAGTTGCGTGTGGGGTGGCTGTGATTGGACGGTGCACCACGCATGTGCACTTAAATTATCGGCACACACCCACAAACACCAGCCATGAACTCATCATATAATTCACAGTATATCTTCCATACTAATAAAAGTCCTGTGTGCGTGCTGCGTGCTGCGTGTCTGTGCATTTGTCCCGATAATTGAAGTGCGCGATTTGGTGGCCAATCAACACACGGCGCTCCACAAGCCGCCCGCACTGCCCACATCAGCATGCTGTCCAATCACAGCTGCCCCACACGCAACCGGGCCGCCCAGACGAGCACGTACGGCGTGCTGACTAATCATCACACAGCACTCCACATGCTGTCCGCACCGCCCACACCTGCGCGCCGGCCAATCACCGCCTCCTATTGTGTGCTCTCCATGTCGGAGCGCCGCCATTAAATGCATCACAGAGCCGCACAGTCGCAGTACTGTCAGCAACAGACAGCAGCTGCTGCTAGCAGTAGTGGCCACCAGTCTCTGCCAGCAGTTTCAGCACCACCAGTCAGTGCCAGCCGTCTCAGCCATCAGTCAATGCCAACAGTAACCAGCCACAGTGCCAGCAGTCTCAGCCACCAGTCAGTTCCAGCCATCATAGCCTCCATTCAGTGCCACCAGCCACCAGTTGCAGTGCCAGCAGTCTTAGCCACAAGTTAGTGCCAGCCATCTCAACCATCAGTCAGGCTACCAGCCACAGCCACCAGTCACAGTGCCAGCAGTCTCAGCCACCAGTCAGTGCAAGCCATCTCAGTCATGAGTCAGTGCCACCAGCCACAGCCACCAGTCACAGTGCCAGCAGTCTCAGCCACCTATCAGTGCCAGCCATTTCAGCCATCAGTCAGTGCCACCTGCCACAGTGCCAGCAGTCTCAGCCACCAGTCAATTTGTCTGCCCTAGAAGCTGGTTTTAATCAGAGTAAGTATAAAAACTGAACTTGCTAGTAATCACCTGTAGTGTAGTGGGCTCAGCATGCATGTTGGTACCTGCATCCCTGGATCTAATGGAGGCTGTTATGGCACGAGAAAGGGTTAATAAGCATGGTTGATCCGAGCATGCATGCTGGGCCCGCACTCCCTGGATTCTATGTGGCTGTTGTGACCTATAACAAGTAGGATTTAGGCCCCTTTCACACGGGCGAGTTTTCCGCACAGGTGCAATGCGTGAGGAGGACGCATTGCACCCGCACTGAATCCGGACCCATTCATTTCTATGGGGCTGTGCACATGAGCGGTGATTTTCACGCATCACTTCTGCGTTTGCGTGAAAATCGCAGCATGTTCTATATTCTGCGTTTTTCACGCAACGCAGGCCCCATAGAAGTGAATGGGGCTGCGGAAAATCGCAAGCATCCGCAACCAAGTGCGGATGCGTTGCGATTTTCCCGCATTGTTGCTTAGCAACGGGACCCAATCTCTATTATTTCCCTTATAACATGGTTATAAGGGAAATAATAGCATTCTTAATAAAGAATGCATTGTTAAATGAAGAGGAAGGGGTTAAAAATAATAAAAGTTAACTTACCTTAGCCACTTGATCGCATAGTCGCGATCTGTCCTCTCTTTCCCTGCAGCATCTATGATCTGAAAGGACCTGTGATGATGTCACATCACATGGTCCAATCACATGGTCCATCTTACCATGGTGATGGACCATGTGATTGAACCATATGATGTGACGTCATCACAGGTCCTTTAGATCATAGATGCTGCAGGGAAAGAGAGGACAGATCGCGACTACGCGATCAAGTGGCTAAGGTAAGTTAACGTTTATTATTTTTAACCCCTTCCTCTTCATTTAACAATGCATTCTTTATTAAGAATGCTATTATTTCCCCTTATAACCATGTTATAAGAAAATCAATTCTCAGTATACCCGAAACCGGACTTCAGTGATGAAGTCCGGCTTCGGGTTGGGTACCAAAAATGGCGTTTTTTCTCACACGCGTGCAAAACGTGTTGCAAACGTTTGCACCCGCGCGGGAAAAACGCACATATTCCCGCAACGCACCCGCCTCTTATCCGGGCGTCAAACATGACGCCCGTGTGCAAGAGGCCTTAGCGTTAAGACCACTCATAGAGGCGGCCTTGACGTGGCGAGTGGCTTATTACTTTTTGATCAAAATGTACACTAATGACCTCTGATAGCTTGTAGCATAGAGGCAGGGCAGAGTGCTGGTTGCAGAGTGCTGTTGCATTTCTTTGTTTTTGTGTATAGCTACCAGTCAGCCGTCTCAGCCATCAGTCAGTGCCACCAGCCACAGCCACCAGTCACAGTGCCAGCAGTCTCAACCACCAGTCAGTGCCACCACCCACAGCCACCAGTCACAGTGCCAGCAGTCTCAGCCACAGCCACCAGTCAGTGCCAGCAGTTTCAGCCACCAGCCGCAGCCAGCAGTCTCAGCCACAGTCAACGCTCAGTTCCAGCAGTCTCAGCCATAGCCACTAGTCAGTTCCAGCAGTCTCAGTTGCAGTCAGCAGTCTCAGCCACAACCACCAGTCAGTGCCAGCAGTCTCAGCCACAGACACCAGTCAGTGCCAGCATTCTCAGCTACAGCCAGCACTCAGTGCCAGCAGTCTTAGCCACCAGACACAGCAAGCAGTCTCAGCCACAGCCAGCACTTAGTGCCAGCAGTCTAAGCAACCAGCCGCAGTCTCAGCCATAGCCAGCAGTCTCAGCCACCAGCCTTAGCCAGCACTCTCAGCCCCAGCCAGCAGTCAGTGCCAGCAGTCTCAGCCACCAGCCGCAGCCAGCAGTCAGTGCAAGCAGTCTGAGCCACAGCCAGCAGTCTGAGCCACAGCCACCAGTCTCGGCCACCAGCCATAGCCACCAGTCAGTACCAGCATTCTCAGCCACTGCCAGCACTCAGTGCCAGCAGTCTCAGCCGATGTGGTCAAGTCACAGTGCCAGCAGTCTCAGCCACCAGTCAGTGTAAGCCATCTCAGCCATCAGTCAGTGCCATGAGCCACAGCCACCAGTCACAGTGCCATCAGTCTCAGCCACCAGTCAGTGCCACCAGCCACAGCCACCAGTCACAGAGGCAGCAGTATCAGCCACAGCCACCAGTCAGTGCCAGCAGTCCCAGCCACCAGCCGCAGCCAGCAGTCTCAGCCACAGTCAATGCTCAGTGCCAGTAGTCTCAGCCACAGCCACCATTCAGTGCCAGCAGTCTCAGCTGCAGTCAGCAGTCCTAGCCACAGCCACCAGTCAGTGCCAGCAGTCTCAGCCACCAGTCTCACCCACAAGTCAGTGCCAGCACTCTCAGCAACAGCCACCAGTCTCGGCCACCAGCCCCAGACACCAGTCAGTGCCAGCATTCTCAGCTACAGCCAGCACTCAGTACCAGCAGTCTCAGTCACCAGCCACAGCAAGCAGTCTCAGCCACCAGCCGCAGATCTCAGCCATAGCCAGCAATCTCAGCCACCAGCCTTAGCCAGCACTCTCAGCCACAGCTAGCAGTCAGTGCCAGCATTCTCAGACACTAGCCGCAGCCAGCACTCTCAGCCTGCAGTCAGTGGCAGCATTCTGAGCCACAGCCACCAGTCTCGGCCACCAGTCAGTTCCAGCATTCTCAGCCACAGCCAGCACTCAGTGCCAGCAGTCTCAGCCAATGTGGTCAAGTTCCTTTGCAATTTAATATAGACTGTTCCTACTAATGTTTATGCACTACTGTTCTAGCACCAGTTATTGTAATGGGCTTAGTGTCTAGTTAATCTTATATTAGCTCACTGTCCCAAACTCTGCCAGGGGTTCTATAGCTAAGACAAATAATAAAGGGGAGAGAAGACAAGGCTAGCGGATGCCGTTTGTTAGAGTGAATTCAGGTGATAGAACATCGTTTATGAAAATCTTTGCAGCTGGATTATGCCAAATTTCGACAATGTTAAAAAAAGCATATAGCAAGTTAAAATACCAAAGGGAGACTGCTGTAATAAAAGCACGTATTCAGTCATTAGTATGGGGGAGAATGTACTGGGTCATCTGTTAAATTGTATAGCCTTGGGTAATATTCCTGAAACTCTCAAGCAATATGGGCAACATTATAGCGTTTCCTGTAGAGGTGGTGTTTTAGAAAAGGAATCCACCGTTTTAATCTCCTGGCTAGCAACGCTCCCGATTAGTTATCCTGTGAGTAATATTGCATCTTCAACTTCCGAAAATGATATTCATATTTATATAGCAGTAAATTCTGGAGGTGCATCCATTCCCTAGCTAATTGTCAACTAATGGCATATGAGGGCCCAGGTTTATTTAGAGTTTCTAGAGTTTCTGGATTTTAAGCATAGATGTTTAAATTTTTGAATTTCTTTCCTTCTTGAGTTTACTTTTCCATTTGATAAACACTCCCTGGATAGATGCTGTGTTGGTGTTCCATAAAATTAAGGGATGGGCTGTCTGAGATGTCATTAAATTGAAAATATTGTGGTATAGCCGATTCAATTTGTGTTGCATAAGTTTTATGCGAAAAAAGAAAGGAGTTTGCCCTCAAACAAAATCAATAATGCTGGAATACTGATTAGAAAGATTAAGGAGGATGGGAGTTTGGTCAGCCCAACAAATATCCTCAATAACAGAACCCACAACCCAACTACTTATCCATCATGATCATGTTAATCCTAGAGTTCATTCAATATCTCTGTGAAAAATAAGTGTAATTCCATTCTGTGGTGTGTTGAAGATGCCATATAACACATAGAGAGTTATTCCACAAAATTGTGCAAGGTGTAAGATCTATGAAGAACGCAATTACAGTTGACAAGAGAATGGGGTCACTATAGCATTGAAGTCCTCACACAATGGTAAGCCCCCAGTTTAATTGTATTTACTCTTCTAAGCATTCTCTCTAAAAATGATCTTTCTGATTGTGGTTAGTGGCATACAAGTTTACTATAGTAAGATCCATTAATATTGCAAACCAGAACTATATAGCGGCTTTGGGGATCACATATATGTGTAAGCATAAGAGAGGAGAGGAAATATCCCTAGCACACATACAGTTGCAAAAGTATGTGAACCCTTTGGAATGATATGGATTTCTGCACAAATTGGTCATAAAATGTGATCTGATCTTCATCTAAGTCACAACAATAGACAATCACAGTCTGCTTAAACTAATAACACACAAAGAATTAAATGCTACCATGTTTTTATTGAACACACCATTTAAACATTCACAGTGCAGGTGGAAAAAGTATGTGAACCCCTAGACTAATGACATCTCCAAGAGCTAATTGGAGTGAGGTGTCAGCCAACTGGAGTCCAATCAATGAGATGAAATTGGAGGTGTTGGTTACAGCTGCCCTGCCCTATAAAAAACACACACCAGTTCTGGGTTTGCTTTTCCCAAGAAGCATTGCCTGATGTGAATGATGCCTTGCACAAAAGAGCTCTCAGAGGACCTACGATTAAGAATTGTTGACTTGCATAAAGCTGGAAAGGGTTATAAAAGTATCTCCAAAAGCATTGCTGTTCATCAATCCACGGTAAGACAAATTGTCTATAAATGGAGAAAGTTCAGCACGGCTGCTACTCTCCCTAGGAGTGGCCATCCTGTAAAGATGACTGCAAGAGCACAGCACAGACTGCTCAATGAGGTAAAGAAGAAACCTAGAGTTTCAGCTAAAGACTTACAAAAGTATCTGGCATATGCTAACATCCCTGTTAGCAAATCTATGATACGTAAAACACTGAACAAGAATGAATTTCATGGGAGGATACCACAGAGTAAACCACTGCTGTCCAAAAAAAACATTGCTGCATGTTTACAGTTTGCAAAACAGCACCTGGATGTTCCACAGCAGTACTGGCAAAATATTCTGTGGACAGATGAAACCAAAGTTGAGTTGTTTGGAAGATGCACACAACACTATGTGTGGAGAAAAAGAGGCACAGCACACCAACATCAAAACCTCATCCCAACTGTGAAGTATGGTGGTGGCGACATCATGGTTTGGGGCTGCTTTGCTGTGTCAGGGCCTGGACTGATTGCTATCATCGAAGGTAAAATGAATTCCCAAGTTTATCAAGACATATTACAGGAGAACTTAGGCCATCTGTCCACCAGCTGAAGATCAACAGAAGATGGGTGTTGCAACAGGACAACGACCAAAAGCATAGAAGTAAATCAACAACAGAATAGCTTAAACAGAAGTGAATACGCCTTCTGGAGTGGCCCAGTCAGACCCTGACCTCAACCCGATTAAGATGCTGTGGCATGACCTCAAGAAAGCGATTCACACTAGACATCCCCAGAATATTGCTGAACTGAAACAGTTCTGTAAAGAGGAATGGTCAAGAATTACTCCTGACCACTGTGCACATCTGATCTACAGCTACAGGAAATGTTTGGTTGAAGTCATTTCTGCCAAAGGAGGTTAAGCCAGTTATTAAATCCAAGGGTTGACATTTAATTCTTTGCATTTTATTAGTTTAAGCAGACTGTGATTGTCTATTGTTGTGACTTAGATGAAGATCAGATCACATTTTATGACCAATTTCTGCAGAAATCCATATTATTCCAAAGGGTTCACATACTTTTTCTTTCAACTGCATATGTCTCACCAAGGAGTGATAACTGGACCTCTAATCAAGGTTTCACCTAGTGCCCCTCTGGGTCAAGTGAACTTGGTGATGGTCTTCTTGGAGATAGGGACAGAGAACCTTCCACAGCTAAATTCCATGAATGGAGCAATGAAAGTCCTTGGTCAATTGATTGCATCTAAACCAAATGAATAGTTCCTTGAGGGGAAACTCCACTGATATGGGATGCCATGTTTCCTCAGTAATGAAATAATAGGGGTAAGGCCTCTTCTGGCTCAAAGCGTGGATGCTGAAAGGTCTACAAACATCTTCACTGCTGTGTATGGCGGGGAAAAACGTCATTTTCTAGAAGCAGCTGTCAGTAGACCTTTCACATGATAGAAACTTAAGTGAAGTGAGCTAGAATATCCCTCTTTACAGCTTCGGGAGAGTTTTTGGCTTTGGAACCCTGTGGGCTCTGTCTGTGCGTAGTTCATAGTTGACAAAATCAGGTAAGAGCATCCTAGTCAGATGTTGAATATACAGCTTTAGTTGCTTGCCTGGAAGCAACACAGGGATCCCTCTAAATTTGATGTTATTACTCCTATTTCTGTCTCCCAAGTCCGTCAACTTTGTTTTTAGGGTGTCATATTTATCATCAAAGGAACTGTGCAAGTCTACCAACCCATTATGTGCTATTGCAAAGCCAGCCATTTTAAGGTACGACCATATAAAGTGGCCGTGATATAGTTGGTTTGCGGCCGTGCTGCAGTCAAGAATTGTGCAAGCAACTAGCCGCAGCTATCTTTCGTTTAACGAATGAAGGACACACTGCATAGTTAGTTTTTATTTGTTAATGGCTGTGTGGCACCTTCAGTACCACGCAGTCATTAACAATGAAGACCGACTATACAGTGCAGTCTTCATTAGTTAAATAAAAGGCAGCTCTGGCTAATTGGCTGTACGGTTCTTCACCACAGCATGGCCGCAACCCAACCAGCCGATCCATGTGGCCGTACACTTAGTTTCCAAGTGAGACACTTTGCCTCCCATTTGAGAGAGTGGATTTAAATGCTTTGAGGAGATTGGTGAAATCCTTGTGGAGAGAGATTCACCAGGCCGACAGCATTAGTTTAAAAGGGATTTCGAAATTAAGGCATTCATGTTCCAGAATGCACTGCACTGATGACGGCGTAATGACGTGACGAGCTCGCATTGCGCTCTCCTCCTCTTGCTCTCCCCCCCCCCGCCTCGCTCTCCAGCTGAAGCCCTGATGAAGCCCTGATGCTGCCCTGACGCTGCCGGTGTCTCGTGGACGCTGACCCCTGCTTCATTGCTGCCTGCCGCTTTACCGTTGCTCCTGTTGTGCCCTTTGTGCCTTCTGCTGCGCTGTGTCCCCGGACCGCCTCTGGCTCCTCCGGCTCTTCGGCCGCTTACACCGTGGGGCTCTCCCCTTCATTCCTCCCTCGGACTTGCCTGGATCTCTCCATGACTCCCCTACAGCGCCTGGGGCGCGAAGTTTGAGCTGAAGCAGCCGAGGTACCTCTCGGACAAAGTCTCCCTCGGTGTGGCGGTGTCCCTGGATGGCTCCCTATCTTCTGCTTATTGCCCTCTGCTCCCTTACTCCTCCTTTCCCCCTGGTGTGACCCGGTGTCTCCCAATCTTGCCGTGGTTTGTCCCCTGGTCCCCCCCTCGCCTTCTCTGCCTCTCTGTGTTCCTCTGCTGGACGTGCCGCTCCCTTCTGCTGTAGCTGTGTTGGGTCGGTTCTCCCCTGCCTCATGTTTCCTGCCGCTGTCGAGCCGTTGCTGCTGACCGTGTTGTCCGCTCTTGCCCTCTCCTGCCTGCTCCTGCCTAGGACTGAGTACGTTGGGTGAAGACGTTTTGGAGTTGGCGTCTGACATGTGAGAACTCTAAGGGAAGGATTGTGTGCACTGTGTTTGTCTTTCTTGCACAAATATTAGTGTCCTGTGCCCTGTGCCCTGTGTGCTGTGTTATAGGATTTATTTACCTGAACACTAGAAGTATGCAAAAAAAAAAAAAGCGAGAGAAAAGGAAAAAAAAAAAAAAAAAGAGAGGAAAGAAGGGAGGAAAAAAGAAAAAAAAAAAAAGAAAAAAGGGGGGGCATAATAAAAAAGCCTAACCAGCAAAGCAAAGGTGAGAAAGACAAGGGGAAAAATCCTTGGAAAATCCCTTAAAAGGGAAAAAAAAAAAGGAGTAAGCCCAAAGGAACAAAAAAAAAACTGGGAAGTAAAAAAGAGGGGCTGTAAGGGAAAACAGAGGAAAAGGAGAAGGAGAAGAGGAAAGGAAAACAAGGAAAAGAGAAAGGAAAAAAGGAGAAAAGAAAGGAGACAAAAAAAAAAAAAACCCACCCTGCAGGGAAGGGGAATATTTTTTATTCATTTTTTTTTTCTTCTCATTACGCTTTAAATGAGGAGAAAGGACTAAGAGGCAAGCAATTATGGATGCAATAAAGAGGCAGCTTCCAGCAATTATTTGCATAGTGAAAACCCATCTTACCAAAGAGACCGTGTCCCGCTTGATGACGGGATGGCACTCTCAATCTTACCATTCTACTTTTAGTAGTGCCTCTAGGGGGGTTTCGGTCTTGATCCAAAATTCTGTAGATTTTATTTTAATAGATTCCTATATAGACGAGCAGGGCAGATTTATCTTCTTGCACGGCAGGCTCTATGGCTGTAGTTACATTCTTGCTTTTTTCTATATACCTCCGCCTTTTTCGATGTACTCACTTAATCAACTTTAGCTTTTTTTTAGAAAAGAGACCAGAGAGTCGACTTGTCTTGATGGGAGACTTCAACGCTGTTATGGACCCCAAAAAGGACAGGCTGACTCTAGATGCAGATCATGGAAGGAATATTTGTAATTCTCCACTGCCTCAGTTCTGTTCGGAGGTTGGACTGGTAGATATATCAGTGGTGTATCTTGGTTTTGTGCTGCCCGGGGCGAGACTAAACTCGGGCACCCCCCTAATATAAATTTGAACCGCCCCTTCCTTTCAAGGCCAAACCCCTTCCTCTGTAAACCCCGCTCTTCCTTTTAGTCTCCACCCTTTCCTGTATTTAAAAGTGAATAATGACAGCCAAACACCCTTCCAGGACCTCACACCCCTCCCTAGATCCCACTAAGTGTCATCCACAGATCCACTCCCCCCTTAAGTGCCATCCACAAACCCCCCTTAAGTGCCATCCACAGATCCCTCCCCCTTAAGTGCCATCCACAGATCCCCCCCTTAAGTGCCATCCACAGATCCCCCTTAAGTGCCATCCACAGATTCCCCTTAAGTGTCATCCACAGATCCCCCCATCCAGTGTCATCCACAGATCCCCCTTCTCAGTGTCATCCACAGATCCCCCCTCTCAGTGTCATCCACAGATTCCCCCTTCTCAGTGTCATCCACAGATTCCCCCCTCAGTGTCATCCACAGATTCCCCCCATCTAGTGTCATCCACAGATTCCCCCCTCTCAGTGTCATCCACAGTCCCTCCCCATCCAGTGCATCCACAGATTCCCCCATCCAGTGTCATCCACAGATTTCCCCCATCCAGTGTCACCCACAGATCCCCCATCCAGTGTCATCCACAGATCCCCCCAGTGTCATTAACAGATTCCCTACCTGCCCAGCGCCGCCTCCTCCCAGCCCAGCACCGTTGTAGGTAATTATTATTCACTTCACTTGCCTGAGAAGAGAAGCGCCGGAAGACTCACACAGGCGCACTGGCAGGCGCATGCGCACTTCAATGCCTCTGCCAGTGCGCCTGTGTGAGTCTTCCGGCGCTTCTCTTCTCAGGCAAGTGAAGTGAATAATAATTACCTACAACGGCGCTGGGCTGGGAGGAGGCTGGGAGGAGGCGGCGCTCTGCATGGAGGAGCGGTCCCGGAGCACCCCTACAGCGCGGCCAGCCAAAAAAGATTTCTATCACTGAGGCAAACAGGGCATTTTGCCCCCCCATTGGAAGTGCCGCCTTAGGCAAATGCCTTGTTTGCCTCGTGATAGATACACCACTGAGATATATGGGACCATTTTGGTGGAGGAAAGAGAGTATACTCTTGTGTTAGCAGGGGTGGAAGAGCTATGTCTAGGATTGACCTAGCGTTCACTAATGAGAGCAACTTGAACAACATCAGAAGGATACGATATGGAGTAAGAACAGTTTCGGACCACTCCCCTGTATCTATTGAGGTTTTCATTGGGGAGAACATAGATAACGGAGGGCTTGGCTTTAAGCTTAATCCATACTGGCTTACCATTATGGATAATTATCAGTCCACTAAACTACTCATATCCTCTTTTTGGGAGGTGAACCTCCCCTCTGCTAATATCAATGTTGTCTGGGACGCTTTGAAAGCATATTTGAGGGGGTTCTTATAAGCTGATATTACCGCTGTGAGGAGAACATTTAGGAAAAAGAGGAGGAATTAGTTAAGACTGTGGCATCTACAACGGAGCAATTTACTGAATCAACCTACCGAACATAATAAGGAAGAGATGCACAGGGCTAGCTGTTCTCTGAAGGATTATGTAATTGAGAAAGCAAATCATAGATTATTCTTTAAGGGACAAAAGTACTTTTCAGAGTCCGGTCGTCCTGGTAAGCTTTTAGCTAGAATAATCTCACAACAGGATAAGAAAAGGAAAGCCATCATCTCGATTCGTAATTCAGATGGAGTGATTATATCAAAATTAGAGGGAATTAGAGATACCTTTCTTCAATATTTTTCCCAGATATACACAGCTTCACCCGGTCTGCCACCTGACCTGGCGAGACAGTTCTTGGAGAAAATTTCTCTGCCGATGTTAACGGAGGACCAAAAAATTTTTTGGGAAAGAGAATTGTCTCTTTTGGAGATCCAGGAGGCCTTGAGGGTCAGATGGCCTGCCATACGAATTTTATCGTAAGTATTGCGATGCCATCCTTCCTCATTTATTAGAGGTATTTTCTCAAGCACTACAGGGAGGGGCTCTACCACAGTCTATGATGGAAGCTTTGATAGTTCTGATTCCTAAAAAAGATAAAAATTTAATGGATTTGAGCTCTTATAGACCAATCTCCTTATTAAATACGGACGTTAAGTTATTATCAAAAGTCCTGGCTAATAGGCTCTCTCGGGTTATATCATCTGTCGTTCACCCAGATCAAAATGGCTTTATGCCAAAAAAGGGTACCATTACAACTTACATAGGTTTCTTTCCAACATTCAGTTTCCTAGGAATGGTGCCCGCTCCATCCTGTCACTGGACGCCACTAAGGCGTTCAACAGGGTCGAATGGACATTTCTCTGGGAGGTGATGAAGAAAATGGGTTTTGGCCCTAAATTTATGGCGATGGTTCAGCTGTTATACAAGTTTCCAGTTGCTAGGATTAAGATCAACGACATGTTAACAAAGAGCTTTGTATTGGGAAGAGGCACCCGTCAAGGCTGTCCCCTTTCCCCTCTCTTATTTAATATTTATATTGAACCTCTGGCAGCTTGTATAAGGCAGGACTTCAGAGTGGCTGGTTTTGGTGTAATGGGGGAGCAGGATCGTATATCCCTCTATGCAGATGATATTTTGTTCTTTATACATCAAACAGGAAAAGTTCTTCCTCGAATAATGGAGTTAGTTAACTTATTTTCTGACTCTTCAGGTTTGGAGGTTAACTGGGAGAAAACTGTCCTCCTCCCTATAGATGAACTGCGAGAATCTATGGAAAATTTGCCTAACCGGTTATTGATCTCCGACTCAATAAAGTACCTGGGGATAAGAGTTTCCGCCAAAATTCAAGATTATTTACAATTAAACTTGATTCCTTTACTGACAAAATTGAGATCGAAAATTAAGATATGGCAAAAAATTCTGTCTGCAAGAGCAGACAGAATTTCTTTAATAAAAATGGTGGTGCTGCCCCAGGTTCTTTATGTTATTCGTAACTCGCCTGTATGGATTGAGGATAAGTACTTTAAATTGATAGAGCGGATGATTAACGATTTGCTATGGGGGAGGAAACGTGTGAGATTAAAGGCGTTTTATTTTTCCATGCCCTAAAATTGGGGAGGTCTTAATCTCCCCTACTTTAGGGGTTATTTTATGGCCTCTCAGCTTTGCTCTTTTAACGACTGGGAAAATAGCCATCTCTGCAGAAAACTGGTGAAAGATTCAGGTTTTTCGGATCTATTCACAGTACTAGAGTCTGATTACTTACTTAATATACAGACTGGCTATAAATTTTTCTGCAGAATGGCTACAAAAGCCTGGCTGGTTATAAAGAGCTGGTTCAAAGTTGAGGCACCACTTATCTGCACTCCACTATGGTATAATCTAAAACTTCTGAATTTAGATGATCTGAATTGTCGGCAATATTGGAGGATGAGAAATATTCAATATTTGAACCAAGTGGTTAAGGGTGGACAAATCCTGTCTCTTATGGAGCTAAAACAAAAGGAAAATGTAGGTGAGGTGGCTTGGTATGCGTATTTTCAGTTGAGGTCGGCACTTTCTAGTATTCACACACTTAATGTAGACACCCCTGAATTTTTGCACGATTTGATTTCTAAGAAAGGTAGTATGAAAGTTAAACTATCACATTGTTACAGACACTTGATGAAAATATTTTTTTTTGAATGTCTTTCTCCAGGACAGCGATCCTGGTCTGTTTCACTGTCAGAGGTGGGCTCCCCGGATTGGGAGAACGTAACGGATAATCTAAGTCAAGTTTCACACAATTTCAATCACACTGTTGTACAGTTCAATATTATACATAAAATATATGTGACATCTTTATGGCTCCATAGGAGAGGATTTAGAGCTTCCTCCGATTGCCCCCGTTGTGGTGACCACAGGGCAGATCATCTACATCTGTTCTGGGATTGCCCGACGGTGCACAATTATTGGAGAATGGTTCAAACAATTTTGACCCAGAGACTTAAAATTGATATTCCTCATTCTCCCAAAGTTTGGGTCTTGGGGGATTTATCAGAGGTTAATTGTCAACTCATAAAGCGCCGGTTTCTGACCAAAGTGATGTTCTTAGCAAGGCTTATTGTATCTAGAAATTGGTGTTCTTCTTCTGCCCCAAATTGCAAGAACTGGTTAAGTTTGGTCAGGAAGGTGAAAAGTTATGAGAAGATCCTGTACAGCCAGAGAGGGTCCTATGCAAAGTGGGATAGTACTTGGAAGGAATGGGATGGTTAGGTAGTCACGTTTTTTTTTTTTTTTCCCTGCAGGGTTGGGGGGGGGGTGGGTTGTGGGTTGGGCTGGGGTTGTAATTTTGTTTTATAAATCTGTACTTTTCTGAGATAATAAAGACGTTAAAAAAAAAACAAAATAAAAAGGGATTTCGGACATCTCTTTATTGGATATCTGATCAGGTACTTCTAGTATTGCCTCATTGCAGTCTTCTCCATGTGTCAGCAGCTGATGGATATTTAGATTGCATTCTTCATTTAATGGGGCTCACTGTGGGAGATCAACAGGTAAAGCCTTCAGTGAGGTAGCTTGGGGTTTGTGCCAGTAGGAGATACCTATAGTCCTTGAGGCACATGGCACCTGCTAAAGATTGTAAACCCACAGTCATCTTTATAGCCACTGAGATTGGAGTTGAGGTCCACCGATCCAAGACATCAAACAGATCAGTAGATTAGTGCTCTGACCACAGGTTTGGGGAAGACGGAGTGGTGTTAACAGCCATCAGGAGTTTTTGCAGTGCTGCTAAAGTTGGCAGAGTCTCCACTAGAGCTGTTGTAGAGAGGTGGTAGATGCCATCTTTAAAATGTGCCAGGTTAGCGGCAAAGAAGGGTGAATTAGCTGCCTCCTTGGCTGGTCTTTGCCTGCCCAGATGTAAAAAAAAACAATCGTGGCATTGAGATCAGCAGAGTTAAAATCGCTGGCAGGAATCATAGTGCTTTGCTTATCAGTACAGAATTTCTTTCTCACATGGCCATTTTCTCCATGGGCCAAGCCATGCACCGGAAAGATCTTTCTTTTTACTAGAAAACAAGGTGCAAAGAGTCTTTTTAGCAAAGCTCTAACTGAACATTGCTAAGGAGAGTCTGTCTTCAAAACACCTATGTGTAACATGTAGAGGCATCCAGCCTGCCTCTTGCCACTGCCTTAGTCCCTATGCACATGTGTCCTATCACTGCTCATCACCTTGCCTATCTGACTTGTTATACACAGGCATCTTCAGTGCTCAGAATGCAGTCAGGGCCAGACTGGGTATGAAAACCAGCCCTGGAAAAAATGACATACCAGCCCCATAGCAGTGCGTAATTATACCAGCACAACGTCATGGAGGGGGTATATACACGGTAATATAGAGATATATGGAGGGGGTATATACACGGTAATATAGAGATATATGGAGGGGGCATTTACACTGTAATATAGAGGTATATGGAGGGGGTATATACACGGTAATATAGAGGCATATAGTCCATATACCCCCTCCATATACCTCTATATTACAGTATAATTACCCCCTACATGTACCTTATTACAGTGTATATACCCCCTCCATATACCTCTATATTACCGTGTATATACCCCCTCCATATACCTCTATATTACCATGTATATACACCCTCCATATACCTCTATATTACCGTGTTTATTCCCCTCCATATACCTCTATATTACAGTGTATATACCCCTTCCATGTACCTCTATATTATAGTGTATCTACCCCCTCCATGTACCTCTATATTACAGTGTATCTACCCCCTCCATGTACCTCTATATTACAGTGTATATAGAGGTACATGAAGGGGGTATATACACTGTAATATAGAGGTATATGGAGGGGGTATATACAGGCTGAGGCTTGGACTGGCCCACAGGGCAGGGTACAGGTGAATCCTTCCCCCGGTGCACTCACTCCTAGTCTCCCAGTGCTCCCACCCCCTAAAGTGGCACATTCATAACACAGACAGTGAACTTACTACACTACTTACATATATTCAAATGTATGCTGTACATTGAATACATATGTAGTGCAGTAAGTTCAGTGACTGTCACTTAATAGTTAATAGCCGGGTTGTCACCTGTAGCACCGCTGCACCGGCCAGCTCCCCAGAGTCCCCTGCACCGTTTCTTAGAATGCTCCACACCACCACGTCGTGAATCCTTCCAGCCAGGCTGCGCGCCGCCATGACACCTTCTCTGCCGCACAGCCTCTGAGCCGCAGTGACCGAGGGAGATCGCCGAGTGGCAACACAGGCTGAGGCTGCACAGGACGCGCAGTAGAAAACCGGCCCAGACTCATCGATCGGCTGAGTGGCCTGTGGGCTGCGGCGTCACGCGTAACTACTTTTTTATAGATAGTAACTTACTATTGTGGCCGAAAGTGCAGGCCGGCCAGTGCACATCTTACAGCGGCCCCAGGGACAGCGGCCTACCGGGAAATTGTCCGGTATCCCGGTAGGCCAGTCCGGCACTGAATGCAGTACAGATACAGAATCTGAATACAGATAGTCGTTAGTAACGCTAAGTTAGAGCTTTTCTGAGAAGACTCTTCACACCCTGTTTTCTAATACAAAGAAACATCTTTCTCTAATAAAGTATATTATAAAATGTTTATAGTGATGATCAAGCACCAAAGTATTCGGGTGTTCGGCCCGAACAGATTGCTATATTCGTGTGTTTGACCGAGCACCCGAGTATAATGGAAGTCAATGGAAGACCAGGGGAGGGTGCCTGGTCCATTGGAAAAGGTCAGAAAGTGACAGACACACCACCGAAATGGATCGGGAACAGCATGGGGAGGATGTCTGGATGCATCTTGGACTCCCAGGTCGCTGTTGGGAACCATGTTGTCTGAGTTGTACGCCACTTTTACAGACTAACAAAAATACGCACAAAGCCCCCAAAAATGTCACTGGAAAAATTGTTAGGAAACATTCTTTCCTGTGTATTCAATTGTATATAAAGTGCAAGTACTGCAAAAAAGTACAAGCAAGAGGCACTCCAAAACAGCCTGTATATCACATAAAGGAGGGCCTCATTCACATTGTGGTACAATTGTTCAGGTAGTGGGAATCCTACACTCATAAAGCGTATGCACTGAGTAAAAGGGCTGCCAAAAATTACAAGGAACCGACACTGCAATACACGCTTTGTTACACACAAAATAGGGCATCATACACACCCTTGAAAAATTATCATTGATGGCCTGCTGGTGACCCTCCAAAACATTAGCAGCAAGGTCCTGCTGCTGAGTATTGCAAAAAAGATGGGCGAGTGCCTGCTGCTTAGCTGACCATTGAAAAAAGGATGGGCGAGTGCCTTCTGCTGAGCTGACCCTGTAAAATATTGTACGTGAGGGCCTGCTGCTGAGCTGACCCTGTAAAAAATTGTAGGTGAGGACCTGCAGGTGAGCTGACCCTCTCAAATATTGTAAGTGAGGGTCTGCAGGTGAGCTGACCCTTTAAAATATTGTAGGTGAGGACCTGCAGGTGAGCTGACCCTGTAAAATTTTGTAGTGTAGATGAGGGCCTGCAGGTGAGCTGACCCTCTAAAATATTGTAGAAGAGGACTTGCAGGTGAGCTGACCCTGTAAAATTTTGTAGATGAGGGCCTGCAGGTGAGCTGACCCTGTAAAATATTGTAGGTGAGGGCCTGCAAGTGAGCTGATCCTCTCAAATATGTAGGTGAGGGCCTGCAGGGGAGCTGACCCTCTCAAATATTGTAGGTGAGGGCCTGCAGGTGAGCTGAACCTCTAAAATATTGTAGGTGAGGGCCTGCAGGTGAGCTGAACCTCCCTGAAGAGGGACTGAGGAGATCTTGTCCACTGATTCCCAAACTCTTCAGATTCCACAGTCAGAAGAAGAGGATGGTGGGGAATGGCAATTAGTGTTTCATGAGGTGGATGATGCGGATGAGACTCAGTTCTCAGTTGTCAATAATTGAGGGTCTTGTTAGGTCAACAACACAAGTCAGGAGGAAGTGGAAGAGGGGGTGGTAGACGATGACATCACTGACCCAACCTGGGAAGGTGGCAAGCCAAGCGAGGACAGCGGTACAGAGGGCGAAGGATCCACAGCACCGCAACAGGATGAAAGAGGCTGTGGGATGGACAAAGGGAGAAGGCGGGCCACACCAAATAGGCCCGCGTACAGATGTCCTTAACCCAGGCCCTAAATGTAAGTGCAAATACCCAGCCACCCACCCACAGGCCATAGCACTAAATGCACACCTTTAAAAATTGCTGGCCCTGGAAATGTTGCCATTTAGGCCTGTGGACACTGAGGCTTTCCTCAGCCTCATGGCGGTGGACATCCCTCGTTACTCAGTCCTCAGCACCCACTATTTTTCTCTGTGTGCCGCCCCCGCATTACACCAGCAATTGTGTCACGTAACATCACCCGTGCCCTGACCAACGCAGTTATTGGGAAGGTCCACCTAATGACTGATACACCGCCAAGTGCTTTTGGCCAGGGATGCTACATATCCAAGACTGCACACTGGGTGAACCTTGTGGAGGCCGGTAGCTAGTCGTACCCTGGGATGGCACAGGTGCTATAAACGCCAAGGATTGCGGGCACCCATTCCATCAGGATTTTCACCGCCACCTACATTAGTTGCAGAAAACCCCCCTTCTCCTACTCCTACTCCACTTCCACCTCAGAATTTTCATATTGCAGCACCAGTCAGCCATCAGTCAGTAGCTGGAAGCAGTGTAGCACGGCAGTGGGGAAGCGGCAAAAGGCCGTTCTGAAACTCATTTGCTTAGGTGACGAACAAATTATATGCCTTTATTTAATACATGATTAAAGTATAAAAAATAGTAAACAATTGTGGCAAACAGAACAAAAATGAGGAAACAAAAGATGGAGGGGACCGCAGGATCAACACACGGAGGGCACACACACATAAGTGCATAAAAGGTATATAAACACCACCACTCGAAAATTACATCATAATAATGGGGCCCTGGGAAAGAAATCCCAAAAGACAGGCTTATCCTCAAAGAGTGATAACAAGATGGTAGTAAAAATAATAACATATACCCTCGTAGTGTGCTGGATCCTGCGGTCGCCTCCTCCCAACGCCGTTTCGCCCTTACAGGCTTCTTCCGGGGATTAATCATACTGTTACTACCCCTCCCTTATAAAGGGCTCACAATCCAAATGAAATCTAACACAGGTGGAAAGTTAAAATCATGGAACCAATCAAAGAGTGAGCTTGCTATAGGATGTCATCAGTGGGTGCCGAAACCATCATAACATTGCGACCCATATGTACACCCACCTCATTAATGCTAAGCGTCACTAATCCACACACACATCCGGAACCAGGAGCTGGTCGGCGTCTCCTACGTCAGTTCCCTGCGTCAATATCCTAATCACGTGATCGCAATAGCGGTCACATGATCAGGACAACACCCGTCCAAAATGTTTGGATCAAAGGGCCCCAAGTGGGGTTGTTCCCCCTGTGGGAAGTGCGTGGCCTGCCCCAATGTGGACAGGGCTACGCACTTCCATAACCCTAATAAACAAGAAAAGACATATAGGATCACTTACAATATTACATGTGATACACCTGGAGTGATCTATATGGCTACTTGCCCATGCCCACGAGTCTACGTGGGCATGACACCAAGGGCATTTAAGAAGCGGGTACGAGAACATGTAAGGGGAATAGAGGCAGCTAAGGAAGAAAGGGATGTGACAGTGTTGAAATCTATACCTAGACACTTTAAGGAATTACATGGGTGTGATGGTGCAAAACTGCGAGTGAGAGGTATTGATCGGGTTCTGATCCCCCCACGAGGTGGAAATTGGAAAAAACTATTGGCACAAAAGGAGGTAAAGTGGATTTATGAGTTGGAAAGTGTATCTCCAAGTGGTTTAAATGAGGACTTATCCTTTTCACCCTTCTTATGATTTTCTTATTTCCCAATAATCTGGTCTTCTCTCCTTTGGATTGCTGGGATTGCTCCTTGATTTTGCTCGTCTGTCTGCCTTCCTAGTTTTTTGTTTTTAAGATTTTTATCCCTCACATTATGTTTTATGTTATATGTTTTTAGGTTTCAGTGGTGGAATGGTGGAACCAGGATTGTTTATGCTTATCCGGAGCTATCTGATGGACGTCCGCAGTAGTATCACTATATGGGACTATTACGTAACAATGGAATGTTAGGAAACAACAAATTACCAGGATTATTAATATAAGTACTGTTTGTAAACATAGGGAGTGATATATAACAGTCTATTTTGATTTTCACTGATATGTATATTGGATATGTTTCACTTTGATTGTATATGAATCATGACATACTAATATGTTTTTTGGTCACTATCAGGTTTTTTTATTGACCTGTCTTATTTTTCTCCTTTCTCACCCTTATCACCCTTCTGCACGTGCACTTCACCTCTCCTTCTTCTTCAGCACTCTGCACTTTATAAATTGATAGTTAATCAATTATATATATATTATCTATTAATTATTTATTAATGAATTATTTATTACCTTTTTCATTATTTATTATTTATTTCTTATTGATTATTATTGGCAAATCATGTGTATGTAATTTTCTCTGTTATGTATTGAGTTCTAATATGGGATGTGTGTCCACACCGATTTTACAATGTGATATAATCCTGGTTTCTATATCAGGGCCCTCATACATTTCGCATAAATATGGAAGGATAATGGTTGTTTTGTATGGTTTTATAAACGATTGATGGTACTGCTTGAAAATAGATAGCTATACGATAGGTAGTTTACCAGCGGATGCTCATTAGGTAGTCACATGACCGGACCACAGGCTACGCGTCACAGATCATGTGACCGCTATTGCGATCACGTGATTAGGATATTGACGCAGGGAACTGACGTAGGAGACGCCGACCAGCTCCTGGTTCCGGATGTGTGTGTGGATTAGTGACGCTTAGCATTAATGAGGTGGGTGTACATATGGGTCGCAATGTTATGATGGTTTCGGCACCCACTGATGACATCCTATAGCAAGCTCACTCTTTGATTGGTTCCATGATTTTAACTTTCCACCTGTGTTAGATTTCATTTGGATTGTGAGCCCTTTATAAGGGAGGGGTAGTAACAGTATGATTAATCCCCGGAAGAAGCCTGTAAGGGCGAAACGGCGTTGGGAGGAGGCGACCGCAGGATCCAGCACACTACGAGGGTATATGTTATTATTTTTACTACCATCTTGTTATCACTCTTTGAGGATAAGCCTGTCTTTTGGGATTTCTTTCCCAGGGCCCCATTATTATGATGTAATTTTCGAGTGGTGGTGTTTATATACCTTTTAGGCACTTATGTGTGTGTGCCCTCCGTGTGTTGATCCTGCGGTCCCCTCCATCTTTTGTTTCCTCATTTTTGTTCTGTTTGCCGCAATTGTTTACTATTTTTTATACTTTAATCATGTATTAAATAAAGGCATATAATTTGTTCTAAAACGCTTGGAGTGTTATATTCAATGATATTCGGTGTTCAGTGTTTTGATCTTTTGGCTCCTAAACGGGAGTGGATACCCGGTACTTAATTGGTGTATTTAGGTGACGAACAGCACACCGCCACAGAGCTGTGGCATCGTATAAGGGATCAGACTGAGCTGTGGCTCTCGCCACTCAACCTACAACCAGGCATGGTTGGTTGTTGTATCTGATAATGGGCGTAACTTGTTGGCAGCTTTAGAGCTTGGCAAACTCACACACAGCAATCATATAGCATATACCGTATGTCCCATGCACAACAAACATCCCAAACTTATACATTAATATAACTAAAAACATAACACACGAGAGTGGAGGTAAACCAATGGCATGACCGGTTAATTAATTCATAAATAATCTAATAACCATAATATATTTTACAAGCATAATAACAATAATAATACCAACAATATTACAACGACAAACCATAATAATAATAGAACAGAATGTCATTGTGGATAAATTTACAGCTGACAACGCTGGCGGCAGAGTTCCTTGTGCAACCCAGGAGGGGAGATGAAGGGAACACACAGCAGTTTCAACAGAGGTAGGAGAACACTCTCCAATGTCTGGAACAGTTTCATGACACCCCGCCAGCACCCTCACCCTGATGCGCGGCCTAGTGTCACAAGGCAGGGAAATTTTTGAAAGATGGTGAAGGAGGAAATAGCAGACTGTTTCAGCATCCTCAGTGATCCCTCTGCGCCTTACAACTATTGGGTGGCCAAGCTGGACACATGGCACAAACTGCCACTCTACGCATCAGAGGTGCTGGCCTGCCCTGCCGCCAGCGTTTTGTCAGAGCGGATACTTAGTGTTGCTGGGGGCATAATAACTGATAAGCGCATCCGTCTGTCAACTGAAAATGCTGACAGGTTAACTCTTATAAAAATAATCAAGGCCTGGATTGCCCCTGACTTCTTTACTCCTCCTCCTCCTCCTCCATCATATCAACATGTTTTTTAGGCTGCCCTCGCTCATAATGTTTTAGAGGGTCAGCTCACCTGCAGGCTCTCACATATAATACTTTACAGGGTCAGCTCACCTGCAACCCCTCACATATAATGTTTAACAGGGTCAGCTCACCTGCAGGCCCTCGCAATTCATCTTTTTTAGGGTCAGCTCACCAGCAGGCTCTCACATATAATGTTTTAGAGGGTCAGATCACCTGCAGGCCCTCATATATAATGTTTTAGAGGGTCAGCTCTCCTGCAGGCCCTCACATGTAATGTTTTACAGGGTCAGCTCTCCTGCAGGCCCTCACATATAATGTTTTAGAGGGTCAGCTCACCTGCAGGCCCTCACATATAATGTTTAACAGGGTCAGCTCACCTGCAGGCCCTCAGATATAATATTTTAGAGGGTCAGTTCACCTGCAGGCCCTAGAAAATTATGTTTTTTAGGGTCAGCTCCCCTGCAGGCTCTCACAAATAATGTTTTACAGGGTCAGCTGCCCTGAAGGCACTCGCAAATGATGTTTTAGAGGGTCAGATGCCATGAAGGCACTCGCAAATGATGTTTTAGAGGGTCAGCTGACCAGAAGGCCCTCACATGTAATGTTTTACAGGGTCAGCTCTCTTGCAGGCCCTCACATATAATGTTTTAGAGGGTCAGCTCACCTGCAGGCCCTCACATATAATGTTTAACAGGGTCAGCTCACCTGCAGGCCCTCAGATATAATGTTTTAGAGGGTCAGTTCACCTGCAGGCCCTAGAAAATTATGTTTTTTAGGGTCAGCTCCCCTGCAGGCTCTCACAAATAATGTTTTACAGGGTCAGCTGCCCTGAAGGCACTTGCAAATGATGTTTTAGAGGGTCAGATGCCATGAAGGCACTCGCAAATGATGTTTTAGAGGGTCAGCTGACCAGAAGGCCCTTCCAAATAATGTTTTTGATGGTTAGCGCACCTGGAGGCCCTCAGCTACATTCTTTTACTCAGTTTCATCGTGCCCAGGGCCACAGCCCCTGTGTGTACCATCACGGCCACTTCCACGGCCCTTACTGGCCGCCTTCTTAATATTAAATGTTATATATGCTTAAAGGTATGTCACACGTACAGTAGCGTAGGATTTGTAAGTGTATGCACCAATAAATTAAAAAAGGTATTTGGGATGCACACACATTGCACAGGAGATATAGCCCTGATAATGTCACAGATTAGCATACACCGTCTACAGCTAAAGTACAGTATATGTTAGTGATATGTATTAAACGCACACACAGTAGATGTGGAACAAATTATTTAAATTTGCGCTACAGACCATGTTTTTAGATGTAGTACAGTATATGTCACAGAAAGCCACACACTATGGACACTAGATTAGGCCCAGATTATTTAAATTTGTGCTACAGACACTGTTTTCGGATGTAGAACCGTATATATGTCACAGAAATCCACACTATGGACACTAGATTAGGCCGTGATTATTTAAATTTGCACTATAGGCACTGTTTTCAGATGTAGTACAGTATATGTCACAGAAAGCCACACACTTTGGACACTAGATTAGGCCCATATTATTTAAATTTTCTCTACAGACACTGTTTTCGGATGTAGTACAGTATTTGTCACAGAAAGCCATACGCTATTGACAGTAGATTAGGCCCAGATTATTTAAATGTACTCTAAGGAAATAGTTTTCGGGTACAGTACTGTATATGTCACAGATGTGCATTACATGCACACACTACAGAGACAGAAGATGAGGGCTGGCCCCTGATTATTTAAATTTACGCTAAAGAATCAGTTTTCGGATGGAGTACTGTATATGTCACGGATGTGTATTAAACGCACAAACTATAGACAATAAATGTGGCGCTGATTATTTGAATTTAAGCAAAAAGACACAGTCTGTGGATGATGTACAGTATATGTCGCTAATAGGTATTAAAAAGAAATATCTTGCTGCACACAGTAATTCTTAAAAGGACTTTGGGGTCTTTGCAAAGCTTTTTGTAGTAAAAACAGCAAATTTCTCTCCCTGCACTATCTGTCCCTTCCTCAGCACGGATGTCCCTGAGACTGATCAATTTAGCGCTGGTAAAAAATATATTGCTGCTCTCAAACACACACACACACAGTAGTCCTTAAAAGGACTTTTGAGTCTCTAAAAAGCTTTCTTAGAATAAGAACTGTGAATTTTGCTCCCTACACTGTCTTTCCCTTCCTACGCTCTGCTCTCCCTGACTATGACTGATCCGAGCACGTGTCATCGGGTGCTATATAACCTCTGATGAACGTTCCGGCCAGCTTATCACTGTAATGCCAGTAGCTAACATGGCTACGGCATTACAGTGAAGGGCATTACTTACCTGCACGTTTCTTGGCTGTTTAGAAGGCGTCAAACGTGCGGGTAGGAGACTCGAGCATTGCGCTCGAGCACATGGTGATATTCAGCCAAGTACCGCCATGTGCCGAGCATAGCAACGCTTGAGCCGAACTGGTATTCGACCGAGCATGCTCGCTCATCACTAAATGTTTACCAACCCTACACAATAATAAACATTAAAAATAAACTGAAATGGCAGTTACACTTTAAATAATTAGAAATTGCATAGTTATTATAACAGAACATTAAAACCACCTGCCTTATGACGAAACAGTTTGGACCTGTTGAGGCATGGACTCCCCAAGAATTCTGAAGATATCCTGTGGTATCTGGTATGTAGAGCCCTAATTGTTGTGAGCTGGGACCTTCATGGATTGCAATTGTTTTTGCGAATTTCCTCGATTGTGGAAAAAAAGAAAGAAAAAAAAAGATTTATAAGTGCAGGGAAAGGATAGGGAGGAATCATTTCACACATCTTAGTGCAGGGAGAGATGAGAGATAAATGGAAAACCAGCTCTCCTACCGTGTTTAATGGTAGCTTAATCCGCTGTAGTGCACGGACCATCAAGCAAAGACTTGTACGTGTAGTGACTCAAAAGAAGAGATCCAGCACTGACGTCATCAATTGAAAAAGCCAAATTTACCTTTATTCCGTTGCATAAAATAAAAGCGACAGTTCTGCCTTGACACATGGAAACACACTCCCGGTCTACGCGTTTCATACACACCTGTCCTTAATCATGACCACATCAGCTTCTCACCAGATAGGGGATTTTAAAATCCACCGCACCAATCACAAACCACTTCAAATGATGGTATTAACTCTCTCCTGGTATTTCAAAAATGCTCTGCTGGAAGCTGATTATATGTCATTTAGTTACATACATAGTCTAAAATAAATCCCATTAAAAGTGGAAGTATTGAATTGCAAACCAACATTTATGGCATAATACATATTTACATGAATCAGTACTACCACCTTCAAATTCAATTCGGGTTCCAACATGTCAACCTTTCCACTCAGAAAAAACGCATGGTGTGAATCCTAACATAACATAAAATCCATACAATGTCTGCTATGGCACATGCTGATGTAATAATAATGTGGAAAAACCTCTGCTGAATAGAGATGAGCGAACACCTGGAAGTTCGGGAAGTTCAGCCGAACTTCCTGAAAATGTTCGGGTTCGGGATCCAAACTCGACTCGAACTTTATCCCGAACCCCATTGAAGTCAATGGGGACCCAAACTTTTAGGCACTAAAAAGGCTGTAAAATAGTCCAGGAACGGGCTAGAGGGCTGCCAAAGGCAGCAAAATGTAGATAAATCCCCTGCAAACAAATGTGGATAGGGAAATTAATTAAAATAAAATAAAATAAATAAAATTTAACCAATATCAATTTTAGAGTGGTCCCACTGCAAGGAATCATGCGTCATATCACCCACCACTGGAGAAGGCCACTTTCAGTTATTTCGGCCCAGCACCCAGACAGAGGAGACAGGTCCCACAGCAAGGAATCATGCGTCATATCACCCACCACTGGAGAAGGCCACTTTCACTTATTTCGGCCCCAGCACCCAGACAGAGGAGAGAGGTCCCACAGCAAGGAATCATGCGTCATATCACCCACCACTGGAGAAGGCCACTTTCAGTTCTTTCGGCCCCAGCACCAGACAGAGGAGAGAGGTCCCACAGCAAGGAATCATGTGCCATATCACCCACCACTGGAGAAGGCCACTTTCAGTTATTTATGCCCCACCACCCAGACAGAGGAGAGAGGTCCCACAGCAAGGAATCATGCGTCATATCACCCACCACCGGAGAAGGCCACTTTCAGTTATTTCGGCCCCAGCACCCAGACAGAGGAGAGAGGTCCCACAGCAAGGAATCATGCGTCATATCACCCACCACCGGAGAAGGCCACTTTGAGTTATTTATGCCCCACCACCCAGACAGAGGAGAGAGGTCCCACAGCAAGGAATCATGCGTCATATCACCCACCACCAGAGAAGGCCACTTTCAGTTATTTCGGCCCCAGCACCCAGACAGAGGAGAGAGGTCCCACAGCAAGGAATCATGCGTCATATCACCCACCACCGGAGAAGGCCACTTTCAGTTATTTCGGCCCCACCACCCAGACAGAGGAGAGGTTCATTCAACTTTGGGTTGCACCGAAAGATCATGGTAAAGTTAAAAAAATGAGGATTCAATAAAGAAGAGCCCTGGAGTACAAGAATACATGGTTGAGGGGGAGGCAGTTATAAATGTCTATTCTGCACAAGGGAGGGACAGGTCCTGTGGGATCCATGCCTGGTTCATTTTTATGAACGTCAGCTTGTCCACGTTGGCTGTGGACAGGCGGCTGCGTTTGTCAGTAATGACGCCCCCTGTCGTGCTGAATACACGTTCAGTCAAAACGCTGGCGCCGGGCAGGCCAGCACCTCCAAGGCATAAAATGCTAACTCTGGCCACGTGGACAATTTGGAGACCCAGAAGTTCAATGGGGCCGAACCATCAGTCAGTACTTGGAGGGGTGTGCAGACGTACTGTTCAACCATGTTAGTGAAATGCTGCCTCCTGTTAACATGTTCCGTATCAGGTGGTGGTACAGTTAGCTGTGGCGTGAAGACAAAACTTTTCCACATTTCTGCCATGCTAACCCTGCCCTCAGAGGAGCTGGCCGTGACACAGCTGCCTTGGCGACCTCTTGCTCCTCCGCTGCCTTCGCCTTGGGCTTCCATCTGTTCCCCTGTGACATTTGGGAATGTTCTCAGGAGCGCGTCTACCAGCGTGCGCTTGTACTCGCGCATCTTCCTATCACGCTCCAGTGCAGGAAGTAAGGTGGGCACATTGTCTTTGTACCGGGGATCCAGCAGGGTGGCAACCCAGTAGTCTGCACACGTTAAAATGTGGGCAACTCTGCCGTCGTTGCACAGGCACTGCAGCATGTAGTCGTTCATGTGTGCCAGGCTCCCCAGAGGTAAGGACAAGCTGTCCTATGTGGGAGGCGTATCGTCATCATCCTCCGTATCCCCCCAGCCACGCACCAGTGATGGGCCTGAGCTGTGTCAGGTGCCACCCCGTTGTGAACCTGCTTCATCCTCATCCTCCTCCACCTCCTCCTCATCCTCCTCGTCCTCCAGTAGTGGGCCCTGGCTGGCCACATTTGTACCTGGCCTCTGCTGTTGCAAAAAACCTCCCTCTGAGCCACTTCTAACAGACTGGCCTGAAAGTGCTAAAAATGAGCCCTCATCCTCCTCCTCCTGGGCCACCTCCTCTTCCATCATCGTCCTAAGCGTTTTCTCAAGGAGACATAGAAGTGGTATTGTAACGCTGATAACGGTGTCATCGCCACTGGCCATGTTGGTGGAGTACTCGAAACAGCGCAACAGGGCACACAGGTTTCGCATGGAGGCCCAATCATTGGTGGTGAAGTGGTGCTGTTCCACAGTGCGACTGACGCGTGCATGCTGCAGCTGAAACTCCACTATGGCCTGCTGCTGCTCGCACAGTCTCTCCAGCATGTGCAAGGTGGAGTTCCACCTGGTGGGCACGTCGCATATGAGGCGGTGAGCGGGAAGGCCGAAGTTTCGCTGTAGCGCAGACAGGCGAGCAGCGGCAGGATGTGAACGCCGGAAGCGCGCACAGACGGCCCTCACTTTATGCAGCAGCTCTGACATGTCGAGGTAGTTGTGAATGAACTTCTGCACCACCAAATTCAACACATGCGCCAGGCAAGGGATGTGCGTCAATCCGGCTAGTCCCAGAGCTGCAACGAGATTTCGCCCATTATCGCACACCACCAGGCCGGGCTTGAGGCCTACCGGCAGAAACCACTCGTCGGTCTGTTGTTCAATACCCTGCCACAACTCCTGCGCGGTGTGGGGCCTGTCCCCCAAACATATGAATTTCAGAATGGCCTGCTGACGTTTACCGCGGGCTGTGCTGTAGTTGGTGGTGAAGGTGTGTGGCTGACTGGATGAGCTGGTGGAAGCAGAGGAGGAGGAAGCCGAGTAGGAGGAGGAGGCTACAGGAGGCAAAGAATGATGCCCTGCGATCCTTGGCGGCAGAAGGACGTGCGCCAAGGAACTCTCCGCCTGCGGCCCAGCTGCCACTACATTTACCCAGTGTGCAGTTAGGGAGATATAGCGTCCCTGGCCGTGCTTACTGGTCCACGTATCTGTGGTTAGGTGGACCTTGCCACAGATGGCGTTGCGCAGTGCACACTTGATTTTATCAGATACTTGGTTGTGCAGGGAAGGCACGGCTGTCTTGGAGAAGTAATGGCGGCTGGGAACAACATACTGTGGGACAGCCATGGACATCAGCTGTTTGAAGCTGTCTGTGTCCACCAGCCTGAATGACAGCATTTCAAAGGCCAGTAGTTTAGAAATGCTGGCATTCAGGCCCAGGGCTCGAGGGTGGCTAAGTGGGAATTTACGCTTTCTCTCCAAGGTTTGTGAGATGGAGAGCTGAATGCTGCCGTGTAACATGGTGGAGATGCTTGGTGACGCAGGTGGTGTTGTCGGTGGCACATCCTCTGTTTGGTGGGCGGCCGGTGCCAACATTCCTCCCGAGGCGGAGGAAGAGGCCGAGGCAGCAGCAGAAGAGGGAGCAGGGGAGCCAGAGTGAGTTCCTTGCTTTTAAGGTGTTTACTCCACTGCAGTTCATGCTTTGCATGTAGATGCCTGGTCATGCAGGTTGTGCTAAGGTTCAGAACGTTAATGCCTCGCTTCAGGCTCTGATGGCACAGCGTGCAAACCACTCGGGTCTTGTCGTCAGCACATTGTTTTAAGAAGTGCCATGCCAGGGAACTCCTTGAAGCTGCCTTTGGGGTGCTCGGTCCCTGGTGGCGGTGGCCAGTAGAAGGCGAACTCTCTTGGAGGCGGCTGTTTTGCTTTTGCCCCCTGCTCTTTCTTTTGCTACGCTGTTGGCTCGGTCTCACCACTGCCTCTTCCTCTGAACTATGAAAGTCAGTGGCACGACCTTCATTCCATGTGGGGTCTAGGACCTCATCGTCCCCTGCATCATTTTCCACACAGTCTTCCTCCCTGACCTCCTGTTCGGTCTGCAGATTCAGGGTATTGCTATTTTGGCAATTGAATTTCACCCCAGAACAAAATAAATGTTTTGGCGGACACTATTATACTTTGCCAGCCACAGCTGAAACCACTGATTTATGGTATTGCTATTTTGGCAATTGAATTTCACCCCAGAACAAAATATATGTTTTGGCGGACACTATGAATCTTGGCCTGCAACAGCTGGGACACCAGATTCAGGGTATTGCTATTTTGGCACTTGAATTTCCCCCCAGAACAAAATTAATGTTTTGAAGGACACTATGAATCTTGGCCTGCAACAGCTGGGACACCAGATTCAGGGTATTGCTATTTTGGCAATTGAATTTCACCCCAGAACAAAATAGATGTTTTGGCGGACACTATTATACTTTGCCAGCCACAGCTGAAACCACTGATTTATGGTATTGCTATTTTGGCAATTGAATTTCTCCCCAGAACAAAATATATGTTTTGGCGGACACTATGAATCTTGGCTTGCAACAGCTGGGACACCAGATTCAGGGTATTGCTATTTTGGCAATTGAATTTCACCCCACAACAAAATATATGTTTTGGCGGACACTATGAATCTTGGCCTGCAACAGCTGGGACACCAGATTCAGGGTATTGCTATTTTGGCAATTGAATTTCACCCCAGAACAAAATATATGTTTTGGCGGACACTATGAATCTTGGCCTGCAACAGCTGGGACACCAGATTCAGGGTATTGCTATTTTGGCAATTGAATTTCACCCCAGAACAAAATAAATGTTTTGGCGGACACTAATATACTTTGCCAGCCACAGCTGAAACCACTGATTTATGGTATTGCTATTTTGGCAATTGAATTTCACCCCAGAACAAAATATATGTTTTGGCGGACACTATGAATCTTGGCCTGCAACAGCTGAAACTACTGATTTAAGGTATTGCTATTTTCGCAATTGAGTTTCACCCCAGAACAAAATCTATCCTTTGCCCCACACTATTAAACTTGGCCAGCCAGTGCTGGCACACCAGATTTAGGGGATTGCTATTTTGGCAATTGAATTTCACCACAGAAAAGAATCTATCCTTTGCCAGACAGCAAACAGTATTACACTTGGCTAGCCACAGCTGGAATACCAGATTTTGGGGATTGCTATTATTGCAATTGAATTTAACCCCTCAATAAAATATAGAAATTTCTATCCTGAGTTTCTAGGGGTGACAATAAGCACAGCCAAGCCCCTGATGTAGGATATAGCAAAAAAAATAAAAAATAGTATTGATGGATTGATGGACTTGGTGGCAGCTTGTGCTGGTGCACCACAAGACACAAAATGGCCGCCAATCATCCCAGAAATAAGTGACAGAAAAACGCTCTGTGCAGCCTAAAAACCGGTGAGCAATTAACTAGCAGAAGTTGAATGATTCACAGCTGTAGATCGATCACTTCATTAGGTGTTTTTGCTGAGTTTTCCCTGCCTAATCTCGCCCTCACAGCAGCTGCGTCCTATCCCTACACTAATCAGAGCAGAGTGACAGGCGGCGCTACATGACTCCAGCTTAAATAGAGGCTGGGTCACATGCTGCACTTGGCCAATCACAGCCATGTCCTTAGTAGGTGTTCGGGTCCGGGTCCCGAACACCCCAAAATTCGATACAAACCCGAACTATACAGTTCGGGTTCGCTCATCCCTAGGTATGGATAATCAACATCAACAGAAACTTACTGCTGACACCCTCTCCACTCTGTCGGGCGGCTCTACTTGTATAAGCATTTAATAGAACAGTTTCTGTAGACATTTATGTGGAGTCAGCTGACGAGGGTATAAAAGTAGTGAGCTTCTTCTTGATGCTAACATTCACCTGTAAGGCTGAGTTAATATTTGAGTTTTTTGGTCAGTTTTGGCCCTGTGACCGCCCAAATAAGTGACATATGCAGTGATTCTAAGAGCGACGCCTGTCATCTGCATGTCATACGGACTCACAGTTTCCCTATGCGTGTTACTGCAAGGCACAGTGTTCTACACCACTATAATAGCTCTCAGCAGCCAGGAAATAGCCATTTTTTAACATAATTCACAGCAAATATATTGGGATCGAATCAAATTTTTCCCAGAAAATTTGGCGAATGAAATTTTTGAAAAATCTCTAGCAGGGAGCATTAACCTGCTGAGAAAAACCACTGCCATTAGGGAGCATCATTACCTTGACCAGGCATACTTTTCTCCTCACGTGCTTGAGTGAGTTTTGGACATCCATGAATATGTTGCTGGTCGACGGGTTGCCTTTCTTTGGACATTTCCTGACATTTTGGAGAGACTCTGAGACAATCATCTAGCCATCACAATTTGGCATAGATTGGACACAGGTTATACACACATATTATAGTTACGCTTGGCAGAATTAAACTTACTGAATTCTATTCAGATTCAGATGGATGAAACTGATTTTCGGTTTTCAGTTGCAGACGTTTCGGCATGAACTCTGCTGTTTTCGAATATATCTATACTGTTCTATAGCCTATTAAGAAGTTGGAGGGAGGCTACTGTACCAGGAATTTGGAGGTCTGAAGATTATGTCACTCCACATGGTATGTCATTTCAGTGGATGGAAGATCTCACATTGTTTGAGATTGTAAGAACTCCCTCTTGTAAATTATCACTTCTTGTTATAAACAAATGCAATTTTTATGGAAAAATTTTATATATTCTACTTAGCCAGTTTAAGAAAACGTTAAATGAAGATTAGGGTAATTCAGTTTGGAATTTTTTCAATTTTGTATGTAAATAATATTCAAGCCAAATTAAAAGTATATTCATATATGTTAAGACTTTTGCCCATTAATTACATAGAATCCCGGAGTGTCTTCTGAATTCAGTAAGATGAAATTCATTATAATGTCTGCATGCTTCCCTATAATATAGTATTTAAACTGTTATCAGTACACGGACTAATAATTTCTACAGTCAGATATTGCATCAGAAATCTCATCTCACTAAACTAATAAAGAAATTGATAGAGCAGTTAATTATGTTGCTGAAAATTACACCACATGCAACAAAGTGTGAGTTATTACTATCAATGGCTCATTGCATTCATTTCCTATATGACAATTAGCATTGAGCGAATCAAAGTTAATAAGGTGGAATTGAATCCGAATTTCAGGAAAAATTAGATTTGCCGCAAATCCAAATTTCCTGAAATTGCGATAAAAAAACCCATGCTTACTTCATCCATTTCAGTGAGAAAAAGCCGATGCTCATATCTTGATTTAAGAAAATGCGGTAATTCTCTCGTGAGCTGACTTGTGATGTCACCACATCATTATGCTGGGTGGGAGCGGTGACATCATCAGTATGACATCACCGCGCCCGCCCAGTGTGAAGATGTAATTACTTCAGTGCGCACCCCAATTGACGCGTTTTCTTCAATCAAGATGTCCACTACAGCCTCTCCGTGATTAAATGGATGAGGTAGGTATATATAATATTGTTTTGCCCCGATAGGCCTCCATTCTTACATCAGATGCTGCGATCAGCGTTGAATGCAGCATCTGATGGGTTGAACGACGCAGTCGCTGTTCCCTGTCTTTGCGTCCGCTCCATACAATGGAATGCAATTCGTTATGAAGTAATTTGCAACAAATCGAATTTCTGATGTAAGAATGGAGGCCTTCAGGGGTTAAAAAAAAAAAATCTCATCAGTGAAGAGGCCGTTGCATTCCTCTTGATTGAAGACTACCCCCTGTATCAATGTGCGCTCAGTTACGAAGGTCGCAGCAGCCTGTTCGCGCTCAGATGAGGTGAGTATGTTTTTTTTTTTATGCCATTTCAGGGTAAATTGATTGGTTACCACAAAGCACAAGGAAACTCGGCTTCGCGGAAAATCAAGTTTTCCCTAAAATTCTGATCGAAGTCCACTTCGCATCCTTCGATTGGCTCAACACTAGTGACAATGCTTTATTTAATTTAAGGACAAAAATAGCACTTAGAAGGGTCTTTATGATGAATTGAATAAATGTGGATTTGCCTAATTCTTAAATATTAAAATTTTAAAAATATGTAAATTATGGTGACAAAATTGAGTTACATATTGATACATTCAGAAATAAACTTTAAGAAAAAAAAACATCCTACTGCACTTACACCTAAATGTCTCACTTTTTACTTACTTTTAATGGTTGTTTCATCAGAGACAATCTGAAAAGTGAGGGAATAATCCACCATGGGTTCTACTCTTGGCACCCCTGGCAAACACCTGATTTTTGCCAGGGAAAACCATGTTCAGCCAATAAAGGGGAGGTTGAGATAAACTGACTGCAACATTGAACCAAACCCCATTACCATGCACATGTCTCAACTGAACAGTTTCAGGAAAAATTTAAGAAACCCTTTGGACTTTGGTCTAGCTATATGTATTGATTAAAAAAAAAAAAAACACTGAAAAAGATAAAAAAAAAACATCCTGCACAATGTAATAAATGAATATGCAGATGTTCAAGGCTACAGTTATAGAAGAAAAATCACAGAAAATGCACTTCTATTTTATCTTGAGAGTAGCATTGTTGTGCACTTTTGCCCCGCCTATCCCACAGGGGACCTTGATTAGCTGGTACATATAGGTGTGTGGGCTCTTCCTCTCATTGGTTGCTTATTACGGACAGAGGTAACAAGAAGCAGCACACTATATGTACAGGGTCTGCTCTCCTGAATGTAAATGCCCAATGCCATAGATAGGTTTAAAGTAGGTCTTGCCTGACTGAGACCATCTTGGCGCTTGTAGGCGGGCACAGATGTGTTTTGATCAAAATATATTGACTAAGAGTCTCAGATTTTATCATATCAGAGTGAGGGCATAGTCCATATATATTTTTTGCATCTATTGTTTTAGTGCATTATTTTCTGTGATATGTCTTTATGTATTGATCAATAATAAAATGTGGTCTGATTGTATTTTACTGACATTCTAATGACATCCGAGTAAACATTCAAAGTGCAGGGAGAAAAAGTAAGTGAATCTCTATGATGCTGTCTTCTTCAAAATTTAATCAGCAATAGATCTTTCAGTTAAGGACATTAAATTGTGAAAATGTTGGCTTTACAGGTGCTTTGCCTATTACATAAAATTTCAGAAAGCTTGCTTATTGACAAATTATTATTATTATTAGTTATTATTAAAGCGCCATTTATTCAGTAGCACTGTAAATTATGAAAAGGAGTATGCATATATAATACAGACAATTGCACTAAGCATGAACAAGACAAGTTACAAACTGGTACAGAAGGAAAGAGAGCCCTGCTCGTGAGGACTAACAATCTACATGGTATAGGAGAAGGATACAGTAGGAGAGGTTAAAGCTGGTCATGGCAGTATAGAGGCAGGGCCGGTTCTAGGTGAAATGGGGCCCGGGGGCGAAAAACAATAAGGGGCCCCCCTCCATGTCACGTCATCAATCACCCCCTTTGCGTCACATTATTTCTCCCCCTCTCTATGGCAGCATACAGAAATACAGCGCCCCATACCTCTTACATCCAGTGACATCTCCTTTAATGTAGATGTTCTTTGACCCCGTCTTCTCCTTTCAGACCAGACCGCCATTTTCCATCTCTGCAGTTTGACAACAAAAAAAAAAATCTTAGTTTACTACTTTTCCATCATCCTCCCATCTTCTGGACGAATCATCCTACTACCCCCAATACTGTGCCGCTGTGCTCCCCAATACTATACTGCAGAAACAGATAATACCCCTGATAATACTAGTACCACACAGAGCCCCCATATAAAATACCCCTTCTTTGTGGCCTCAGTAGAAGCCCCCATAGTGCCCCCAATAATGTGCCAGTAAAAGTGCCCAATAATGTGCCAGTAAGAAGTGCCTCCATAGATGCCCCTCAATCATGTGCCAGTAAGAAATGACCCCAATAATGTGCCAGTAAAAAGTGCTGCTTCCAATGATGCCCCCAGCCTCCATGTCACATTTCTCCCCTCAATGTCACATTTAACCTCCTCAATGTCACCCCCCAGCTCCATCCATGTCACGTCATCACCTTCTCCTTTTACATCACCCCTTCATGTCACATTATTTCTTCCCACCCCTCCATAGCAGCATACTCCCCCCTCGAATGGCACATTTCTCCCCTGTATGGGTCAGTGGCAGCAGCACATCACCCCCCCATGGAACATTTCTCCCACTCAATCCTTGCGCCATTGGGCTGGCAGCAGCACATCTCTCCTCCTCCCCTCCCATGGCACATCTCTCCCCCCCATGGCACATTTCTCCCCCCAGCTCCCATGGCACATTTCTTCCCCTCCATGTGCCATGGCCACATGGCAGCAACACATCATCTCCCCCCATGGCCCTCATGGCACATTTCTCCCTCCCTCCATCCCTCCCCATCTCTCCTTCTGTGGCCCCCACCCCCAATGGCACATTTCTCCCCTCCATGGCATGGGCCAGTGACACATGGCAGCAGCAGAGGCAGCTGGGTCACTGGTTGTAGGCTTGTCTGAAGAGGTGAGTTTTCAGGTTTCTTTTGAAAAATTCCACTGTAGGTGAGAGTCTGATATGTTGGGGTAGCGAGTTCCAGAGTATGTGGGATGCATAGGAGAAATCTTGGATCCAATTGTGGGATGCTGGATAGCAAGGTGGCGATGTCTGGACCAGAGAGGTAAATTTGTGTGTCATCAGCATTAAAGTGATAATAAAAGCCATTGGACTCTATGAGCTGTCCCAGGCCGAAAGTGGATATAGAGAAGAGCAGGGGTCCTAGGACAGAGTCTTGTGGGACACCAACAGAAAGGGAATGAGACGAGGAGGTGGTGTGAGAGTGGGAGATGCTAAATGTCCAGTCTGTGAGGTATGACATGATCCAGAAGAGGGGCAGGTCAGTGATGCGAAGAGATGAGAGAGTGCAACAGAAGGGAGTGGTCGACATTGTCAAAGGCAGGGGACAGGTCAAGGAGAAGCAGGAGAGAATAATGTTTTTTGGTTTTGGCTGTTAGCACTGGTGAATTTGGTAAGGAGAAATAATCGGTATCTACCTCAGTGGCCAATCTGTGCTCATAGAGCAGGTGGCCACTTGCAACCAAAATTGAACAATAAATGAAAAAAGGGGGTGCAAAAATCTAAAACGTAACGTTTACTTCATTAATTAAAATAAATCAGTACATGATCAGCGTAAACCAAACAAACAAACATAAATTCACAATTAGTCAGAGCACCAATTTCGGTCCTTGTATGCGGAAGGGCAAAGGGAATGATCAGTATACAATCTGCCCTAGTAAAGCCCTACTTGGCCTGACAGTCCCTGGTCCTACTAACAGTGTCCTACTCCGCAAGGAACAGCACCGTTACCGGATCCTGTCCCTGGAAACACCGTCCCTAGTAAGGTCCTGACAAAAGGCCCAAGTCTCCCGATATAAGCATTAACCTTGCTGCTAAGTGGTACCATGGACCCCTAATTTCATTGATATTGCAAGGGGTCTAAATGGAGCATGGTAACACTTATCATATCCAAATACATTGAATCAATACTTATCGATTGGTAATTCTTTTGGCGTATCAAATTCCATCCCAGTTGATTAGGTCAGCCTGCATGTGCAATCCCGACGCGTTTCAACTCTAGTCAGGCTTATAATGTGGCCCAGAGTCTCTTCAGGGGCATAGGGCCACCATTGGGTATGGTAGTTTAAAAACTCAAGTACGCTCCTCTTGATCTGTAATATAAAAACAAGAGGAGCGACCAATATATAAGGAACATATTCACCCCAAGCGTATGGCGAGGTCAGAACGATAGTATTAATTAAATTACTTACAATAGACCGATGTGACGTATGGTCCCGATCGGTCAAGTGGAGCTCCTACAGGGACCGGTGTGTCCCGTGCGCCCGTTTAGAAGGAGTGCGCTCATCACAGTCACCGCTGTGCCCGTATTTAAAGCTCCCGCGGCTTCAGGCGCTGCGGGGTGACGTAATCACGTGACTGTCAGCGTAGTGACGTCACGCCGTTCGAGAAGGGCGGGCGCATGCGTCCTAGAGCCGACGAATGTCAGTCTGCCAGGAGCTAAGTTCGCATCATCAGAGAGTCACCGCCTCTTGTGAGACGCGACGCACACGCCCCGCCGGTAGTAGATTACTCGAGTATGCCCGGTGGCATGCAGAAGAAACAGGTAAGGAGAAAGAAAATCTTTCTCTTTTACCTATCAAAAGAAGTACAGGGAGTCCAAGCGCTCAACCTGTTTGAGGTAAAGATAGAATATTTAAACAGATCCACACACTCAGACCTATACCTGCCGGGACCTAGAATATCACAAGAGGTCCCGATATTTTTATAGGTAATGAAAAAGGAATCAATTAATATTTTCATTACATTTTAGCCATGTGTCATAGCCTAGAGAATAAGGGAGGATTAACAGGCCACTGTTTGATACAGGGGCAGGGAGGGACAGAAGAGCTCCAGAGGGCGCTATAGGAAACACCCAAACTGTAATTGTTCATTCAGACCTTTCGGGTTTGAGGTGTCCAATTTGAATATCCACCAGCACTCCCTCTGGTGTATCCGTCTGTCCCAATCCCCCCCCCTCACCGGACGAGCTACATGTTCCAACCCCCTAAATTTAACAGAAGATGTCTCTCCACCATGGCAGGCATGTACATGTCTCGCCACAGGGGTATCCTTATTTTTACGGATGTCGCTCAAATGTTCCCCCATTCGCCTCCTAAATTCTCTCCGGGTCTTTCCAACGTACTGCATGCCACATGTGCACAGCAAGACGTACACCACGCCTGTGGTCTTACAATTGATGAAGTCCCGAATGTGGTGGGTGTATCCTGTTTGATCAACAAAGGTCTTACCGGGAGAGATAAATTGGCAAAAGCTACAGTTGCCACATCTGTGACATCCCTTAACGGGAGGTCCTAGCCATGTCGCAGTCTCCGCCTTGGGGGGTGCGAAATGGCTATGGACCAGATGATCTTTTAAATTAGTACTCCTGCGAAAAGTGATAGCAGGTCTCTGAGATGGAAAGACCCGGAGAGAATTTAGGAGGCGAATGGGGGAACATTTGAGCGACATCCGTAAAAATAAGGATACCCCTGTGGCGAGACATGTATATGCCTGCCATGGTGGAGAGACATCTTCTGTTAAATTTAGGGGGTTGGAACATGTAGCTCGTCCGGTGAGGGGGGGGGATTGGGACAGACGGATACTCCAGAGGGAGTGCTGGTGGATATTCAAATTGGACACCTCAAACCCGAAAGGTCTGAATGAACAATTACAGTTTGGGTGTTTCCTATAGCGCCCCTCTGGAGCTCTTCTGTCCCTCCCTGCCCCTGTATCAAACAGTGGCCTGTTAATCCTCCCTTATTCTCTAGGCTATGACACATGGCTAAAATGTAATGAAAATATTAATTGATTCCTTTTTCATTACCTATAAAATATCGGGGACCTCTTGTGATATACTAGGTCCCGGCAGGTATAGGTCTGAGTGTGTGGATCTGTTTAAATATTCTATCTTTACCTCAAACAGGTTGAGCGCTTGGACTCCCTGTACTTCTTTTGATAGGTAAAAGAGAAAGATTTTCTTTCTCCTTACCTGTTTCTTCTGCATGCCACCGGGCATACTCGAGTAATCTACTACCGGCGGGGGCGTGTGCGTCGCGTCTCACAAGAGGCGGTGACTCTCTGATGATGCGAACTTAGCTCCTGGCAGACTGACATTCGTCGGCTCTAGGACGCATGCGCCCGCCCTTCTCGAACGGCGTGACGTCACTACGCTGACAGTCACGTGATTACGTCACCCCGCAGCGCCTGAGCCGCGGGAGCTTTAAATACGGGCACAGCGGTGACTGTGATGAGCGCACTCCTTCTAAACGGGCGCACGGGACACACCGGTCCCTGTAGGAGCTCCACTTGACCGATCGGGACCATACGTCACACCGGTCTATTGTAAGTAATTTAATTAATACTATCGTTCTGACCTCGCCATACGCTTGGGGTGAATATGTTCCTTATATATTGGTCGCTCCTCTTGTTTTTATATTACAGATCAAGAGGAGCGTACTTGAGTTTTTAAACTACCATACCCAATGGTGGCCCTATGCCCCTGAAGAGACTCTGGGCCACATTATAAGCCTGACTAGAGTTGAAACGCGTCGGGATTGCACATGCAGGCTGACCTAATCAACTGGGATGGAATTTGATACGCCAAAAGAATTACCAATCGATAAGTATTGATTCAATGTATTTGGATATGATAAGTGTTACCATGCTCCATTTAGACCTCTTGCAATATCAATGAAATTAGGGGTCCATGGTACCACTTAGCAGCAAGGTTAATGCTTATATCGGGAGACTTGGGCCTTTGTCAGGACCTTACTAGGGACGGTGTTTCCAGGGACAGGATCCGGTAACGGTGCTGTTCCTGCGGAGTAGGACACTGTTAGTAGGACCAGGGACTGTCAGGCCAAGTAGGGCTTTACTAGGGCAGATTGTATACTGATCATTCCCTTTGCCCTCCCGCATACAAGGACCGAAATTGGTGCTCTGACTAATTGTGAATTTATGTTTGTTTGTTTGGTTTACGCTGATCATGTACTGATTTATTTTAATTAATGAAGTAAACGTTACGTTTTAGATTTTTGCACCCCCTTTTTTCATTTATTGAATTTGGTAAGGGCAGTTTCAGTTGCGTGGTGGGGTTGAAAGCCAGATTGCAGCTGGTCAAAGAGGGAGCAGGAGGAGAGGTGAGAGGACAGTTCAGAATGGACATGTTGCTCAAGTAGCTTTTAAGCATATGGAAGAAGTCTAGGTTAATATGAACCATGCCTTGAAGGAAAAACAAAAAACTTTCATAAGAATATATTATAGAGATGCACAAAGCTGGAAAAGCTACAAAAGCATTGCTAAGCTAATGCATGGATGAAGAAAATTCGGGGCTGTTTCTACTCTCTCTAGGAGGCATTGTGTTAAGGTCACTTCAAGAAAAAAACATGCAATTCTGAAAGATAAAGAATCCAAGAGTAACAGTAAAAGATCTATGGAATACTTACAAACTGCCAAAATTTCTGTTCATGTGTTTACTATTACAAAAGCATTGAACAAGAATGGTGTTCATGGAAGGACATCATGAAGGAGGGTGCTGCTAAAAAAAAAAAAAAAAAGATCAGATTTGTAGGAGCAGGGGTGTAGCTAGAAATGACTGGGCCCCACAGCAAAAAAAATGTATGCCCCCCCTCCTGGATCTCCCACCTCCACCCCTTCAAGAGCTCCCACCCAAACACCCCTCCAGGACCTCCCACCCCAAAATCCCCACATCCCTCCCTAGATCCCCCAAATCGTCATCCACAGATCCCCCTAAGTGTCATCCACAGATCCCCCCTTAAATGTCATCCACAGATCCCCCCTTAAATGTCATCCACAGATCCCCCTTAAGTGTTATCCACAGATCCCCCCTTTAGTGTCATCCACAGATTCCCCCTTAAGTGTCATCCACAGATCCCCCTTAAGTGTCATCCACAGATCCCCCCCAAGTGTCATCCAGAGATCCCACCCTCAGTGTCATCCACAGATCCCCCCTTCAGTGTCATCCACAGATCCCCCCTTAAGTGTCATCCACAGATCCCCCTTAAGAGTCATCCAGAGATCCCCCCTCAGTGTCATCCACAGATTCCCCCTTCAGTGTCATCCACAGATCCCCCCTTCAGTGTCATCCACAGATCCCCCCTTCAGTGTCATCCACAGATCTCCTCCCTGCCACTTTCTAGCTAATTTATTCACTGAACTTGCCTCTGTAATTGAAGAGAAGCGCTGTAATCTCACACAGGCGCACTGGCAGAGGCCAGGAAGACGGCGCATGCACCAGTGCGAGATTACGGCACTTCTCTTCAATTACAGAGGCAGGTGCAGTAAATAAATTAGCTAGGAGGTGGCGCTTGGTGGGTAGGAGCGGCGCTGGCGCACCCAGCAAGAGTGTGCTCCTCAGCCGGTGGCCTGGGCCCCCAGTGGTGTAGGGCCCCATAGCCATTGCTATGGCTGCTATAGTGATCTCTCTGCCACTGTGCAGTAGGCCACCTAAGATGTTCTGCAATGCTTCAGGAAAAATGTTCTTACCATGCCTGCCAGTTTATGACCTGTTCCAGTGGACATGGCTGCCAGAACAGGGGCAGACATGGATTTGTGGGGCACTAAGCAAATTTATGTCAGGACAGACAACCAGCACCTGGCAGCAGTTCACTGCCTGTCCACAACTGTACGTCCTTAGAACACATATACAGTTGAAAGTTGTGGTCAGGGGCAGGCTGATTCTAGCTTTTCTGGTGTCTGAGGTGGATTGAAATGGCACCCTCCCATTCCCGTAACAAACTCTAAATTCAACCCCTCCCCTCAGCCCTACTGCTAAAGGCATATTTGAATTGAACATTACATACATCGTTACAAACCTCTTATCTGCAGTGAAGTCTCCTCTAATGTAGAAATTAGCTTTTCTCATCTTCTCAATTGGTCAACCACCTTGACAAATCATTTCAGCCACATCTCTCTCTGTAAAGTTTGCAATACAGACATCTTGGAGCGAACCAAATTGTAAATTAAAATGAGGGGAGCCATGATACTATGACACCCATCATTGGTAATGATTGTTTGGTTATTGGTATATATTGTACTTACCTGTGGATAATTGATTGATGGTTCAGACTGGTAAATTATGATGTCTGGCAGGTGGCTGATCCTGAGGTTCTGATTAGCTGGAGTCTTCATAGGTTGGAGGCTTGCAGCAGCTATAAAAAAAAGAGGACCAACGGTTAGTGCGCATTCACGTAAGTATAAATTTAACGTACAGGTCTACTCTTCTTATCGTCATGGAAGATTTACTTAAGCAATTAATACTCAAAGCCGATTGTGCCTTCTGGACAGTCCCGATGTGTCTGAGGCTGTTCTTCCCTCGGCCGATCCTGCCTGCTGCACAGGCAGCACCGCGAGCCCAGAGATGATCGATCCTCCTTCTGTCACTGGCGCAGTTACTTAGAAGATTCTCCGCCCAGGAAGAGGACTAGGAAGGACTGAAAGGCGTATTCCCCATCCCAGTTTGCTGCCTTTGGACCGGGTAAGAAAACGGCCCCCCAACCTAGAAATGCTGTGCCATCGGCACGCGCTGATAACCGCCACCACCGCTCCAAGGATCCAGCTGCAGCACCACAGCTTACACCAACGGCCGGCCTTCATCCACATCCCCCTGCTGGAGGTGAGTCTATTATCCATGACTTTAACACCACAGCAGGCAACAATCCATTTATGGATGCTCCTAATTCCTTGAACAGAAGTTTCTGTGCATTTCAACAAGGAGCGTTTGTTCAAGGAATTTATGGACTTTATTTCCAAAAAGTCTGAACTATCATTAGCAGGGTCTGTTTTGATTGATCGCCAGAAATGTTTTATTTCTAAGTCAGTTAACCCTTTGAATTTGGGTATACCTTCATCTGCTCCGAAATTGCCCTCTTTTTCACTGGTTAATTCGGAATCTATTAATCCAGTCCCTATGGATCCTGGTTCTGGTATTAAAGAAACTGCTTTTAAAGAGGCCCTGACGTGTCAGATTTCTTCTTTGGGCTTTCATTTGCAACAAAGGAGAAAATCTGGAAGAAAGAATACATTGACATTTTTTCTTTGTTACCATACAATTGTCATGTCACAAAAATGGATTCGGATAAGGACAAAAAAGCTGAAGATGAGAGGAAGAAATTCCCCCAAAAAACATTTTTGAACTGGTTGCAGTCTTTCTGCATATATGTAGCGGTTCTTGTGGAAAAATTCCCCAACTTGTGTTCTGGTCTATTCTTTCACATAAATGCCATCCTGTAGGCTTATAAAAATTTTGGAGGCTCAGGATGGTATCTGTACGATGAATCTTTCAGACAAAAACTATCTATTTATCCTTCCTTAAATTGGGGTTGTAAGGATGTGGGCCTTTGGCTCAATTTAATGCTTCCACAGAAGAACGCTAATTTTCGTCAATTCGCAAATCCCAATTCAAGGAAGGGTATCTGCTTCGCGTTCAACGACAGTGTCTGTAAGTAGCAGTGCAACTGCAAATATCGACATGAGTGTTCTTTTTGGGCTGGATCCCATCCAGTCGCGAAATGCTTAAAAAAACAAGGAATCCATTTTGGTTTCATCAGTAAGGATCAACAATCACTTAAAGTCGGTGACTTCGCTGAATATTCCAAGACTGCTTCTCTGGTTAAAAATCTACCCAAACACCAGGATGGCCAACCTTCTAACTGAGGGTTTTTCTTCAGGTTTCTTCGTTCCTGAGTATCCTGGCCCGGGTTGTTTCCAGGTACAAAACTTGTTATCTGTAAGACAAAATGTTCATATAGTTAGTGAGAACATTGAATCCAAAGTTTTAGCAGGTAGAATAGCTGGCCCCTTTGTTTACCCTACTTTCAAGAATTTCCGTATTTCACCCCTAGGTTTAGTTCCCAAAAAGGAACCCTATTCTTTTAGGTTAATTCATAATCTCTCTTACCCTCCCAAGAAATCTCTTAATGATTCTATTGACAAAAAGAAGGCTTCTGTTAAATATGCTTCCTTTGATTAAGCGTTGCAGCTTTTGCAGCAAGCGGGTCAGGGCGCTTTGCTCGCCAAAGCTGATATAAAGTCTGCCTTTCGCCTTTTACTAATTAATTCCATTGGCTAAAATTCTTTAGGATTTAAATTTCAAGATATGTTTTACTATGACATGACACTCCCCATGGGATTTACCCTCTCTTGTCAGTATTTCGAGGCATTCTCCACTTTTATCCACTGGGTACTCAAGACTCATATCAACGATGGTTTGATTCTTCACTATCTGGACGACTTCATTGGCCAGAGGGACACTAATGCTTGTTCTATTTTATTGAATACATTTTTTGATATAGCATCTTATTTTAAATTCCCTCTGGCTATGGATAGAACTGTATATCCTACAATGGAGTTGAAATTTTTAGGCATTGTTATTAACACCATTGATATGGAATTTCGCATTCCGATGGCAATTTTTTTTTTGCCACGGTCAATATGTTGTCTGTTATGTGTTCTAGGGATAAAACCACACTAAAAAAGCTCCAATGCCAGCTTGGTTCTCTGAACTTTATTTCGATGGTAATTCCCATGGGGAGAGTATTCTCCAAGCGTATGTACGCTGCTACGGCTGATGTTTCTTCTCCTAATGCTCACATTCATCGTACCAAGCCAGTAAAAGACAATTAAGCCTGGAATTCATTTCTGAGCAACTTCAATGGTCATATCATTTGGCATAGAGAATTTGTTAATTCGGATGCCTTGTCCTTATTTAGAGATTGCTGGTTCTCTAGGTTACGGAGCCTTTTATAATAGGCAATATTGATGTCGCGAACATAAAATTTTCCGTTCACGAACGGCGAACGCAGACTTCTGAAAATGTTCGCGAACTGGCGAACCTGGCGAACCGCCATAGACTTCAATAGGCAGGCGAATTTTAAAACCCACAGGGACTCTTTCTGGCCACAGTAGTGATGGAAAAGTTGTTTCAAGGGGACCAACACCTGGACTGTAGCATGCCGGAGGGGGATCCATGGCAAACTCCCATGGAAAATGACGTAGTGGACGCAGAGTCGGGTTTTAATCCATAAAGGCATAGATCACCTAACATTCCTAAATTGTTTCGAATAACGTGCTTTAAAACATCCAGTGTGTGTACAGTATACGATCAGGTATGATGTTGTATCAATCAGGTAGTGTAAGGGTTACACCCGCTTCACAGTGACAGACCTAACTGTGACAGACCAAACTCCCCGTTTAACGCACCGCAAACAACTTCAAACAGTCCATTTGCACAACCGCAAACTTCCCATTTGCACAAGGTTGGATACCAAGCTAGCCATGTCCCGTTCTATGTCTTCACTGACGTCATTGAAGGTCTCTTCCTCGCGCAATGTACTGTGCCACCCTATATGAGTGGTGTGTTCAGTAATCAGTAGTACTATTTTTATCAGTTTAATCCCTGTTACGTCCCCTATCAGGGGACATGTATCGAATAGATTTTAGGAACCGGGAGATGGAAAAAGAAGCTACGGCCTCTTACTTCCAATTTGGAACACTGCGCGTGCGCTGTGCAATTGACTGTGCAACCCTATATGAGTGGTGTGTTACTTAATACTATTCTTATCAGTTTAATCCCTGTTACGTCCCCTATCAGCACTGGGAGTGGGCACACTACAGTCAGTGGAAGTGGGCCTGACACACACTGGCAGGCAACTAACCTTAGATTAAAGTGTAAAAATGAAATGCTTTTTTTTTATGCAAAGTCCTGTGCCACCCGGTATGAGTGGTGGGCACTGGCAGTGGGCACACTACAGTCAGTGGAAGTGGGCCTGACACACACTGGCAGGCAACTAACCTTAGATTAAAGGGTAAAAATGAAATGCCTTTTTTTGATGCAAAGTCCTGTGCCACACGGTTTGAGTGGTGGGCACTGGCAGTGGGCACACTACAGTCTGTGAGCCTGCAGCTCCTCACACACGGGCAGGCCAGGCAACTGCAATATATATATGGAGAAAAAAAAATAAAAGCAGACTAATGTAGCAGCCCTAAAAAGGGCTTTTTGGGGTGCTGCGATGCTGTCCTTACAGCAGATGAGTCTGTGGACACAGAGCACTAGCCTAGCTAACGCTTTCCTTATGAATTCAGAATCATCAGCGCAGCAGCAGCTGCAGTCTCCCTGCTCTCACTAACATGCAGCTTCAGATTGAATCTAAAATGGCTGCCTTTTTATAGTAGGTGGTAAGGTGTGGGAGAGAGGGTTCTGATTGGCTGGAATGTGTCTGCTGACTGTGAGGTACAGGGTCAAAGTTTACTCAATGATGATGTATAGGGGGCGGACTGAACATCGCATATGTTATCCCGCCGCGGCGAACAAGCTATGTTCGCTGGGAACTGTTCGCCGGCGAATAGTTCGGGACATCTCTAATGGGCAATGGTCTGTGGAACTTTAGCCACTAAGTTGGACTCAAAATAAATTTACTAAGAACTTAGTATTCATCGAGTTGTTCCCCGTTTTATTTTCTCTACACATCTGGTTTTTGGAATTTAGTAACAAGCGAATTCTTCTCTACACTGATAATCAGGGAGTGGTTTTCGCTATTAATAGTATGTCATCCAAATCCAAGTTAGTCAATTCTTTAATGCACCAGTTGGTTCTAATATGCCTTAAAAATAACATTTGGCTGAAGGCGAAATTTATTCCCAGGAAATCTAATGTTGTTGCTGACCTTTTATCCCGACAGCGCTTCTGAAAATTTTTCAAAATGGTCCCGCACTCTTCTCGAGTTGGTATTCGTTGCCCTCAGCAATTGTGGAACCTGATTTGATTGATGCCAAGGAATTGATATCTAACTCGGCTGTTAATACTATGAAAGTGTACTCTGCTGCGTGGTTGAAATGGTCGGATTTTTGTAAAATCCGGAACTTTGACGAGCATGAGTATAATAATTCACATTTCACTTCGTTTATTTTATACCTTGTCAGCCTGATTGTTGGTGTCGAGTCCATCAGAAAACATCTGGAAAGGAATTTCCTTTTATTTCAGACTGCGGGGTTTTCCACCTATTATCAGTTCCTTCTTCATCAAGCAGTTGTTGAAGGGCATTCAGAGGAAAGCGGTTCCTTTGGAAAAAACAAGGCCTTTGTCAGTGGATATATTAGGTCGTATTTTGCATTCCCTTACCGGAATTTGCTCTTCGCATTACGAAACTATGCTATTTTCTGCTGCATTTTTTAACCTTTTTTGCAGCTCTGCGGATAAGTGAGGTTGCTTCCAAGAATAAGCATTCTCTCCCTCCTCTTTACATATCTGACATTGCAGTTATTGAATTTCAGCTGAGATTATTTATTAAGAAGTCAAAAACTGACCAATTAGGGAAGGGAAAGTTTTTATCCTTTAACAAATTTTATCTCAACAATATTTGCCCTGTTTACAACATGCAAATGTGGCTCAGAAATAGGTGTCGCCAATCCGAGTTCCTTTTTGTTCACAGTGACGGTACACCACTCACCGTTTACCAATTCAACCATTTGTTTAAATTATCTCTAAGGAGTTTAAATTTGTCGCAGGTCAAATTCTCTCATTCGTTCCGCATTGGAGCTGCAACCTTCGCTTCCCTAATTGGTCTGGATCAAACTTCTATAAAACGTCTGGGAAGATGGGATTCGGAATGTTTTGGACGTTATATTCGTCCTAATTTGATTATTTATTAATTTTAGGTAACCTGAGGATAATATGGATCATAGGAGGCCAGTTGTTAGACCTAGATCTGAGAAGATCGGCAGTTAGAAAGTCTACTTTTTAATTTGGGTTTCCCTGATTACTATCATATATGAATTTTTGAATGGTATTGATGAGCAGGCATATAAACATTTTGAATTGGGATTTACGCCTGGACTATATCATCAGTCAAAGGATGAACTCTCAGATATTGGCCTCAACATACTGATTTCTGACCTTCAGAATATTATTGATAATTTGTTTTAATGTTATTATTGGCTTACGATGCTGTGGGGCCATAATCTTATTGATTATCATTATAATGAGCTTTTAACTAGCGTTGATTTCGTTTTTTTTTAAATACCAGTTTATGCAAATTTGTATGAGAATTAGTTATATGCAAATTTTCGCAACATGATTTTCTTGATTGCAAAAATTGCATACAATTTGCATAACATTCGCATAAACTGGTATTTAAAAAATACTTTTTAAATATCAGTTTATGCGAATTTTTATGTAAATTTTATGCAAATGTTTATATGCGAATTTTCGCAATCAAGAAAATAATGACTGGAGATTACGAATTCGTGAATTTTCGAATATATGGCGAATATTCGCCCAAATATTCGCGAAATATCACGAATTCGACTATTGCCCCTGCCGCTCATCACTACTTTTAACCTGGTAAGAATCATGGCCAAATATATATCCCAACACATTGAGAAGTTATTAATAAATTTGACTATTCTTCAAGATAATTTATGTTGTCGGGTGTTTTTCTTATTGTATGAAGGATATAGTGTCATGGAGCGAACCAAATTGTAAATTACAATGAGGGGAGCCATGATACCATGACACCCATCATTGGTAATGATTGTTTGGTTATTGGTATATATTGTACTTACCTGTGGATAATTGATTGATGGTTCAGACTGGTAAATTATAATGTCTGGCAGGTGGCTGATCCTGAGGTTCTGATCGGCTGGAGTCTTTATCGGTTGGAGGCTTGCAGCGGCTATAAAAGAAGAGGACCAACGGTTAGTGCCTATTCACGTAAGTATAAATGTAACGCTCCTTCCCACCCCCACCCCCTTCTTGTTTTATTTTGTTTTATTGCATCCCCCTTTTGTCGCTTTGCTTATGCAGGGGTAAAGTCACTCTTCGAGTGAACTGTTTTTATTTATTTAATTGTTATGTTACAATCTTATTCATTATCATTATAATGAGCTTTTAACCTGGCAAGCATCGCGGGCAAATATTTATCCCAACACATTGAGAAGTTAATAATAAATTTGACTATTCTTCAAGATAATTTATGTTGTCGGGTTTTTTTCTTATTGTATGAAGGATATAGTATCATAGGTTCCTCACTTTTCCTTTATCCTCCTTCTCTTGAAGTCACAACATTGCTATCCTCCTGCTACCCCCAATAATGTGCCCTTTGTGCTCCCTAATGCCCACAAATACTATACTTATGAAATAACAGTGCTATACAGATAATCCCCAAAGTGCTATCAGAAATTCCACCAATAGTAATACTTCTCATTAGTAATAGTGTCCCCAGTAGTGTCCCATTAGTAGCAACGACCTATATTGTGCACAATAATAATAATGTCCATACAGTACCCCCAGTAGTAATAATGCAGTTATAATGTCCCTTATAGGGTCCCCAGTATTTATAACGGCCCCCCCTTTGATCCCCCCAGTATTTATAATGGCCCCCAGTAGTGCCACCAGAATTTAATGCCCCCAGTATTTATAATGCCTCCAGTAGTGCCACCAGCATTTAAAGGGATTATTCAAGACTATAACAGACCTCCCAAAGTGGCCCGACCCATGGTGGTGATCATACTTATCTGGTCCCCGCTGCTGGGTAGAGTCTCCATCACTCTATTCCTGAGAGAAGGAGAGAACGTCAGCAGCCTGCAATTGGCTCAACGGTCACAGGCCCCCCTCCCTTCATCAGCAGGATATTGATTTCAGTGCAGCCAGGAGATGAAGAGCTGGCCGTTAAGCGATGAAGACTGAACCTAGCTGTGGGGACCAGTTAAGTATGATCACCACTAGAGATGAGCGAATCGAAGTTGATGAACTGAAATTCGATCTGAATTCGATCAGTTTGAGGACTCTGAAAACTGAATTACAACCGAGACATCCTATGTAGTCACTTGGCCGCTGCCTATGTGCGCCATCGCCCATCCTCACGCAGGTCTGCCTGGGGGGGGCCCTCTGCACTCACGTTCCACTGCCATGGCTGCTGGGGGGGGGGGCAGCAGTTTGGCATCAGAGCGGGTTTTTAGTATGGTGGGGGGCCATAGTCACCCCAAGGAGAACTCACCTGTCCACCCAAAATGTGGAGAAAGTGACATTTGTTAAGACGAATTAGGCGTCGATCAGCCAGGATGTTCAAACACCAGTGCCTTATGCATCAGACTAGATCAACGAAAGTGCAACACCTACACTTTGACAAAAGAGGCCCGTTTCTTCTGGCTACCTTCTTCAGCTACTATTCTGATGCTGCCACCCACCTGATGCCAGGTGCTTCTATTGCCAACCACCATCTTCAGCTGGTACTGGTATTGCCCCACATTTGTCACTGTGCCACTCTTTGGTCCCCTCATGCTGCTGCTAAATCAACTCTATGTGTCTGGGCCACTCTATGGTTCCTCATGCTGCTGCCACCTCACCACTCTGTGGTCTTCTCATACTGCTGCTACCTCTACACTATGTCACTGGGTCACTCTCTGGTCTCCTCATGCTGCTGCCATATCACTGCTCTGTGGTCTCCTCATGCTGCTGCCACCTCCCCACTCTGTCACTGGGCCACTCTGTGGTCTCCTCTTGCTGCTGCTACCTTAACACTATGTCACTGGGCCCCTCTGTGGTCTCCTCATGCTGCTGCTACCTTAACACTATGTCCCTGGGCCACTCTGTGGCCTAATCATGATCCTGCGAACTCCCAACTCTTTCACTGGGCCACTCTGTGGTCTCCTCATGCTGCTGCTACCTCAACACTATGTTACTGGGCCACTCTGTGGTCTCCTCATGCTGCTGACAGCTCCCCACTCTGTCACTGGGCCTCTCTGTGGTCTCCTCATGCTGCTGACAGCTCCCCACTCTGTCACTGGGCCACTCTGTTGTCTTCTCATGCTGCTGCTACCTCAACACCATGTCACTGGGTTACTCTTTGGTCTCCTCATGTTGCTGCCACATCACTACTCTGTTGTCTCCCCATGCTGCTGACAGCTCACCATTCTGTCACTGGGCCACTCTGTTGTCTTCTCATGCTGCTGCTACCTTAACACTATGTCACTGGGTCACTCTTTGGTCTCCTCATGCTGCTGCCACATCACTACTCTGTGGTCTCCTCATGCTGCTGATACCTCAACACTATGTCACTAGGCAACATGGTGGTCTCCTCATGCTGCTGCCAACTCCCCACTCCAATGGGCCTCTCTGTGGTCTTCGCATGCTGCTGACACCTCCCCACTCTGTCACTGGGCCACTCTGTTGTCTCCTCATGTCGCTGCTACCTCAACACTATGTCACTGGGCCCCTCTGTGGTCTCCTCATGCTGCTGATACCTCATCACTATGTCACTGGGCAACTTTGTGGTCTCCTCATGCTGCTGCCACCTCCCCACTCTGTCACTTGGCCAATCTGTTGTCTCCTCATGCTGCTGACACATCACTACTCAGTGGTCTCCTCATGCTGCTGCCACTTCCCCATTCTGTCACTGGGTCTCTCTGTGGTCTCCTCATGCTGCTGCCACTTTCCCACTCTGTCACTGGGTCACTCTGTTGTCTCCTCATGCTGCTGCCTCATCACTACTCTGTGGTCTCTTCATGCTGTTGCCACCTTAACACAGTCACAGGGCCACTCTGTAGTATCCTAATGCTGCAGCCACATCACTGCTCTGTGGTCTCCTAATGCTGCTGCCACCTCAACACTATGTCACTGGGCCACTCTGTTTTCTTCTACTACTGCTGCCACATCACTGATCTGTGGTCTCCAAATGCTGCTGCCACCTCAACACTATGTCACTGGGCCACTCTGTTTTCTTCTACTACTGCTGCCACATCACTACTCTGTGGTCTCCTTATGCTGCTGACACATTAATACTATGTCACTAGGCCACTCTGTGGCCTCCACATGATCCTGCCAACTCCCCACTCTTTCACTGGGCCACTTTGTGGTCATCTCATGCTAATGCTACCTAAACACTATGTCACTGGGCCACTCTTTGGTCTCCTCATGCTGCTACCACATCACTACTCTGTGGTCTCCTCATGCTGTTGCCACCTTTACACTGTCACTGGGCCACTCTGTAGTCTCCTCATGCTGCAGCCACATCACTGCTCTGTGGTCTCCTCATGCTGCTGCCACGACAACACTATGTCACTGGGCCACTCTGTGGTCTCGTCATGCTGCTTCCACCTCCCCACTCTGTCACTGGGCCACTCTGTTTTCTTCTACTACTGCTGCCACATCACTACTCTGTGGTCTCCTTGTGCTGCTGCCACATTAATACTATGTCACTAGGCCACTCTGTGGCCTCCACATGATCCTGCCAACTCCCCACTCTTTCACTGGGCCCCTCTGTGGTCATCTCATGATGCTGCCACCTCCCCACTCTGTTACTGGGCCACACTGTGGTGTCCTTATGCTACTGCTACCTTAACACGATGTCACTGGGCCCCTCTGGGGTCTCCTCATGCTACTTATACCTCAACACTATGTCACTGGGCAAGATTGTGGTCTCCTCATGCTGCTGCCACCTCCCCACTCTGTCACTTGGCCTCTCTGTTGTCTCCTCATGCTGCTGCTACCTCAACACTATGTCACTGGGCCACACTTTGGTTTCCTCATTCTGCTGCTACATCACTACTCTGTGGTCTCCTCATGATGCTGCCACCTCCCCACTCTGTTATTGGGTCACTCTGTGGTCTCCTCGTGCTGCTGCTACCTCAACACTATATCACTCGGTCCCTCTGTGGTCTCCTCATGCTGCTGATACCTCCCCACTCTGTCAATGGGCCAATCTGTTGTCTCTGCTGCTGCCACATCACTACTCTGTGTTCTCCTTCTGCTGCTACCACCTCAACACCATATAACTGGGCCACTCTGTGGTCTTCTCATGCTGGTGATACCTCAACACTTTGTCACTGGGCAACTTTGTGGTCTCCTCATGCTGCTGCCACCTCCCCACTCTGTCACTGGGCCTCTCTGTGGTCTTCTCATGCTGCTGATACCTCAACACTATGTCATTGTGCAACATTGTGGTCTCCTCATGATGCTTCCACCTCCCCACTCTGTCACTGGGCCTCTCTGTGGTCTTGTAAAGAGAATATAGTCCAGAGACCGCGCTGAAGGAGAGCGATGTGTATGGATCGTGATGAAATGTTGTTTCCTCAAATAGCTGATGATAACGCCATTGGTCAACCGCACTTGGACACCAGAGATGGACTTGCTAGACACAAAAAAACACACAATTGCGCAGAACACCCCAGGTAAGTAGCAAAAATGAATTTTAATGTACTCACAAGATAAGTGCGTATAGTCGCACATCAAAATCGCACATAAAAAGATCGTGTCTGTCGCGATGAACGCTGCTGCCCTAGCAAAATGATTTAACGTACCACAGATAGTGCATAGTCGCACATCAAATCGCACATAAAGATCGTGTCTAATGCCATGAACGCTGCTGCCCTAGGGCAGCAGCGTTCATCGTGACAGACACGATCTTTTTATGTGCGATTTTGATGTGCGACTATACGCACTTATCTTGTGAGTACATTAAAATTCATTTTTGCTACTTACCTGGGGTGTTCTGCGCAATTGTGTGTTTTTTTGTGTCTAGCAAGTCCATCTCTGGTGTCCAAGTGCGGTTGACCAATGGCGTTATCATCAGCTATTTGAGGAAACAACATTTCATCACGATCCATACACATCGCTCTCCTTCAGCGCGGTCTCTGGACTATATTCTCTTTACATGAACTGAAAAGGAGTAAAGGACTGACTCCAGTACCCCGGCGACTGCTGCTTCAAGAAAACGCAAGTGTCACAGGAACTCTTTTATTCACACTCTCTGTGGTCTACTTATGCTGCTGACAGCTCCCCACTCTGTCACTGGGCCTCACTGGGCTCTCCCCATGCTGCTGCGACCTCCCCACTCTGTCTCTGGGCCTTTCTGTGGTCTCCTCATGCTGCTGACACCTCAACACTATGTCACTGGGTCCCTCTGTGGTCTCCTCATGCTGCTGATACCTCAACACTATGTCACTGGGCAACTTTGTGGTCTCCTCATGCTGCTGCCACCTCCCCACTCTGTCACTGGGCCATTCTGTTGTCTCATCATGCTGCTGCCACATCACTACTCTGTGTTGTCCTCATGATGCTGCCACCTCCCCACTATTTCACTGGGCCCCTCTGTGGTGTCCTCATGCTGCTGCTACATCATTACTCGGTGGTCTTCTCATGCTGATGCCACCTCCCCACTCCTTCACTGGGTCACTCTGTGGTATTCTCATGCTGTTTCTACCTCAACAATATGTCACTGGGTCGCTCTCTGTGGTCTCCTCATGCTCCTGCCATATCACTGCTCTGTGGTCTCCTCATGCTGCTGCCACCAGAACACTATGTAACCTTTCCACTCAGTGGTCTCCTCATGCTGCTGCCACCTCCCCACTCTGTCAATGGGCCATTCTATGGTCTCCCCATGCTGCTGACACCTCACTACTCTGTGGTCTCCTTATGCTGCTGCCACCTCAACACTATGTTACTGGGCCACTCTGTGGCCTCCTCATGATCCTGCCAACTACCCACTCTTTCACTGGGCCACTCTGTGGTCTCCTCATGCTGCTGCTACCTCAACACTATGTCACTGGGCCACTCTGTGGTCTCATCATGCTGCTTTCAAATCACTACTTTGTGGTCTCTTCATGATGATGGTACCTCCACCACTCTGTTACTGGGCCACTCTGTGGTCTCCGCATGTTGCTGCTACCTTAACACTATGTCACTGGGCCCCTCTGTGGTCTCCTCATGCTGCTTATACCTCAACACTATGTTACTGGCCAACATTGTGGTCTCCTCATGATGCTGCCACCTCCCCACTCTGTCACTGGGCCTCTCTAGGGTCTCCTCATGCTGCTGACAGCTCCCCACTCTGTCACTGGGCCTCTCTGTGGTCTACTTATGCTGCTGACAGCTCCCCACTCTGTCACTGGGCCACTCTGTGGTCTAGTCATGCTGCTTCCACCTCCCCACTCTGTCACTGGGCCACACTGTGGTCTCCTCATGCTGCTGATACCTCAACACTATGTCACTGGGCAACATTGTGGTCTTCTCATGCTGCTGCCACCTCCCACTCTGTCACAAGGCCTCACTGGGCTCTCCCCATGCTGCTGCGACCTCCCCACTCTGTCTCTGGGCCTTTCTGTGGTCTCCTCATGCTGCTGACACCTCCCCACTCTGTCACTGGGCCACTCTGTTGTCTCCTCATGGTGCTGCAACCTCAACACTATGTCACTGGGCCACTCTTTGGTCTTCTCGTGCTGCTGCCACATCACTACTCTGTGGTCTCCTCATGATGCTGCCACCTCCCCACTCTATTACTGGGCCACTCTGTGGTCTCCGCATGCTGCTGCTACATCAACACTATGTCACTGGACCCCTCTGTGGTCTCCTCATGCTGCTGATACCTCAACACTATGTCACTGGGCAACTTTGTGGTCTCCTCATGCTGCTGCCACCTCCCCACTCTGTCACTGGGCCAATCTGTTGTCTCCTCATGCTGCTGACACATCACTATGCTGTGGTCTCCTCATGATGCTGCCACCTCCCCGCTCTGTTACTGGGCCACTCTGTGGTCTCCTCCTGCTGCTGATACATTAACACTATGTCACTGGGTAACTCTGTGGTCTCCTCATGCTTCTGCCACCTCCCTACTCTTTCACTGGGCCACTCTGAGGTCTCCTCATGCTGCTGCCTCATCACTACCCTGTGGTCTCCTCATGTTTTTGCCACCTTAACACTGTCACTGGGCCATTCTGTGGTCTCCTTATGCTGCTGCCACATCACTGCTCTGTGGTCTCCTCATGCTGCCGCCACCTCAACACTCTGTCACTGGGTCTCTCTGTGGTCTACTCATGCTGCTGCCACCTTCCCACTCTGTCACCGGGCCACTCTGCGGTCTCCTCATGCTGCTGCCTCATCACTACCCTGTAGTCTTCTCATGCTGTTGCCACCTTAACACTGTCACAGGGCCACTCTGTGGTCTCCTCATGCTGCTACTACCTCAACACTATGTCATTGGGCCCCTCTGTGGTCTCCTCATGCTGCTGATACCTCAACACTATGTCACTGAGAAACTTTGTGGTCTCCTCATGCTGCTGCCACCTCCCCACTCTGTCACTAGGCCTCTCTGTGGTCTCCTCATGCTGCTGACACCTCCCCACTCTTTCACTGGGCCACTCTGTTGTCTCCTCATGCTGCTGCTACCTCAACACTATGTCACTGGGCCACTCTTTGATCTCCTCATGCTACTGCCACATCACTACTCTGTGGTTCCCTCATGATGCTGCGACCTCCCCACTCTGTCACTGGGCCACTCTGTGGTCTCCTCATGCTGCTGCTACCTCAACACTATGTCATTGGGCCCATCTGTGGTCTCCTCATGCTGCTGATACCTCAACACTATGTCACTGGGAAACTTTGTGGTCTCCTCATGATGCTTTCACCTCCCTGCTCTGTTACTGGGCCTCTCTGTGGTCTCCTCCTGCTGCTGCCACCTCCCCAATCTGTCACTGGGCCACTCTGTGGTCTCCTCATGCTGCTGCCTCATCACTACTCTGTGGTTTCCTCATGCTGTTGCCACCTTAACACTGTCACTGGGCCACTCTGTGGTCTTCTCATGCTGCTGCCACATCACTGCTCTGTGGTCTACTCATGCTGCTGCCACCCCAACACTATGTCCCTAGGCCACTCTGTGGTCTTGTCATGCTGCTTCTACCTCCCCACTCTGTCACTGGGCCACTCTGTTTTCTCCTACTACTGCTTCCACATCACTACTCTGTGGTCTCCTTATGCTGCTGCCACCTCAACACTATGCCACTGAGCCACTCTGTGGTCTCCTGATGATGCTGCCAACTCCCCACTTTTTCACTGGGCCACTCTGTGGTCTCCTCTTGCTGCTGCCACCTAACCGTTTTGTGATTGAGCCACTCTGTGAACTTCTCTTGCCGTTTCCACCCTCCCTACTTCATGACTGGGTCACTATTTTGCCTTTTCGGCCTGATTGACATCATCTTTTATTTGACCCTTTTTCTAAACTTTCAGAAGGAAGGAAAAATGAGACCTACAACGGATTCTGTCTATTTAACAACTGTAAGGCCTATATGACATCGTCCCTTCAGAATTGTCTTATGATTTGGCAGCCAAAAGCCGGAGTGGGTAAAAAACACAGAAGACATGCAAATATTCCATTCACGTGTCACCTCTGTTTTGGATCCACTCCTCTTGTTTTTTTTTGGCTTTAGCAATACTGATGGATTGCTGACCAAATGCTGAAGGTGGATGCTAAATAGACAGGATTAGTTTTTTTGGGGGTAATTGTTCTGACGGATCAGAGGAAGGGCAAAATAATCAGCGACATCAACACAAACTTACAGCTGACACTTTCTACACTCTGTCAGCGGAGCTGTTCTTACAAGCATTTAATAGAACAGGTTCTATAGACATCTATGTGTAATCAGCTGACGACGATGTAAAAAGAGTGTGCTTTTTCTTGACTCTAACATCTAATTGTAAGGCTGAGTTCACACTTGAGTAAGTTGGTCAGTTTTTGTCCCGTAACTGCCCTATGCGTGTTACTGCAAGGCACAGTGTTCTACATCACTATACAGGCTCTGTGCAGACAGGAAATAGCTGTTTTTTAATGTGATTCGCCACATATGAATTCCGATGGAAACAAATTTTTTCAGAAAATTCGGCTAACCGACCAAATCGGATGTTTGAGAAATATACTCATCTCTAATCACCACCACAGGTCAGCCACTCTGGGAGGTCTTTTATAGTCTTGGATAATGCATTTAATGCCTCCAGTATTTATAATGGCCTCCCTGTAGTGCCACCATTGTTTAAAGCCCCCTGTTTTTTTTAATGCCTCCAGTAGTGCCACCAGCATTTAAAGGGGTTATCTAAGACTATAACAGACCTCCCAAAGTGGCTGATCCATTATAGTCATATTTCCCTGGACTTGCAGCTGGTTTTGGTCTCCATAGCTCTACGGCTGGCTCTTCATCTATCATGCAAGGGGAGCAGGTAAACGGCCAGCAATTGGCCACAGCTGTCATGTGCTTCCTCCCTCTTTTCTCTGTCAACAGGATGTTGATTTCAGCACAGCCAGGAGAAAAATATCCAGCCTTGGAGTGATAGAGACCAAACCCAGGTAAGTATGATAATCACTGTGGGTCGGACACTGTGGGAGGTCTGTATTAGTCTTGGATAATGCCTTTAATGCCCCCCAGTGTTTATAACGTCCCAGTGGCACTACGAGTAATTCATTCCTCCAGTATTTATAATGGTCCCCTGTAGTGCACCCATTATTTATAATGACCCCCTGTAGAGCAGCCAGTATTAATTATACCCTAAGAATTTTATAATTCCTCATGGGCATTGTTAGGGTCTCAAAAGATCTGGGCCGCAATCCAAAATGCTTTTGTGCTAAATTCTTGAACCAACTATCCTCCACCCCTAGCATTTATTTAAGAAGCTTACTTGACTATACAGCACTACATACTTGTTATATCCAGTCGCTTACAGGTCACATCTACTGTGATGTAGATGTTCTCTTTTCAGCCATGAAGCCACGTCCCCTCTCTGCAGTTTGACACAAAGACAGGTTCTTCAATTTTCTATCATCCTCCCACCCTGGTGCCCCAACAGTGTTATCCTGCTGCTACCCCCAAACAGGGATGTAACTACTATAGCGGCAGACCATGCAACTGCTACGGGGCCCAGGGCGAGAGGGGGCCCAGTCTTAATTGGGATTATCTCCTCTTCTACTGGAGGTGAAAACTTGGTCAGGACTCTACCATCTAAAGGTACAACTTTAAGCAAATGATGCAGTGGAAAAATGGCCCAAGGGTCATTGAAAGGGGTTTAAACAGAAACCCTTCTGTCCTGTCGGGGGTGGGGGATTAGCACATTGCAGGAAGTGACATTAAATATAAGAGATGACACAGGATCACACATTAAAGATAGTGGGGATCCAAAAGGTAATGGCACTCCAGGTTATTACATTCCCCGGCACTTAAGAGGCAAGCCGTCCTCGGCTTGTGCTTAGGGTATACACAATATATAAATACCAACTCTTATGCCCTCATGGTACCAAATAAATATAAGGTGCTGCAATAAGACATAGATTACAATCCGATATAGAGGCAGCAACAGCTACCAAAAGGACTCTCTGCCCGTAAGATTAGGGTGTCCGTTAACAGTCTCCCTCTCAGATTGAACCAAACATTGTGCACAAAGCGCTCATTCCTGACTTTACTCTGTGTATTCTGGCCATGAACATTAAAGAAACCAAAGAAAGCGCAAGGGTGTCTTTACTCTGTAGTCCCACCACTATGCAATGAAACAAAACCACAAACAGAAGGGTGGCTTTATCCTGTATTCCCTTCTAACAACAGGCCTAATTATGCTTGATGCTTCGTCACCTTGATTAATGAAACGGGTAGCTAAACATTTTTCCTTAAGGCGGTGCTCAAGGCCTTAGGACACACTCAACCTTGGCTAAACACAAGGTGCAACTAGGAGGAGGAGCCGGTATTCTCCCTTCTCTTCATTGAGGAATTTTTCCTCAAAACACACATTAGCAGCAGCAGGTCACCCTTGGAACATAACCACTTGGTCTAGAACCATTAGTTTCACATGTACTCAGCTTAAGCACATAACCACATGGTTTAGAACCCTTAGTTCAAATTGTACTCAGAGGCAATCGATAATGAGCAATACAAGATAGGACGTGCTTGGAATGTACCAGACGCACTCAGAGGCAGTCCATAATACTAAGCAATACATAAAGTGCTTACTGTCTGGTAATCTGAAAAAGTGCAAACATAGTCCATACAATAGTGCATTTACAATCACATTGTGGTACCTGAAAGAGAAATACACAATGTGCACAATACTTGAACATTGCTGAAAATGTAAACCATTAGTGCAAATTTTAATAAGACACACTTTTAATAATGGAAAATAGTGCAATAAGTCAATAGAGTCACTTTAGAGCAGACATGTCCAAACTGCGGCCCTCCAGCAGTTGCAAAACTACAACTCCTAGCATGCATGGATAGCCTACAGCTATTAGGGCATGCTGGGAGTTGTAGTTTTGCAACAGCTGGAGGGCCGCAGTTTGGACGTGCCTGCTTTAGAGTCTCTTCTTCTGTTCCGGAAGATAAAGTTCATTACACTGTCACTTTAAGTGCAATAAGAGTTTCTTGTAATCCAAGGTAAACAAGTAATTTTAATCCACAAGGCACATAGTCATTTGTAAACCACATAGGTATAAACGGCATTTGTAATCCACATCGATATAAACAGTATTGGTAATCCACATGGGTATTAAAGTAGCAGCACACGTCATGAGAACCCTAAGCAGAGGCTGCCAAATAACCTGATAAGGTGGGAAAAGAAAGGAAACGGTAGGTGGTGCTGTTGAGCGCAACTTGGATATAATCAGCACTGGGGGGAGTCCTTACTAACATACCCATCCGGGTAAGGACATAAAAGGGGCAACCTGTAAAAGAAAGACATGAAAACAATGCCAAAAGGTTCTCACCCTTCAGGAGTAGTCCAAGCTGTCACTACCAAAGTCAATGTTCTTTAAATGATGATTCAAGGAAAGCAGCTCTTTAGAGGAATGACTGGACGCCCTCTTCACTGCTGGAGCTGCTAAAGGTGATTAAGGGCTTCTCCTTTCTGGTATAATCTGTCCAGGCGGCAGCTGTAGAGCACCACTGCCTGTGGCAGAGCCAGTCAATGGCCGGGTGGACACACTTTTCATGCACAAAGCCACTCTCTGCTTACAGCACCTCCGGCTGTATAGGCGCTGGCGGACCATCCTCTGTGGCTATGGTCATCTTCCAGGGCAGCTGGTAGGTTCCCCTGGGCTTGAAAGTGTCGACAAAGGTAGAGACACAGCCCACCTGACATGTAGGTGGCGGTGGTAGCCCCGCTAAGAGAGGCTCTGGCTTCGATTTAGGTAGTTCGTTCCCGGTAGCAGATCGCTCTTGATATGTTTGAACCCCGCTTTCCTCTTCCTGCGGGCAACTCAGCTGTCATTTTGCGATCCGCCATGCTGGCTAAAACTGGAGTAGAAGGAGGAGCTCTAGAGGCGGAGCTTCCCATCTCCCTTGTCACTCAATAGTCTTGCTCCCTGTAGGCTGGGCTAAGTTTTCGCGCTTCAGCAAGGGATCGTTTCTTCAGTTTTGCGCCTCTGGGCATGAAGAAGATGCTGCGCCATAGCAAGTAAAAATAACGAATTAACTCTTCGTGCGCTGGCACGCAGCGTTTTGAGTCGGTCGCTCCACAACAAAGTCATCAAATCCAATATGCTAATAAAGCTAGTTGGCACACAATTTTGTTGTTTGACTCCTTAGAAGCACACAGCTTTTAACGTTTCACGTATCCTGTTCATGACGCAAATTGATGCAACTGGCCCACTACGCACACCTGGTGTATCCCTTGCCTCTTAGGAGGGTTCTACGAAATATGTCCCTCTTATAAAGAAAGTAATTGTGACACCAGCTGCGGTTAAGCAGCGAGGACTTGGAGTCCCCTTTGTAGATGGTAATGTTAGTACCCAGGGGTAGGATTGCCAGAGTGGTAAAGGGCGTACTACAGTCTCTGAAGATGTTATATACACATGTTACGGTGTTCCTACATGGATATGGTTGGATCCCAGACATGATTTGGTCTGAAGCAGTGCAAAAAGGGTAGTTGAACTTGGATGATGGATAGGTAGAATAAATGTCCAGACTTTGTAGTAATGTTGAACACAGCTTAACTTGGCATAAACGGCAATCCAAACAGTTTCCAAACTTTATCTTGGTCATCATTAGGTATTGGCATATTCTGTGGCAGGCAAATGCTTCTGCAACACTCTTAGCCCTGCTATGCTTGGCTGGGTAAATAGGAAACTCTTCCTCTTATGCTGGGACTTAGCTGTCTGCAGTCTGCCTCTTACTTTAATCCTAGGAACTTCTTGTCCTGGCATCAAGCTCGGTTAGCTTGGGAGTCAATGCAAGCCAAGGAGGGGACAAGCAACCATCTAGACTTCAGAGGAAAGCTTCTGGGGCCTAGCAGAGCAGGTAGTGCTCTGCTAGCCAACACACAAACTTTCCCCAGGAAGGGGTAGGCTAGACTGACCTTGACTAACTAAACTCCTCCCTCTCTAAAGAGGGCTGGTAAAGAACTAGAAGGTTCCTTTCCAGAGAAACTATGTCTGATCAGATTTGCTGCCACCTGCTGGTAAGCAGGCACATTACATATAAAACATTACATTTGCAAGGAAATGCATATACACATTGCAGGAAGTGACATTAAATATGAGAGATGACACAGGATCACACATTAAAGATAGTGGGGGTCCAAAAGGAGGTGGTATTGGCACTCCAGGTCATTACACATGTCTAAAGGCAGACATACCATATCTGCAACCAGTTCAGCTGCACAAGGACCCAATAGGGGCTACCTTTAAAGCATTTAGCAACATCCTACAGCCTTTAGGGTAACTGTCATATTTTTTTTTATTTGCTAGTTTATTAGAGCTAGGCATGTATATCTGACTTAGTCTGTCAATGATTGTCAAAAGATCTGTAATTACCTTATAATAACAGCTTTCATTAATGTCATCTGTCCCTTTGCACTGCTCCCTTAAAAGTCCATTGCTAGGGCTTGTCTGTCTTCCTTTTAGTATAAACAGAAGACAGAGGGGTGGTCCTTCACACTGCATGGCTGCATTAGGCTTCAGAGTGAGGAGGCGTGTCTCTTAGTAATCCAATCTGATTTGCTAGCAGGGAGCTGCTAGCTACAGAAAGTGTGTATGGGAAGTGAGGGAAAGCAGTTTTGGCCTCAGAGAACTGGCGGAGGAGCCATCTTGAGATAGTCCTCATATTGTAAATGTTTAAACAACTGTAATGAAGGGAAAAGCTCAAGGAAAACAGTGGTATGTGAAGAAACTAAAGATTGCTTTATGTATAATGATGCAGCAGTAGCATGTGCTAAAATTGATTTTTTGATGAAAACATGACAGATACCCTTTAATATGGCATACAGTGGGCTATACGAATATTTATGTATTCTTAGAGAGACTTAAGGGGTCTACTCTATGATGAGCTTTTAGACATTAAAGGACCCCATATACGGTTATTGCAAAGTGATCTGCTGCTGTGTCTGGTCATGAACCCCTGGTCTTGAACACTGCATTTCTGAGGTACCAAGGGATAGAACTATCATTTTCTGGCCCTCTGATACTTTAGTGGTCCTATTATCTCTTGCAGTTGTACTCATATAGATGGTAGGCCTAAATGAAAGGTTTTTATCTTGTCATCCCGTTTAATCATGTCAGTTTTTATAACCATACATCATTACATACTGTACCAGATTTCTTTCTACTGCCTCTCATTCTGCCACTGTCAGCTCTCAAGCTGCGCTGAAATATACTGTCCAGATTGCTGTGCTGACATAATGGAGAGGACTGGGTGTGTGCATGGCAGTCCTGACGATGTATTTCAGCACAAGCTTAAATGCTGGCAGCCGGGGAATGGAGGGCAGTACATGAGCTGTCAGTTGATGGGACTGAGAAATGATACTCTCCAAAAAGACCAATTAAAAACACTGGAGGAGACTTATCAAACTAGTATAAAGTAGAACTGGCTTAGTTGCCCATAGCAACCAATCAGATTCCACCTTTCATTTTCCAAAGGAGCTGTGAAAATGGAAAGGTAGAATCTCACTAGTTGCTATGGGCAGCTAAACCAGTTCTACTTTACACCAGTTTGATAAATCTCCCCATCATTTTTTAGCCCAACATGAGTAACACGCAATTATAAAAAAAATGCCCCAAAGCCCTAGCCTTTAAGTAACTCTTTCTTTACATTTCATATAATATATAATAGACTATGTAAATATAACTATATGGTTTGACCATGAAATCACTGCTATGTGAAACTTGCAGCTTTGATACCAGAAACCAACATACATTTTAAAGACCACTTACAAGGGTGAACTGAGGACATGACAGCAGCCTCAATTTAATTTCCTTTTTTATTGCATTGAAACGTATTGCAGACTCAGAAAGCCCTAGAGGGATTATGTAGAGTTTGAGCCCGGTAGTATTCTGGTATGGAGCCAACAACTCAGTCACTACGATGGATAGCTTACACTATGCTTGAGAGCATTTTGAACTCTATTTGGCTGAGGAACTTAAAGATTCTGGAATATCCCCAAGGGATACAGTAAAATGTACCATTGCCTATATTCACAACCCAGAATCTGGGCGAGCAGCCAACAGGAGACTGCAGAGCTTTATGTAGAAATTTTGTAAAGGGACATACATAAAATGGTCTGTAAGGGCTAATGAGGATTATAATAGTAACGAGGACACACATTGCAAAAAACTAGGAGTGATAGCGATATAGTGTTTAGAAACAGTAAGACTTGTTTTATAGTCAAGTGACTTCACAATTAATGATGGTGAAAGCACCTCCATAAATATACAACCCTCTGCCTAATGGAGTTATACGAGGTCTTGTTTACAGTGCCGATAAACAGATTGAAACCATGTAAATTTACATAACAAGGCAAAGAGAATGTAAATGAGCTCTGCACAAGCAGAAATATGGATATATGGAAGCAATAGTATTTCTTTTCCATCTGAATTCTATGAGTCACGCTAAAGAATTGTGTTTTATTCATAATATTTTTCAGCAAGCTATGCTGTCCCTGTGAGACCCTTCTGTTATTTATGTGACTTTGTTTCATAGTAATGGGTATTTAATGTGGTGTTGTTACTAAGGATGGATATTATGTTTGCAGCAAAATCTGAGGGAAAGCAAAGTATGTGGTTAACAATAGGTAGTAGCAAACTTCTTTCTTCTTGAATACTTTCAGTGGTGTTTACATATAATTGCAATATATTGTACAAATGTACAGGCACTTTGCATGCAGGTCCAGGCAGGTAAGAGGTCAAAGAGCAGAAGCTTATCACCATTTTCTCCCCAGCATACTGCAATATCAGAATAAAAGCGGAAAAGTGAATCATTCTGATATCTTGAATTTTCATTTTAAATAAAAGGTCATTTAAATATTAATAAATCTTATTTCAGGGCTCATTCAATTGTATCTTTGGTGTCTGTAACATTCAGAACATACACTTCTGAATTTTTTTTGCATAGAGAAAAAAGGTGAAAATGTCAAAAAAAATTCCATACATGTATTTAAAAAATGCAACAAATATAAAAAAACACCCAATGACAAAATTCTATAATGCTTTGTTGCAGGGCATTTTATATTGTGCTATAGGATTTTTTCCAGTTTTAATGATTACTCTTATAAGTTTAGAGAATAGGACATCATACATTTTTCTAAAATACACATAACTAGACTTTACTCGCAAACCTTTATTATAACCATATGGTAGACTTTCTCAAAAGACAATAAAGGGTCTAATTTAGTCCTGTAGAGTACATTAACAGGAGAGCCAAGTAGAATTGTGACCCTTACACATATCATGTGACCTCTGGCATGTAATATATCTAATAGGTGTATAATAGTTTATTGAAGAGCCAAACATAATATTATATGTTATGTCTGTAAGTGTGTGTGTGTGTAGAAGCAGATCTAACGTTGTTCTGCGCCTCTTTTGTGTGTTGTGTTCCGGCATTCGTGCCAGAACCCCAACAGTGGCAGACCCCATTATAATAAATACCAGAATGCCTGCCACAGGTGGCGATCTACTCTAATTTCTGTTTTAAGATCTGATAAAATTCAGATGAAAATCCATCTGGACCAGAATCTTTGCCTCTTTTGGCAGATTCAACTACATTTTCACCTCTTTAATGGAGATAGGCCAACTGTTCACAGAAGAGACTAAGTAATTACATCTTTATGTAAAAATGCTGTGGTTTTTAAAGGACCCTAAGCTATCTTTGAATATAGCTCCTTTAAAGAACTAACCAAAGACCTCTACAACTTATTTTGGATTGAAATGAAGGATAGCTTCAATATCCCAACCATTCTTAATGTGGGGGATTTCCCATTGTCCTCTTGCCAGTACAGCCAATAGTTTGCCTGTCTTGTTTCCATATCTAAAAAAAATGCCAGTCTTTAAGGGCATGAGGATTCCAGCTTTTCAAACCAGATTTAGGTTGAATAAACATTTCCAAGTTAGGTTAGGTCCAATTTGTAGTAGGAGTATGCCTTCCAATATACATCATATGCTTTTCTATACATCTGTTGAGTATATCAGGGTTTGGCAACTATATAGGAAATAAAATTAGCCTTTTAAAAACGCTTTTGCTGTATCCCAAACCAAAAGAAAGTTATTGGAGCACATTTATTAAAACACCCCATAGCTGTCAGAGAATCCACCGAAGTTATGAAGAGGCGCAGGCCTCTCCATAACTTTTGCGAATCCAGCGCCAGTCTAAATGTAAGCCAATTTCCTTGCTGTCTTACATTTAGACCATTTTCTACGCCTAAAACAGGTGTTTTGTTATGTGGCTAATTATCATTAAGAAACTCTTGCCCCCAGCCACCAACAGATGAGTGCATGGGAAAAAAAAATGTAAATTCTCTATCTGTTGCAGGGTGAAATGACCAGGCATCATGCATTTCCGTAATCTCGATCAGCTCAACCAGCCAAGAACCTGACTGTCATTTCATATGCAGGTTCCTGTTTCACAGGTAATCTATCTTCATTTACATCTTGAGCTAAATTAAGGTCTCCCTCTACTTATTTATGAGGAATTAGATCCTCAAAAATCTATTTCTCTAATCTTGCCATAAAGGCATCTGGAGCCACATTAGGGCCATAGATATTGTAAATCCATGTAAATCCAAAAAGTTTACTTTTTTAATAGAACCAGGATTCTCCGATCATCATCTTATATGTCAACATCTAAGATTTTATGCTGGGAATGTTTGTAAAGTAGAATCACTATTCCACCCTTCTTATTCATTACTGGGGCCTCCAAAGCTTGCCAACTCATGAAGGCTGAATTTTTACCATTTGCTGTTTTCTTGCAGCCTTGCAGTTTTTTTTTTTATACGATGAATAATTTTTGTTCTTGACTGGAGTGGAGATTCCATTCACATTCCTAGTAATATCAGACAAATTAGCCATGTTTCATCAAACAACATCCAACATCCAACCTGCAGTGAAGTAGAAAATGATTCCAGAGACACCATAAGGATTTATAACTGACATGCAAATTCTATAGCTCATCCTCCAAAATAGTAATGCATTGTTATTTATCTTTATGCAGGCAATGACAAAAAGAATAATCCAGTGTACTTAGCTTGCCTGTTTTGATTTTCCTGTTTAGTGAAAAAAGGGCATGGTTTAAGTTTCAAGAACATGTCTGAAAATAATGCAAACATTTTGTCGCCATGTAATACAACGAAAAGTTCTAGTCAAAAGTTTCTAGCCATGCACCAGACTAGTCATATAGCATGAATCACTAAGTTTACACGGTCTCTTTTTTACACAGGAATAGCAAAATCTGCAGAATCTGTGAAGCCAGCTGACCATTCAGATAGCTCATGGCCTACTCTACTCTCACTAGAAAGAACACATACATCGTACTTTACTAAGCCAAAAATGAACATATTCTGTATGGAGAGAGAGGAGTAAGCCGCTGCCAGACATCTCAGGCAGTGGCCTATCTCCTTTGAGGACAAAAGGATGAGCATGTTGAGTTGTGGCACCCCCATGCACATTATAGGGTAGTCTAGAGTTACCAAAATTGGTTGGTCAGCCAACATTAACATAGTATGTTTAATCCCCATTAGATCATTGCTTCTTTATATCTACTGTATTTAGTTACATTGGTTAACCCCTTAAGGACCGGGCTCATTTTCACCTTAAGGACCAGGCCATTTTTTGCAAATCTGACCAGTGTCACTTTAAGTGATGATAATTTTAAAACGCTTCGACTTATCCAAGCCATTCTGAGATAGTTTTTTTTATCACATATTGTACTGGTAAATGACACTGGTAAAATGGAGTAAAAAAAAAATATTTTTATTTATTAAAAAAATACGGAATTTACCAAAAATTTGCAAAAATTAGCAAATTTCCAAGTTTCAATTTCTCTACTTCTATAATACATAGTAATAATTACAAAAATAGTTATTACTTTACATTCCCCATATGTCTACTTCATGTTTGTATCATTTTGGAAATGACATTTTTTGAGGACAAGGCTTAGAAGTTTAGAAGCAAATCTTAAAATTTTTCTGAAATTTACAAAAACCCACTTTTTAGGAACCAGTTCAGGTCTGAAGTCACTTTGTGAGGCTTACATAATAGAAACCACCCAAAAATGACCCCATTCTAGAAACTACACCCCTCAAGGTATTCAAAACTGATTTTACAAACTTTGTTAACCCTTTAGGTGTTCCACAAGAATTACACTATTTTGGCAGATTTTCCTTTTTAATAATTTTTTTCCAGTTACAAAGCAAGGGTTAACAGCCAATCAAAGCTCAATATTTATTGCCCTGATTCTGTAGTTTACTGAAACACCCCATATGTGTTCGTAAACTACTGTACCGGTACACGATAGGGCGCAGAAGGAAAGGAATGCCATATGGTTTTTGGAAGGCAGATTTTGCTGGACTGGTTTTTTGACACCATGTCCCATTTGAAGCCCCCCTGATGGACCCCTAGAGTAAAAACTCCAAAAAAGTGACCCCATTTTAGAAACTACACCTCTCACTTAATATGTATACTTTTTATTTATTTATGTAATTTTTTCCCAATGATTTCATTTTTGAAACAAAAAAAATCATGTTTTAGTGTCTTCATAGTCTGAGAGCCATAGTTTTTTCAGTTTTTGGGCGATTATCTTGGGTAGGGAAAGATTTTTTCGGGGTGAGATGGCGGTTTGATTGGCACTATTTTGGGGTGCGTATGACTTTTTGATCGCTTCGTATTACACTTTTTGTGATGTAAGGTGACACAAAATGGCTTTTTTTACATCGTTTTTAGTTTTAGTTTTTTTACGGTATTCACCTGAAGGGTTAGATCATGTGATATTTTTATAGAGCAGGTTACTACGGACGCAATGATACCTAACGTATACTTTTTTTTATTTATGTAAGCTTTACACAATAATATCATTTTTGAAACAAAAAAAAATATCATGTTTTAGTGGGTCCATATTCTAAGAGCCATAGTTTTTTCAGTTTTTGGGAGATTATCTTAGGTAGGGTGTAATTTTTTGCGGAATGAGATGACATTTTGATTGGCACTATTTTGGGGTACATATGACTTTTTAATCGCTTGACTTTTTTTGTGATGTAAGGTTGCAAAAAATGACTTTTACACCGTTTTAATTTTTATTTTTTTACGGTGTTCACCTGAGGGCCGGTCGATATGGACACGGAGATACTTAATATGTCTATTTTTTATTTTTTTCTATTTTTTACCAATTTTTTTTTACTTTATTTAAGGAAAATGATGTTTAATTTTTTTTTTACTTGAAACTTTTAATTTTTTTTGGGGGAAACTTTATTTTTCAACTTTTTTTCACTTTATTTTTGTACCACATTGGGACTTCAACTTTTGGGGGTCTGATTCCCTTTACAATGCATTCCAATACTTCTGTATTGAAATGCATTGGCTGTATGAGTAATACAGTGTGTATTACTCATACAGCTTCCTGCCTGTGAGATAAGGTAAGCATTGGGGCTGCCTTACCTGCTATCGGGTCCCCCCCACAGCAGTACGGGGACCCGCACCCGCCTCCCTATTATATGGAAAAGCCGCAAACCGCGGGTCTGAATTGACTCACAGGCTCACAGGACCCCCCTGCGCATTGACACAGAGTGTCTGCTCAATGATTTTAACAGTCACTTTTTTCCGATCTTACTTGTACGCCCTGTGTCCTAAAGAGGTTAAAAAAACAAGTGTAACCATGATAGGACTGAGATATTTAAACTACAGGTAAAACAAACCTTCCAATACATCTGATGCAAATTTTGCATCACAGGGAAAAATAATCCTACTAACCCCTACACAGCTCTTTGAACATTTTCCCAAGGCAATTCCATACCTCTCTAACAAAAACAAATTTCATAAGATGATCTTTTTATTTTTGGAATTCTATTACCTGTTGTAATGTATGCACAACTTTGACTAGTGTTGTTACCAGTTACTAGTAAACACCCCCCTCTAATAGGAAAGCTATATTATATCTTCTCCGCTATCTTCTGTCCCAAGCTAAAAATGTTTTCTATATCAATGCGAAAACAACAAGAAATGAGCGAATTTCTCAAAAATTCAATATTAGCACCAGGTATAAAGAACCATGCAGAGGCCCAAGATTCTACTATAGCATGAAAGAGTGCACTCCTTTTACACCATCATCAGCTGATTCCACATAGATTTCTACAGAACCTATTCTATTAACCCCTTAGTGACCAAGCCTGTTTGGACCTTTATGACCAAGCGTTTTTCTTCCTTTTTTCATCGTCGCCTTCCAAGAGCTATAAATTTTTTATATTTCCATCTATATAGCTTTGTTAGGAATTAAACTATAATTTGTAGTTTTTAATGGTGCCATTTTTGGGTGCACATAACTTTCTGATTAACTTTTATTAACTCTTTCTGGGAAGGAGATAGGAAATAAAGCAATACTGCCACTGCGTTTTTACATTATAAATTTTACGGCATTAATTTTTTGGTATAAATAACATAATATATTTATTCTCTGGGTTAGTACGATTACAGCGATACCAAATAGATATAGTTTTTTTACGTTTTACTACTTTTTTTGCAATAAAACCACTTCCATTAAAACAAAAAAATTATTTTGCATTGCCTCATCCCAAGACCCACAACTTTTTTATTTTATATTCTATGGAGTTGTGTGAAGGGCTTGATTTTTGCGGGACGACTTGTATTTTTCATTGGTATCATATTGGAGTAAATGGCACTTTTTGATCGCTTGTTATTACGTTTTTTTGGTGGCAACTAAGAATAAATTAGCAATTATCCGTAGGGGATAATTTATGTGATATTTATGTAGGCTGGGTCATTACGGATGCGTAAATACCAAAAACATGGGGGAGATTTTTTTTTGCAATTTTTTTCATTGAAAAGCATTTTTTCAATGTAAAAAAAGCATATTTTTTATTTTATGGAATTTTTTAATTTAATAAATATGTTTTTTTTTTTACTTTTTTCCACTTAATAGTCCCACATGGGGAATATAACAAATAGTATTTTGATTGCTTTTAAAATACAATGCATTTTCTCTATAAGGCACTGTATTTTAACAGTGATGCTATTCTAACATTGACCAGCAGGCTGAACCAGAGAGGCACAGCCTGCTGGATCTACTACAGGAAGGACAGAGCCTAGTGATTGGAAGCCAAGTAAGGCTTCACAACACAACAGCACCCCGCGATCGCATTTGTGAGGTGCTGATGGGTGACAGATGAAGTCCTCTCCCACTGTCACCGCTTTCCATGCGGTGGGCGTTATTTCGCCTGTCATGTAAAGCATTAAACAGCCTGGATCGGTACTCCTGCCCGTCCAGACTGTTAGAGCAGGGCCCCGGCTTTCAAGTGAGAGCCAGGTCCATGCTCCCCGCTGCACAAGGGTCTCGTGCAGTGCTTAGACTGGGCCCCTTAAAAAAAAAACACGTATGGGTGTTCACTAAGGGGTTAAACTTTGAAACAAGTAGAGCCCCATTGAAAGAGTGGAGAGGTTTGTGTAAGTTTGTGTTGATGTCACTGACAATTTTGCCCTTCCTCTGATCCGTCAGAACAATAACCCCCAAAAACAGATCCTGTCTGTTGAACTTCCGCCTTCACATGGTCAGTATTTTGTCAGTAATCCATCAGTATTGCTAACGCCAAAATAAAAAAAACAGGAGTGGATCCAAAACAGATGACACGTGAATGAAATATGTTTGTATTCTGTGTTTTGTACCCACTCCTGCTTTTGACTACCAAATCATAAGTCAATTGTGATGCAAAATAGGGACCATGTCATACAGGCCTTACAGCTGCTACATAGACAGCATCCATTGTGGGTCTCATTTTTCCTTCCTTCAGACCGATCATAATAAGGGTAAAATAAATGGTGATGTCACCCAGGCTAAAAATGCAACATTAAGGCTCAGTCATGAAGTGGGGAAGGTAGGAACAGCATGAGAAGTCTACAGTGTGGCCGAGTGACAGAGTGGTGAGGTAGAAGCAGTATGAGAAGACCACAGAGTGGTGAGATGGCAGAAGCATGAGGAGACAACAGAGTGGTGAGGTGGCAGAAGCATGAGGAGACAACAGAGTGGTGAGGTGGCAACTGCATGAGGAGACCACAGAGTGGTGAGGTGGCAGCAGCATGAGGAGACCACATAGTGGCCCAGGGACATAGAGGTGAGGTGGCAAGAGCATAAAAAGACCACAAAGTGGACCAGTGACATAGTGGTCAGGTGGCAACAGCATGAGGAGACCACAGAGAGGTGAGTTGGCAGCAACATGAGGAGACCACAGAGTGACCAAGTGGCATAGTGTTGAGGTGGCAGCAGCATGTGGAGACCGAAGAGTGGCCCAATGACAGAGTGTTGAGATAGCAGTAGCATGAGGAGACCACAGAGTGGCCCAGGGACATAGAGGTGAGGTGGCAAGAGCATAAAAAGACCACAAAGTGGACCAGTGACATAGTGGTCAGGTGGCAACAGCATGAGGAGACCACAGAGAGGTGAGTTGGCAGCAACATGAGGATTCCACAGAGTGGTGAGGTGGCAGAAGCATGAGGATATCACAAAGTGGCCCAGTGACATAGTGTTCAGGTGGGAGCAGGATGAGGAGGCCACAGAGAAGCCCAGTGACATAGTGTTGAGGTGGCAGCAGCATGTGGAGACCACATAATGGCCCAATGACAGAATATTGAGATAGCAGTAGCATGAGGAGACCACAAAGTGGTGAGGTGACAGCGGCATGGGGAGACCACAGAGTGGTGAGGTGGTTGCAGCAAGAGGATACCACAGAGTGGTGCATTAACATAGGGTTGAGGAGGCAGCAGCATGAGGAGACCACAGAGTGGCCCAGTGACAGTGGTGAGGTGGCAGCAGCATAAGGAAACCACAGAGTGGCCCAGTGACATAGTGGTGAGGTGGCAGCAGCATAGGGAGACCACAGAGCGGCCCAGTGACATAGCGTTGAGGTGGAAGAAGCATGAGGAGACCACAAAGTGGGGAGGTGGCAGCAGTATGAGGAGACCACAAAGTGGTGAGGTGGCAGCAGTATGAGGAGACCACAGAGTGTTGAGGTGGCAGCAGCATGAGGAGACAACAGAGTGGCCCAGTGACATAGTGTTGATGTGGAAGCAGCATTAGGAGACCACAGAGTGTCCCAGTGACATAATGGTGAGGAGGCAGCAGCATGAGGAGACCGCAGAGTGGCCCAATGACATAGTGGTGAGGTGGGAAAAGCATGAGGAGACCACAGAGTGGTGAGGTGGCACCAGCATGAGGAGACCACAGAGTGGCCCAATGACAGAGTCTTGAGATAGCAGTAGCATGAGGAGAACACAGAGTAGTAAGGTGGCAGCAGCATGAGGAGACCACAGAGTGCTGAGGTGGCAGCAGCATGAGGAGACCAAAGAGTGGTGAGGTGGCAGCAGCAGGAGGAGACTACAGAGTGGCCCAGTGACATAGTGGTGAGGTGGCAGCAGCAGGAGGAGACCACAGAGTGGCCCAGAGACATAGTGGTGAGGTGGCAGCGGCAGGAGGAGACTACAGAGTGGCCCAGTGACATAGTGGTGAGGTGGCAGCAGCATGAGGAGACCACAGAGTGGCCCAGAGACATAGTGGTGAGGTGGCAGCAGCGTGAGGAGACCACAGAGTGGTGAGGTGGCACTAGCATGAGGAGACCACAGAGTGGCCCTATGACAGAGTGTTGAGTTGGCAGCAGCATGAGGAGACCACAGAGTGGCCTAATGACAGAGTATTGAGGTGGCAGCAGCATGAGGAGATCATAGAGTGGTCAGGTGGAAGCAGTATGAGGAGACCACAGAGTGGTGAGGTGGCAGCAGCATGAGGACACCACAGAGTGGCCCAGGGACATAGTAATGAGGTGGCAGCAGCAAGAGGTGACCACAGAGTGGCTCAGTGACATAGTGGTGAGGTGGCAGCAGCATGAGTAGACCACAGAGTAGTGATGTGTAGAGATGGCCCGAACTATTCGCCGGCGAACAGTTCCCGGCGAACATAGCTTGTTCGCGTTCGCCTCTGCCGGGCGAACATATGCGATGTTCGGTCCGCCCCCTATACATCATCATTGAGCAAACTTTGACCCTGTACCTCACAGTCAGCAGACACATTCCAGCCAATCAGCAGCATACCCTCCCTCCCAGACCCTCCCATCTCCTGAACAGCATCCATTTTAGATTCATTCTGAAGCTGCAGTCTTAGTGAGAGGAGGGAGAGTGTAATTGCTGCTGATTTAATAGGGAAATTGATAGCTAGGCTAGTGAATTCAGTGTCCACTCCAGTCCTGAAAGACTCATCTGATCTCTGCTGTAAGGACAGCGTCCTGACAGCACCCCAAAAGCCCTTTTAGGGCTGCAACATTAGTCTGCTTTTTTTCCTTTATATGCATATTACAGTTGCATGGCCTGCCTGTGTGTGAGGAGCTGCAGGCCCACAGACTGTAGTGTGCCCACTGCCAGTGCCCACCCCTGTCATCCCGTGTGGTACAGGACTTTGCATCAAAAAAAGGCATTTAATTTTTACACTTTAATCTAAGGTTAGTTGCCTGCCAGTGTGTGTCAGGCTGACTTCCACTGACTTTAGTGTGCCCACTGCCAGTGCCCACCCCTGTCATCCCGTGTGGCACAGGACTTTGCATCAAAAAAAGGCATTTAATTTTTACACTTTAATCTAAGGTTAGTTGCCTGCCAGTGTGTGTCAGGCTGACTTCCAGTGACTGTAGTGTGCCCACTGCCAGTGCCTACCACTCATATCGGCTGGCAGAGGACTTTGCATAAAAAAAGGCATTTCATTTTTACACTTTAATGTAATTTCAGCTGCTTGCCTGCTGCTAGTGTGTGTCAGGCCGATTTCCACTGACTGTAGTGTGCCCACTGCCAGTGCCCACCCCTGTCATCCCGTGTGGCACAGGACTTTGCATCAAAAAAGGCATTTAATTTTTACACTTTAGTGTAATTTCAGCTGCTTGCCTGCTGCTAGTGTGTGTCAGGCCGACTTCCACTGACTGTAGTGTGCCCACTGCCAGTGCCCACCCCTGTCATCCCGTGTGGCACAGGACTTTGCATCAAAAAAGGCATTTAATTTTTACACTTTAATCTAAGGTTAGTTGCCTGCCAGTGTGTGTCAGGCTGACTTCCAGTGACTATAATGTGCCCACTGCCAGTGCCTACCACTCATACCGGCTGGCAGAGGACTTTGCATCAAAATAGGCATTTAATTTTTACACTTTAGTGTAATTTCAGCTGCTTGCCTGCTGCTAGTGTGTGTCAGGCCGACTTCCACTGACTGTAGTGTGCCCACTGCCAGTGCCCACCCCTGTCATCCCGTGTGGCACAGGACTTTGCATCAAAAAAGGCATTTAATTTTTACACTTTAAACTAAGGTTAGTTGCCTGCCAGTGTGTGTCAGGCTGACTTCCACTGACTGTAGTGTGCCCACTGCCAGTGCCTACCACTCATACCGGCTGGCAGAGGACTTTGCATCAAAATAGGCATTTAATTTTTACACTTTAGTGTAATTTCAGCTGCTTGCCTGCTGCTAGTGTGTGTCAGGCCGACTTCCACTGACTGTAGTGTGCCCACTGCCAGTGCCCACCCCTGTCATCCCATGTGGCACAGGACTTTGCATCAAAAAAGTCATTTAATTTTTACACTTTAATCTAAGTTTAGTTGCCTGCCAGTGTGTGTCAGGCTGACTTCCAGTGACTGTAGTGTGCCCACTGCCAGTGCCCACTACTCATATCGGCTGGCACAGGACTTTGCATAAAAAAGGCATTTAATTTTTACACATTAGTCTAATTTCAGTTGCTTGCCTGCTGCCAGTGCGTGTCAGGCCCACTTCCACTGACTGTAGTGTGCCCACTGCCAGTGCCAACCACTGATACCGGGTGGCACAGTAGCTTGCCGATAAATAAGGCATTTCATTTTTACACATTAGTCTAATTTCAGTTGCTTGCCTCCTGCCAGTGTGTGTCAGGCCCACCTCCACAGACTGTAGTGTGCCCACTGCCAGTGCCAACCACTGATACCGGGTGGCACAGTAGCTTGACGATAAATAAGGCATTTAATTTTTACACATTAGTCTAATTTCAGTTGCTTGCCTGCTGCCAGTGTGTGTCAGGCCCACTTCCACAGACTGTAGTGTGCCCACTGCCAGTGCCCACCACTGATACAGGGTGGCACAGTACCACTTATCGAAAAAAAATGACAGGCAGAGGCAGGCCACCTCGCAGGGGCCGTCGTGGTCGTGGTTGCTGTGATTTCCACTGTCCCTGGAATAATGCCTAGTGTTCAGAGGCCATGTACCCTGAACCCGAAAAATTCTGAGGACGTAGTTGACTGGCTTAGACAGGACACCCAATCTTCAACAGCTTCCGCTAAGAACCTTGACGCACCATCTTCCTCCAGCTCAGCTTTGGTCACCTGCTCTCAAGTTACCACGCACCCGCCCGCCGCTGATAGGAATAGTACTAGTTAAGACACCACTCATATAGGGTGTCACAGCACATTGCTCTGTGCACGCGCAGTGCCCCAATTTGGGAGTATGAGGACCGACCAAGCTGCTTTTTCCATCTCCCGGTTCCTGAAATCAATTCAGTTTGGTGTATGAGAGTTTGGTCTGTCATTGTGAAGGCAGTCGAAGGTACCAGGCCTAAAATTTTTTTCACAAAAGGCAATCCCTGATATGGGATGTAACAGGGATTAAACTGATGAGAATAGTACTACAGAAAATACCACTCATATCGGGTGTGACAGTAAATTGCATGGCGCAGATGCAGTCACCGTGGTTTAAAACAGAGTGGAGGGAGCCAGCGTTTTTTTAACCATCTCCCCGTTCGAAAAATCTATTCAATAAATGGCCCCCAGATTGGGGACGTTAGAGGGATTAAACTGATGAGAATAGTACTACAGAAAATACCACTCATATCGGGTGTGACAGTAAATTGCACGGCGCAGACGCAGTGACTGTGGATTAAAACAGAGTGGAGGGAGCCAGCGTTTTTTTAACCATCTCCCCGTTCGAAAAATCTATTCAATAAATGGCCCCCAGATTGGGGACGTTAGAGGGATTAAACTGATGAGAATAGTACTGCAGAATATACCACTCATATCGGGTGTAAGAGTAAATTGCACAGCGCAGAAGCAGTGACCGTGGATTAAAACAAAGGGGAGGGAGCCAGCGTTTTTTTAACCATCTCCCCGTTCGAAAAATCAATTCAATTCACCTTTCGGGGACCCTTGGTGTTGTACGTGGCTGGGTGGAGGAAGAAACCTTCAATGACATCACCGGGACGTGGCTAGCTTGGTATCCAACCTTGTGCAAATGGGGAGTTTGCGGTTGTGCAAATGGACTGTTTGCGGTGCATTAAAAGAGGAGTTTGGTATGTCAATGTCTGAGAATCGGGCGTAACCCTTACACTACCTGATCGATACAACATCATACCTGATCGTATACACACACTGGATGTTTTAAAGCATGTTATTCCAAACAATTTAGGAATGTAAGTTGATTTATGCCCTTTATGGATTAAAACCCGACTCTGCGTCCACTATGTAATTTTACATGGGAGTTTTGCCATGGATCCCCCTCCGGCATGCCACAGTCCAGGTGTTAGTCCCCTTGAAACAACTTTTCCATCACTATTGTGGCCAGAAAGAGTCCCTTTGGTTTTTAAAATTCGCCTGTCTATTGAAGTCTATGGCGGTTCGCCTGGTTCGCCTGTTCGCGAACATTTGCGGAAGTTCGCGTTCGCTGTTCGCGAACTGAAAATTTTATGTTCGCGACATCACTAGTGATGTGGCAGCAGCATGAGGAGACCAGAGAGTGGCCCAGAAACATAGAGGTGATGTAGCAGCAACATGTGGAGACCACAAAGTGGTACAGTGAAAGAGTGGGGAGGTGGGGGGCAATACTAGTACCAGCTGAAGATGGTGGCTTGCAGTAGAATTACCAGGCATCAGGCGGGTCTCAGCATCAGAATAATAGCTGAAGAAGATAGCCAGAAGAAACAGGCCTCTTTTGTCAAAGTGTAGGTATGGCACTATGGATGATCTAGTCTGATGCATCAGGCACTGGCTGATCCCCGCTTGATTCATCTTCACAAAGGTCAGTTTCTCCATATTTTGGGTGGACAGGAGAGTTCTCTTTGGTATTAACTATGGCCCCCGCCTCACTAAACAACCGCTAAAGCTTGTCTAGGGCAAACTCGCCAGTTGCTGCCACGAATCAAGTTTGGCTGCCCAGTAGTCCAGGGGATCTTCGATGTGGGGTGGCAGGGTGCACTCCAAGTATGCCACAACCTGAAGGTTCAGGTGGTGCTCCATGTCTACCTGCTGCTGCTGGCGAGTAGTTTCTTCCATAGGCATGTGAAGAAAACTGCTCATTAGCTACTCTAGACTTAAGTTGCTGCTGGTAGAGCTGGTACTGCTACTGCCCCCCAGCACTAGCAGCCATGGCAGTAAAACGTGAGTGGAGAGAGCACGCCTGGGCAGACCTGATTGTGGATGGGCGATGGAGCCCATAGGCAGCAGCCAACTGCCAACATAGGATGGCTCGATAGTAGTTCAGTTTGTCCTCCCTCTCACCGGGTGGAAAAAAGGCCCGCATTTTGGACCGGTAGCAAGGGTCAACATGGTGGAGAGCCAGTAGTCATCCCTCTGCTGAATACGACAACTAGAGATGAGCAAATCGAAGCTGTTGAAGTGGAATTCGATCCTAATTTCAGGAATTATTAGATTCTCTCCGAATCTGAATTTCCTCACGCTTCGTGGTAACAAATCTAATTTTTTCCTAAAATGGCTGCTGCACATGTTAGAACATGGAGCAAGGAACTCTGTGAACGAGGGATCACCCACAATGCCATGCATGCAGCCAATCAGCAGCCAGCCCTTTGATGTCACAACCCTATAAATAGCTTCAGCCATCTTGGATTCAGCCATTTTCCAGTGTACTTAGTATAGGGAGAGACGTTAGCAGGCGCTAGGGAGAGTTCTAGAAAAGACTTGAAAACATATATTATGCTCAATAGAAGTTCAGGGAGAGAGCTTTAGAAGTGTAGGGAAAGGATAGGTAGGAATTATTCCACAGTATTGAAGGAGAACAGGGTTCAATAATAGGAACAAGCCTATTACACCTTTCTGCACTGACTGCGGATCCAAATTGCCATTAAACTGCTGCTCATTTTAGGTTTGCAATACCTCTGTAATTCCAGCAAACCGTTCTTGTTATTGGGGTCTTATTAACCCTTGTGCGGTGTAGTTATATATGTTCTAAAGCTTTTTTAACTTATTAGCCGTTGTGTGATGAAGTGAGAAAATAAAAGCCCTTTTTGGCATGTATTAAATTCCTTTTTATTTACTTATTTGATCTAACAGTATGTCAGACAGAGAAGTGAAAGGCCCTGCACAGGGGAACGGCACAGGCCTAAATGTTTCTGGCGCAGGCACAGGTGGCACCAAAGGGGGCATGGCAGCAGGGGTCATTTTGAGAGGCCTGAGCTCCCAGTGTCAGCTAGCAGTTGTGTCTTGAACAGCAACCCAGCGGTTCTTGAATGGCTGACTCGATCTTCGACTTCGTCGCAAGTGGCATGAGACATCAGTTTGTCAGACACAACCCTTAGTTGGCATGGCTCGGTAACAGGTCATGTGCCCTCACACGTCCTCAACCTGCCTTTGTCCTTTTCTGCTCTCTCAGCCAGAGAAGTACTATATGCTGTGGCTCAGCTCCACTATACAGTGAGGGTGAGCTACTAGAGGACAGCCAGCAGCTACTGCCCAGCCAAGAACTGGAGGAAACATCCGCCGCTTCCTCCGGTAGGTGGGCAAGTAGTGATGAGGAGAGTTGCTTGGGAGCTGGTGTTGCAAGCGGTCAGGCTCCTGGCTTAGAGACCGTTGAGGAGGATATCAGTGACGTGCAGACAGTACTCGATAATGATGTAGCTGATCACAATTGGGAGGCAGGTGGTGAAGGGGCTTAATCATAATTGGGAGAAGAGGGTGGCAGCTTGAGCGTGAGGCAGTGGCAGAGCCAGTAAGTTGGTAGCGTGGCTGGGAGTCAGCAGTATGGCAACTTTGGGAGGTAGGGAGCCAAACATGCCCGGGAAAGACTACCGGCTTGACAGGAGCCTACCTGTCCAGAAAGTAGTGGTGCAGGGGTGCACAGAGGCAGTGGCGGAAGCAGTCAGTCAGTTGAAAGTGTTGGGGGTAAAATCACCTACACTGCAGTGTGGCTGTTTTTTGTTAAGCCGCAAGGCGAGGTGAACATGGCCATTTGTTGAATCTGTGGACTGAAGGTGAAGTGTGGCCAGGGTGCTAATGTTGGCACCACGGCCCTGTGTCAACATATGCAGCGTCACCATAAAGTGGCCTGTGAGAACCTTCGCTCCAATGTGGTGGTCCAGCCTGCTGCAGAAACCACTGCATCACCCAGTGGCACGCACCCAATTTTAGGCAGTCAAGGCGCCATCACCTCAGCCAAAGCAATATGTCTGTCCTTTCCATCATCTGCTGGTCCTGATGCTCCTGCTCCTACTCCTCCTAGTCAGTTATTCCGTCAGCCTCCACTGCAGGGAAAATTCACAGTGCCATACCAGCATACCACATGTGCAGGGCACGGCAGTGTCATGCTATTTTGCACCTAGTTTGCCTGGGCGAACGGAGTCACACAGGAGAGGAACTGCTCCGTGTCCTTTATCAAGTAATCGAATCCTGACTTTCTTTGCGACAATGCTAAATCCGAACCATGGTGACCGACAACGGGATGAAAAGCGTCAGAATGGCGCCCCCCAACATAGGCTGCTGCTGCCTCAACACTATGTCACCTTGCCACTCTGTGGCCTCCTCATGCTACTGCCACCTCTATACTCTGTCATTGTGCCACTCTGTGGTCTCCTGATGCTGCTGCCACCTCCACACCATGTCACCTTGCCACTCTGTGGTCTCCTGATGCTGCTGCTACCGCCACACTATGTCATCTTGCCACTCTGTGGTATCCTGATGCTGCTGCCACCTCCACACTATGTCTCCTTGCCAGTCTGTGGTCTCCTGATACTGCTGCTACCTCAACACAATGTCACCTTGCCACTATGTTGCCTTCTCATGCTGTTGCTGCCACCTCCACACTCTGTCTTTGTGCCACTCTGTGGTCTCCTGGTGCTGCTGCCACCTCAACACTATGTCACCTTGCCACTCTATGATCTCCTGATGCTCCTGCTACCTCAACACTATGTCACTTTGCCACTCTGTGGCCTCCTCATGCTGCTGCTGCCACCTCCACACAATGTAATTGTGCCACTGTGTGGCCTTCTCATGCTGCTGCTGCTACCACCTCCACACCATGTCACCTCTGAGGGGATACCTGTATCTTCCATTCCAGTGTCCATCATCTTGGTGGGTAGGTTCTATTCGATTGTTACATTTCTGTCTATCAGAAGTGGGTCTGGGGGAACAGCGGTGTACATTAGGTTAGCTGCTAGTCCTATGATGGAATAAGTATCAGGCTGCACTTAGCGCCGTTAGCGGTAGTTGTTCACCCCGGCTTGAACTTAGGTCTTTCATCATATCTATTCGATGGAACATGTGCGCAGTGTTGTTCTGACCATAGTACTTATGTATAAAGCATGAATGTATTCATGTTAGTATCCACGGCTTTATGTTGAATATGAATACTGGTGTGGTTGTACAGGTGTTGTACGTTTTTGCTCTCCCTTATGATGGATTTGTAACATGTTTTAATAGTCAAATAAACGCTATTTTTTAATGGTATTTGGTATACTGCTAATTTGTTGGTTTTATTATTTTTTAAATATATTTTTCCCCCAAGAGGTAATAAAAAGTCTGTTCGGGGACAATAAACACTATTAATTTGCACTTTTCCTTTTTATTTTTTTATTTTATTTGCATTTTATTTATTTTTATTTTTTAAATTCCTTTTTTTATTTTATTTGTATTTTATTTTTTTAGAACTTTCTATTTTTAAAAATATATATTTTTTTCCCCAAATGGTCATAAAAAGACCGTGAACACTTTTATTTTGCACTTTTTCCTTTTTTTATGGTATTTTTTTATAATATTCTATTTTTTGGCCACATATTGTATTTCATTTTTTCTTTTAATTGTATCTTACTTTTAATTTGTTTTCAAATTTTTCTTTTTAAAACTTTAAAACATTTTTTTTATATATTTTTTCCATATAATTTGTCCCCAAGAGGCCACTGAAAGACCTTTGAGAGACAATGAGAGGCTTTTTTTTGTACTATTTCCATTGTAACTGGGGAATTCAAAGGAGCCCCAGTTACAGGGGAGACTAGCCTCCTGTGGGGTGGTTTATAGAAGGCAGAGCTGATCAGGGTTTCCTGATCTTGCAGCTCTGCACTCCTCTGGCCCAAACTGCTCATCGCTCCGCTCACCTGTCTGAGAAGGCGGAAGCTGCAAAAAAGCTTCTGCCTTCTCCTCTGCTCTCTGACTATGTCTTCCAGCGGGGGGAGGGGCGACCTGCTCCTGCTCTCGCTCTCCTGCTACAATGCAAGAGCAGGAGCTGTCTGTCTTTCATCATTGTGTGGTGCTGGCGGCAGAAACATAGCTGATCACACGATCAGCTGTGCTTCTGCCCAGGAAGACGGGGGCCGCAAAACTTGGTTCTGGGGGCCGCAGGTTGTGCACCCCTGCTGTATAGCAATGTAACTTGACTGCAAAACGGCGAATAAGACTTTTTTTTACTATTAATACACCCCCCAAAAAACTGTAGAGCAATGTAAATTCACCGCAGAACGGCTAATATGAAGTACGTATATTTTTTTATTAATACACCCCGTAAATGGCTGTACAGCAATGTAAATTCACTGCAGAACGGCTAATAGGACATAAGCATTATTCCTATTAATACACCTTGTAAATGGTTGTATAGCAATGTAACTTCACCACAGAACGGTAGATAAGACATACTTTTTTTTCCTATTAATACACCCCTAAAAAAATTGGAGAACAATGTAAATTCCCCGCAGAACGTCTAGTAGGTAGTATGTATATTTCCATTTAATACACCCTGTAAATGGCTGTATAGCAATGTAACTTCACCGAAGAACGGCAATAAGACATATTTTTTTAACCTATTAATACACCCCCAGAAAAAAAAAAAGTAAATTCACCACAGAACAGCTAATAGGACATAAGTGTATTTCCTATTAATGCACCCCGTAAATGCCTGTATAGCAATGTAAATTCAAGGCAGAACGGCAAATAAGACGTATTTTTTTCCCCTACTAATATACCCAAAAAAAACTGTAAATTCACCGCAAAACGGCTAATAGGATGTATATACTGTATATTTCCTATTAATACACCCCGTAAATGGCTGTATAGCAGTGTAACTTCACAGCAGAATGGCAAATAAGACATCTTTTTTTCCCTACTAATATACCCCAAAAATATTGTAAAACAATGGAAATTCACCACAGAACGGCTAATAGGATGTACATATATTTCCTATTAATACACCCCATAAATGGCTGTATAGCAATGTAACTTCACCGCAGAACGGCAAATAAGACGTACTTTTTTTTCCTATTAATACACCCCTAAAAAAACTGGAGAACAATGACAATTCACCGCAAAAGTTCTAATAGGATATATGTATATTTCCTATTAATACACCCCACAAATGGCTGTATAGCAATGTAAATTCACTGCAGAACGGCTAATAAGACATATTTTTTTTCTATTAATACACCCCCCAAAAAACTGCAGAACAATGTAAATTCACCACAGAATGGCTAATAGGATGTACAGTACGTATATTTCCTATTAATACACCCCGTAAATGACTGTAGAGCAATGTAACTTCACCGCAGAATGGCAAATAAGACGCTTTTTTTCCTATTAATACACCACAAAAAAAACTGTAGAGCAATGTAAATTCACCACAGAACAGCTAATAGGATGTACAGTACATATATTTCCTAATAATACACCCCGTAAATGGCTGTATAGCAGTGTAACTTCACTGCAGAACGGCAAATTAGACATCTTTTTTTTCCTACTAATATACTCCCAAAATATTGCAAAACAATGTAAATTCACCACAGAATGGCTAATAGGATGTACGTATATTTACTATTAATACACACCATAAATTGCTGTATAGCAATGTAACTTCACCGTAGAACGCAAAATAAGACGTACTTCTTTTTCCTATTAATACACCCCCAAAAAAACTGTAGAACAATGTCAATTCACCGCAGAAGTTCTAATAGGATGTATGTATATTTCCTATTAATACACCCCATAAATGGCTGTATAGCAAGGTAAATTCACTGCAGAATGGCTAATAGGAAATACGTATATTTCCTATTAATACACCCCGTAAATGACTGTAGAGCAATGCAACTTCACCGCAGAATGGCAAATAAGACTCTTGTTTTTCCCATTAATACACCACAAAAAAAAACTGTAGAGCAATGTAAATTCACCACAGAACAGCTAATAGGACATACGTATATGCCCTATTAATACACCGCGTAAATGGCTGTATAGCAATGTTAATTCACCGCAATATGGCTAATAAGATTAATGCATCCCATTTAAGCTGTAGAACAATGTAAATTCACTGCAGAAAGGCTAATAAGGACGTATTTTTTTCCCTATTAATGCACCCCCAAAAAAACTGTAGAACAATATAAATTTACAGCAAAATGGCTAATAGGACGTACATATATTTCCTTCTTATACACCCTGTAAATGGCTGCATAGCAATGTTAATTCACTGCAGAACGGCTAATAGGACGTACATATATTTTCTATTAATACAGCCCGTAAATGGCTGTATAGCAATGTAACTTCACTGCAGAATGTCAAATAAGACATATTTTTTTACCTATTAATACACCCCCCCTCAAAAAAAAAGTGAAACAATGCAAATTCACAGCAGAACGGCTAATAGGACGTACGTATATTTCCTATTAATACACCCTTTAAATGGCTGCATAGCAATGTAAATTCACTGCAGAACGGATAATAGGACGTATGTATATTTCATATTAATACACCCTGTAAATGCCTGTATAGCAATGTAAGTTTACCACAGAATGGCTGATAAAACATATTTTTTCCTACTAATACACCCATAAAAATCTGTAGAACAATGTAAATTCACAGCAGAACGGCTAATGGGATGTAAGTGTATTTCCTATTAATAAATCCTGTAAATCGCTGTATAGCAATGTAAATTCACCGCAGTACAGCTAATAGGACGTTCGTATATTTCCTATTAATACACCCCGTAAATGGCTATAAAACAATGTTAATTCACTGCAGAATGACTAATAAGAAATATTTTTTTTCCAATTAATGCACCCCAAAAATCTGTAGAACAATGTAAATTCACAGCAGAAAGGCTAAAAGGACATATTTTCTTTCCTATTTATAGACCCCGAAAACAACTTTAGAACAATGTCAATTTACCGCAGAACGGCTACTAGGACGTACGTATATTTCCTATTAATACACCCTGTAAATGGCTATATAGCAATGTAAATTAACCGCAGAACGACTAATAAGACGTACGTATATTTCCTATTAATACACCTTTTAAATGGCTGTATCACACAGAGCCCCAATAACAAGTAAGGTTTGCTGGAATTACTGAGCTATCATATAGTGCAAACCTAAAAGCAGCAGTATAACAGCAATTTGGAACCCCAATTAGTGTAGCAAGGTATAATAGAATCGCTCCTATTACCCAGGCTGTACGCTCCCCTATTGGACCCTGTTCTCCTTTTATAGTATGGATGATGCCTCCCCATCCTTTCCCTACACCTTGACTAATCTTTTCCTGAACTTTTAACTCTTTTTTTTTTTTGCACAATAAAGTCTTTCCTAGCACCATCCCTATCACCTGCTGATGTCTCACCGTGCACTAAGCACACTGGAAAATGGCTGAATCCAAGATGACTGAGGCTTTATAGGGCTGTACCATCACAGGGACTGGCTTGCTGCAGATTGGCTGCATGCATGGCATTGTGTGTGATCCCTTGTTCCCAGAGTTCTTTGCTCTATATCCTAACATGTTCAGCAGCCATTTTAGAAAAAAAGATGATTCTTTACCACGAAGCATGAGGAAATTCTTCGGTGCAAATCAAATTTTTACTGAAATACAGATTAAATTCCACTTCGTCAACTTTGATTCGCTCATCTTTAAAAACCCAATAAATAATCCATCATACCAGCTTTACTGGCTAATATCTAAATATTTCACATACACTCTGAAATATAAGAGGGCTCCCGTGTGTTGTGTGCTTTGGCATCTTTGATTGCAAATTTGTCCAAGCGACTGATTTACAAAGATGTTTTAATGCCAGCACTGCGAGTTAAAATGTAATTTACTGTAGGTGGAATCCATACAGAAAGTTTAGTTTAAATTCCTACTCTTACTACTACTCTTACTTTTTAACTATACTGTATAATTTGTAACTTGTCTATAATTTTCATGGTTAGTAAAATAGTAAGTCATTGCTTCCCAGGTAAAAAGATGAATGATATTAGGCTACTTTCACACTTGCAGCAGAGCATTCTGCCTGCCGGATCCGGCAAACTGTATGTAAACGCATGTCATCCTTTCTGACTGATCAGGCATTTTTATGCCTGATCAGTCAGAAAAATGCATTGCAATGCCGGATCCATCTTTCTAGTGTCATCCGGCAAAACGGATCCGGCATTTATTTTTTTCACATTTTTAGAGGTCTGCGCATGCGCAGAGCGGAATGTCAGATCCGTCATTGAGGTATTTTTAATGCCGGATCCGGCACTAATGCAAGTCAATAGGAATTAATGCCAGATGCGGCATTCTGGAATGTGTTCCAGCATGCTGCTGTATTTCCTCTGTCCAAAACAACTGACAGTGACTGAACTGAAGACATCCTGATGCATCCTGAATGGATTTCTATCCATTCAGAATGCATGGGGATGTGACTGATCAGTTTTTTTTCCGGCATAGAGCCCCAACGACGGAACTCTATGCCGGAAAAAAATAACGCAAATGTGAAAGTAGCATTACTGATATAGAAATATAGAAAAGGACCCCAATTGTGTACAGGGAATTTTTACTATAAATACTAAATAGCTTGAAAAGCTATATAAAGCTCCTGTTTTTGACGCACTGTATATAATTTAACTTTTATTACAGTGACAATAAACACCCAAAACAAAACAAAAAACAAAGTCACTCATTAAATTTGCTATTTTACTAGTCATATCCCATACTGTATCTTAGAGTGCCAAAAACATGTAGATAAGAGTCGTGCTGTAAGCTACAAATAGGTGTGTTATATTCACACTACCTATCTTATAGTTTATGTTTTAGACCTTTAAATACCCCAAAATGGGATTAACGTGATAGCAAATTGGTGAGGACAGCTCCAAACTTAAGGTTACCAATTAAGTGACTGTAGCAGGATGGTATCGCTACTTAGTCACAGTATGCTATGAACTATTATTGACTATGAAGCCCTACATATTAAAATAATTAGCTAAGTTGTAGCCATATATCTCCCTACATTAATGACAATGGCACCGTGCTTGCAGTGCATGGGTTGCTTAATCAATTGTTTGATTTGGATAGTGAGTTAGAGAGTGAAAATAACAAACAGTGCTCTCCCAAATGTTTTGCCGTAAAACCGGCATCATCAGGGGTTAGGAAGGGAGACCAGACCAGTGATATGTACAGTGAAATAGCAAATTTTAATCAGTGATTTAGTTTTTTGTTTTGAAACAGCAGGCACCCGATGACTATGATGCCCCCTGCATGAGCTATGGCGCACGCTGCAAGTGTAGAAAAACGAGACCTCATATGGCAAATGCAAAGGAAAGGACCTAAATTATTTAGGTTTAATTTCTGAAGCTACATAAGGCCTCTTGCACATGACCATATGGCTTTTTCAGTATTTTGCGGTCCGTTTTTAACAGATCCGTCGTTCCTTTTTTTTTCCATTTCCATTCCGTTTCGTAGTTCTGCAAAAAATTTCTGTATGGTTTCCGTATGCGATCCATTGTTTACTGTAATGTACAGTAATGTGTTTTAACAGTAAACACATGGGCAAAGTGGGCATGGATCCGCAAAAAACGGAAGACATACGGATGTTTTTTATATGCATTCCGTATTTTTTGTGGACCCAGTGACTTGAATGGAGCCACGGATCGTTATTTGAGGGCAATAATAGGACAAGTTCTATATTTCAACAAAACGGATATAGGGAAATACGGAAATGGAATGCATGCGAAGTACATTCTGTTTTTTTTTTGCAGATCCATTGAAATGAATGGTTCCGCATTCGGACTGCAAACAGAATCCACAAAAACAGAATGGAAATGGGGGGAAAAAAAAGTTTGTGTGCAAGAGGCCTAAAAGGGTGACAGGACTTTTTTTCCGTCATACATAATGGAAAAAAACGGAACCGTTATTTGTGCCCATAGAAGTGTATTAGGATGGAGAAAAAGATAATGCCTCTTAAAGGGTTCCGTTTTGCATTCCAAGGACATGAAACATTTTCATTTCTATTTCCTATAAGCAGACTGTTAGTATACTAGCAAAACTCATGAATTTAACAAGAATCAGAGCATAACACCCATGTGAGTATAGTCATATTTCTACCCAGTGTTTAAGAATAAGCAGCAATCCACAGACATAAGGGCCATTCTCTTGGGAAGGTATATGAGATGAAGACTTATCCATCATGTTTAGATGAAAGCAGCTAATGAATCAGCACTAATTGCTGTCTTGTTCATTATACAGTAATGCAAATTAGCCTTTACATTTTGTTAGAAAAATATATTGACTGGTATTATTTTTGCCTGAAGGCACACTTAATATTCATTTCTTATTTGGCATCACTTATATTCTACTGGGATAGAACAGCTGAACATCAGCCTAAAGTTTCTGGTCTCCAATTCTGCTATGTAGGTGATAAAATAAGGACACCATTCGCAGCCAGACTGTGAGGCAATAAACACATTTCCAGTCCAGCTGTAGAGCAGATTACTCCTTCAGGAATTATATGATGCTTCAGAATTTTTGAGCACATTTCAAAAGCTGCAGTCAAAGTGCTCAGACGTTCTGACCCTTCCTAATACTTCATATCTCTGAGTTTTATATGTTTTACTTTACATATTGGTCAAGGGCAATTTTCTGGCTTAGAGTAATAAGAAAGAAATTAAAAGAGGAGCGATAATGAAGGTTGAAAAGCATTCACACAGAATACCAGGTGCTGCATTAGTGACACTAACGTCTTTGCTCTACTTCTAAATGAACATATATTTTATAGTCTTCTTTTAGCTAAATTGATGACCTGAGCAGTGCAAAAACAAATAGAGAAGTGGTGGAAGATATACAGTGCCTTGCAAAAATATTCACCCCCTTGACTTTTTTCGTGTTTTGGTGCCTTACAACCGGAAGTAACATGGATTATTTGAGCTTTTGCATCATTTAATTTACAGAACATTTTTTTTTATTGTGAAGCAAACAACAAATAGAACAAAATAACAGAAAAAGTCAATGTGCATAACTATTCACCCCCCTAAAGTCATAATTATTTTTGCTACAAAGAGAGTTACTATCTCCAGCGTACTGGGACGGCGATGGGGGCGAAATTCACCCCCAGTTTTGCTTATATTTTTATGGGGGCTTGGGAAAAAGAAAACATCAGACCCGTTTTGAATAAAGTGACAGCTCTTGGCGAGCTTATTGTGTGGAAGAGGTTTATTGATGACTGTTTAATTGTGTGGAGGGGAGAGAAAAAGGGTCTCTTAGACTTTATAAGTAATCTATGGAACCTTGCCTTTACCAGTACAGTCAGTAAGAGCAGTATCAATTTCCTTGATTTAACCATTTTTTTGGAGAATGACTATTTGAAGACTAAAACATTCTTCAAAGAGACTGATGTTAATGATTATATAGACACCTCTAGCTGCCACTACACCCCTTGGCTTAAAAATATACCCAAGGGGCAATTAAAAAGGGTTCATCGTAACTGTACAAAGAAGGAAGATTTTATAACGCAGAGTGAGGTTATCAGCGAGCGGTTCTTGGAAAAGGGATTCTGCAGAGAGGATTTAGTGGCATGTAGGAAAGAAATAGAAAAAGAAAGTGTAAGAGAGGGAGATGCACTAAAAATAAAAAGAGATTTTCGCTTCTCCTTCCTTACACAGTTTAATGTCCATGCTGGGATAATTAAAAATGTAATAAGAAAGAATTGGTCAACCCTTAAGAACGATCCTATCTTAGGGAAGGATATTCCGGATCAACCAAATGTGATTTTTAGAAAAGCACCAAGCTTAAGGACTAAATTGGTGCATTGCTCCTCACATTCTGAGGGGGTAAGGAAGGGGAACAAATTTACGTGGTGTGGGTTTTGTCTGCTGTGCCATAATAGGAAGAAAGAAAAGAGAAAGAGGGATATCCATACTGTACATCAGAAAGGTCAGGATCATAAAATAAAGGGGCTTATTACTTGTAAGAGTGTAGGGGTGGTGTACTTACTGGAGTGCCCTTGTGGCCTCCAATATGTGGGCCGAACCATGAGGAAATTGAAAGTGAGGGTTCAAGAACATGTCCAGAACATCAAAAAGGGTCTTGAGATGCATGGTGTCTCGATTCATTTTAAATTCAAGCATCAGAAAGACCCTTGTGGCCTGTCATTTTGTGGAGTTGAGCTGGTAAAACCGCACTGGCGGGGAGGGAATTTCATTGAGCGTATCAATAGGAGGGAAGTCAAGTGGATCTATAAGATGGATTCACTACAACCAAAAGGGTTGAATGTAGAGTTTGACTTGAAACCCTGTTTTACCTGAGAGAACGTGCCTTTGAGGACTTGCTGTAGTAATGCTGAAAGAACTGTGTGTGGCTGGAGTGGATGTGTATTCTGGCTCGTCCGTTCATTTATGAATGAAGGGAGGTGGTCCTATGGTGTGTACTTCGCCATTAGTGGGAATAGATTATGTGGGCTATGACGAGTTTGGTCATTTTTGAATTATGGAAGGCGGACCTATGATGTGTACCTCACCACTGTCTGGAGTGAATCATGTGGGCTATGACATGTTTAGTGATTTATGAATGAAGAAAGACGGTTCAAGGATGTGTAACTTACTATTGGTTGGATGTGGATATTTCTAAATATGAGATTTTTATGCGATTAGTTTTGAGCAGGGGTGCACAACCTGTGGCCCCCAGAACCAATTTTTGCGGCCCCCGTGTTCCTGGGCAGCGTTGAGCACCGATCAACGTGTTTTTTATTTGCGGCCCCTTGAAACAGAGTGATGTGACAATGCGGCCCTCAGACCAAAAAGGTTGTGCACCCCTGGTTTAGAGGTAGTTTCTATGTGAATTATTTAGTATGGTGAACCAAAGAAGGTCTTTTATATGATGTGTATTGTATGATTATATTTTATGCACCCCATAAGGGGTTTTCATTTTTGTATTAAGCCGTAAAGGCAATGACGATTTTATGGAGGTGTGTAGATCCCCACCTGTTGGTTTATAAAGACCGTCCCTAAGTGGGCGGAGGAGATACCCCTGATGAAGCTTTCCTAAGCGAAACCCGGGTCGGGTGATTGACTTATATACAGTGCCTGTTACCTTCTTTTATCCTGTGAGTATAATAAAACTTTGCAGTCTAACCCTTGTGATCGTACTTCACTATTTGTGGCAACCTTGATCTTCCATAAAGGTTCACAATGAAAAGGTGAATCCAGACGATCTGATCGCTTTCCCATATCCAAGGAAGTATGTGGGGATTTGAAAAGGAGGAACTTTCTGTTTGCTCTGGAGCAGCGCGGTCCACTTGAATAAAAGCAATTGTATATGTGAACAGTACCCACTTCACAATTGGAACTCGCGACGCACCAATAGAAAGGCAACGTACCAACGGCTGGTATTTTAATTTCTAATACTTTGTAGAGCCACCTTTTGCGGCAATCACAGCCCCAAGTTACTAAGAATAAGTCTCTATGAGCTTGCCACATCTTACCACTGGGATTTTTGCCCATTCATTCTTGCAAAATTGCTCCAGCTCCTTCAAGTTGGATGGTTTGTGCTTGTGAACAGCAATCTTTAAGTCTGACCACAGATTTTCTATTGGATTAAGATCTGGGCTTTGACCAGGCCATTCCAACACATTTACATGTTTTCCCTTAAACCACTCAAATGTTGCATTAGCAGTGTGTTTGGGGTCATTGTCCTGCTGAAAGGTAAACCTCTGCCCTAGCCTCAAATCACGCACAGAGTGGTACAGGGTTTGCTCAATAATATCCCTGTATTTAGCACCATCCATCTTTCCCTCAACTTTGACCAGTTTCCCAGTCCCGGCTGCTGAAAACCCACATCATGATGCTGCCACCACCATGTTTCACTGTGGGGATGGTGTTCTTTGGATTATGTGATGTTTTGGGTTTGCGCCAGACATAGTATTTTCTTTGATGGCCGAAAAGTTCAATTTTAGTCTAATCAGACCATATCACATTCCTCCATACGTCTTTTGCAATAGAAAAATTATATATAAAATAAAAAACAAAAAAAACAGTTCAACACTGCGATTGTGGGTCACAATCACATAAAGTCAAGTCCAATTTCAAAGTTAGTCGTGCTGCCTGGTATACGTCCCAATTCACACTCTTTCCAAGGAAGCGGTAATCTCCTTCAACCCAGCCAGTACACTTGAGTCCCACAGGATAGTCACCTTTCTTCAAAGCAACCTTCCTATAGAATCAGAGTATCGGGTACATAGTGAAGGGCCATATGGTCTGAATAAAAACTTTTTTTTTTATACTCACAAAAGAGTCGTGCAAATACGCATTAAAACAGATCAAATAGTCAGGTACATTTGTTCCAGTCAGCCCGACCTAGGTTTCGCCAATGAGGCTTCTTCAGGGGCGAAGTTTTTATTCAGACCATACGGCCCTTCACTATGTACCCGATACTCTGAAACTATAGGAAGGTTGCTTTGAAGAAAGGTGAGTATCCTGTGGGACTCAAGTGTACTGGCTGGGTTGAAGGAGATTACGGCTTCCTTGGAGAGAGTGTGAATTGGGATGTATACCAGGCAGCACGACTAACTTTAAAATTGGATTTCACATTCCTCCATACATTTTGGGAGTCTCCCACATGCCTTTTCACAAACTGACAATGTGCCGTTTTGTTTTTTGCTGAAAGTACTGGCTTTCTTCTAGCCACTCTGCCATAAAGCCCAACTCTATGGAGCGTATGGCTTATTGTCGTCCTATGTACAGATACTCCAGTCTCTGCTGTTGAACTCTGCAGCTACTCCAGCGTTACCTCAGGTCTCTGTGCTGCCTCTCTGATTAATGCCCTTCTTGCCCGGTCCGTGAGTTTTGGTGGATGGCCGTCTCTTGGCAAGTTTGCTGTTGGGCCATGTTCTTTCCATTTGGTTATGATAGATTTGATGGTGCTCCTGGGGCTCATCAAAGATTTGGATTTTTTTTTATAACCTAACCCTGACTTGTACTTCTCAACAACATTGTTCCTTACTTGTTTGGAGAGTTCCTTGGTCTTCATGGCAGTGTTTGGTTAGTGATGAGTCTTCCTTAGGTGTTGCAGCCTCTGGGGCCTTTCAAAAAAGGTGTGTGTATGTAATGACAGATCATGTGACACTTAGATTGCAACAAGATGGACATAATTTCATTAATTATATGACTTCTGAAGGTAATTGTTTGCACCAGAGTTTTTTATTGGCTTCCTAACAAAGGGGGTGAATAAATACGCACATGACAATTTTCTGTTTTCCTTTTTCTAAACAATAGTTTTATTTATATATTTTTCTCATTTCACTTCACCAACTTAGACTATTATGTTCTGATCCATCACATAAAATTCAGGCTGCAATGTAACAAAACACGAAAAAAGTCAAGGGAGGTAAATACTTTTGCAAGGCACTGTATACTGTGGCTGGAAGTTAACTCTTCAGTTACAACTTGATTTTTTTAACCCAGCTCTTTAGTCAAGTTTTTAACGGTATGTTCACATAAAGTTTTGAGACCTAAAGGGAACCTGTCACATTGAACATGGTGCCAGAGCTGCAGGCAGTGAGATAGAGAACAGAGATTAACATATACTGCAGTTTTGTTTCCACCAGAGATACCTGGAGACTCCAGAATGAGCAAAAACTAAATAAATTAAAATTTTACTGCATGTTTTCCCCCAAAACCAGTTTACTGTAGTGACACTGGTTGTTTGCAGTGCCGGAGTGCTGCCTCCAGACACATGGAGGGAACCACGCTGCTGCTTCAAGTTTAGATGCTTAACATTACTATGCCATAGAACTAGGGCTCCTGATGAAAATAAATGAGAAACACGTTGAGCCAGTTGTATAAGGAATGAGCATAGATAGTGACTTTAGTGGGTTAGCAGCAGGGATAGATAGCTCAGCAAATCACCCCAATATTAGCTTATCGACCCAGCCGCATTTGGTTAGGCTGTACACAGCAGGCAACAAAGGCAAGAGGACTGGGGACTTTTTGGTCAGCTACCAAACGCTAATTTGAGTTTCGGGAGTTTACTCTGAGCATACAATGGTGCGTTGGGTATTTTAATAAGCAAACTAACTGAAAAAAATCTTTAGAAGAAGGTTTCCGTCTCAGTTCATTAATTGTGATTCACTGCCTGTAAAGACGGTTAAAATAAAAATAATAACACCTTTATTGTTGTATTATTTAAAATTGTCAGTGATACCATCCCCTCATGGGAACAAACAGGCAAATAATGGACGGGTAATGTTTCTGTGCACGGTGAGTGCAACAATGTATCACACCACCGTGTTCTGTGTATCAGAAACTAACATCCAACTGAGGTCAGTGAATATAAACACCTCAATTACATTGGCTACAATATTTTTGAGCCAAGTGTGATCTGGATGTAGATTCCCTTCCACACAGATACAATTACCAGGGTGAGATCCTGCTGAGAATGAACAACTCAGTAACAGGATGTCTATTCACCCAGAGTTCAGAGAGTCCTTGGGCTATTGTATATCGCCTCCAAAGGACACCTAAGTACACATGACTACAAAAACCAACACTCCTTGTGAGTAGAGTTTTTGCAGTCACCGTGCTAGTCTGAACTCACTAGGGGCACCCACTCTATTGTTGTGTGAGTAACATCCGTACCCAGGACCTGTGCTCTCTGAGTCAGATTGTCACTCAGATATCACGGTATTTTAATAAGCACCCAGAATATTGCACCATACACTAACATCATTGGTGGGGCTTTTTGATTCCGAATTACACCCCAAAACAATAAGGGTGGGAATGGTTGTTTTGTCTATTATTATCCCCTCCTGATTTTAGAATCGAATAATCAATAAATACTTTTTTGTTTTCATTTTTAGCGTCCCAATATCCAATAGTAAATTGTTAAATTAGGTGATGCATACCTGTCCTGACTAAAACTGCCCTTAGTGAGCTTCTAAAACTGATGGATGATTGTAGACCTCCTCTTGCTGTATGGACCGAATTACATCGTTGTGGGTCCAGCAGCAAACATAAATTAAATTAAATCAAGCAGCTTCAGTAAGTTGAAAATATTAATGTTATCAGCTCTTGCACCCGTCCGATCAGCCTGCGTATTTGTACGGCGCTGGTCCTTAAGGGGTTAAATCAAGCAGCTTTAGTAAGTTGAAAAAATTCATGTGTTTTTATCTGCTCTGTCTGCATTCGATCTCCACAGCGCACAAGACATGACAGGAGAGCCTTTTCTTTGAAATCCAAGTCCAGTTTCGCGGCTGTCCAAGTCCAGTTTCTTAAGATCAGGAGTTCAATAAGAATTGTGCGTAACATTCTTGCTCCCTGTGCAAAGCCATAACAAAAGGACTCCGTAGGCATACACATCAGAGAAAGCTGAAGCTGGTTGCCCCAATTTTAATTCAGGAGCAGTAAACAGCAGGAAGCAAATAGAAGTGGCTGAACTCTGCTGCTCTGTATCTCTTGTGAAGTCAATGTCTCCAACTATGCCCCTCTCGCGATTTACAGCAAATATATTATTTTCATGTAGAGATCCAAGAATTATGTTGGAGGCATGTAATGTATGCAAGCCATGTGCAACCCCTCTCATAACTCTAAGGCTGTTCTGCACCTGGTTAGCCTGGACGAACGGAGTCACACTCAAGGCTACACTACACTAAATGCTTTTCAACATATAACATCGATACAAACAGAACAAAGTCTACAATAACCTATCAATTCTCACAATAACATTTTTTCCCACTTTCACACTACCACTAAAATCTTTTCAACATATAACATCGGTTCATACAGAACAAAGTCTACAATAACCCATCAATTTTCCCAAAAAAAGCCTATTTCATATAAAAAATTTCACCACTACGTAATTCGGTCCATACCGCAAAAAGGGCTTTAGAATATATAACTGCACCGCTGAACAGCAATCAAGCCCTCATTTTTTTCTACTTTTACACAACAGGCTTTTTAACAGATATATGCAACGCTGGACAGTGAATATATTTTTATTTCGCCACTAATACACGTATACAGGGCTTCCGAATATATCACTGCACTGCTGAGCGGCAAATATATTTTTTCTTTTCCCACTAATGCACACAAAAAAGGGCTTTAAAACAGATAACTGCATCGCTGAGCAGCAAATATTTTTTTTCTTTTTCAACTAATACACGACAAAAAGGGTTGTAATTTTCGCCCTTCACCTCACAACGGCTAATAAGCCCTTTTTTCCCACTAATACAAGCCAAAAAATGTTTTAGAACATATAACTGCACCGCACAAGGGCAAATAAAATGTAGAAATATTTCCTTGTAATAAACCCTGTTAATACCTGTATCAAACAGCACTTGCACCCTAATAAGACAGACTTGCTGGAATTACAGAGCTGTATAATGGCAATTTGGATCCCCAGTCAGTGCAGCAAGGTGTAATCGGATTGTTCCTACTACCAGGGCTGTCACCTCTCCAACTGAACCCTGTTCAACAGAAATGCTGGTAGAATGATTCCTCGCTATCTTTTCCGTACACCTTGAGTAATCTTTCTCTGCACTTGTAAATCTTTTTATTTTCACCACACTCAAGTCTTTTCTATCACTGTCCCTAGCGCCTGCAGACACGTCTCTCCCTGCACTAAGCACGCTGGTGAATGGCAGAATCTAAGATGACCGCCGTATTTATAGGGCTGTGACATCACAGTGCAGGCTGGCTGCTCATTGGCTGCCAATTTTCTGTATTTGCTAACTTCACCTACCACCGAAAAAAAATTATAATAACAAGTAATCAGAAAGTCATAAACACTCAAAATTTTTATCAATGAAAAGTATAGATAGCCCTGCAAAAAACTGCTAAATAAAGTTATAGGGGTTAAAATATGGTGATGAAAAGAAAAAAATAATTTTTGCAAGTTTTTTTTTTTTTTAAATATTAACCACTTCAGCCCCCCTAGCTTAAACACCCTTAATGACCAGGCCACTTTTTACAATTCCGCACTACACTACTTTCACTGTTTATTGCTCCGTCATACAACTTACCACCCAAATGAATTTTACCTCCTTTTCTTCTCACTAATAGAGCTTTCATTTGGTGGTATTTCATTGCTGCTGACATTTTTACTTTTTTTGCTATTAATCAAAAATTACCGAAATTTTTGCAAAAAAATGACATTTTTCACTTTCTGTTGTAAAATTTTTCAAAAAAACTACATTTCTATATAAATTTTTCTCTAAATTTATTGTTCTACATGTCTTTGATAAAAAAATCCAATAAGTGTATATTTATTGGTTTGGGTAAAAGTTATAGCGTTTACAAACTATGGTGCAAAAAGTGAATTTCGGCATTTTGAAGCAGCTCTGACTTTCTGAGCACCTGTCATGTTTCTTCAGGTGCTAGAATGCCAGGATAGTATAAATATCCCCCAAATTACACCATTTTAGAAAGAAGACACCCCAAAGTATTCGCGGATGGGGCTTGGTGAGTTCATGTATCATTTCATTTTTTTTCACAAGTTAGCGGAAAATGACACTTTCTGAGAAAAAAAAAAAAAAGTTTCAATTTCTGATAACTTCTGGCAAAAAAAAAAAAAAATCTCAGACGGACTCACTATGCCCCTCAGTGAATACCTTGGGGTGTCTACTTTCTGAAATGGAGTCATTTGTGGGGTGTGTTTACTGTTCTGGCATTTTGGGCGGGGCTAAATTGTGAGCCGCCATGTAAAACCTAAAGGTACTCGTTGGAATTTGGGCCCTTTGCGCATCCAGGCTGCAAAAAGCGGCACTTATGTGGTATCGCCGTACTCAGGAGAAGTAGGGCAATGTGTTTTAGGGTGTATTTTTACATATACCCATGTTGGGTGAGAGAAATATCTCTGTAAATTGTCAACTTTGTATAAAATTTTTAAAAGTTGTCGTTACAGAGATATTTTTCACACAAAGTATGGGTATATATAAAATACACCCCAAAACACATTGCCCTACTTCTCCTGAGTATGGCGATACCACATGTGTGCCACTTTTTGCAGCCTGGGTGCGCAAAGGCCCTAAACCAAAGAGTACCTTTAGGATTTCACAGGGCATTTTTACGCATTTGGATTCCAGACTTCTTCTCACCCTTTAGGGGCCCCTAAAATGCCAGGACAGTATAAATACCCACATGTGACCCCATTTTGGAAAGAAGACACCCCAAGGTATTCTGTGAGGGGTATGGTGAGTTCATGTAAAATTTTATTTTTGTCACAAGTTAGTGGAATATGAGACTTTGTAAAAAACTAAATAAAAAAAAAAAAAACAACAATTTCCGCTGACTTGTGCCAAAAAATAAAAATTCTGTGGACTCACCATGCCCCTCACGGAATACCTTGGGGTGTCTTCTTTCCAAAATGGGGTCACATGTGGGGTATTTATACTCACCTGGCATTTTAGGGGCCCCTAAAGTGTGAGAATCCAAATGCATAAAAATGGCCTGTGAAATCCTAAAGGTACTCATTGGTTTTAGGGCCCCTTTGCGCATCTTGGCTGCAAAAAAGTGTCACTCATGTGGTATCGCCGAACTCAGGAGAAGTAGGGCAATGTGTTTTGGGGTGTATTTTTACATAAACCCATGCTGCGTGTGAGAAATATCGCTGTAAACGACAACTTTTACATTTTTTATTCAAAGTTGTCAATATACAGAGATATTTCTCTCACCCAGCATGGGTATATGTAAAATATACCCAAAACACATCGCCCTACTTCTCCTGAGTACGGCGATACCACATGTGTGACACTTTTTGCAGGCAAGATGCGCAAAGGCCCAAATTCCAATGAGTACCTTTAGGAGGGCATTTTTACGCATTTTTCTTCTCACGCTTTAGGGCCCCTAAAATGCCAGGGCAGTAGAAATACCTCACGTGTGACCCTATTTTGAAAGAAGACACCCCAAGGTATTCCATGAGGGGCATGGCGAGTTCATAGAATATTTTTTTTGGCACAAGTTAGTGGAAATTGATTTTTATTGTTTTTCTCACAAAGTCTCCCTTTCCGCTAACTTTTGACAAAAGTTAAATTTTTCATGAACTCATTATGCCCCTCAGCGAATACCTTGGGGTGTCTTCTTTCCAAAATGGGGTCACATGTGGGTATTTATACTGCCCTGGCATTTTAGGGCCCTAAAGCGTGAGAAGAAAATGCGTAAAATACTCTCCTAAAAGGTACTCGTTGAATTTGGGCCTCTTGCGCATCTTGGCTGCAAAAGTGTCACACATGTGGCATCGCCGTACTCAGGAGAAGTAGGGCGATGTGTTTGAGGTGTATTTTTACATATACCCATGCTGGGTGAGAGAAATATCTCTGTATAATGACAACTTTGAATAAAAAATGTAAAAAGTTGTCGTTTACAGCGATATTTCTCACACCCAGTAATGGGTATATGTAAAATACACCCTAAAACACATTGCCCTACTTCTCCTGAGTACGGCGATACCACATGAGTGACACTTTTTGCAGCCAAGATGCGCAAGGGCCCTAAAACCAATGAGTACCTTTAGGATTTCACAGGCCATTTTTACGCATTTGGATTCTCACGCTTTAGGACCCCTAAAATGCCAGGGCAGTATAAATACCCCACATGTGACCCCATTGTGGAAAGAAGACACCCCAAGGTATTCTGTGAGGGGTATGGCGAGTTCACAGAATAAAAAAATTTGGCACAAGTTAGCGGAATTTTTTTTTTTTTTTTTTTTACAGTCTCATATTCCACTAACTTGTGACAAAAAATAAAATTTTCCATGAACACGCCATACCCCTCACGGAATACCTTGGGGTGTCTTCTTTCTAAAATGGGGTCACATGTGGGGTTTTTGTACTGCCCTTGCATTTGAGGGTCTCCGCAGTCATTACACGTATGGCCAGCATTAGGAGTTTCTGCGATTCTCCTTATATTGAGCATACGGGTAATGAGATTTTTTTTTTCCGTTCAGCCTCTGCGCTGAAAAAAAAAAAAAATGAACGGCACAGATTTTTTCATTCGCATCGATCAATGTGGATGAAAAAATCTCTGCCAAAATCAGTGACTGCGGTGCGGTGGGTTGGGCGCTAGCTACCTAACAAGTAGCTAACTAACTGGCGGTGATAAGGGACCCTTATGCCCCATTCACACGTCCGCAATTTTGTTTGCGGAACGGAATTGCGGACCCATTCATTTCTATGGGGACAGACTTTGTCCCGCTCGGATCCGGAATTACGGATCCGCGCTTCTGGGTCTGCACTTCCGTTCCGCAAAAATATAGAACATGTCCTATTCTTGTCTGCAATTGCGGACAAGAAAAAGCATTTTCTATATAGTTCTGGCAATGTGCGGATCTGCAAAATGCGGAAAGCACATTGCCGGTGTCCGTGTTTTGAGGATCCGCGGATCGGATCCGCGGATCCGTGAATCCACGGATCCGCAAAACGCATATAGACGTCTGAATGGAGCCTTACAAGGGGTGTGATCAATGACAGGGGGGTGATCAGGGGGTCTAGATGGGGTGATCAAGGGGTTAATAGGTGAGGGGGTGGTGGGGGGTTAGTGTAGTGTTTGGTGCAACTTTTACTGTGTTACCTGGTCCTCTGGTGGTCGATCCCAGAAAATGGGACCACCAGAGGACCAGGTAGCAGCTATATCAGACGCTGTTCATAAAACAGCGTCTGATATAGCTGTTTGATGCGATTTATATCGCATCTACAGCCTGCCAGCGATTGATCATCGCTGGCAGGCTGTAGTCCAACTCTCGAGACGCGCTTCACAGGAACTCTCGCGTCTCGCGAGATGACGCCCCGGCGCGTCCAAACAGAAGATCCCGGCCGCCCGCAGGACGCAATCCTGCGTACGGCGGTCGGGGACTGGTTAAAACGCAATAAAAACTATACCTATGTGATATTGCCGTAATCATACTGACCTGGAGAATGAAAACAACAGGTCAGTTTTACCATATCGGGAACGCTATAAAAACAAAACCCATAAAACTGTTGCAGAATTGTGCTTTTTTTCCAATTTAACCCCATTTGGATTTTTTTCCATGGTGTAATTAGAAAGTGCAACTTGTCCTGCAAAAAACAAGCCCTCATATATCTATGTGAATGGAAAAATAAAAAAGTTATGGCCCCAGAAATTCAGTGAGTAAAAAACGAAAATGCAAAAATGCACCAGTTTTCACCCCTTTAAGCTAAACATATGCTCATGCTCAGGGTCTCTTCATGATTCCTAATGTGGGCTTATAAATGCGATCTGTAGCTTAGTTTTGCCAAAAAACAGGTTTTACTAACCTGTCAATCATAAAAATAATGTGCCCAAGGGGAGGGCCAAGGATGCAGGGTGCTTGGCTGCAGCCATCGCCGTTGGTGCCCAGCTCCGCCTTCCCAGAGTTCTGCGCCACCTCCTACTTCTCTGTGCCGCCACTCCCTCCCTCCCTCCCCCTCCTCCCCTGTAAGATGCTGCGCATGCGCACAGGCTCAGCCTGATGCGCCCGTACGGACTGCTTGGATGCTTCTTCTCTAGCGAAGTGCCGGCGCATGCGCACTTCGCTAGAAAAAAACGATGCCAGCAGTCCGTGCGCATGAGGCTGAGCCTGTACGCATGCGCGGCATCTCACAGCGGGACGAGGGGGAGAAAGGGAGGGAGGGAGAGGTGGCACAGAGAAGTAGGAGGCGGCGCAGAACTCTGGGAAGGCGGAGCTGGGCACCAATGGCGATGGCTGCAGCCGGGCACCCTGCATCCCTGGACCTCCCCTTGGGCAAAAGTAAGCTACAGATCGCATTTATAAGCCCACATTAGGAATCATTAAGAGACCCTGAGCATGAGTATATGTTTAGCTCAAAGGGGTGAAAACTGGTGACAGAATCCCTTTAAGCCTCTGCACATGAAACCTTTTACCCTTTTGATTCTTTTTTGATAGCAAACTGCAGATGTGACAATTTTATGCAAATGCTACTCTATATGCATATTTATATATAAAAAAAGCTATATTTTTCTTCAAAATAGTAACTAAAAAAGTAATTGCACCTTAATGGGGTTATCCAAGTTCTGTAAAGTTAATCTTAACTTCTTTGTATATTTGTATAAAACATTTTTGTAAATTACTTGCTTTAGAAATAATGCGCCATTTAGATATTACAGAATGTGGTCATTGGACCACTGACGTCACCCTCCCTGCTCCGTTGGTGATGTCTCGTTTACATGCTGCTCCCTGCTTGAGCGAGTGGCCCTGCCTGTAAACGAGACGTCACTGGATTTTGTGCCCTCCCCTTCTGCCTCTCGGTCTTCATTCAGCACAGGTCTGGTAAGGATCGCGCATGCGTGATCCTTACCAGAGCCGTGCTGATTGGGGAGAGACAGAGAAGGGGCGGGCACCAAAGCCTGGACACTGATGAATCTGTCTGCAGGGCTCGGTAAGCTGTGCTGACAGATTCATCAGCGTCCAGGCTTTGGTGCCGCCCCTTCTCTGTCTATCCTCAATCAGCACGGCTCTGGTAAGGTTCGCGCTTGCGCGATCCTTACCAGACCTGTGCTGAATGAAGTCCGAGAGGCAGAAGGGGCGGGCACAAAATCCAGTGACATCTCGTTTACAGGCAGGGCCACTCGCTCAAGCAGGGAGCAGCATGTAAACGAGACATCACCAACGGAGCAGGGAGGTTGACGTCAGTGGTCCAATGACCACATTCTGTAATATCTAAATGGCGCATTATTTCTAAAGCAAGTAATTTACAAAAATATTTTATACAGATATACAAAGAAGTTTAGATTAACTTTATAGTAGTTGGATAACCCCTTTAATGTGTTTACATGACACTGAAAAGTTTATTTTTTTGTTTTGTTTCTATGTACATTTTGTTTTTTAGGGCTTAAAAAAAGAAGTAAAGCTTCCCATAAAGTTATTTGTGTTTATGAACACACAAAACATTTCACTAATTTATGCCCAGATGATATTGCTTGTTGGCATAGATTTCAAGGACATCATGAATCCCTCCTGAAAAAAACTTCAGATAAAGTAAAATTAAGAGGCAAAGATTGCCAAATCAATGGTTACCTTTTGGTTTATATTGCATTAGTAGTGTTGTAAAGTTTTTCTGCTAATCTTGCTTTTCAAATTTTACTATATTCATATTTTATAATTTGCTGGCTGGTACATGCTTATGTCTGATTAGAAAAAGCATGGTTTATCCTTCTGCAGAATATATCTCTACATGTCCAATTTATTGTCTGGATAAGCGAGTTGTACACACTAGAGGTCTGATACAGGAAAAAAAACAAAGAAAAACATTAGCCCTAAACTGTGCTTTGCTTCCAAGTAACATAAAGTGTCCATTATTTCTTAATACCGACACAAAAGGATCACTTATGTTCCTCAGAGTGTGTAAAAATACATTTAGCAGAAATAGAGTCTAGAAAGGCTAATTCTACTGACAGGGGTGGACTGGCCATAGACCCTACAGGGAATTTTCCCGGTGGGCTGATGGGTATAGGGCCACCCTAGCCCTCCTTACAGCTGTTGGCTGGGTACATACTAGTAGGGGTACAATAGAGGTCATTATTAGAGGAAGTCCAAACAGCATGCTGAAGGTAAGTCTGGCCTGGTGTTGTGGCCCACAATTCACCTCCCAAGCACCCTGTTCCATATCCATATTGGAGGAGGAGGACAGAACGTGGCATGTGGGATGGTATTCTGAGCACCACCTTCTGTCAATTTGGACCCACCTACAAAGTTGGGGCAACTTTTTGTTTTTTTACCAGGACCACTTTAAGTTTCCAATCCACCCCTGTCTACTGATGTCTTACAACAGTAGCTTGTCATAGATGTCTGCCCTCATCCCTTGCATTATAGAGAAGGGGAAATGTTTTGTTCTGTATAAAACTTCATACATTTTACATGTTTATACATTTTAACTCTTTCTTTACTATACATTTTAGGATAAAGTCTATGAGGTAGACATAGAATATAAACATCATAGCATAGCATAGTACCATGGAGTAAAAAGAAAAAAAAAAAAAAGGTGCACTGTATGGGATGCCATTTTATCCCTGTACTCCTGACATACACTTCTGACAGATGGACCAAATTCAATGTGAACAGAGCCTCACTCATACATAACTGCTCGGTAAAACAGATATCTTCAGTTGCACCCATTTAATGGATTGACAATTTATTTTTATCAAACTTCACTTGCCCTTTAATAGATGGATCCAAAAGCACATAATATTGTGTAAACCTTTGCAAAGTAATACTTGTAGTAGAGATGAGCGAACATTTAAAAAAAGTCCGTTGTTCGGGGTTCGGGTGGTGGTTAATTGCGCATCCCGTTATGGATTCCACAATAGCGCATATGGAATCCATAAGGGGCGGCTGCCACCAACCCGAACTGTAGAACAGCTGAAGGACCTGGCGTGACGTCACTGTCATGTGATCAGTGCAGGGGGCGTGGCTCAGCACGGGATTTGATCCCGTGCTGAGCCACGCCCCCTGCACTGATCACATGACAGTGACGTCACGCCAGGTCCTTCAGCTGTTCTACAGTTCGGGTTGGTGGCAGCCGCCCCTTATGGATTCCATATGCGCTATTGTGGAATCCATAACGGGATGCGCAATTAACCACCACCCGAACCCCGAACAACGGACTTTTTTTAAATGTTCGCTCATCTCTAACTTGTAGGTTTATGTCTTTCACTGACTTTGATGATATAAAAAAATACTTTATATTACGGCAGTGGGTGTGGAACCTAAGGGTGTTATCCTTACAGTTCCAGGATATTAACTATTTAAACCCTTATGCATGGATCAGGACTTTGCTGCAGGCCACTACCTCCTGGAGTAGTTTCTCTGAGTCACAGGGGTCAGAGACATTGGTGCAAAGGACTGAAGGGTCATGCAAAACTATAGCTATGGATAGACCTAGATCAACCCAGGCGAAGTATGTGCAATATGGTAAATGGTCCGAGAGGTCAGGCATGGGTCAGGTCAGGCAGAAGAGGATCATTATCCAGGAATCAGTCATTACACAGACAACACGTATAGCATACCTTTGCAGGGAACTAGCAAGCCAGAAAACTTTTTTGCCCAGGCATCTCCCCACAGAGGAAGGCAGCTTAAGTACCCTGAGGTGACCAGCCATTGGCTAGAGAAAATTTGAATGTGTGCACTGGCCCTTTATGAGCCAGGTAGGGCGAGAGCCCTATGAGCAGACTGGAGAGGCCTAGCTGGCAAACAGAGGCCATAGCCTGCTAAGGGTAAACAAATTAGAAGATCCCTGTGGCCGAGATCAAAGAAGATGTAGGAGGTCAGTGAGTAAGAGAAAACACTAAGGGGTGAGTGGAGTGGTGTCTGTGCCCACCCAGGAGACAGAAGCAGCAGTAAGCACTTGCCAACGACTTAAAGGGGTTGTCTTGCTTCAGCAAGTGGCATTTATCATGTAGAGAACGTTAATACAAGGAAGTTACTAATGTATTGTGATTGTCCATATTGTCTCCTTTGATCGTTTGATTCAATTATCCATCACATTATACACTGCTCGTGTCCATGGTTACGGTCACTCCACAATCCATCAGCGTTGGCCAGGCTTGCACACTATAGGAAAAAGTTCTGGTCTCTATATGGATAATACCAATACATTAGTAAGTGCCTTGCATTAACTTTCTCCATATAATAAATGCTATTTGCAGAAGTGAGAAAATAACAAGTTTTTTTTTGTATTCACATTTTTAGTAGTTTTTAATCTTGGAAGCAAAGCCATAATGTGATACTTCCTACCATATGCCAATCAAAATACCAGTGCCTTCTAATATGGCAAAGGTCCTACATCTGCACCCCCAATAATTACTCCCCTGAGAGGCAGCATATGCTTGGATAGATAGATAGATAGATAGATAGATAGATAGATAGATAGATAGATAGATAGATATTCAAATAAATGATACCAACTTTATGGTCAACTGTGATGTGGATAGATTCTAAGTACAGTTACACTTCTTCAAAAGACAAGATCTTTGAAAAGACCACCCCTTTAGGCCCCATGCACACGACCATTGTTTATTTCCGCGTCCGTTCCGTTTTTTTTCACGGATAGGATGGGTCCGTCAAAAAATGCGGATGGTCAACCGTTTTTGTTCCGCATCCGTGATCCGTGTTTTCATTCCGTCAAAAAAAAGTGCATGTCCTTTTTTTTTGACGTTTGCGGACAAGGATAGGCATTTTTACAATGGATCTGCCATAAAAATCGGATCCCTCAAAAGAAACGGTCCGTCATCCGTTTTTTTTGACGGACGCAAAATTTCAAGGAGGAGCGGACGCGGAAGCAGGCAACGGTCGTGTGCATGTAGCCTTATTCAGACAAGATTTTCACTGAAATATATTCAGCTATTTTATGCATAGCAGCTAGAAATGAGCGAATTTCTTAAAAGTTCGATTTTGCTGATTTGCCGAATTTCACAAAAATATTTGCTTTGTAACGAATTACTTCGTCGCAAAGCAAGATGGAGGCTGGTGGCTCATCGCAAACAAATGGAGGAGGTAAGTTAGAATTTTTTCGTTTTTTATACCATTTCAGTTTAAATCGATTCGCTGATACGAAGCACAAGAAAATTCGACTTCTAGGTGAATCAAATTTATCATGAAATTTGGATCGAATTACACTTTCGCTCATCTCTAATAGCGGCCATCTTCCTTGAGACCACCCCCATAGACCACTTCTCAATGCAATTTTGCATGGTCTTCTAAAAGAGATTTCATTGTAGTTCTTTTGGACTCTTTCAGAAGATTGTGTCCAGTATGGAAAGCATGCTCTGTATGATGATTTATAATGCTTTGTGTCTCTGCTCAACCTTGCTTCTACAGAATTAGGGCTCGTTCACATGAATGTTTTTTGCTTTCCGTATAAGGGCCGTTTTTTGCGTTCCATATACGGTCTGTTTACTGAACCATTCATTTCAATGGGTCCGCAAAAAAACCTGAAAGTACTCCATATGCATTCCGTTTCCGTATTTCCGTTTTTCAGTTCTACAACACTTTGAGTCCGGTCCTAATATTGTCCACAGATCACGTTCAGTGGCTCCATTCAAGTCAATGGGTCCGTATAAAAAACGGAATGCATACGGAACACATGTCCGTATATCATCCGTTTTTTTGCGGACCCATGCTGTAGAAATGCTATGCCCAGCCTATTTTGCACTTGTGTTTAGTGTTTGCAATGATTACAAAGTTTCTGTTTTTGCGGAACAATGGAATGGAAACGGAAACACAATGGATCCATGAAAAACGGACCGCAAAACCATACTGTTGTATGAACAAGCTCTTAGGCCTCATGCACACGGCCGTTGTTCGGGTCCGCGTCCGAGCCGCATATTTCGCGGCTCGGCCGCGGACCCATTCATTTCAATGGGGCCGCAAAAGATGCGGACAGCACTCCGTGTGCTGTCCGCATCCGTTGCTCCGTTCCGTGCCCCCGCAAAAAAAATAGAGCATGTCCTATTCTTGTCCGTTATGCGGACAAGAATAGGCATCTCTATAATGGGCCGTGTTCCGTTCCGCAAATTGCGGAACGGAACGCGGAGCAGCTTCCGTGTTTTGCGGATCCGCGGTTTGCGGACCGCAAAACACCCACGGCCGTGTGCATGAGGCCTTATACTGAGATAATGCTGTCAGTATACTTCTGTAGAAGTAAGGTCATGCAGAGACACACAGCATTATAAATCATTATAATGCCATGCGATCATGCGAATCGAGCAGTGACTAAAACAGGATATCACTCTCACACAAGGAGGATGTTTTCTGCACTGGATGCGCTCGTTGGAAAAAGACCTTTAGGTGAAGTTCAAAAAATAAAATACAATCTGCAGAATAATACATAAAGAATCCCATCAAACTATCCATGCAACCAACCGTTAATGAAAATATTAAAAGTAATGTTTAGAATATGAAAACATCCAGTCAAGGCATTGTGCAAATCAGCAGTGCTCTGTTGTCATTATCCTCCTCGGTAAATATTTGCATTTTTTTCTCATTTCATGGATATTACCTTTTATTTAGAGATGCAGAATCCAGGGAGAGACCCTTGGGAAGATGAGCTGGCTGTGTGATGTAACAAAAGCACGTTTTGTGTTTTGGCAATAAGAGATTAGAGATTGAACACAACAAAGAACTCTGTGTTGCTTTATAAGCTGCTACACAGTACTTCAAGTGTTTAAGGGACTTCTGATTTTTTCCTGGCACCTCACAGAATAATACTGCTATAAAATTTTCATGAATCAAAGTCTATTCCAGAGTCAGTGCTTTTTTCCTTAGTGGTCCCCATTCATTATAATCATGCAAACACCAACTTATCTCTTTTCAAAAGGCTTATTATTTTTTTGGAGTACAAGCTATAACGGCAGCTGCTGCCACAGCCACCCATGTTATTAGCTATCTTATAGCTAGCAGGCACCTGGATTATTTAAATATTTTCAGCTGCCAATTACTGAAGAGCAGCTTCATATCTATAAACCAAAAACATTACAATAAACACTTAATAGAATAAGCAAAATTACTGGCATTAAAAGAAGACAACATTTCTATAATATTATTTTTGGCATAACCACTTCCAGCATATGTCCATTCCTCAAATATAAAGTGCTAACTGGCCTAACTTCATATTTAATTTACTTCAGCACTACTTGCAGACTAAGTGAAGGGCTACTAAGTATTCATGTAGGATTATCATATTAGATGTGCAATAAAGTTATAATTTATTGCTTCTCACAACTAGCATAGCTCAGATGCTTAGTTCTTAGGATGCAGCTGCAAAATAAGAACTGGCTGGAGTGTCCATGTCCAATACAGAATTCCGGCTCATGCCAGAGAATGAAGCTGTTTTCATCTGCTGTCCGTCTGCCTTGACCCCTGAGGTAGCTTGACACTATAGGGGGGGGGGGGGGTATTAAGATTGGCATTTCATAGTCAGTCCTAATGAGAAGAATACTATTACTAGAGGTGCAAGCCTCTTATATTTAGAGTATCTCCTGGTAGTCTATGTGAAAAGTATAGTTGAGATAGATTTTTTTTCTTATCAATAAGTTTCTGGCATAAATCATAGTAAATATGTTGGGTCATAGAGGCCCCAACTATTTTTAAAAGCAGAATAAAACTGATAAAATTGCAAATTTGTGTGCAAAACCATTGACAGAAAATTTGGGACCTTTTTAATGCCAGAAAACATGCAAGTCCCAATTTCCCCTAATATGTTTAAAGCCTCATGCACACAGCAACATTATAGCTCTGAATTGTACTGAATTCCGATATCTACAGAGGTACATAGGGTCTCAATTCACCTCTGTATGCCTCCAATTCCGTACAATAAAAATTGGAACTTTGCAACACATAATGAAGCAAGACATTATCCTCATAATAAACTGCTCACATAAAATCTCTGTGGCTCTCTAAAACCTTCTGCATACAATTCTGCCATATTAATGAGACCACTGACTCCTCACAGAGTTATGCTCTAGTAAATATTATGAACTGAACACAGTGGAAGACATTTATAAAAACTGGAGTAAAGAAAATCTGGAGGAGATGTCCAGAGCAACCCATCAGATTCAACCTTTACTTTTTAATGGTTATTTGGTAAATTAAGTGGGCCCCAAAACCCATAATGGTCTTTCTACAAAATTCTGTCATTATTAGGGTGGGTTCGTATTCGCATTATGGAATTCCGTTAAAGGGTTTTGTTATAACAGAGTTATAACGGAATATAATGGAATTTTAGAACGGAATGCAAAACGGAAGCCATTAAGAGACATTCTGTTTTGCTCCATCCTAATACATGTCTATGGCCACACATAATCGTTATACATGATGGAACAAAATAGTCCTATCAACAGGACTATTTGTGGCCAGTCCATGGACAGTCTTTACCATAAAAGGAAGCGTGACAATTATTATACCTGTCTTAGTGTAAGCCTTACACATAAACTGTTTTCTATGTACATTTAATAATTTGAATATAAAGTAACACTTCCATGTTGGGGCTGGATAGAACAAAATTTAAAATGTCACTTAGAAAAAAAAAAAAAAATGTCCTAGCCACATAGCTAAGGTTTTGATCGGTGGAGGTCCAAGAGCAGAGACCCCCACTGATCTCTGCAATGAGAAGAGAGAAGCGCTCCCAAAATGTGCTCTCTCTTCTCACTGCAGGGATGGAATCAATACAGGCCCTTAGACTTTCTATTGTGTCCTCTCTTGTAGTGAATTACCATGTGAATCCTTGTCTCTCCTGATTCTAGCAATCGGTGAGGGTCTTAGCACCTTGATCCCCACCAATCAAAACCTTTGATTTGGGGTATCATGTACTCTTTGTGGTATAGACACATTATTACATGAGCGAGTATTGAATTTTTAATATTAGATGCTTATTTTCTCACAATGTTGTTTCGTCTTATTTTCTGGGAACTAGATAAAGCTGGAATACTATTGATGTTTTACCAGCATTTACCTGTATACAGATGATATATTAAAGACTCTCATCAATCTTAAAGTGACCCTCCAGTTAAAAAAAAAAACTTACATTAACTGCAGAAGGAACAGAACACTTATCTGGTGACCTCTTTTTTTTTATCTTTTTAGTTGCAAATCTGCTACTTTTGAGGCTCCTCTTCTGTTATCCAAGATGGCCACTTCTCAGACTACTAATGCACACTGTGCATCAGTAGACCAAGAAACATCCTACTTGAACAGCTCTGCTCTTGGATTGGCCAACACTGTTCACATGACCATTGCTGGCCAATTCAAGGGCAGCAGGAAGTATCTTGGGCTACCAAATGCAGTGTGCATCAGGTAGTCTGAGAAAAAAAAGATGAAAATTAGGTCACTATGTAAGTGTTCGGTTCATTAATGTGATTTTTTTTAAATTTAACCAGAGGGTTGCTTTAAATAATAAAATAGGCTGCACCTTACTAATCCCCCTCAACTTCCATTCCTTCATGGTGTCTGATTCCTGGCTTCTGTTGACACACAGAAAACAACTGCCCAGCTTGTCACTGGCTGGTGGCTCATTACTGTGGCCAGTGATTGGCTGATCAGTTATTTCTTGCGTGTCGAGGTGAACCAGGAAGTAGAACCTAGGACACATTGGTATAGGAGCCTTTTTTTTTTTTTTAAATGTAGTCACCAGGCTACCTTTTATGTCACTGTTAGTAGTGATCTGCACACAGAAGAATGCTAGTAGGAGAAAAGCACACCAAAACCATGTGTCAAATGGCCTCAATGGGCCAAATTTGTAAGTTTTCTTCCTAACTTTGGTGGTAATTTTAAGCATAAATCTAACTTTCAGCACTAGGTTTAGTTCAGTAATAGAAAACAAAGGGTGGTTATTAATGGTACACACTCAGGTTGGGTCACTGTCACTAGTGGGGTACCAAAGGGGTCAGCATTGAGTCCTATTCTCATCAATAAATTTATAAAAGATCTTATAGAAGGCTTGCACAGTAAAATATAATTTTTTGCAGATGACACTAAACTGTGTAAAGTAATTAACATGGAAGAGGACAGTACGGCTGCAGATGGATCTGGATAGAAGTTAATAGGTTGCATGAAAAGGGGCATAGATGCCTGTGACGAGAACATAGTCCTGCCACTTTACAAATCATTGGTCAGACCACACATGGAGTACTGTGTACAGTTCTGGGCTCCTGTGAACAAGGCAGACATAGCAGAGCTGGAGATGGTTCAGAGGAGGGCAACTAAACTAATAACTGGAATGGGGGGACTACAGTACCTTGAAATATTATGAAAATTAGGGTTATTCACTTTAGAAAAAAGACGACTGAGGGGATCTAATAACTATGTATAAATATATCAGTACAGAGATCTCTCCCATCATCTATTTATCCCAAGGACTGTGACTGTGACAAGGGGACATCCTCTGTGTCCCGAGGAAAGGTTTGTACACAAAAAGATTATTTTTTACAGTAAGAGCATTGAGAGTACGGAACTCTCTGCCTGAGCAGGTGGTGAGGTTGAACTAACTAAAAGAGTTGAAGAGTAATAATATTATAGGCTATAGTTACTACAGATGGGTTGTTGATCCAGGAAATTATTCTGATTGCCTGATTGGAGTCAGGAAGGAATTTTTCCCCCTAAAGTGAGGAAAATTGGCTTCTACCTCACAGGAGTGTTTTGCCTTCCTCTGGATCAACTTGCAGGATAAGAGGCTGAACTGGATGGACGGATATCTTTTTTCAGCCTTATAAACTATGTTACTATGTGTTTTAGTTGTCTGCGACTTCAGTAGGATCTATTTGGCACAATGTTTAGCTCTCCACCATAAAAGTGTTAGGGTCCATTCATACGTCCGCAACTGTTTTAAGGACCGCAAAATGCGGATCCGCAAAACACGGACACCGGCCATGTGCGTTCCAAATTTTGCCGACCGCACATGGCCGGCACTATAATAGAAATGCCTTTTCTTGTCCGTGGATGCGAACAAGAATAGGACATGTTTTAATTTTTTGCAGGGCCGCAGAATGGAAGTGCAGATAATGGGTCCGCAACCGTTCAGCAAAATTGCAGACCCATGTTGCGGACGTGTGAATGGACCCTTAGACATAAAGTATACAACCTAACAAAATGGAGCATTATTTAAAATGAATAAAGTCCTTTTCCTAGAGTATAGAGACACTATTAGCAATTGCTGTTATCATGCATATTTTGTATCAGACATATGATACACGTGAAATTGGAGTGTAAATATGCTGTCTGTGCACATTGACATGTTTGTCTTCACAGCAAATAGAGGCCAAACAAGGTTCAGTAGAGGGCAAAGTCCAAAAGTCAGTCATAAACCAATAGAAGAAAGCAAAACAATAGTTTGTACCATAGTTTGTTGATAACAATGTTAGTAGTGATTTAATATTCTACTGCAACATATCCTGGTGGAATTTTAGCAGAGGCAAGGGATAAGAAAGAAAAAGACAGACCTCGACAAGCATACAACATAGCTAACTGTAGTTTTCATGCACACCCTTCACAGAAGATGTAAATATATGATATTAGTTGTTGACATAAAGTGTTAAGCAAATAAAAAAAATTATTACAAAAATACACAGGTTACAATAACACAAGTTATAAAACTATATCATATCCATAACACTAGTTCTAACACAATTCCAAAAGAAAGTTATTTCTCCTGGCTGATGTGTGACTTAGCTGTTGCAGGAACAAATGATAACTGCAGGGACCACAGGTTTTAAGGGAAACAAGTATCAAGTACTTTGCATATCAACATGTCTGGTCCTTTCTACCCTTGATACCTGCAGATGGGGAGTCAAGGGATCCCAAACATGTAAAAAATTTGCAACAGGCTTTGCAGGAAAAAAAAGTTGCAATGGAATGTCTGTAGCGAAAATGTACACTGTTGTGATGCTGGAAAATATGTTTATTGTACACCTATTAACTGTAGAAAATTTGCAACAGTTTTTTTTTTTAAAAGGTACAGTTGCACAGTGTGCAGCGCAACTGTGATTTTTAAAATATAATCAGCCAATAGATTTTATTTATTTTTTTATATTAATTGTGCTGCCAGCCGGCTCCTGCATGTAAAAAAGTACTGTCTTTTGAAAAACTGAGATGTAGAGTGTAGCAGAGTCTGTATGTATGTGAATAGCTCAGGGCCTATAACATACAGAATGAACTAACTTACACTATCCTATCCCTAGTGCTAAAACCTATTTCTTTATCAAGTAATTCAATCTAACAAACTAAATATATCTTCCAAATTCCTAATAGGGATGAGCGAACCCGAACTGTATAGTTCGGGTTCGTACCGAATTTTGGGGTGTTCGTGACACGGACCCGAACCCGAACATTTGCTTAAACGTTTGGGTTCGGGTTCATTGTTCGGCGATTTTTATTGCGCATTTTGAAAGCCTGCAAAGCAGCCAATCAACAAGCGTCATACTACTTGCCCCAAGAGGCCATCACAGCCATGGCTACTATTGGCATGGCTGTGATTGGCCAAGTGCAGCATGTGACCCAGCCTTTATTTAAGCTGGAGTCACGGTGCGCCGCATGTCACTCTGCTCTGATTAGTGTAGAAAGGATGCAGCTGCTGTTAGGGAGAGATTAGGCAGGAATTAACTTAGCAAAAACACTTAATGAAGTGATCGATCTACAGCTGTGAATCATTCAACTTCTGCTAGTTAATTGCTCACTGTTTTCAGCGTTTTTCTGACACTTTTTTCTGGGGTGATCGGCGGCCATTTTGTGTCTTGTGGTGCGCCAGCACAAGCTGCCACCAAGTCCATTAATCCATCAATAGTAGTTTTTTTTTTTTTTGCTATATCCTACATCAGGGGCTTGGCTGTGCTTATTGTCACCCCTAGAAACTCAGGTTAGAATTTTTTATATTTTATTGAGAGGTGAAATTTACTTAAAGAAATAGCAATCCCCTAAATCTGGTGTTCCAGCTGTGGCTAGCCAAGTGTAATACTGTCTGGCAAAGAATATAAATTTTTTTCTGGGGGGAAATTCAATTTCCAAAATAGCAATACCCTAAATCAGTGGTTTCTGCTGAAGCAGGACAAGTTTCATAGTTACTGTCAAAGGATAGCTTTTGTTCTGGGGTCAAATTCAGTTGCAAAAATAGAAATACCGTAAATCTGGTGTTCCAGCTGTGACTGGACAAGTTTCATAGTGTCCGTCAAAGGATATATTATTTTCTGGGGTGAAATTCAGTTGCAAAAATAGAAATACCATAAATCTAGTGTTCCAGCTGTGACTGGACAAGTTTCATAGTGTCCGTCAAAGGATATATTATTTTCTGGGGTGAAATTCAGTTGCAAAAATAGAAATACAGTAAATCTGGTGTTCTAGCTGTGGCTGGACAAGAAGATTAATAGTATTCGTCAAAGGATATATTTTGTTCTGGGGTGAAATTCAATTGCCAAAATAGCAATACCCAAAATCTGGTGTTCCAGCTGTTGCAGGCCAAGTGTAAATATGTCCGTAAAACGGTATATTACACTCAGCGTGCATCTCCAAGTGTATTTCTTTCTGTTAAAGGGTATATTACACAAAGTGTTAAAATACAAGTGCTGGAAGCATAATCCTATATATTTTTTCACACGCTACTGTGCATCTCCAAGTGTAAATCTGTCCGTAAAAGGATACCTTTCATCCAGGGCCTAAATACTAAGCCTACAATAGATGTTCCCCTAAATCTGTGGTTACTGCTGTGCCTGGATTACTGTAATACGGTACATAAATAGATAGCCAGATAGTGTTAGGTGCCTGTAAAAAAAGGCCTGAATTTGAATTCAATACATTGGGCCAAATAATTTTTTTCTTATTGTGGTGAACGATAACAATAAGGAAAACATCTAGTACGGGACGCGGACGCAGACATTGTCATGATGTTGTTAGTGGACACTCTGGTGCTGGGAGAGGACGTGGCCGTTCTGCCACAGCCACACATCCTAGTGAACCAACTACCTCAGGTTCCAGTACCCGCCAGAATTTACAGAGATATTTGGTGGGTCCCAATGCCGTTCTAAGGATGGTAAGGCCTGAGCAAGTACAGGCGCTAGTCAATTGGGTGGCCACAGTGGATCCAGCACGTTCACAATGTTATGTCCCACCCAGTCTTCTGCAGAAAGAGACCAGGTGGCACCTGAAAACCAAGCCCATGAGTCTGTCACATCACCCCCATGCATATCAGGGAAACTGTCTGAGCCTCAAGTTATTCAGCAGTCTCTCATGCTGTTTGAAGACTCTGCTGGCAGGGTTTCCCAACAGAATCCACCTAGCCCTTCCCCAGTGGTGGGAGACATAGAATGCACTGACGCACAACAACTTATGTTTCCTGATGATGAGGACATGGGAATGCCACCTTATCAGAGTCCGCACGTCTATGCTGATGATGACGAAAGACAGGTGCCAACTGCTTTGTTTTTTTGCAGTGTGCAGACTGAACAGGAGGTCAGGGAAGAAGACTGTGTGGAAGACGATGCAGGGGACGATGAGTTTCTAGACCCCACATGGAATGAAGGTCGTGCCACTGACTTTCATAGTTCAGAGGAAGAGGCAGTGGTGAGACCGAGCCCAAAGCACAACCTGCATGACTAGGCATCTACATGCAAAGCATGAACTGCAGTGGAGTAAACACCTTAAAAACAAGGAACTCACTCAGCCTCCCCCTGCTCCCTCTTCTGCTGCTGCCTCGGCCTCTTCCTCCGCCTCGGGAGAAATGTTGGCACCTGCCACCCACCAAACAGAGGATGTGCCACCAACACCACCACCTCCGTCACCAAGCATCTCCACCATGTCACACGGCAGCGTTCAGCTCTCCATCTCACAAACATTGGAGAGAAAGCGTAAATTCCCACCTACCCACCCTCGAGCCCTGGGCCTGAATGCCAGCATTTCTAAACTACTGGCCTTTAAAAATGCTGTCATTCAGGCCGGTGGACACAGACAGCTTCAAACAGCTGATGGCGATGGCTGTCCCACAGTATGTTGTTCCCAGCCGCCACTACTTCTCCAAGAGAGCCGTGCCTTCCCTGTACAACCAAGTATCCGATATAATCAAGTGTGCACTGCGCAACGCCATCTGTGGCAAGGTCCACCGAATATGTGGACCAGTAAGCACGGCTAGGGACGCTATATCTCCCTTACTGCACACTGGGTAAATGTAGTGGAGGCTGGGCCCCAGGCGGCGAGTTCTTTGGCGCACGTCCTTCCGCCGACAAGGATCGCAGGGATTCATTCTTTGCCTCCAGTAGCCTCGTACTCGGCTTCCTCCTAGTCTTCTTCCAGCCACACACCTTCACCACCAACTTCAGCACAGTCCAGGGTAAACGTCAGCAGGCCATTCTTAAACTCATATGTTTGGGGGACAGGCCCCACACTGCGCAACAGTTGTGGCGGGGTATTAAACAACAGACCGACGAGTGGTTTCTGCCTGTGGGCCTCAAGCCCAGCCTGGTGGTGTGCGATAATGGGCAAAATCTCGTTGCAGCTCTGGGACTAGCTGGTTAGACGCACATCTCTTGCCTGGTGCATGTGCTGAATTTGGTAGTGCAGAAGTTCATTCACAACTACCCCGACATGTCAGAGCTGCTGCATAAAGTGCGGGCCGTCTGTGCATGCTTCCGGCGTTCACATCCTGTCACTGCTCACCTGTCTGCGTTACAGCGTAACTTTGGCCTTCCCGCTCACCGCCTCATATGCGACGTGCCCACCAGGTGGAACTCCACCTTGCACATGCTGAAGAGACTGTGCGAGCAGCAGCAGGCCATAGTGGAGTTTCAGCTGCAGCACGCACGCGTCAGTCGCACTGTGGAATAGCACCACTTCACCACCATTGATTGGACCTCCATGCGAGACCTGTGTGCCCTGTTGCGCTTTTTCGAGTACTCCACCAACATGGCCAGTGGTAATAACGCCGTTATCAGCGTTACAATACCACTTCTATGTCCACTTGAGAAAACACTTAGGGCGATGATGGAAGAGGAGGTGGCCCAGAAGGAGGAGGAGGAGGAAGAGGGGTCATATTTAGCACTTTCAGGCCAGTCTCTTAGAAGTGGCTCAGAGGGAGTTTTTTTGCAAAAGCAGAGGACAGGTACAAATGTGGCCAGCCAGGGACCACTACTGGAGGACGAGGAGAACGAGGATGAGGAGGTGGAGGAGGATGAGGATGAACCATGTTCACAGCAGGGTGGCACCCAACGCAGCTCAGGCCCATCACTGGTGCGTGGCTGGGGGGAAACGGAGGACAATGGCGATACGCCTCCCACAGAGGACAGCTTGTCCTTACCTCTGGGCAGCCTGGCACACATGAGCGACTACATGCTGCAGTGCCTGCGCAACGACAGCATAGTTGCCCACATTTTAACGTGTGCGGACTACTGGGTTGCCACCCTGCTGGATCCCCGGTACAAAGACAATGTGCCCACCTTATTTTCTGCACTGGAACGTGATAGGAAGATGCGCGAGTACAAGCGCACGTTGGTAGACGCGCTCCTGAGAGCATTCCCAAATGTTACAGGGGAACAAGTGGAAGCCCAAGGCGAAGGCAGAGGAGGAGCAAGAGGTCGCCAACGCAGCTGTGTCACGGCCAGCTCCTCTGAGAGCAGTTTTAGCATGGCAGAGATGTGGAAAAGTTTTGTCACCATGCCACAGCCAACTGCACCACCACTTGATACGGAACGTGTTAGCAGGAGGCAGCATTTCACTAACATGGTGGAACAGTACATGTGCACACCCCTCCACGTACTGACTGATGGTTCAGACCCATTCAACTTCTGGGTCTCCAAATTGTCCATGTGGCCAGAACTAGCCTTTTATGCCTTGGAGGTGCTGGCCTGCCCGACAGCTAGCGTTTTGTCTGAACGTTAGTGATGAGCGGGAGGTGCCATATTCGATTTCGCGATATTTCGTCATGAATATTCGTCATATATTCGTCAAAATCGAATATTCGTCATTATTTTATATATTACGAATGTTACGTGAATTTATAAAGGAAAAAATACTTAATCACCAGTCCGCAAGAATCAGCTGCAGGTCCAAGGAGTGTTGTGGGATCACTCACACTTTCGAGAAAATGGGGGGAGGGAGAGATGACGTGTGCCCCTGACGAAGCTCAAGGAGCGAAACCTGGGTCCGGCAAAGGAAAAAGACACTGGGATTTTACATTGCGATTTTAAAGTGCATGTTTGTAAGTATGTACTGATTAAAAAAAAATTTAAACAGTTATCGGAGCTTCACTACGGTGGGAGCCACTTGTATCCACAGGAATTATTTGAATGAAAAGAAGTTGGGAACACTAGCAGACCCACCGGGTGTTGGTTGCAGTTAAGTTCGCCGTTGAGCCCTGTGTGCCGGCGTGTGAACGTGGACCTACACCACGAGGAATCCAACAAACTGCGGAGAACTCCTCTGATACGCCTCTTGTCAGTAAAGTGCCGTGTAAGTACAATCTGTGCACTACGGGGCGGCATAATCATACGGATTTACACTATTACATTCTTCCACCAATTTGCAGGATATCCACTAATAGGACATCTGCAGACCTCGAAACTTTTCTGAAGGGAGAAAAAAACTGTTTTATATCACCTACTTATACACGCGCGGTCCGAACCTTATATGTACACTTACGTGAATTTATATTCGCATCGCGAATTAAACTCAGAGCTGAGTTCCTAATGGTTCTAACTTGTATTGCTATAATTGACGAAGATAACGAATATCACGAATATAGCGCTATATTCTCAATCTTCGTTATATTCTGGCAATACAACCATTAGGAACCCAGCTCTAAGTTGAATCTGCAATGCGAGTAATACAGGTTATATTAATCGCATGGCGAATTGAGCTTAGAGCTGAGTTCCTAATGGTTGACAATGACAACCATTAGGAACTCAGCTCTAAGTTCAATTCGCCATGCGATAATTATAACCTGAATTACTCGCATTGCAAATTCAACTTAGAGCTGGGTTCCTAATGGCTGTATTGCTAGAATATAACGAATATCACGAATATAGCACTATATTCTCAATCTTCGTTATATTCTAACAACAACCATTAGCAACTCAGCTCTAAGTTTCATTCGCGAAACGAACATACACTCGCATTGCGAATTTATCTTAGAGCTCAGTTCCTAATGGTTGTATTGCTAGAATATAACGAAGACGACGAATATCACGAATACACGAATATAGCACTATATTCTCAATCTTCGTTATATTCTAGCAACAACCATTAGCAACTCAGCTCTAAGTTTCATTCGCGAAGCGAACATATACTCGCATTGCGAATTTATATTAGAGCTAAGTTTCTAATGGTTGTATTGCTAGAATATAACGAAGACGACGAATATCACGAATACACGAATATAGCGCTATATTCTCAATCTTTCGTTATATTCTAGCAATACAACCATTATGAACTCAGCTCTAAGTTGAATTCGCAATGCGATTAATATAACCTGTATTGCTCGCATTGCGAATTCAACTTAAAGCTGGGTTCCTAATGGTTGTATTGCTAGAATATAACGAATATCGCAATGCGAATAATTCAGGTCATATTAATCGCATTGCGATTACAACTTAGTCAAATTTGTGAGATCGTGATTCTAACATTGGCAGTACATTTTAGCATGGAGGCATTCCCATGCACACAGGGAGTCGGCAGAAGCGGCAACGGGCATTGACTGGAGCGGGCAGGGAGCCAGGAATCCTCCGGACAGGTAAGAACAGCTTTTGGGAAGTGGGAAGAGAGCAGCAAGGATTAACATATAAAAAATAATAATATTAATATTCGAAATTGCGGATATATAGCGCTATATTCGTAATATTCACGAATTATCGAATTTGCGATAAACGCAGCCACCTGTCCACAGCCAACGTGGACAAGCTGACGTTCATAAAAATGAACCAGACATGGATCCCACAGGACCTTTCCATCCCTTGTGCAGAATAGACATTTATAACTACCTCCCCTTAACCATATATTCTTGTACTCCAGGGCACTTCTTTATTGAATCCTCTTTTTTCAATTTTACCATTATTTTGCGGGGCAACCCAAAGTTGAATGAACCTCTCCTCCGTCTGGGTGCTAGGGGCCTAAATATCTGAAAGTGGCCTTCTCCATTGGTGGGTGACATAAAGCCTGATTCTCTGCTTTGGGACCTCTCTCCTCTGTCTGGGTGCTGGAGCCTAAATAACTAAAAGTGGCCTTCTCCGTTGGTGGATGACATGATGTCTCTTCTTCTGCTATGGGACCTCTCTCCTCTTTCTGGGTGTCAGGGGCCTAACTTTCACGCACTGGCTTGCTGTCTTGGTGGCGGACACTTAATTCTTTTTACTGTCTAATGACCGCCCCATTGGCTGGGTGTCAGGGGCCTATATGTCGTTTAATCATTTGTTGTCTTGGTGGGAGATATTAAACTCTTTTTACTGTCTAATGACCGCCCAATTGTCTGGGTGTCAGGGGCCGAAATTTCACGTACTTGCTTGCTGTCTTGGTGGCACACATTTAACACTTTTTACTGTCTAATGACCGCCCCATTGTCTGGGTGTCAGGGGCCTATATGTCGTTTAATCATTTGCTGTCTTGGTGGGAGATATTAAACTCGAATTACTGTCATGACCGCCCCATTTTCTGGGTGTCAGGGGCCTAAATTTCGTTTAATTGCTTGCTGTCTTGGTGGCAGACATTTAACTCTTTTTGCTGTCTAATGACCGCCCCATTGTGTAGGTGTCAGGGGCCTAAATTTCACATACTTGCTTGCTGTCTTGGTGGCAGACATTTAACTCTTTTTACTGTCTAATGACCGCCCCATTGTCTGGGTGTCAGGGGCATATATGTTGTTTAATAATTTGTTGTCCTGGTGGGAGATATTAAACTCTTTTTACTATCTAATGACCGCCCCATTGTCTGGGTGTCAGGGGCCTAAATTTAACGTACTTGCATGCTGTCTTGGTGACAGACATTTAACACTTTTTACTGTCTAATGACCGCCCCATTGTCTGGTTGTCAGGGGCCTATATGTCGTTAAATCATTTGTTGTCTTGGTGGGAGATATTAAACTCTTTTTACTGTCTAATGACGCCCCATTGTCTGTGTGTCAGGGGCATAAATTTCACGTACTTGCTTGCTGTTTTGGTGGCAGACATTTAACACTTTTTGCTGTCTAATGACCACCTCATTGTGTGGGTGTCAGGGGCCTATATGTCGTTTAATCATTTGTTGTCTTGATGGGAGATATTAAACTCTTTTTACTGTCTAATGACCGCCCCATTGTCTGGGTGTCAGGGGCCTATATGTTGTTTAATCATTTGTTCTCTTGGTGGGAAATCTTAAACTCTTTTTACTGTCTAATGACCGCCCCATTGTCTGGGTGTCAGGGGCCTAAATTTCACGTACTTGCTTGCTGTTTTGGTGGCAGACATTTAACACTTTTTACTGTCTAATGACCTCCCCATTGTCTGGGTGTCAGGGGCCTATATGTCGTTTAATCATTTGTTGTCTTGGTGGGAGATATTAAACTATTTTTACCCTCTAATGACTGCCCCATTGTCTGGGTTTCAGGAGCCTAAATTTCACGTACTTGCTTGTTGTCTTGGTGGGATATATTAAACTCTTTTTACTGCCTAATGACCGCCCCATTGTCTGGTTGTCAGGGGCCTAAATTTCACGCACTTGCTTGCTGTCTTGGTGGCAGACATTTAACTCTTTTTACTGTCAAATGACTGCCCCATTGTGTGGTTGTCAGGGGCCTAAATTTCACGTACTTGCTTGCTGTCTTGGTGGCAGACATTTATCTCTTTTTACTGTCTAATGACCGCCCCATTGTGTGGTTGTCAGTGGCCTATATTTCGTTTAATTGCTTGCTGTATGGGTGAGAGACATTAAACTTTTTTTACTGTCAAATGACCTCTCCTCTGTCTGGGTGTCAAGGGCCTACATAAATGATAATGGCATGTTCCATTGCAGGTTGACCTGAGGCCTGTGTTGCTGTTACGGGACCGCTCTCATTTTTGCGGGTGCCATGGCCCTGAGTCTGTGAATAAGGCTTGCGGCACTGCAGGCAGACATGAATCCTTTTTGGTTGTGATGAGAACTTCAACTCCCATAGCATTCCCACCTGATGCCACCCCAACCTCCTATTCCACCTTCTCCTCCTCCAAGTTGCCAATTGATATTAGTTCATTTTTATTTATTTTATTTTAAGTCATTTCCCTATCCACATTTGTTTGCAGGGGATTTCCCTACATTTTGTTGCCTTTTGCAGCCCTCTAGCCCTTTCCTGGGCTATTTTACAGCCTTTTTAGTGCCCAAAAGTTCGGGTACCCATTGACTTCAACCCGAACATTTTCAGGAAGTTCGGCCGAACTTTTTGAACCCGAACATCCAGGTGTTCGCTCAACTCTAATCCCTAACACTGTCCCAGTAAGACCCTACAATTGCTGTCTTGTGTGTCTAATTGCTGTGTCTGAGATAGACATATCATGCCACATCAATGTCTCAGCTCATAATGGAGTCCGTGCTTGGGACTTTGCATAAACAAGTCAATTTTTTCTTTCCTGATTGGCTGTGACTGCAAGGCATTACAGGTAGGTTTGCCAGCCAAAGCTCCATCCAGTTTCAAGTGATTCTTCATCCTGCCCTTCACTGCCCTGTTTCCCTCACTAGTGTGCTAAATTTGATATGTAAAATGGTAGGCACCATTTTGCATTTTTCTTCTGAATTGGCAAAAGTTTGACTTTGTTTGGAAGTAGAATTTTAGTAATTCATTCTTAGTTTACTGCTGCTGTGAGGGAAATTTATCTGTTACGATAATAGTAGATTCGTTAAATTAGTATGCTTATAACAGCTATATAACTACTTCATTGCAGAGCAAGAAGTGGCACCAATTATTATTCTTAGTGGTCAATGGGAAAACTTCAGGATTTTATGGTTTTTGTTCAAATATAGGTATTGACATGGAAAATTAAAAATAAAATCAACAATTAAAAAAAAAATATGTTAAACATAAAAACATGATTTAAACATTAGGTAATTTTCGAATGACACATTCCCTTTAAAAAAAAAGCCCATCCACCTGTTTTTGTAAAAAAATAAATAAAATACATAGAATTATTGCATATGCGGTATACTAATTGCTATGTGATCTATGTACAGTGTGATCCCAGTGCCCCACCAATGCCCTACAAGAAATCTGGGGGTTATCATACTTCTTGTCAAAGGGTTAAATGCCCACACACTGACAGTGTTCAATTATCGGTAACAGTATCAGACTGTAGAATAGCATCCTTTTGACAAGGGGAATGGTAGCAGTTGTCACTTAAAGGGGTTATTCAACCCCAAAAATACCCCCCAAATGCCTAGGCAGCTCACATAGATTTTACTTACCTCGCTCCCTGGCATTCACGCCACTTCTAATGCCTGCACGGCCACCTCTGCATCTCCCTGTCGCGTGGATCAAAACATCCAGAGATGGAGTGGGGCAGCCAATAGCAGACTGTGTTGGGAACGAGCCTCCCTAGCATAATCCGCAATGCTAGGAAGGTTCGTTCACATTGCAGCCTGCTATTGGCTGCCCCCCCTTCCCGGGGAGTGAGGTAAGTGCAATCTGTGCAAGGGGCACGGGCATTTAAGAGGGAATTTTTGGAGTTAGATAACCCCTTTAAGCTTGGAGTACACAGACACGTTTTTATGGATTATAAATCCAGTGATTCATAGGCAACCTCTTCTCTGATTGTCAACATTCTTTTTTCTTCACCATGTGGACCAGAAGACAATAACCCATTTCCTGATAATTTTAGAGTTTGCTGCTCAGACATTCTTAGCTCCTCCTGTCTGTAGCTATCCCCAATGTGTATATCAACATAAATAAATTAAAACCCCAACTACAAGCCAGAACAAGAACACCCAAAATAAGACCCCAAACCAGGCTATAAATAAATCCAGACCCCAGACCAGGCCTTCTAAACAAATTCCCCTAAACTAATACAGACTCTTGTCCAGCTGCCTAGACAAATACAGGCCCAAATACAGACTTTCTAAACAAAGACCCCAGACAACGCATCTCACCATGGGCATAGCTATAGGGGGTGCAGAGGTAGCAGTCGCTAGCGGGCCCAGGAGCCTGAGGGGGCCCAAAGACCCTTGTGCCGCATAAGAAGACACACAAAGCACTAAGGGAAGGGGGGCCCAAGCTGAACTCTTGCAACAGGGCCCATAAGCCATTAGCTACGCCCCTGCATCTCACAATTCTCACTTCTATGGAACCTCCTTGCTGCTTTCCCCTTTGGCTTCAGGATCTGCAAAGGTAGTGTGGTAAGGTGCAAGGTGTCATTTGCGATGGCAGGTACGTGTCACCGAGGTTGCTGGCCTCGGTGAGGTGAGAGCCGGGTTTTTGTCTGCAGCAGCTAGTGCTGTTTGACTCTTTTAAATAGCATGGCTGCAAAGCCGATCCGGGCCGGCTCTTACTGGGAGCAGCTAAAGAGTAGGGTGGGTGGCTGCTCCCCACGGTCCAGTCCGAGTTTTGGGCTGGGTATAAAACACAGCCATCAGCTGTGTCTGTGGGTGATTATCCTGGAGCCTGCTAACAGGACTGAGGAGTTCTCTGTGCTGGAGGACGGAGCTCAGCAAGGTGGTGTTTCCCTGCAAACTGAAGGAGGAATCGCCTGCGGCTGAACCGACTGCTAGGTGTGAACCGCACTTAAACCACCCAAGGTGACTGGACCCTGTGTTGGCCTGTTTTTGGTTTTGCCACATGATTTCTGTTGTGTGTGAACTGTCACCAAGAGACTGTTTTCATTTCTGGTGTGCAAGTGTGAATAAAACACTGTTTGATGCACAATCTGGACTCCTTGTTTTGCCTCTAAACTGCACCCGCACCGCTGTCTACCAGAGCGACTCCCACATTTGGTGTCGGATGCGGGCATGCGCAGTGAGGCTGGCGTGAGCGCCGAACTTTGTTTTTGCTGAGCAGAAGTGAATGTCCTATATTAGGCCGGCAAAGTTGCAGCCTGTGATCCCCGACAAAATGGAGGCGGCTGTGAAAGCCCTCATAGAGGCTAACGTGCAGCAGCGGGAGACCAACCAGCTACTGCTACAGCACGTGATGGCGTTGCAAGCGGCAGGAGCGTCCCACCGCGTCCACGATGCCCGGAAAGCTGTCCGTGCCGCGATCCCTAAGATGACCCCCTCGGATGATGTGGAGACCTATCTGGCGGTGTTCGAGAAGGTGGCCGTGAGGAGAAATTACCCGAGAACAGTGGGCAGAGGTCGTCGCTCCGTTCCTGGCGTCTGGACCCCAGCAAGTATTTTTGACCTCCCAGATGACCAAGCCGCTGACTACCCGACCGTGAAAGGTGAGATCCTGGCAAGACTGGGGGTGAACGTGTTAGTCCGGGCTCAGCGGGTCCACCAGTGGAACTTTAATACGGCTGAACCCGCCAGGCCGCAGTATTATGAGTTGCTGCACAGGTTGCAAAAGTGGCTGCAGCCTGAGGTTCTAAGTCCGGCTGCTATGCTGGACCGTCTGCTGGCTGACATCTTCTGGAGGGCCTTGCCGTACCCCCTGCAGCACTGGATCGGCCAGGTGTCACCCACTAATGCCTTGGACATGGTCGACCTGGTCGAGCGCTATGAGGCCACAAAAACCTTGAAAGGAGGTGTTGTTGGGAGGGGCCGGTCAAACCCGGAGGTCTCCCATCCAGTCCCGGCGACTGGTACCCGAGAAACCTGCTCGGGGTGTACCCCTGTAGACCCGGCCCGATAGTCTGCTGGCGGTGTCACGAGCCTGGCCATGTGAGGGCCGACTGTCCACAGTGGGGAGAACCCATGGAGACCAATTATGGATACCGGGCTTCCATGTATGCCCGGAGACTGTGTGCGACCGGCACCCCGAGACCCTAGACAATCGTCATCTGTGCCAGGTGCAAGTCGGTGATAATCTTGCAGTGGCGCTGCTGGACTCAGGGAGCCTAGTAACCCTGGTAAGTGCTGCCCTGGTACAGCCCTCCCAGTATACGGGCCGGAAAGTTGGGGTGGTGTGCATACACGGAGACTTAAAGGACTATCCCACGGCTGTAATGTCTCTGTCCACGGCGGCGGCACATGGACTTGTGAAGTGGCGATCTCCGCTAAGCTACCGTATGAACTAATAATTGGAAGAGACTTCCCTGGTTTTCCGTCACTATGGCCTGAGGTGAAAGTGACTAATAGCCCTGAGACAGGGGTAACCCTAGCAGAGTGGCCTGGTTCCTGTGGGAGGCCAGAGCCCTGGGAGCCCGAGTCCGAAGGGCCTGCGGTAGGGGTGACCACCACTTCTGTGATAGAGGGAGACAACCCCACTGAGTGTAATGGTGGGAGACACGGAGGACTTGCCACCGGGACCTGAGTTGGCAGACCTCAATGTCTCCGGGGAAAATTTTGGGACCGCACAACACCGGGACCAAACCCTAACCAGAGCCTGGGAAAGTGTCATAATAATTGATGGTAAACCCCAGAAACCTGGGGCTGAATTAATGTTTCCGCGATTCATTGTCCTTCAGGATATGTTGTATCGGGTGAACCAAATCCGAGTGAGCCTGTTGAACAGTTGGTGGTGCCCACAGCGTATCGCAGGCTTGTCATGGAGCTTGCCCACCAACATGTTCTTGGGGGACACCTGGGGTGGCAGAAAACCCAGGACCGCATACTGCAGCGGTTTTATTGGCCCAGTGTGTTCAAGGAGGTAGAGAATTATTGTAAGTCCTGTCCCACCTGTCAGATAACTAGCCCCCAGCCACATTTCCGTAGTCCTCTGGTACCGCTTCCAATTATTGAGGTCCCGTTTGAGCGAATCGCTATGGATCTAGTGGGCCTGTACCAAAATCTGCCAGGGGCCACCAACACATTCTGGTAGTTCTCGACTATGCCACTCGGTATCCGGAGGCGGTGCCTCTGCGACATACCTCAGCTAAACTCATTGCCAAAGAGTTAATGGAAATGTTTTCCCGTGTGGGCCTGCCAAAAGAGGTTCTGACAGACCAAGGGACCCCTTTTATGTCCAAAGTAATGAGGGAACTGTGTAAATTATTGCGTATAAAGCAGTTACGGACGTCCGTTTACCATCCACAAGCGGACGGTCTTGTCGAAGGTTTAACCAAACTTTAAAAAATATGTTAAAGAGGGTGGTGTCTAGAGATGGGAAGGACTGGGACCTGCTTCTGCCCTATCTCATGTTCGCAGTGCGAGAGGTGCCCCAGGCCTCTACTGGGTTCTCGCCCTTCGAACTGCTTTATGGCAGACACCCTCGGGGCCTGTTGGATATCGCCAAGGAAGCGTGGGAACAACAGCCTGTCCCCCACAAAAGTGTCATTGAGTATGTCACCCAGATGCAGGAACGGATGGAAAAGGTGTTGCCGCTGGTCCGGGGAGCATATGGAGGCAGCGCAACAAGCCCAGAGTAGGGTGTACAATCGTCAGGCTCGGGTGCGGGGCTTCAAGCCGGGAGATCGGGTGTTGGTTCTGGTACCCACCCTTGACAGCAAGTTCCTAGCTAGGTGGCAGGGCCCCTATGAGGTGATCGAGAAAGTAGGGAAGTAAATTACAAAGTACACCAGCCAGGGCGGCGCAAGCCGAGAGCAGGTGTACCACGTGAATTTACTAAAGCCGTGGAAAGATAGGGACACGGCCGGCGACCACAGCCCCCGGCCAGGGCTTCACAGGTGAAAGGGTCCAGCCCCACAGTTCGAGGCCTGTGAAGCAGTAACCACGGTAAAAATTGCAGACAGCCTGTCTTCCAAACAAGTTCAGGAAGTCAGGGAGTTCATCAGTCGGAACACGGATGTGTTCTCGGACCTCCCTGGCCGCACGTCTCTCATCCAACATGACATCGTCACTGAGCCTCAGGCCAAGATCCGGTTAAAACCATACCGGGTACCCGAGGCTCGGCGACGGGCCATCGCGGAGGAAGTGCAAGTAATGTTGAAGCTTCGATGTCATTGAGGAGTCGAAAAGTGAGTGGGCCAGTCCCATAGTCCTAATACCCAAGCCGGATGGGACGTTGCGGTTCTGCAACGACTTTCGCAAGTTAAATGAAGTATCCAAGTTTGGCGCGTATCCCATGCCCCGAGTAGACGAGCTGGTTGAAAGTTTAGGACAAGCCCGTTATTTTTCTGTGCTGGACCTCACTAAAGGGTACTGGCAGGTACCCTTAACGAGTCGGCTAAGGAAAAAACCGCATTTGTTACCCACGCAGGGCCTGTATCACTACAAGGTGTTACCCTTTGGCCTGCATGGCGCCCCGCCACTTTCCAAGGTTAATGGACATAGTGCTGCGACCACATCGTCGGTGCGCCTCGGCCTACTTAGATGATGTAGTCATCCACAGCACCGACTGGGAAAGCCATTTACCCAAGGTGCAGGCGGTAGTGGATGCCCTGAGGAAAGCCGGACTGACCGCTAACCCAAAGAAGTGCTCCATAGGGTTAGAGGAGACAAAATATCTGGGATATGTAATTGGGCGGGAGTCATCAAACCTCAGGTAACTAAGGTAGAGGCCATTCGTAACTGGCCCCGACCGGTCACCACCAGGCAGGTAAAGTCGTTCCTGGGGATTGTAGGTTACTACATGAGGTTTGTGCCCCACTTTGCCACAATAGCAGCGCCATTGACAGACCTGTTGAAGGGGCGAAAGTCTGGGAGGGTTAGCTGGAGTGAGAAGGCGGAGGAGGCTTTCTCCGCGTTGAAGTCGGCCCTGTGTGGGTCCCGGTTTTGGTGACACCCGACTTCAACAAGGAGTTTGTCGTACAAACCGGCGCCTCGGAGGTAGGCCTCGGTGCGGTACTGTCGCAGGAGGTCAACGGGGAAGAACATCCCGTTGTCTTCCTGAGCCGTAAGCTCAGTCCCGCCGAGTCCAGATATAGTATAGTGGAGAGGGAGTGCCTGGCTATCAAGTGGGCACTCGAATCTCTCCGCTACTACCTGTTAGGGAGGAGGTTCCGTCTGGTGACCGACCATTCCCCCTCAAATGGATGAGTCAGGCCAAGGAGAGGAATGCTCGGGTCACCAGGTGGTTCCTATCTCTTCAAAATTTCAAGTTTTCCGTGGAACACAGGGCAGGCCGCTTGCAGGGCAACGCAGATGCCCTGTCCCGCGTCCACTGCCTCACGTGTGTTCACCCCTCAGGGTTGAACAAAGGGGGGTATGTGGTAAGGTGCAAGGTGTCATTTGCGATGGCAGGTACGTGTCACCGAGGTTGCTGGCCTCGGTGAGGTGAGAGCCGGGTTTTTGTCTGCAGCAGCTAGTGCTGTTTGACTCTTTTAAATAGCATGGCTGCAAAGCCGATCCGGGCCGGCTCTTACTGGGAGCAGCTAAAGAGTAGGGTGGGTGGCTGCTCCCCACGGTCCAGTCCGAGTTTTGGGCTGGGTATAAAACACAGCCATCAGCTGTGTCTGTGGGTGATTATCCTGGAGCCTGCTAACAGGACTGAGGAGTTCTCTGTGCTGGAGGACGGAGCTCAGCAAGGTGGTGTTTCCCTGCAAACTGAAGGAGGAATCGCCTGCGGCTGAACCGACTGCTAGGTGTGAACCGCACTTAAACCACCCAAGGTGACTGGACCCTGTGTTGGCCTGTTTTTGGTTTTGCCACATGATTTCTGTTGTGTGTGAACTGTCACCAAGAGACTGTTTTCATTTCTGGTGTGCAAGTGTGAATAAAACACTGTTTGATGCACAATCTGGACTCCTTGTTTTGCCTCTAAACTGCACCCGCACCGCTGTCTACCAGAGCGACTCCCCACAGTAGTTACAGTATATGACCTTACCTATTGGGTCCTTCTGCAGGTTCTGCACATATTTTCCACAGTAATCACTGAAACAAGTAGTTTAGTTATGATTTTTGTGATGGTTTGTGGCAATTTGTGTCAAAGCTTTGGGTGGCCTTGGCCACCATAAGAACATTGGGATACCCAAACCATTCCTATTGTTTTCTGCCACTGCAACCATAAAAATACCTCCCACATTGCCTCATATCAGTCTCAGACATATATGGGGCAAAATAAAACTATCCTATTTATTGAAGAACACATTAATTGATTTGTTTAGACATATGAAGGATGGAGACTGAAAGGCAGCGGCGGCAACAAACTATATGAAATGGCTGATTCCCTTTTCACTGAATGTTCATTTTAAGCATTAATTGTTCAGGAAGCTATTTATAAGAAAGTAAAATATAATGTACAGAATTTTAACTAACAGGAGGTAGATTAGCTATTCATATGCAAGCATTAATTTAATGCCATTAGAAAGGCATGCCCTTTTAACAGTTCTTTTGTGATCAGTCTAATAACATCAACATAGAGTTGTTATTTCTGTCCTAGAGAGCAACGTTCACTAGTTATGTTACTTCTGCCATGTACATAAGTACAGCTGTAAGACTTATTTAAAAAAATAAAAGATTGAAAATGTAAAATGTGCATAATGCATTATTTATGGGATAAGACATCTAATTAAAATGTATGCATCATTTTTAGAGTACTGTGGTGCTTAACAATTTGTGAGACCTTCAGAAAAGAGATGATTTTGTAACCTTTTTCAACCTGATGAGCAACTCTTCTTTGAAGGTCCTCAGAAATTTCCTTTGTTTGTGCCATGATACACTTCCAGAAACGTGTTCAGATGAGACTTTGATAGATCCCTGTTCTTTAAACCCTTTAAAGAAGATTTTGTTTTTTTTATATCAAGTGCGTTCACTGTGCACAAAAATTACATGACACCCTTATTTTGCAGCTCAATATAAGTATGGTGATACCAAACTTGTATAGTTTTTACTTAGCTTTATTAGTTTAAAAAAAATCGAAACCTTTGAAAAAAATCAAAGCATTATTTACGTCACCATTTTTTGACAGACCTAACTTTTGTATTTTGCTCCACCATTTTTGTGGTATGTGTAACTTTTAATCACAGTTATTTCATTTTTTTGGGGGGACAAGGTGACAAAAAAATGGTGAATCGTGTGTTTTAAATTTTTTTTTTCCATTACAGCGATCACTGCAGAGGATTTTTTAAAAATATTTTAACAGTCCAGACATTTTTGGACGCAATGTTTATACTTTTATTGTTTATATATTTTTATATGTAAAATTGGGAAAGGGGCTTTTAATATTTAGTTTTTTTTTCACTTTTTATTTAACCACATCAGCCCCCCCTAGCTTAAACACCCTTAATGACCAGGCCACTTTTTACAATTCTGCACTACACTACTTTCACCGTTTATTGCTCGGTCATACAACTTACCACCCAAATTAATTGTACCTCCTTTTCTTCTCACTAATAGAGATTTTTATTTAGCAGTATTTCATTGTTGCTGACATTTTAACTTTTTTTTGCTATTAATAAAAATTTTACAACATTTTTGCAAAAACATGACATTTTTCGCTTTCTGTTGTAAAATTTTTTTAAAAAAATACATTTTTATATAAATTTTTCTCTAAATTTATTGTTCTACATGTCTTTGATAAAAAAAAATGCAATGAGTGTATATTTATTAGTTTGGGTAAAAGTTATAGCGTTTACAAACTTTGGTGCAAAAAAGTGAATTTCCGCATTTTGAAGCAGCTCTGACTTTCTGAGCACCTGTCATGTTTCTTCAGGTGCTAGAATGTCAGGATAGTATAAATACCCCCCAAATGACACCATTTTAGAAAGAAGACTTTTATCATTTTTTTTCACAAGTTAGCAGAAAATGACACTTTCTGAGGAAAAAAAATTATTAAGTTTCCATTTCTGCAAACTTCTGGCAAAAAAAATAAAAAATCTCCCACGGACTCACTATGCCCCTCAGTAAATACCTTGGGGTGTCTACTTTCTGAAATGGGGTCATTTTTGGGGTGTGTTTACTGTTCTGGCATTTTGGGCGGGGCTAAATTGTGAGCAGCCCTGTAAAGCCTAAAGGTACTCATTGGACTTTACGCCCCTTTACGCACCTAGGCTGCAAAAAAGTGGCACACATGTGGTATCGGCGTACTCAGAAGAAATAGGGCAATGTGTTTTTTCGGGTGTATTTTTACATATACCCATGCTGGGTGAGAGAAATATCTCTGTAAACTGACAACTTTGTATAAATTTTTTTTTAAAAGTTGCCATTTACAGAGATATTTCTCACACCCAGCATGAGTATATGTAAAAATACACCCCAAAACACATTTCCCTACTTCTCCTGAGTACGGCGATACCACATAAGTGACACTTTTTTGCAGCCTAGGTGTGCAAAGGGGCCCAAATTCCAATGAGTACCTTTTAGGAGGGCATTTTTAATCATTTGGATTCCAGACTTCTTCTCACGCTTTAGGGCCCCTAAAATGCCAGGGCAGTATAAATACCCCACATGTGACCCCACTTTGGAAAGAAGACACCCCAAGGTATTCCGTGAGGTGCATGGCGAGTTCATAGAAGATTTTTTTTTTTTTCTCACAAAGTCTCGCTTTCCGCTAACTTGTGACAAAATGTTTAATTTTTCATGGACTGAATATGCCCCTCAGCGAATACCTTGGGGTGTCTACTTTCCGAAATGGGTTCATTTGTGAGGTGTGTTTACTGTTCTGGCATTTTGGGCGGAGCTAAATTGTGAGCAACCCTGTGAAATCCTAAAGGTACTCGTTGGACTTTCGTCCCCTTTGCGCACCTAGGCTGCAAAAAAGTGGCACACATGTGGTATCGCCATACTCAGGAGATGTAGGGCAATGTATTTTGGGGTGTATTTTTACATATACCCATGCTGGGTGAGAGAAATATCTCTGTAAATTGACAACTTTGTATAACAAAATTTAAAAAGTTGTCGTTTACAGCGATATCTCTCACACAAAGTATGGGTATATATAAAAATACACCCCAATACACATTGCCCTACTTCTCCTGAGTACGGCAATACCACATATGTGCCAATTTTTTGCAGCCAAGATGCGCAAAGGGGCCCAAATTCCCATGAGTAACTTTAGGATTTCACAGGGCATTTTTACGCATTTGGATTCTCACGCTTTAGGGCCCCTAAAATGCCAGGGCAGTACAAATACCCCACATGTGACCCCATTTTGGAAAGAAGACACCCCAAGGTATTCCATGAGGGGCATGGCGAGTTCACAGAAAAAATAATTTTTTGGCACAAGTTAGCGGAAATTAAAATAAATTTTGTTTTTTACAAAGTCTCATATTCAACTAACTTGTGACAAAAAATAAAATTTTACATGAACTCACCATAACCCTAACGGAATACCTTGCAGAGTCTTCTTTCCAAAATGGGGTCACTTGTGGGGTGTTTGTACTGCCCTGGCATTTGAGGGTCTCCGCAATCATTACATTTATGGCCAGCATTAGGAGTTTCTGCTATTCTCCTTCTATTGAGCATACGGGTAATGAGATTTTTTTTTTCCGTTCAGCCTCTGGGCTGAAAAATAAATAAAAATGAACGGCACAGATTTCTTTATTCGCATCGATCAATGTGGATGAAAAAATCTCTGCCAAAATCAGTGACTGCGGTGTGGTGGGCTGGAGGCTAACTAACAAGTAGCTAACTAACTGGCGGTGATAAGGGACCCTTAGGTCCCATTCACATGTCCGCAATTCTGTTTGCGGAACAGAATTGCGAACCCATTCATTTCTATGAGGACAGACTTTTTCCCGCTCGGATCCGGAATTGCGGATCCGCACTTCCGGGTCTGCACTTCCGCTCCGCAAAAATATAGAACATGTCCTATTCTTGTCCGCAATTGCGGACAAGAAAAGGCATTTTCTATATAGTTCTGACAATGTGCGGATCTGCAAAATGCGGAAAGCACATTGCCGGTGTCCGTGTTTTGCGGATCCGTGGATCCGTGGATCCGCAAAACACATATGGCCATCTGAATGGATCCTTACAGGGGAGTGATCAATGACAGGGGGGTGATCAGGGTCTATATGGGGTGATCAGGGGTTAATAAGGGGTTAATAAGTGACAGGGGGGGTGTAGTGTGGTGCTTGGTGCTACTTTACAGAGCTACCTGGTCCTTTGGTGGTCGATCCCAGCAAATGGGACTACCAGAGGACCAGGTAGCAGGTATATAACAAAATAGCGTCTGATATACCTGTTTGATTTCATTTATTTTACTTCTACAGCCTGCCAGCGATTGATCATCGCTGGCAGGCTGTAGCATAACTGCGCGCCGCTGTGAACGCGCAAGCATTCACCAGAAAGCTCGCCTATCGCGAGATGACGCGCGGATGCATCCAGGAGGAATAAACCTACCACCGCCTGGACGCATCCGTGCGTTAGGCGGTCGGCAGGCGGTTAATAGCTATTGGCCCCCTTAGGGGGCTAGAACCTGGGATCTTTTGATCCCTTGTCCTATTCACCCTAATAGAGATCTATTAGAATAATAGTATTTTGACGCACTTCCTGATGAGCTGTGCGTACCCACCGCGTATGGAGCGGGCTCACTGCAGCAGCACGCTCCATACAAATGCAGGCGATTGTCATCCCAATAATTGAAAACATCTAATTTCACCTTCAAATTATTAGCTAATTCTAAAGGTTCACATACTTTTGCCACATACAGGCGTGCAATATTGGATCATTTTCCTCAATAAATAAATGACCAGGTCTAATATTTTTGATCCATTTGATTTGTTACCTTTACCTACTTTTAGGTATAAGTTACTAATCTTTTTCTCATTGTTTGGCTTGTGTTTTTTTTTTTTTACACAATAGTAAATTCTAAGGAGATATAGTTTGAGGGAGGAGGCAAAGAGCAGCAACTGGAACCAATGATAAGATGGGAGGTGTGTCTCAGACAACTTCAGGCTACCTGTAGACACTGCAACTAAATTGTAGCCCTAATGAGGCTGAGAAAAAAAACAAAAATGAAAACAGGTACAAGTAGCAAGATCTGAGGAATGAAAATAGCAGACACACAAAATTTATAGCTGCTGACTAAAATATCATTTAAGATATTAAGATATTCGTATTGATATCTTGATTGATGGATTTTCTGGCATAAAATCCATCCTAATAAATTGTCAAACGCTCAAATGCAATGAATGCTTTTTTTTTTTTTACATCACCTGGATATATCTGTATTTCAGGAAACCTTTACTTCCACTGTAGCCATGCTTCTCTGATGAGTATCAAAACGGTACGGCCGCATTGTCAGTTTTCTGCTTGATGTTTAGGAAGTCAAAATCAGAAGTTGATCATAAAAGGAGAGAAAGTATAAAGGACAGATGTGAAGTCTCTTCTTTTTTATAAGTCATTCCTGGGTTTGGCTTCCAGAAGCCTGGCTGTTGCTTAGGGTACACAAGACTTCTAATCACGTATTGACAAAACCTGTTTACAGTTCACTAAAGTTTATAGGTTTAATTTGATTGCTGAGAGCCCATTATATCTAACTGTTGAATTTTATCAGTCTGCTTTTACAGCACCTTTAAATTGCACTGTTATGCTGCAGCACACTAACTGAGTTTCTGTTATAGGCACATAAAATAGAGAATTGTCATTCCTAAATGATCTATTTGATTTGTTTATAGAATCTTTCCCATGTATACACTCTTTGCAAGGTTTATACAATTTTTCCACCCACATATGTATTTGCTCTATTACTGTATCTCCCCTTATCTACTAGTTTTGCAAGTTTGAGTGTAGGTCTTGTCTGTTTGAGCACATCCTGCTTTCTTATCACCACACTTTTTGATGGCTTGTCTGTTTGAAGCCACCTTGGCACTGGTAGATAGGCCCGACAAAGAGCTTCTAATTTTCATATAGTAGGTACAGCAGTAATGCAGCTTACATTCATTCATGTTACTAGTGTTTTCATTGTCTTTGTGCATGGTTGTGTGCTGCAAATTGTAGACCCTGTTTGCTTTTACATTGCAGTCATGGTAGCATGCACTTGAACTCCTTTTTCTCTCATTTTTCAGAGGTGCTGGTCTAACTTAGTTTTTTTATCTTGTCACTGATGTCATTACTGCTACAGATGTTTGAACAAGGCCTAAGGCAAAGACTACACACAAACTTATAATATCATGACAGCTCTTACTTCGTTTACTCTTCATCAGCATAATAGCACATTTTGTGAGATTTGTGCTAGCAGCTAGGACATAACTTTTATTTTTAGCCCTTGTCGTTATTGATGAATTAATAGATTTATCACATGACAGGTGCTTGTTGCATGTACATACAAAAATAAGAAAAAAACAGGATCCTGGGGATGATCTTTGTAAATCAATAACAAAATTCTCTAAGGCTGGGAACACACCTAAGCGTTTCTGAATCGCGCCTATGGCGCGCATTTTTCCGCGCGTTTTTGGATGCGCGTTTTTGTAACTAAGAAACGCGCATCATACGCGCGATTCAGTGATTTTCCCCTATTTCAGCATGGTTTATAGGCGCGTTAAAACGCCCAAAAGAAGCTCATGCTGCAGCGACAGCGTTTGGCGTTTTTCAGCGCGTTCAAACGCGCTGTAAAACGCCCAAATGTGAACCATGCCCATAGGGAAGCATGGCTTTCCACATGTTGTGCGTTTTACAGCGCGTTTGAACGCGCTGAAAAACGCTTAGGTGTGTACCTAGGGTAAAATCCCATACATAATTAAGTGTATATAGGGTCATTTATCAAACTGGTGTAAAGTAGAACTAGATTAGTTTCAACCAATCAGATTCCACCTTTCATTGTTCACAGCTTCTTTGACATATTGCAGAGATGATGCGTATTTACATATTGCAAAGATGATGCTTGAAAAACAACGCTCCTATACACAGACCCATAGAAATGAATGGAGCCTAAAAAATCCTAACTTGAACAGTGTTTTTGTATCTTTTTTGTGGCCTTCTTTTGGGTGCCTTTGCCGATATAGTATTTTAGCACTTGTAGTTTTTTTAATGCCATGTTTGTATGCCTAAGGCCTCATGCACATGGCTGTTGTTGTGGTCCGTGTCCGAGCCGCATATTTTGCGGCTCGGGCGCGGACCCATTCACTTCAATGGGGCCGCAAAAGATGCGGACAGCACTCCGTGTGCTGTCCGCATCCATTGCTCCGTTCCGTGCCCCCGCAAAAAAAATAGAGCATGTCCTATTCTTGTCCGTTTTGCGGACAAGAATAGGCATTTCTATATTGGGCCGTGTTCTGTTCCGCAAATCGCGGAATAGAACACAGAGCAGCTTTCGTGTTTTGCGGATCCGTGGGTTGCGGACCGCAAAACACCAACGGTCGTGTACATGTAGCCTACCATTATTTTTACAAGAAAGTATATGTCCCTGTAAAGTCACTTTTTCTGTACAGCTATATTGGAAAAAAAGCCATCAAAAAACAACACACACTGTACAAGATTTTTATTTTTTGGAAACAGGATAAAAATCACTGGAGCTCTAAGAGAGAAAAATTGCCATTCACCCAAAGAAATGCACCTCAGGGGTGAAAACATCCCCGATGTCTAATAATTCATACAGACTTCCATGCAACACCTGAAGCTAACATTTTTTTTTGTCTAAGGGTACTTCCACAATTGCGTTAGCAGGTACGTAGTTCGTTGCCAGAACTGCCTGCCGGATACGGAAATCCGTATGCAAACGGATAGCATTTGTTTCCGGATGCAGATTCGTCTAACAAATGCATTGCAATACCGGATCCATCTCTCTAGTGTCATCCGGAAAACCAATCTGGAATTTTTTTTTCCACAGATTTAAAGGTCTGCGCATACGCAGACTGGGAAGCCGAATCCGTTTTCTGGAACACTTGGTACCGGATACGGCATTAATACATTTCAATGGAAATTAATGCCAGATCCCGCATTCCGGCAAGTGTTCAGGAATTTTCGCCTGCGGTATTTTATCCGGCCAAATGCTGTAAAGGGACTGAACTGAAGACATCCTGATGCATACTGATGCATACTGAACGGAAAAAAAGAAAAGAAAATGGCACAAATATGCCCCCCAAAAAACTGCTTTTCAAACCAGCCTGGAAAAGACATATCAAATAACTGAATTATTGATGTGAAGTACAATTAGGTCCATACCTATTTGGACAGAGACAACATTTTTCAAACTTTTTGTTCTGTATATTACCACAATGGATTTTGAACAAAACTATTCAGATGCAGTTGAATTTCAGACTTTCGGCTTTAATTCTGTGGGTTGAACAAAATGATTGCATAAAAATGTGAGTAACTAAAGCGTTTTTTAAACTCAATTCTTTCATTCCAGGGGCTCAAAAGTAATTGGACAAATCAAATAATTGTGAATAAAATGTTAATTTTTAATACTTGGTTGAAAAACCTTTGTTGGCAATGACAGCCTAAAGTCTTGAACTCATGGACATCACAGACACTGTTTCCTTCTTTTTTAATGCTCTGCCAGACCTTTACTGCCGAAGTTTTTAGTTGCTCTTTGTTTGTGAGCCTTTCTGTCTGAAGTTTAGTCTTTAAGAAGTGAAATGCATGCTCTATTGGGTCCAGATTAGGAGACTGACTTGGCCATTCAAGAATATTCCACTTCTTTGCTTTAATAAACTCCTGGGTTGCTTTAGCTTTATGTTTTGGGTCATTGTCCATCTGTATTATGAAACACCGACCAATCAGTTTGACTGGATTTGAGCACACAGTATGTCTTTGGAAACCCCAGAATTCATCCGGCTGCTTCTGTCCTGTGTCACGTAATCAATAAACACTAAGGACCAAGTGCCACTGGCAGCCACGCATGCCCAAGCCATCACACTGCTTCTGCCGTGTTTTACAGATGATGTGGTATGCTTTGGACAATGAGCTGTACCATGCCTTTGCCATACTTTTTTCTTTCCATCATTCAGGTAGAGGTTGATCTTGGTTTCATCTGTCCAAAGAATGTTCTTCCAGAAGTGTGCTGGTTATTTTAAGATGTTTTTAGCAAAGTCCAATCTAGCCTTCTTATTCTTGAAGCTTATGAGTGGCTTGCACTATGCAGTCAAGCCTCTGTATTTACTTTCATACAGTCTTCTCTTTATGGTAGATTTGGATATTGATACGCCTACATCCTGAAGAGTGTTGTTTACTTGGTTAGCTGTTGTGAAGGGGTTTCTCTTCACCATTGCAATTATTCTGCGATCATCCAGCAGTGTTGTCTTCCGTGGGCGTCCAGGTCTTTTGCATTGTTGAGGTAACCAGTGCTTTCTTTCTTTCTCAGGATATACCAAACTGAAGATTTTGCCACTCCTAATAGTGTAGCAATTTCTCAGATGTGTTTTTTCTGTTTTCGCAGATGAAGGATGGCTTGTTTCACCTGCATGTAGAGGTCCTTTGAACGCATGTTTACTTCTCAGCAAAATCTTCAAAATGCAAGCACCAAACCTCAAATCAACTCCAGGCCTCTTATGTGCTTTATTGAGAATGAAATAATGAAGGAATTGCCCACACCTGCCCATAAAACAGCCTTTGAATCAATTGTCCAATTACTTTTGGTCCATTTAAAAATAGGGTGCCACATGTAAGGGAGCTGAAACGCCTAAAACCTTCAACCAAATTTAATGTGGATACCCTCAAATGAAAGCTAAAAGTCTGGACTTTATGTTCATGTCCATTATATAACTATAACTTGAATATGTTTTAGTAAACGGGTAATAAAAACAAAATTTATGTCAGTGTCCAAATATATATGGCCCAGCTGTATTTACCTGTTTGTGGCTTGCCTAACATAAATCACACCGTGACATTTCATTTTCATTTTGATTATATTTCTCATTCCACTAGACTTTCCAAAGCAAATACAAACCCAGAGCTATACATATTAGTTAAATAATTAAAACTATATTACATATTCTAGAAGTATTTCTTCAAGAGCACTTTAGGATACTCAATGACCTTTAAAGGAACTGTTGTCATAATTATTATTTATTTTTTTAAGATGAGATACCAGGAGTGAGTTTTTTAAATACCACTGTGTGACACCATTTTGTTGTGGTCTGCAAAGCAATAAAATTCAGGAGGACATTGTTGAATATATCTGAGCTGAAGGGATGAGCGGATCTGTAGATGTTCGGGTTCCCCGGGTTCGGCCGAACTTCGGGTCAAACTTTGGGTTTGGGACCCGAACTTGACCCAAACTCAAACCTGAACCCCATTGAAGTCAATGGGCCCCTGAACTTTGGTGCACTAAAATGGCTGTAAAATAGTCGTAGTAAGGGCTAGACGGCTGCAAAAGGAAGCAACATGGGGTTAAGAGCAGGACAATTGCCCTGCAAACAAATGTGGATAGGGAAATGACTTAAAATAACAGAATAGAAAAAATTAAAAATCTTGAACTAGGAGGCGGAGTTCAAAGCGGAGTATGAGGTGGACGTTCCGAACACTGATTTTGTTGTTTTTTTATTTTAATTTCTTTTTCCATTATTTTTTTTATTTTTTTTATAAATTTGGGAAGACCCCAAAACATTGGGAAATAGAAATAGAAATGAGAGTGCAAAGAGAAAGTGCTCTGGAGTATAACAATGGCTGGGTGCGGCCGGCATACTTGTCTACAGTACTCAGCACAAGGTACGGACAAGTCCTGTGGGATCCATACCTGGTTGATTTTAATGAACGTGAGCTTGTCCATGTTGGCTGTGGACAGGCGGGCCAGACCCATCAGTCAGTACGTGTTCCACCATGTTGCTGAAATTCTGTCTCCTGCTATGACGTTCCGAATCAGCAGGTGGTGCTAGTTGTTGTGGCGCGCTAACAAAGCTTTTCCACATTTAGGACATGCTAACCCTCCCTTCTGAGGTGCTGGCGGTTCCCCAGCTGCGTTGGCAACTTCTTCCTCCTCCTCTGCCTTCACCTTGTGCTACCAGTGAGCCCCCTCTGTCAGGTGTGAATGCAATTAGCAGCGCATTGACCAGCGTGGTCTTATACTCACGCATCTTTAGATCATGCTCCAGTGACGGAATTAAGGACAGCACGTCGTCCTTGTAGCGGGGATCCAGCAGAGTGGCCACCCAGTAATCAACACTGGTTGTAATGTAGGCAACTTGGCAGTCGTTGCGCAGGCACTGCAGTATGTAGTCGCACATGTGTGCCCGACTTCCCAGAGGCAAAGACAAGCTGTTCTTTGTAAGAGGTGTATCGTCTGTGTCCTCTGTATCCCCCCAGCCACGCTCCATTGATGCCTATAAGCTGCTTTGGGTGCCACCCTGCTGTGAACACAGTTCCTCCTCCTCCTCGTCCTTCAGAACTGGCTGGACAGTTTTGTACCTGGCCTCTGTTGGTGCAGGAACCCACCCGCCAAACCACTTGTGAATGACTGGCCTGATAACCGTGGAACTGATCCCTCTTCCTCCTCCTCTTCCTCCTGTGCCACATCCTCTTCCATCATCGCCCAAAGTGTTTTTTCAAGGAGACACAGAATGCATTGAGGCACACTCGTTGGTTGTGAAGTGGTGCTGTTCCACCTGTGCGTGCTGCAGCTGAAACTCCACTATCGCCTGCTGCTGCTCACACAGTCTCTCCAGAATGTGCAAGGTGGAGTTCCACCTTATGGGTACGTCGCATATGAGGCGGTGAGCGGGAAGGCTGAAGTTACGCTGCAGCGCAGACAGGTGAGCAGCAGCAGGGTGAGAATGCCGAAAGCGCGCACAGACGGACGGCACTTTTTGCAGCAGCTCTGACATATCCGAGTAATTTTTCGGGAAACTCTGCAACACCAAATTCAGCACATGCTCCAGGCAAGGGATGTGTGTGAAACCGGCTAGGCCCAGAGCTGCTACGAGATTTCGCCCGTTATCTCACACCACCAGGCCAGGCTTGAGGCTCAGCGGCACCAACCACTCATCGGTCTGTTGTTCCATGCCCTTCCATAGCTCCTGCGCGGTGTGGGTTTTTTCCCTCAAACAGATGAGTTTCAAAACAGCCTGCTGTCATTTCCTCTGGCTGTGCTGAGGAGGTGGTAGAGGAGGAAACAGAGTAGGAGGAGGAGGCCACAGGAGGCAACGAGAAATGTTCTGCAATCCTTTGTGGCGGTAGGACATGCGCTAAACTGCTATCCACCTCAGGCCCAGCCGCCACTTCATTTACCCAGTGTTCATATATAACGTACCTGCCGTGGTTACTGGTCCACGTATCGGTAGTTATGTGGACCTTGCCACAGATGGCTTTGCGCAGTGCACACCTGATTTTGTCCCCCACTTGGTTGTGTAGGGCAGGGATGGCTCACCTGGAAAAGTAGTGGCGGCTGGGAACCATGTACTGTGGGACAGCCATAAGGTTTTTAAAAGTCTCTGTCTCCACCAGACGGAATTACATCATTTCAAAGGCCAGGAATTTTAAATGCTAGCATTCAGGGCCAGGGATCGCCGGTGGGTAGGGGGTACTTCCTATTTCTCTCCGATGTTTTGGGGGTGGACAGCTGAACACTTCCATGGGACAGTGTGGACATGCTGGGTGACGGTGGTGGAGGTGGTGATGTTGCTGCCACATCCTCTATTTGAGGGGTGGCAGGTGCCACTGTTACCCCAGAGGGCGAGGAAGAGGCCGAGACTGCAGCAGAAGAGGGAGTAAGAGGAGCCTGAGATCTTTTTTTTTTTTTTAGGTGTGTACTCCTCGTGCTTTGCATTTAGATGCTTGGTCATGCAGGTGGTGCTAAGGTTTAGAACATTTATGCCTCGCTTCAGGCTCTGATTGCACAGCGTGCATACCACTCGCATCTTGTCGTCAGCACATTGTCTGAAGAACTGCCATGTCAGGGAACTCCTTGGAGTTGGCTTTGGTGTGCTCAGTCCCTGGGTGCAGTGGGCAGTAGCAGGCATACTGGCTAGGGGACGGCCACTCTGCTATTGCACCCACCCTGCTCCCTCTTTTGCTGTGTGGCTGGCGCTGTGTGACCATCACCTCTTCTTCCGAACAGCACACATCACTCGCATGACCTTGATTCCATGTGGGGTCAAGGACCTCATCATCCTCCACATCATCTTCCACCCACTCTTCACCCCTGCCCTCCTTGCCTGTCTGCACACGGCACAAAACAGCAGCAGTTGGCACCTGTGTTTTGTCATCATCATAAGAGACGTGCTGCGATGCTCCTCACATGTCCACATCCTGAAACATAAGTGGTTTGGTATCAGTGCGCTCAATCTTTTCTACTTCTAAGGTAGGGCTAGGTGGATGGCCCACGGAAACCCCGCCCATGTGTACCTCATACCAAAAATGGGAATATGTCACCCACCGAACTAACAGACGGATTAACTATATTAATTTCCCTGTCACATATGCAGTGCATGTGTAACTCACAGCAAAAAGGGGTATATGTCACCGGCCGAACTAATAGATTAACTATATTAATTTTTCTGTCACGTAAAAAAAGGGCACATGTATAGTGATGACCGAGCACCAAAGTGTTCGGGTGTTTGGGTACTCGGTCCGAACACATAGCGATATTCGTGCGCTCAGCCGAGCACCCGAGTATATTGTAATTCAATGGGAGACAACCAGGCACCCCCTTCTCTGAAGAGGGGAGGGTGCCTGGTCCATTGAAAAAAGCACTGGGACAGGGAAGTGGATGTTGTTGTTTACAGTTTATGCGAAGGTCCAGGTGCAGAGCAAGGGGCATCCGGGCCTGCACCTTCGACAGGGGATTGGCCAGCAGTGCGTAACACAGGGGAAGAAGAGGCAGTGGTGTGACCCGCAGACCCAGATTGTAGACCCAGGCATTTGGCCCACTTATTAGGGTGCTTGGATGCCATGTGGAGGATCACGCTGGTGGTGGTGAGGTTGCTAGTGTTCACGCCCCGGCTCATTTTGGTACGGCACAGGTTGCAAACTACCACTCTTTTGTCGTCTGCACTTTCCTTAAAAATGCACCATACTAAGTAACACTTACCCCTTGGCAAGGTAGACTTATGCATAGGGGTGCTCCGTGTAACAGTTGCGTGCCTGTTTGGTGTTGGCGACGTCCTTTTGCAACCCCACTGCCTCTTCCAGACTGTTGCGGTGCTGCGGACCCTCCCCCCTCTGTACTGCTGTCCTCTCTCGGCTTTTCACCTACACATGGTGGGTCAGGGAGCTCATTGTCCACCACCTCCTCTTCCACTTCCTCACTCTGTTCATCCTCCTAACCACAACCTCAGTGATTGACAACTGTGTCTCATCATCTTCCACCTCGTGAACTAATGATTGCTATTCACCACCATCATATTCTTGAGACTGTGAAGGCTCAAGAGGTTGGGAATCAGGGCACAATATCTCAGGTACCTCTTCAAGCATGCTAGACGAGAGAGCCAAACCAAGTACTGGCGATGAAAAGAGGTCATGTGAATATTCGAGTGTGGGATCACTTGTTTGGCCAGACTCGACATGGAGGGAGGAAGGAGGATCAGAGTGAGGATTTGGTTGACCAGACTCTTGGCTACAGAGACTGGATTTAGTAGAAGAGAGGGTGGTGCTTAACTGACTGGAATCATTATCTTCAGCAATCCAACCAACCACCTGTTCGCACTGGTCCGACTTGGACAGTCCAGCTAAGTTAGACATGAAGCTGGGTAAGGTGTATTTTTTTTTTTTTTTCTGGTGCACTGGCAGCAGGCACAGTTTCATTGCGCCCAGGGCCACCGCCTCTGCTTGCACCATCAGCATCATGCCCAATTCCACCGTCCCTTTGTGCTCATCTTCTTCATATTAATGGTTTTGTCTGTAGATGTGGCGCAGATTGTTTTACTGTCCGCTAAAGACACAGTTTTCTGATGCAGGACAGTATTGGTTACAGAACACCACAGATTTTGGACACTACACTAGTCCCAGATTAATGAAAGTTGTAATATGGACAGAGTTTTTAGATTCAGTTCAGTATGGGATACAAAAACCCACAGATTGTGGACACTTTACTAGGCCCTGAATAATGGAAGTTGTAATATACACAGTGTTTTCAGATTCAGTTAAGTATGGGGTATAAATTTGTCCAAAATAAAATGTATTCTCTGCTGGAATACTGTATATATGGTTGCGGCCTAAACGCACACACAGATGTGCACAAAACTAGTTAAATTTGCCCAAAATATTAATAATTCTCTGCTGGAGTAATGAATATAATGGTTGCAGATTGAGCACACACACAGATATGCCCCAAACTAGTTAAATTTGTTCCAAATACAAATAATTCTATGCTCGAATACTGTATATATGGTTGCAGCCTAAACGCACGCACAGATGTGCCCAAAACTAGTTAAATTTGCCCAAAATATAAATAATTCTATGCTGGAGTAATGAATATAACGGTTGCGGATTTAATGCACACACAGATGTGGCACAAATTAGTTTAATTTCCCCAGGAAAAAATAATGTATCTGATGGTGCGGTGTATATCTTACTAGCAGGCACACTCTAGTGAATAAGCCCTTTTTATAATGTCTGCTAAACACACTGCTTTCTGATGGCGTACTGTAGATCTCACTTGCAGACACACTCTAGTGAATAAGACCATTTTTATAATGTCTGCTAAACACACTGCTTTCTGATGGCGTACTGTAGATCTCACTAATATCCAAATCCTTCAGTCTTTTAAAAGCTTTTGGGTACTTAAAAAAGCGATTTGCCAGCCCTGCACTATTTGTCCCTTCCTGAAGACGCCTGTCCCTGATACTGCTGAATTTAACCCCTGGTAAAAAATAACACACTGTAGTCCTTAAGAGGACTGTTTAGTCTTTCAATAGTTTTTGGGGAGTTTAATCTGTGAATTTCCAGCAAAACGCTATTTGTCCCTGTCTTCTGTCTGCTCTCCCTGACACTGAATAATCAGAGCGCGGGACATCGGCTCCTATATAAACAGGAATCACGTGTTCCAGCCAGCCAATCAGTGTAAGGCTAATAGCTTACATGACTATGGCATTACACTGAAGGGAATTACTTACCTGAACGTTGATTGGCTGCTTAGGAGGCGCCAAACGTGTGGGGAAGAGACTTGAGCAATACGACGAGCACACGTAGTATTCGGCCGAGTACCACCATGTGCCGAACATAGCGATGCTCGAGCCGAACCGGTACTCGGCCGAGCATGCTCGCTCATCACTATATGTGTATCTCACACCAAAAATGGGTATATGTCACCCACTGAACTAACAGACGCATTAAAGCCCCATTCACACGTCCATAGTGTGTTGCGGATCCACAACACATCTTACCGCCAGCCCCATAGAGATGCCTATACTTGTCTGCAATTGCGGGCAAGAATAGGACATGCTCTATATTATTGCGGTGCCATCGGCCAGAAGATCGGCGGCGCACTCCGCAAATGCGGATGCGGAAAGAACAGTGTGTGCTCTCCGCATCCATCACGTCTCCATTCAAAATGAATGGGTCCGCACCCGTTCCGCAGATTTGCGGAACGGGTGCGGACGAACATTGCGGATGTGTGAAGGGGGCCTAACTATATGTATGCCGTGCAGGTGTACTTCGCACCAAAAATGGGAATATGTCACCCACCGAACTAAAACACGGATTAACTATATTAATTTCCCTGTCACATATGCTCTGCAGGTGTACCTCATACCAAAAATGGTTATATGTCACCCACTGAACTAACAGACAGATTAACTATATTCATTTTTCTGTCATATATGCAGTGCTCATGTATCTCGCACCAAAAATGGGTATATGTCACCGGCCGAACTAATAGTCAGATTAACTATATTAATTTCCCTGTCACGTATAAAATGCACATGTATCTCACATCAAAAATGGGTATATGTCACCCATCGAACTAACAGACAGATTAATTATTATATTTCTTTGTCAGGTGTACAAAAATAGTGCATTGCGCCCACAAAAAATCGCTATAGGTCACCCACAAAACAAATAGCCAGATTCCTAACACTCTCCCTCGCTTCAGCTGCCTGCTTCCTGTCCATGCACTACTCAGATCTGATGGGCAGTGCTACACATGATCCAGCTTGTCTAGAGGCTGGGTCACGTGATAGACCAGCGAATTACAGCCATGCCATTAATAGGCATGGCTGTGATGGCTTCTAAGTGCCCATAGCTTAAAAGTTTGTTGATTGGCTGTGCTGCAGCCTTTCAAAAGCTTTATTAAATGCCCAAACACCGAACTCGAACCCAAACTTTTCTCGCAAAGTTCAGTACGGACCCAAACTTTACAGTTCGAATTCGCTCAACACTACTAAGCTGTTCTCTATATAATACACAGCGCAGTGTGGTGTATCTGAGCTGTTCTCTATTTAATGCACAGCACAGTGTAAAGTGTATCTGAGCTGTTCTCTATATAATGCACAGTGCAGTGTAAATTGTATTTGAGCTGTTCTCTATATAATTCTCAGTGCAATGTGACATGTATCCAAGCAGTTCTCTATATATTGCACAGCGCAGTGTAAAGTGCATCTCAGCTGTTCTCTATATTATGCACAGCACAGTGTAAATTGTATCTGAGCTGTTCTCTATATAATGCACAGTGCAGTGTAAATTGTATTTGAGCTGTTCTCTATATAATTCTCAGTGCAATATGACATGTGTCCAAGCAGTTCTCCCTGTAATGCTCAGTGCAATGTAAAGTGTATGTGAGCTGTTCTCTATATTATGCACAGCGCAGTGTAAAGTGTATCTGAGCTGTTCTCTATATAATGTATCTGAGCTGTTATCTATATAATGCTCAGCACAGTGTGAAGTGTTCTCTATATAATGCACAGTGCAGTGTAAATTGTATTTGAGCTGTTCTCTATATAATTCTCAGTGCAATATGACATGTGTCCAAGCAGTTCTCCCTGTAATGCACAGTGCAATGTAAAGTGTATGTGAGCTGTTCTCTATATTATGCACAGCGCAGTGTAAAGTGTATCTGAGCTGTTCTCTATATAATGTATCTGAGCTGTTATCTATATAATGCTCAGCACAGTGTGAAGTGTTCTCTATATAATGCACAGTGCAGTGTAAAGTGTATCTGAGCTGTTCTCTATATGGTGCACAGTGCAGTGTGACATGTATCCAAGCTGTTCTGTATATAATGCACAGTGTAGTATAAAGTGTATCTGAGCTGTTCTCTATATAATGCTAAGCGCAGCGTGACATGTATCCAAGCTGTTCTCTATATAATGAACAGTTCAGTGTAAAGTGTATCTGAGCTGTTCTCTATATAATACACAGTGCAGAGTAAAGTGTATTTGAGCTGTTCTCCATATAATGCTTAGTGTAGTGTAAAGTATGTCTGAGATGTTCTCTATATAGTGCATAGCACAGTGTGACATGTATCCAAGCTGTTCTCTATATAATGCACAGTGCAGTGTAAAGTGTATATGAGCTGTTCTCTATATAATGCACAGCGCAGTGTAAAGTGTATCTGAGCTGTTCTCTATATAAGGCCTCATGCACACGACGGTTTTTTTATGCTGTCCGCAAAAAGGGGTTCCGTTGTTCAGTGATCCGTGTCCATTTTTGCCTTCTGTTGTGTTTCCGTGTGTCTTCCGTTTTTTTTTAGCGGACATGACCCAAAAGATTTTACCAAAGGACAGGCTGACAACTTTTGCCAAGTGCCTGCCAAGGGATACACAAAAAAAACGGACACGGAACGCGGATGACACATGGACGGGCATCCGCATTTTTTCACGGACCGTTTTTCACGGACAAAAATAGGACAGGTTATATTTTTTTGACGGACTGGAATCACGGACCACGAACGCGGAGGACAAACGGTGCATTTTTGAGGTTTCCACAGACCCATTGAAAACCAATGGGTCCGCAGAAAATCACGAAAAACGGAGAAACGGACATGAAATCAAACAACGCTCGTGTGCATGAGGCCTAATGCTAAGTGCAGTGTAAAGTGTATCTGAGCTGTTCTCTATATAATACACAGCGCAGTGTAAAGTGTACCTGAGTTGTTCTCTATGTAATGCACAGCGTAATGAAGTGTATCTGAGCTGTTATTTATATAATGCCCAGTGCAGTGTAAGGCCTTATTCACACGTCCGTAGTGTTTATGGATCCGCAAATTGCGGATCCATAAACACACCCGGCCGGCAGCCCCATAGAAATGTCTATTCTTGTCCGCAATTGCGGACAAGAATAGGACATGCTCTACTTTTTTGCGGAGCTGCGGCCGTAAGATCGGCGGCGCGCTCCGCAAAAACTGATGCGGAGAGCACAGTGTGTGCTCTCCGCATTGTTTCGTGCCCCATTCACAGTCAATGGGTCCGCATGTATTCCGCGGAATACAGAATTGCGGAATACATGCGGACGACATTGCGGACGTGTGAATGGAGCCTAAAGTGTATCTGAGCTGTTCTCTATATAGTGCATAGCACAGTGTGACATGTATCCAAGCTGTTCTCTATATAATGCACAGTGCAGTGTAATGTGTATCTGAGCTGTTCTCTATGTAATGCTCAGTGCAGTGTAAAGTGTATCTGAGCTGTTCTCTATATAATGCACAGCGCAGTGTAAAGTGTATCTGAGCTGTTCTCTATATAATATACAGCGCACTGTAACCTGTATCTGAGCTGTTCTCTATATAATACACAGCGCAGTGTAAAGTGTATCTGAGCTGTTCTCTATATAATGCTCAACGCAATGTCAAGTGTATCTGAGCTGTTATCTATATAATACACAGCGCAGTTTAAAGTATATCTGAGCTGTTCAGTATATAATGCACAGCGCAGTGTCAAGTATAAATGAGCTGTTCTCTATATAATGCTCAACGCAGTGTAAAGTGTATCTGAGCTGCTCTCTATATAATACACAGCGCAGTTTAAAGTGTAGCTGAGCTGTTCTCTATATAATCCACATCGCAGTGTAAACTGTATCTGAGCTGTTCTCTATGTAATGCACAGCGCAGTGTAAAGTGTATTTGAGCTGTTCTCTATATAATGCACAGAGCAGTGTAAACTGTATCTGAGCTGTTCTCTATGTAATGCACAGTGCAAGGAAGTGTATCTGAGCTGTTGTCTATATAATGCACAGCACAGTGGAAAGTGTATCTGAGCTGTTCTCTATATAATGCACAGTGCAGTGTGAAGTGTATCTGAGCAGTTCTCTATATAATGCACAGTGCAGTGTGAAGTGTATCTGAGCTGTCCTCTATGTAATGCACAGCGCAGTTTGGTGGATCTGAGCTGTTCTTTATATAATGCACAGCGCAGTGTAAAGTGTATCTGAGCTGTTCTCTCTATAATACACAGCGCAGTGTAACGTTTATCTGAGCTGTACTCTATGTAATGCAGAGCACAATGTGGTGTATCCGAGCTGTTCTCTAAATAATGCACAATGCAGTTTAAAGTGTATCTGAGCTGTTCTCTATGTAATGCACAGCGCAGTGTGGTGGATCCGAGCTGTTCTCTAAATAATGCACAATGCAGGGTAAAGTGTATCTTAGCTGGTCTCTATCTAATATACAGCGCAATGTGGTGTAGCCGAGCTGTTCTCTAAATAATGCACAATGCAGTGTAAAGTGTATCTGAGCTGTTCTCTATGTAATGCACAGCGCAGTGTGGTGGATCCGAGCTGTTCTCTAAATAATGCACAATGCAGTGTTAATTGTATCTGAGCTGTTCTCTATGTAATGCACAGCGCAGTGTGGTGGATCCGAGCTGTTCTTTATATAATGCACAGTGCAGTGAGAAGTGTTTCTAAGCTGTTCTCTATATATTCTAAAATATTCTATATATTTTCAATATTATACATTATATAGACTCTCTATACATATTCTTTGGGAAAAAAAAAAAAAACATTTTACATTGTATTGCTATATTCTGATCCCCATAACTTTTTTATTTTTATGCATACTGAACTGTGTAGGGACTCATTTTTTGTGGGACGATCTGTACTTTTCATTGATACCAGGAGTATGTAAGACTTTTTGATCACTTTTTATAAAATTTTTGTGGGAGGCAAATCGCCCAATTCGATTTTTTTTCTGTTTCGTCGTTTGTCGTATGGGAAAAATATTTTTATATTTAATTGTATAGGCAACTTCACATCGCATGATGTTCATTTTTAAAAATTTTATGTTTTTTTTTTATTTCAATTTTGGCAAAAAGGGGGGTGATTTGGATTTTTATATTTTTTTTCTACACTTTTTAATAGTTACCCTAAGGGATCTATAGCAAGCAATCATCAGATTCATTAGCCTTGGAGTCTATGAAAAATACACTATGAGGGTCATTTATTTAGAACGGTGTTTTAGACGCCGGTCTTAATAACCCCGTGTGCTGGTGCCAAAGTTATGAAGATGTGCGAGCAGCAGGCACCCGGCGGCTATGGTGCCCACGGAAAGCGCGAGAGGTTGCCATATAAGTCCCCACCGCCGAGGGTTAATTAACACCATATCTAATTTCCTACTGTTATCATTTCTTAACAGTCAAATACAAACAATAAATATCTGAAGAATTCTGGGCACAGAGTTATGTTGTGTTTATGAAATGCTTATGGTTTCCTGTTGGATCTCTCTGGAGACTGGCTTAGTCCAGACAACATACACCCACACAAGGCTATTATGAAGAAAAGGTATCCTTTGTTACTTTTGAGTGCCCTTGTTTGTAACATCTATCTCCTATTTCCTGTCTGGATCTGTTTACTTTTATGCCTGAGAGTGAAATAAATACACATGCAATCCTAAATTATTCACAAGGTGCCTCAATTTCCAGAAGCACACACTCAGCCCTAATGCTCTTATAAACACTTGTCTTATTTTGTTACTCTGTGTTGACTACTGTTAAAAGTTCTTGAGAGAACAAACAATATCAAATGCACTAAAATGGTTGCTTTTTATATTTAGGTAGCATATCTCTAATCTTAGATGCATACTTGATTAGGGGTTACTGGTAAATATAATTACCCTAGTTACTAATATTTTTTTTCGTATGAAACCTCAGAAAGGTGTTACCATGTCTTCCATCCGCTCATGAGAATATGCTTTTCTAAGTCCACGCAGGATGAAAAGATTTGCACCATCTGTCACAATAAATTGAGCAGATGTATTATGCCGTGTTAGATCATTTGGGAGTTTGGGCAATCTGGTGTTGGATTCATGTAATTTCACTGTAATACTGTTAAAACCAGAATTTGTAGTAAAGGGTCAGTACCATACACAACCTGGGACTGGTGTGGCACTGTAAATGCAAGAAAGCAGCCATGTTTTTCTAATTCTGCACAATCCCTTAAAAGGATTCTGCCACCTACTTACACTGTATTTAACCAATGCCAATGCAATTTGTAGCTCTGTCTACCATCCAGTGGCTAGCCTAGGGTGTTTGGCACCCGGGGCGGGTCCTTTCTCTGGCACGACTGCCCACCCCACCCCCAATACTTGACCACATACCTCTTACATCCAGTGACATCTCCTGTCATGTAGATCTTCCCTTTCCTCTTCTCCTCTGTTAGACCGCCATGACAAATTCTTTCAGTTGCATCTCGTCTCTACAGAGTTTGTAATACAGACATGTTAGATTTCTCAGTTTTTCCATCAACCTCCCCGTCCTGGGGTCCCCACAGTGTCACCCTGCTGCCACTCTCAATACTGTGCCCACATTATTGGGGTCATTTATCAAGCTGGTGTAAAGTAGAGCTGGATTTCCAAAAGAGCTGTCAAAAATAAAAGGTGGAATCTGATTGGCTCCTATCGACAACTAAGCCAGTTCTACTTTACACCAGTTTGATGAATTACCCCAAATGTCCATATAGTGTCCACAGCAGCTATAATGTCCCCTAGGGTGCCCCCAATAATAATAACACCCTATATTATGCTCCAGGCAATAATCCCTGCAGTGTTCCCAAAAATAATAGAATTGCCCCTACAGTGCCTCCCCAATAGCAAGCCCCCCCACGCTGCCCCCATATAGTAATAACCCCCACACTGCCCCTATATAGTAATTTGCAGCACACAGTAGTTTCCCCCAAACAGTAGTTTCCCCCACACTGCCCCCATACAGTAGTGTCCCCCCCACTGCCCCCATACAGTAGTGTCCCCCACACTGCCCCCACACAGTAGTGTCCCCCACACTGCCCCAACACAGTAGTGTCCCCCACACAGCCCCCCTGCAGTAGTTTTTTTCCACACTGCCCGCCACACAGTAGTGTCCCCCACACTGCCCCCACACAGTAGAGTACCCCACACGGCCCCCCTACAGTAGTTTCTCCCACACAGTAGTGCACTGTACACCACACTACCCTCACACAGTAATTTCCCACACACAGTAGTTTCCCCCACACTGCCCCCAACACAGTAGTGTCTCCCATACAGTAGTGCCCCCCACACTGCCCCCCACACAGTAGTGTCCCCCACACTGCCCCCACACAGTAGAGTACCCCACACTTCTTTGACATAGTAGTTTCCCCCACACTGCCCCCACTCAGTAATTGCCCCATATAGTAATTTGCCCCACACAGTAGTTACCCCTCATATTGCCCCCATTTAGTAATCCCTCCCATAATTATTTTCCCCACACAGTACCCCACCATAATATTTTCCCCCAATATGTCCTCCTGTGTCCCCCAAAGTTACTTGGCACATAAATAAAAAAAACTAAAAACTAAAAGCGAAATATTCACCTATGTCCAGGCGCTTGCTCGCACACCTTACTGTGCTGCTGTGTCAAGGCACAGGCGCGCGTGATGACGTCATCACGCATACCTGAGCCGGGATTTCACTACCGCATAGGCCTCAGACCTAATAGGCCTGAAGCCTATGGTGAGTAGTGATCAGCGGCGGGGCAAGGAACTATGCGCTTCCATACCACGACGCAGTATGTGGGCCGCGGGCGTCATCGCACCAGCAATGAGTGCTTCCATCTGTATTGATGGAAGTGGTCATTGCTTCTCTGGCACCCCTCTGACAGTTGGCACCCGGGGGGCAAAATATCGCACAAGCACAGAAAAGGAGACTGAGGCAGACACTGGCCTAGACACTGGCCTAGTGGGCAGAGTTAAATAAAGAAAGTGACTTTAAAGGGGAGATACTGGGAACAAGTGAAGAGGCCAGCTTTGTGGCTTGGACTCTTGCATTAGGCAGGCTTGATCTTCTTAAACTGTTGCTCACACCCCACTGGCAACTTTAAGTTTCATTACCATACTGAACAAAGTTCATTTTCTGGAATTAACCCTGGCAAAGGTATAGTTTTAATGATGGTAGACAGAGCTACATTGCATTGGCATTGGTTATTGATATAATAATTTTATAAAAAAAGATAAGTATTTAGTTATATGTCACAAAATCCACAGTAACGTCATAAGCATTAACATATGACAAATGTTTTATGACAATATCTAAACTTAATAAAGCCTGATGATTCTAGAAGGGATAATGAACACAAGGACTGGATGTATACTCACTTCACAAATTTTAATACACATCAGAACTAAATAGTTCTGTCCTTTTTCATGAGTGTAATGCTTTTCTTTGAATTTTATATTTCGTTTATAATTGTATTGCACTTTGCTTTATTTGTATATTTTTCTTTGCTGTAATGAAAGAAGCATTGGTGTTGTGTTTAGAAACCATATAATATAATCCAGTGGCATTGTGATTTACAGTGGCAAAAGGTAGATCTGGGCATCAAGAGGGACAGAGGCCTCCAAATTAGTCCAAAGAAAGAGATATATGATATTAACACACATTAATATCAGAAGAAAGAGTAGTTAATTCTACACAAGAGTCCAACAATTATTCGCTAACTGGGACAGAATTCCTGCCAGTATTTATACACGCACAAGTGTTGTCAGGAGAAGCAGTGGCTTGTTCTGAACAAGCCTGGAACTCCTCCCTTTTAACTAGGAGCAGAAGCAGTACACTGTGAATCTGAAAAGAGCAAGGCAATGCCTCATTCACACATCACTGTATTGATCAGTCATTTCCATCAGTGGTTTTGAGTCAAAACCAGGTGCGTGCGGCTCTAAAAACAGAACAGGTGCAGATCTCTCCATTATACCTTATGTCTGTGGAGGCTCCACTCCTGGTTTTGGCTCACAACCACTAAAGGAAATTACTGACCAAAACACTGATGTGTGAATGAGGCATTGAAGTGGCAATTGGCCGCAATTGTAGTAGCAGCATTAGTAGAACAGCAAGGAACAGACAAGGCAGTAGTAGTGGCAGTTGTGTAATGGTAGTGTCAGTAGAGTGATAGAAGTGGCAAAAGGGGGATTAGCAGCAACTAGAAGCAGCTGCAGTGATGTACCTGTACCTGAGGCAAACAATGGCGGTGGCATGACGGGGCACAGTCAGCAAGGGCAAATCTATTCATTGGCCTTAGCTGGAGGAGTCTGAAAATCTTTATGGATCCATGCCTCATTCATTTTGACAAAATTGGTGTTTTATACACTGGCAGAGGACAACTTGATCCATTTGGGTGTCACATCACCCCCTGCCTAGCTTAAAACCCTCTCTGAAATGACACTGGAGAGTATACTGGGTCAGTAGTTCAGTCCACTGTTTAAGTCTGTCTGCTCAGAAGTCCATAGGGTCAGGGAAAATGGTGTAAGCTGGAGAAAGGCCAGAAACCAGGTAGAAATGAGCCTGGATGTTGAGGCGGTACATCTCTATTTGCTAATTTACATCAGCATGGCAAAGCAAATGAAAAAAAAAAAATTCTCCATCAAGTTGATGATAGACCTCCCAAATGTCCCTCTTTTGAAGGGACAGTCGCTATTTTTGACCCAAGTCCCTTCCCCCCTCTTTGCTCCATAAATGTCCCTCTTTGATCTGATGTATAGATTTGCATTAATACATCTACAATATTGATCAAGAAAGTGTTTAGTTCATCTTTGTATATTAGAGCCTTGTATAATGTTTCATTATTTGATGCAATTTGGGTTTTAGAAATTTCTATATTCAGATAATCGGTGCGCTAGTGTAAAAGAAAACCATTGAAGTGTATAGATATGCAGCAAAAATGGATATTTCACATAATGAACTATGAGTGTAAAGTTGGGAGGTATGTGATGATACTGAACTGGCAGCTGCTGTGTCTACTGCTTGTGGAAGCAGAGATGGCGGTAGATGGGTGACTCTGTGGGGGGGTGGGCGGGGGGGGGGGGAAGAACCTCAGACACGGGGATGGCAGGCGTCTGCTCAACAAAAGCTGCAGCAAGCTGTATGTACAGCGTATCTTGGTAATAAAATAAGGGCTCTCTTTAGTCAACAGGAAAGCACTCCTGCACTTTGCTTTTATAGCAAGGGTCTAAAGCAGGGATGTTCAACCTGCGACCCTTCAGCTGTTGCAAAACTACAACTCCCAGCATGCCCTAATAGCTATAGGCTGTTTACGCATGCTGGGAATTGTAGTTTTGCAACAGCTGGAGGGCCGCGCGTTGGGCATCCCTGGTCTAAAGCATTGCTATCCAGTTATCATCACACTGCTTGATGGCAAGTATACAGCTGTCATTACGTAAACAAGGAAGCATTCAGCTTTCCATTTTGCCCAGTGTGGTGGAGGATGACTCAGTCCTTCCTGGCTCTGCCCCCAATGAGATGATTAAGTGTCATGATCATCAGCAGCAGAGTCCTGCTCTTCCTCTACCACAAAATCCTCCTTTTGCAGTAGTAGATCCTCCTCATCCTCCTCCCCCATGAGACTTTCTCCTTTTGGGTCCCCAACAGCTACAAGACAGCGTTAGCATCTGCTCTAAGATAAATATCAGGGAGATGACAGACTTGTTGATACCGCACTTGTTTCTACTAACAAATATGGCGGCATCTTCAAAGGGACACTGCCTGACCCAAGCAACACATATTTTGGGCTGAGGTGGTTTGGTGCATGACAAAATCATTCACTGCTTTATGCTGCTCATAATTCCAGTGAGTTGGAATGTCACAGATCAAGAGGTGCAGAGGCAGACCAGTCTGTCGCTGGCCAGTCTGTCGCCAGGAGGACGTTCCATGCCACATAAAAATAATTTAAATGTGAGAACATCTTCCTGGACATGGCACCCTCTGAAACCACTGTACCTTTTCAAAAAGCACTGAACAACTAAATTTATCATGTGCACCATGCAAAGAGAATGTATTATTTCCTCTAAATGCAGCATGGCCATGATTTCCCTTCCCCATCAACACCTTGCCCATTTGGAGTTGGCGGGGAAAAAGCCAGTTGGGTGTTTGCTGCTTGATGCACTTTAGCAAGTTATCATCTGTGTGGCTACCTTCGCCCATGCTAATCAGTTCTAACATGACATAACAACGGTTTACTTGACACATATAATAGGAGGCTAGGGGAAGGCGGAAAAGCACTTTATGTGGGAACCAGACCAACCAAAATGTGAATGTGCAAAAATAGCACTCTGTCGTGTTGCTGCGGTGCTGCCTTGCTGATTTGGCGAAAAATATTGGACTATAATCGCATGTACTGTCTGTGCCTGTAGCAGCTGCTCCAGCTGTCCATGGTGACATGCACCTTGCTGCACAGTGAATATTGAAATTTTAAACATTTATTTTGGAGAGAAAAAATGGACAGCTTGACAACTTATGAATATCATAAAGCAGAATGACATTTTGGTGACGGCACAGAGCTACTCCACCATTACCATATCTAAGTGATATGATAGCAACTGCACCACCAGAAACTTGGCCAGGTGGGAATAACGCTTGCACACAAGCAAACTAGTGGCCACAAATAGTTTTCTTATGGTCACATATTCCGTTATGGTCACATATTTGGATATGTTATAATGGAGCAGAGGAGAAGATGAAAGACTAGTTTGAACCGGAGAAAAAGCAGCTGATGATGACAAGAACACTGTACTGCTTGGATGTGTGGCTAGCTGCCACATAGAAGACCATGAGAAGGAAGACAGACTTGTTCTGATTCTGAATGCTGCTCAGTTTGTTTTCCAGGTACCTACCAGTAGAGTCCTGGTACCTACAGTATGTTTATGTTTGAACACCGACATCTTATTTTAAAAAGGATTTCTGAGATTAATTGATGACTTATCCTCTGGATACCCGCCGATCAGCTGTATGAGAAGACACTGCAGCTGGCAGTAATGCCGTGGCCTTCTCACAGCTTTGCCCAGGCCATGTGACATAACTTTCATTGATCACATGGCCAAGGAGCAGTTCAGCCCCATTGAAGTGAATGGGGTTGAGCTGCAATACCAATCACAGTGGCTATACAACGTACGGCGCTATGCTTGGTGAGCTAAAAGAAGGCAAAAAACTACTGTCAGCGCTCGTGGCTTCTCAAACAGCTGATCGGTGGGGGTCCTGGGTATCAAATACCCACTGATGAGATACTGATGACCCATCCGAAGGATAGGTCACCAATTAAGAATTTTGGAAAACCCTTTTAATCCTGAAGATCTTACACATGGCTGTGGTTTAGTGTGTAAAAAACAGCATGCAAACAGAGCTAGAGGCAGTCAAGCTTGGTATAGGTCTGGCACATTTTGAACCTGTGCCTGGAGTATCAGCAGGATCATCAGTTTCTGAAACAACCACAAGAGAAACAGATCTAACCCTGCAAGTTTTCTTGGGAAGTTTTGGCCATATGTTGTCTCTGTTATTTATTGCTGCCACGGCCGCCAACCTTGTTCTCTGATGTCACCTCCTCCTCAGCACACTGATCCAGCTCCCAGGTCTTGTCCAATACACAATCATAGTCATAGCCCTTACCTTCCCTGACACTTTTATCAGACTATGATATGTCTTTGTGGGCTCCAGATTCCCTGCTTTGTATTTGCCCCGTTTGACAGCGCAGCTACCGCTACCCCTACTGTGTTTACAAGTGCCACTAGTACTACCACTCTGCTGCTGCTACTGGCCAGATGGCTAGTGCTGCTGCTACTACTCACATTCCAACACTCAGATGACAAGGTCTGGGTCTTTCATTTTGCACTTTTCCAGTTTCCAGACATTTATTATAAGGTCTATAAATTAAAAGTCATGGGTTTCCTTTAAATAAAAAGTCATAGGTTTGGTACAGAGATAATTAAATGTTATTAGTATAACAATGTAATATTTGCAGTAAATTGTCCGGCAACTAGGCATGTAATATCACTGGTTCAAAAGTTAAAATTTTGTACTAAAATGTCTTACAAACACGGTCTGATTCAAAATTAGGTACGCTAACATGAATATAACAATAATTACTCCAAAACAAACTACAAGCACCTTATGAATGAACAATAAGCTTTATTTAAAACACAAAAATATATAAAAGTATATCTAAAGTTTATATATAGTTTTATATATTTATGTGTTATAAATAAAGCTTATTTTTCATTTACGAGGTGTTTGTATTTTGTTTGTTTTGGAGTAATCAGTGTGGAATTTGCCCCTTTATGGATATTTTGGTGCTGCTACTCTGGTAATTTCTGGTGTTTTATTATGAATATAACAATGCAGTGTTTTTGAGAAATTGTCTTTCAACTATGCGTGTGATATCAATTAGTGGGAAAAAAGGGGCTTAATAGCGTTGTGTGGTGAAGTGCAAAAATTACAGCGCTTTTTAGCGTGTATTAGTGGCAAAAAATATATTTGCTGTTCAGCGGTGCAGTTATATGTTCTAAAGCCCTTTTTGGCGTGTATTAGGGGCACAAAAAAAAAAAGTATTTGCCATTATGTGGTGAAGTGAGAAAATTACAGCCCTTTTTGGCGTGTATTAGTGGCAAAAAAATATATGTTTGCCGTTCAGCTGTACAGTTGTATATGTTCTAAAGCCTTTTGTGGCATGTATAGGTGGAAAAAAGTTAGGGCCTATTTGCTGTTCAGCGGTGCAGTTATATGTTCTAAAGCCCTTTTTGTTGTGTATTAGTGGCAAAAAAGTATATATTATTTGCTGTTATGCGGTGCAGTTATATGTTTTAAAGCACTTTTTTGGGTGTATTAGTGGCACCCAAAAAAAGTATTTGCCATTGTGTGGTGAAGTGAGAAAATTATAGCCCTTTTTGGCGTGTATTAGTGGCAAAAAATATATTTTATTTGCCGTTCAGCAGTGCAGTTATATGTTCTAAAGCATTTTGCGGAGTGTATAAGTAGAAAAAAGTAAGGGCCTATTTGCCGTTCAGCAGTGCAGTTATATGCTCTAAAGCCTTTTTTGATGTGTATTAGTGGCCAAAAATATATATTATTTGACGTTCAGAGATGCAGTTATATGTTCTAAAGCCTTTTGTGTCATGTATAAGTGGAAAAAAAGAAAACTATATTTGCCGTTCACTGTGGAAAAAAGTTAAATATATTTGCGATTTAGCAGTGCAGTTATATATTCTAAAGCCTTTTGTGTTGTGTATAAGTGAAAAAAGAAAAATATATTTGCTGTTTAGCAGTGCAGTTATATGTTCTAAAGCCCTTTTTGGCATGTATTAGTGGCAAAAAATATATATTTGCCATTCAGCGGTGCACTTATCTGTTCTAAAGCCCTTTTTGGTGTGTATTAGTGGCACAAAAAAATTATTTGCCGTTGTGTGGTGAGAAAATGACAGCCCTTTTTGGCATGTATTAGTGGCACAAAAATATATATTTGCCCTTCAGCAGTGCAGTTATATGTTCTAAAGCCCTTTTTGGTGTGTAATAGTGGCAAAAAAATATATATTATTTTCTGTTCTGTGGTGCAGTTATATGTTCAAATGCACTTTTTTGCGTGTATTAGTGGCACAAAAAAAGCATTTGCCATTGTGTGGTAAAGTGAGAAAAATGCAGACCTTTTTGGCATGCATTAGTGGCACAAAAATATATATTATTAAATATATATTATTTGCTGTTCAGCGTTGCAGTTATATGTTCTAAAGTCTTTTGTGGCATGCATAAGTGGAAAAAAGAAATGGGCCTATTTGCTGTTCAGCGGTGCAATTGTATGTTCTAAAGCCTTCTTTGGTGTGTATTAGTGGAAAAAAGGGCTTATTAGCCGTTGTGTGGTGAAGTGAGAAAATCACAGACTTTTTTTTGAGTGTTTTAATTTACTTTTATTTTATTTATTTAATCTAACAGTATGTCAGACAAAGAAGCGCCAGGCCCTGCACAGGGGAGTGGCAGAGGCCTAAATGTTTCTGGTGCAGGCACAGGTTGCAGCAGAGTAAGAGGGTGTGGCAGCAGGAGTCGCAGCAAGAGGCCTGAGCTCCTGGTGTCATCTAGCGGTTGTGTCTTGACCAGCAACCTAGCGTTCTTGAATTGTTGACTTTGTCATCCACTTCGTCCCAAGTGACATCAGACACCCCCAGCCAAGAGCCGGTGGGTTCGTCACACACAACCCTTAGTTGGCATGGCCTGGGAGCAGGCCCTGTTCCCTCACCTGTCCTCAACCTGACTCTGTCCTTTTCGGTTCATTCAGCCAGATACGTATTATATGCTGTGGGCTCAGCTCCACTATACAGCGAGAACAAGCTGCTAGAGGACAGTCAGCACCTACTTGCCAGCCAAGATGTGGAGGAGACATCCGCTGATGCCTCCGGTAGGCGGGCAAGTAGTGATGAGGAGAGTGGCGTGAGACCTGGTGTTGCAAGCGGTCAGGCTCCTGACCCAGAGACCGTTGAGGAGGACATCAGTGACGTGCAGCAGTGGGAGGTCGGGAGCCAAACTTGCCCAGTGTAGACCACCCGCTTTGCAGGAGCCTATCTGCCCGGAAAGGAGTGAGGCAGGGGTTCACGGAAGCAGCAGCGGAGTCAGTCAGTCAGGGAGGAGTGTTGGAGGTAAAATCACCTACTCGGCGGTGTGGCAGTTTTTTGTTAAACCGACTCTGCATCTTTCAGAGAAGTGATGGCTTGTGCCAAGACAAGGTGGAGAGTCCCAAGCCATCATTTATTTGCGAAAAAAGCAGTACCAGCCCTGCACATGTATGTAGAACAGAAGGTGGGCCAGTCCTTGAGCCTGTCAGTGTCTGCCAAAGCGCACGGCAGTGCCGATGTGTTGAACTGTAACTTCAGTCAGGGACAATACTTGTCCTTTACGGCCCACTGGGTAAATTTGGTTCCTGCACAGCCACACCAGCAACTTGGCTAGGTGACACCCCTTCTGCTTCCACGTTCTCACGTCGTTGGTCCTGCGACAATGTCCGCTTCTGCCTCCCCATCCTCCACCGATTCCACTGAAGGGAAAATTCACAGTGCCTCTCCAGCATACCACATGTGCAGGGCACGGCGGTGCCACGCTGTTCTGCACCTAGTTTGCCTGGGAGAACGGAGTCACACAGGGGTGGAACTACTCTTTTTCCTTCTTCAAGAAATCGAATCCTGGCTTTCTCCACGACAACTGAAAATCGATGACCGACAACAGGAAGACAATGGTGTCAGCACTGCGTCAAGGAGGGCTGAGCCATGCTCCCTGCATGGCACACTTGTTCAATCTCGTTGGAAAGAGGTTCCACTTCCTGAAGTCTTGCACCCATCGGCAAGACATCCTAAAAATAGCCAGAAAACTTTGCATGCATTTTAGCCACTCATACACTGTAAAGCACACCCTCCTTCAGCTGGAGCAGCAGAACGGCATCCCCCAACATAGGCTGATATGCGACATTTCCACCCGTTGGAATTCCATCCTCCATATGTTGGACCGACTATACTAACAGAGAAAGACCATAAACGAATTCTTGATGATCCAAGCGGACAGGAGTACTCCCCTGTGTAACTTCGATGTCAGCCAGTGGCAGATCATGCATGACACCTGCCATTTGCTCAGGCCATTTGAGGAGTCGACATTATTTGTCAGTCACCAGGACTACGGGATGCACAATGTCATTCCACTGCTTCATGTCCAGATGCTGGTAAATATGGCAGGTCAGTGGGCTGAACTAGAGGGAGGAGGAGGACATTTGAGCACAAGCAATGTGTAGTGAAATGGGTGGTTTTTCTACACAGGTGACAGGAGAGGAGGGGCAGGAGCATCCAGAGGAGCTACAGGGCAGAGGATCCAGACACGTAGTGACAGCCGAATTGTCAACATTTGGCAGATGGATGACTTCTGGCTCTCCACCTTGTTGGGCCCTCACTACCGGTCGAAAATGGGGGCCTTTTTTTACACCCACTGAGAGGGAGGACAAACTGAACAACTTTAGAGACATCCTATGTAGTCAGTTGGCCACTGCCTATCTACGCCATTGTCCATCCTCTCGCAGGTCTGACCGGGGGGGCCCTCTGCGCTCACGTTCCTCTGCCATGGCTGCTGTGGCAGGGTAGAGGGGTAAGAGGATGTCCAGCTCCATCAGCAGCAACTTGAATCTAGAGTAGCTGATGAGCAGCTTTCTTCACCCGCCTAGTGAAGAAACTACTCACCAGCAGCAGCAGCTAGACCTGAACCAGCATGTGGTGGCACACTTGGACAGCACCCTGCCACCCCATATTGAAGATCCTAGGGACTACTGGGCAGCCAAACTGGATTTGTGTTACACTTCGGTGTGGGAGGGAAACACCACACCGAGCATAGGAGGGAAGGGGGGACAGGGATTCAGGCCTGAGAAGTAGGGGAGGAAAATGGACACCTCCTAGTGAAAACCCTAACCAAAATCCTGACTGACTACCAGAATAAGCAGTAGTTCATACGCAGAAATACCTAGAGTCCTATCAAGCCCTATAGGACCCTGGTACTAATGGCAAGGACGAGACTACCTGTTCCTCCAAAAGGAAGGACAAAAAGGAGTCTCCTTCAGGCCTAATACAGACAATAGAGAAATGCAACACACATAACCCAAACAAAATACAAAAGGGAAATTAAAGACTTAACTTCAAAGGAGCAATGGAAGCACCAGGAATTCAGCCATGATCCAACCACAATCTATGCAAAGGTCCAAATAGAAGCTATACACCACATAGCATTGTGGGAGAAGCAGCTATAAATAGAGAAGGTTAAATTACCCTAATAGCCACTCCTGGAGAAAGAAGGTCTGGCAAGCCACAGAAACAACACAGACTTCATTTGATCCAAACGGAAAACATGTCAAATCAAACCACGTGTTGCCAGTCTCACTGATCTCCTTTCACCTGCGGAAACATCCATTACAATTTGTAGCCGCAACTGGCGGAGTTTGCCCTGGAAAAGCTGTCCTGCCCGACCAGTAGTTTGGAATCAGAGCGTGTGTTTAGCGAGTGGAGTGGGGCCATAGTTACCCCAAGAAGAACTCACCTGTCCAGCCAAAATGTGGAGAGACTGACCTTTGTCATCAGGCGTGGATCAAGCCAGGATTTCCACCCACCAATGCCTGATGCATCAGACTAGATCATCCATGGTGCCGCACCAACACTTTGACAAAAGAGACCGGTTTATTCTGACTACATGTCTCAGCTACTGTTCTAATGCTGCCACCCACCTGATGCCACACATCTAATGCCAAGTGATCCTTCTTTCACCCACCATCTTCAGCTGGTACTGGTATTGCCACCCACCTGCCCACTCTGTCACCGGGTCACTATGTGGTCTCCTGAAGCTGCTGCCACCTCCACACTATGTTACCTTGACACTCTGTGGTCTCATGATGCTGCTGCCACCTCCAAACTATGTCACCTTGCCACTCTGTGGTTTCCTGATGCTGCTGCCACCTCCACACTATGTCACCTTGCCACTCTGTGGTCTCCTCATGCTGCAGCTTCTGCCACCTCCACACTGTCATTGTGCCATTCTGTGGTATCCTCATGCTGCTGCCACCTCCACACTCATTGTGCCACCCGGTGGCCTCCTCCTGATGCTGCTGCTGCCACCTCCACACTCTGTCATTTTGCCACAATGTGGTCTCCTGATGTTGCTGCTGCCACCTCCAAGCTGTCATTGTGCCACCCTTTGGCCTCCTCCTGATGCTGCTGCCACCACCTCCACACTATGTCACCTTGGCACACTGTGGTATACTAATGCTTCTGCCACCTCCACACTATGTCACCTTGCCACTCTGTGTTCTCCTGATGCTGCTGCTACCTCAACACTATGTCACCTTGCCACTCTGTGGCCTCCTGATGCTGCTGCTGCCACCTTCTCACTCTGTCATTGTACCACTCTGTAGTCTCCTCATGCTGCTGCTGCTTCCCCTCCACACTGTCATTGTGCCACCCTGTGGCCTCCCCTTGGTGCTGCTGCCACCACATCCACACTGTCATTGTGCCATCCTGTGGCCTCCTGATGATGCTCCCTTCACACTGTCATTGTGCCATCCTGTGGCCCCCTCCTGATGCTGCTGTCACCATCTCCATGCTCTGTTATTTTACCACTTTGTGGCCTCCTGATGCTGCTGCTGCCGCCTCCACACTATCATTGTGCCACTCTGTGGCCTCCTCCTGCTGGTGCCACCACATCCAGATTTTGTTATTGTGCCACTCTGTGGTCTCCTCATGCTGCTTCCACCTCACCACTATTTCATAGGGTCACTCTTTGGACTTCTCATGCTGTTCCCACCCTTCCCTCTTCATGACTGGGCTGCTATTTTTCCTTTTGGCCTGGCTGACTTCATCATTTACTTGACCCTTCTTCTGATCTGTCAGAAGCAAGGAAAAATGATATGCACAACGGGTCCTGTCTATGTAACAGCTGTAAAGCCTGCATGACGTTGTCTCTATTTTGCATCAAAATTGTCTTATGATTTGGTAGCTAGAGATGGCCCGAACTATCCGCCGGCGAACAGTTCCCGGCGAACATAGCTTGTTCTCGTTCGCCTCTGCCGGGCGAACATATGCGATGTTCGGTCCGCCCCCTATACATCATCATTGAGCAAACTTTGACCCTGTACCTCACAGTCAGCAGACACATTCTAGCCAATCAGCAGCATACCCTCCCTCCCAGACCCTCCCACCTCCTGCACAGCATCCATTTTAGATTCATTCTGAAGCTGCAGTCTTAGTGAGAGGAGGGAGAGTGTAGTTGCTGCTGATTTAATTGGGAAATCGATAGCTAGGCTAGTGAATTCAGTGTCCACTCCAGTCCTGAAAGACTCATCTGATCTCTGCTGTAAGGACAGCGTCCTGACAGCACCCCAAAAAGCCCTTTTTAGGGCTGCAACATTAGTCTGCTTTTTTTTTTCCTTTATATACATATTGCAGTTGCCTGGCCTGCCCGTGTGTGAGGAGCTGCAGGCCCACAGACTGTAGTGTGCCCACTGCCAGTGCCCACCCCTGTCATTCCGTGTGGCACAGGACTTTGCATCAAAAAAAGGCATTTAATTTTTACACTTTAATCTAAGGTTAGTTGCATGCCAGTGTGTGTCAGGCTGACTTCCACTGACTGTAGTGTGCCCACTGCCAGTGCCCACCACTCATTCCGGCTGGCACAGGACTTTGCATAAAAAAAGCATTTAATTTTTACACTTTAGTGTAATTTCAGCTGCTTGCCTGCTGCTAGTGTGTGTCAGGCCGACTTCAACTGACTGTAGTGTGCCCACTGCCAGTGCCCACCCCTGTCATCCCGTGTGGCACAGGACTTTGCTTAAAAAAAGGCACTTAATTTTTACACTTTAATCTAAGGTTAGTTGCCTGCCAGTGTGTGTCAGGCTGACTTCCACTGACTGTAGTGTGCCCACTGCCAGTGCCCACCACTCATACCGGCTGGCACAGGACTTTGCATAAAAAGGCATTTCATTTTTACACTTTAGTGTAATTTCAGCTGCTTGCCTGCTGCTAGTGTGTGTCAGGCCGACTTCAACTGACTGTAGTGTGCCCACTGCCAGTGCCCAACCCTGTCATCCCGTGTGGCACAGTACTTTGCATCAAAAAAAGGCATTTATATTTTACACTTTAGTGTAATTTCAGTTGCTTGCCTGCTGCTAGTGTGTGTCAGGCTGACTTCCACTGACTGTAGTGTGCCCACTGCCAGTGCCAACCACTGATACCGGGTGGCACAGTAGCTTGCCGATAAATAAGGCATTTAATTTTTAGACAGTAGTCTAAATTCAGTTGCTTGCCTGCTGCCAGTGTGTGTCAGGCCCGCTTCCACTGACTGTAGTGTGCCCACTGCCAGTGCCAACCACTGATACCGGGTGGCACAGTAGCTTGCCGATAAATAAGGCATTTCATTTTTAGACAGTAGTCTAAATTCAGTTGCTTGCCTGCTGCCAGTGTGTGTCAGGCCCTCTTCCACTGACTGTAGTGTGCCCACTGCCAGTGCCAACCACTGCATACCGGGTGGCACAGTAGCTTCGCCGATAAATAAGGCATTTAATTTTTAGACAGTAGTCTAAATTCAGTTGCTTGCCTGCTGCCAGTGTGTGTCAGGCCCTCTTCCACTGACTGTAGTGTGCCCACTGCCAGTGCCAACCACTGATACCGGGTGGCACAGTAGCTTGCCGATAAATAAGGCATTTAATTTTTAGACAGTAGTCTAAATTCAGTTGCTTGCCTGCTGCCAGTGTGTGTCAGGCCCGCTTCCACTGACTGTAGTGTGCCCACTGCCAGTGCCAACCACTGATACCGGGTGGCACAGTAGCTTGCCGATAAATAAGGCATTTCATTTTTAGACAGTAGTCTAAATTCAGTTGCTTGCCTGCTGCCAGTGTGTGTCAGGCCCTCTTCCACTGACTGTAGTGTGCCCACTGCCAGTGCCAACCACTCATACCGGGTGGCACAGTAGCTTGCCGATAAATAAGGCATTTAATTTTTAGACAGTAGTCTAAATTCAGTTGCTTGCCTGCTGCCAGTGTGTGTCAGGCCTTCTTCCACTGACTGTAGTGTGCCCACTGCCAGTGCCAACCACTTATACCGGGTGGCACAGTAGCTTGCCGATAAATTAGGCATTTAATTTTTAGACAGTAGTCTAAATTCAGTTGCTTGCCTGCTGCCAGTGTGTGTCAGGCCCTCTTCCACTGACTGTAGTGTGCCCACTGCCAGTGCCAACCACTGATACCGGGTGGCACAGTAGCTTGCCGATAAATAAGGCATTTAATTTTTAGACAGTAGTCTAAATTCAGTTGCTTGCCTGCTGCCAGTGTGTGTCAGGCCCGCTTCCACTGACTGTAGTGTGCCCACTGCCAGTGCCAACCACTCATACCGGGTGGCACAGTAGCTTGCCGATAAATAAGGCATTTCATTTTTAGACAGTAGTCTAAATTCAGTTGCTTGCCTGCTGCCAGTGTGTGTCAGGCCCTCTTCCACTGACTGTAGTGTGCCCACTGCCAGTGCCAACCACTCATACCGGGTGGCACAGTAGCTTGCCGATAAATAAGGCATTTAATTTTTAGACAGTAGTCTAAATTCAGTTGCTTGCCTGCTGCCAGTGTGTGTCAGGCCCGCTTCCACTGACTGTAGTGTGCCCACTGCCAGTGCCAACCACTCATACCGGGTGGCACAGTAGCTTGCCGATAAATAAGGCATTTAATTTTTAGACAGTAGTCTAAATTCAGTTGCTTGCCTGCTGCCAGTGTGTGTCAGGCCCTCTTCCACTGACTGTAGTGTGCCCACTGCCAGTGCCAACCACTCATACCGGGTGGCACAGTAGCTTGCCGATAAATAAGGCATTTAATTTTTAGACAGTAGTCTAAATTCAGTTGCTTGCCTGCTGCCAGTGTGTGTCAGGCCCGCTTCCACTGACTGTAGTGTGCCCACTGCCAGTGCCAACCACTGATACCGGATGGCACAGTAGCTTGCCGATAAATAAGGCATTTAATTTTTAGACAGTAGTCTAAATTCAGTTGCTTGCCTGCTGCCAGTGTGTGTCAGGCCCGCTTCCACTGACTGTAGTGTGCCCACTGCCAGTGCCAACCACTCATACCGGGTGGCACAGTAGCTTGCCGATAAATAAGGCATTTAATTTTTAGACAGTAGTCTAAATTCAGTTGCTTGCCTGCTGCCAGTGTGTGTCAGGCCCTCTTCCACTGACTGTAGTGTGCCCACTGCCAGTGCCAACCACTCATACCGGGTGGCACAGTAGCTTGCCGATAAATAAGGCATTTCATTTTTAGACAGTAGTCTAAATTCAGTTGCTTGCCTGCTGCCAGTGTGTGTCAGGCCCTCTTCCACTGACTGTAGTGTGCCCACTGCCAGTGCCAACCACTGATACCGGGTGGCACAGTAGCTTGCCGATAAATAAGGCATTTAATTTTTTAGACAGTAGTCTAAATTCAGTTGCTTGCCTGCTGCCAGTGTGTGTCAGGCCCGCTTCCACTGACTGTAGTGTGCCCACTGCCAGTGCCAACCACTCATACCGGGTGGCACAGTAGCTTGCCGATAAATAAGGCATTTCATTTTTAGACAGTAGTCTAAATTCAGTTGCTTGCCTGCTGCCAGTGTGTGTCAGGCCCTCTTCCACTGACTGTAGTGTGCCCACTGCCAGTGCCAAACCACTCATACCGGGTGGCACAGTAGCTTGCCGATAAATAAGGCATTTAATTTTTAGACAGTAGTCTAAATTCAGTTGCTTGCCTGCTGCCAGTGTGTGTCAGGCCCGCTTCCACTGACTGTAGTGTGCCCACTGCCAGTGCCAACCACTCATACCGGGTGGCACAGTAGCTTGCCGATAAATAAGGCATTTCATTTTTAGACAGTAGTCTAAATTCAGTTGCTTGCCTGCTGCCAGTGTGTGTCAGGCCCTCTTCCACTGACTGTAGTGTGCCCACTGCCAGTGCCAACCACTCATACCGGGTGGCACAGTAGCTTGCCGATAAATAAGGCATTTAATTTTTAGACAGTAGTCTAAATTCAGTTGCTTGCCTGCTGCCAGTGTGTGTCAGGCCCGCTTCCACTGACTGTAGTGTGCCTCACTGCCAGTGCCAACCACTGATACCGGGTGGCACTGTAGCTTGCCGATAAATAAGGCATTTAATTTTTAGACAGTAGTCTAAATTCAGTTGCTTGCCTGCTGCCAGTGTGTGTCAGGCCCGCTTCCACTGACTGTAGTGTGCCCACTGCCAGTGCCAACCACTCATACCGGGTGGCACAGTAGCTTGCCGATAAATAAGGCATTTAATTTTTAGACAGTAGTCTAAATTCAGTTGCTTGCCTGCTGCCAGTGTGTGTCAGGCCCTCTTCCACTGACTGTAGTGTGCCCACTGCCAGTGCCAACCACTGATACCGGGTGGCACAGTAGCTTGCCGATAAATAAGGCATTTCATTTTTAGACAGTAGTCTAAATTCAGTTGCTTGCCTGCTGCCAGTGTGTGTCAGGCCCGCTTCCACTGACTGTAGTGTGCCCACTGCCAGTGCCAACCACTCATACCGGGTGGCACAGTAGCTTCGCCGATAAATAAGGCATTTAATTTTTAGACAGTAGTCTAAATTCAGTTGCTTGCCTGCTGCCAGTGTGTGTCAGGCCCTCTTCCACTGACTGTAGTGTGCCCACTGCCAGTGCCAACCACTGATACCGGGTGGCACAGTAGCTTGCCAATAAATAAGGCATTTAATTTTTAGACAGTAGTCTAAATTCAGTTGCTTGCCTGCTGCCAGTGTGTGTCAGGCCCGCTTCCACTGACTGTAGTGTGCCCACTGCCAGTGCCAACCACTCATACCGGGTTGCACAGTACCTAGCACGCGTAGTACCACTTATCTAAAAAAAAAATGACAGGCAGAGGCAGGCCACCCCGCAGGGGCCGTCGTGGTCGTGGTGCTGTGATTTCCACTGTCCCTGGAATAATGCCCAGTTTTCAGAGGCCACGTACCCTGAACCCGAAAAAATTCAGAGGACGTAGTTGACTGGCTTAGACAGGACACCCAATCTTCAACAGCTCCCGCTAAGAACCTTGACGCACCATCCTCCTCCAGCTCAGCTTCGGTCACCTGCTCTCAAGTTACCACGCACCCGCCCATCGCCACCACCACCACTACCACCACAGCCACCACAGCCGCTTCACTTGATCCGTCAGAGGAGTTATTTACACATTAGTTGGATGCAATTAGTGATGCGCAACCATTATTGCCAGATGATGTAGATTACGGGGATATGTCTCAGTCAGGCAGGATTACACACATGGACGTACAGTGTGATTATGATGATGATGATGTTGTACCCGCTGCTGCTTCCTTTGCTGAGGTGTCAGATACAAGTGAAGCGGTTGATGATGACGATGTGTCCACAGATGCCACGTGGGTGCCTGCTCGAAGAGAAGAAGAGGGGGAAAGTTCTGAAGGGGAGACAGAGAGAATGAGGAGACGATTTGGAAGCAGGGGGAGGTCGCCGCAAGGAGTTAGTGGCACAGTCAGACAGCATGTATCGGCACCTGGGGTCAGCCAGACAGCACGCATGCTGTTGCCACCACTAGAATGCCGTCATTGCAAAGCTCAGCTGTGTGGCATTTTTTTTGTGTGTCTGCCTCTGATAAAAGCAATGCCATTTGCAACCTGTGCCAAAAGAAACTGAGTCGTGGGAAGTCCAACACCCACCTTGGTACAACTGCTTTGCGAAGGCACATGATCTCACATCACAAACGCCTATGGGATCAACACATGAGTACAAGCAGCACACAAACTCAAAGCCACCATGCTCCTCCTGGTCCAGCATCTTCAGCCACGTCAACCACTGCTGTCCTCCCTGCCCCCTCTCAACCACCCGCCACTCCATCTCTCACCTTCAGCAGTTCCTGCTCATCTGCCCACAGTCAGGTGTCTGTCAAGGACATGTTTGAGAGTAAGAAGCCAATGTCACAAAGTCACCCCCTTGCCCGGCGACTGACAGCTGGCTTGACGGAACTCTTAGCCTGCCAGCTTTTACCATACCAGCTGGTAGAGTCTGAGGCCTTCAAAAAATTTGTCGCTATTGGGACACCACAGTGGAAGGTATCCGGACGAATTTTTTTTTCAAAAAAGGCAATCCCAAACCTCTACCATGTCATTGAAAAGGAAGTCATGGCATCTCTGGCATACAGTGTTGGTGCAAGGGTCCATCTGACCACTGATACCTGGTCTGCAAAGCACGGTCAGGGCAGGTATATCACGTATACTGCGCATTGGGTCAACCTGCTGACGGCTGACAAGCATGGAATGCGTGGCTCCGCAGCGGAGTTGGTGACACCACCACGACTTGCAGGCAGACCTACTGCCACCTCCTCTACTCCTACTCCATCCTCTTCGATATCCTGCTCAGCTGAGTCCTCTTCTTCTGCGGCGTCTGGCTGCACATCAACTGATTCCCCCCAGCTCCCCAGGGGCTATTCCACATCCCGGATACGACAGTGTCACGCTATCTTGGGGTTGACTTGCCTGAAAGCAGAGAGCCACACAGGACCAGCACTCCTGTCCGCCCTGAACGCACATGTGGATCAGTGGCTGACCCTGCACCAACTGGAGATCGGCAAAGTGGTGTGTGACAATGGAAGCAATCTGTTGGCGGCATTAAATTTGGGCAAGTTGTCACATGTGCCGTGCATGGCACATGTGTTGAATCTCATCGTACAACGTTTTTTGTCTAAGTACCCAGGCTTACAGGACGTCCTCAAGCAGGCCAGGAAGGTGTGTGGCCATTTCAGGCGTTCCTACACGGCCATGGCGCACTTTTCCGATATTCAGCGGCGAAACAACATGCCAGTGAGGCGCTTGATATGCGACAGCCCGACACGTTGGAATTCAACACTCCTAATGTTCGACCGCCTGCTCCAACAAGAAAAAGCTGTCAACGAGTATTTGTATGACCGGGTGCTAGGACAGCCTCTGCGGAGCTGGGAATTTTTTTTGCCACGTTACTGGACACTCATGCGCAATGCCTGTAGGCTCATGCATCCTTTTGAGGAGGTGACAAACCTAGTCAGTCGCACCGAAGGCACCATCAGCGACCTCATCCCATTTGTTTTCTTCCTGGAGTGTGCCCTGCGAAGAGTTCTGGATCAGGCTGTAGATGAGCGTGAAGAGGAAGAGTTGTGGTCACCATCACCACCAGAAACAGCCTTGTCATCATCGCTTGTCGGACCTGCAGCAACGCTGGAAGAGGAGTATGAGGAAGAGGAGTCAGAGGAGGAATGTGGCGGCTTTGAGGAGGAGGAAGACCAACCACAGCAGGCACCCCAGGGTGCTCGTTGTTGTCACCTATCTGGGACCCATGGTGTTGTACGTGGCTGGGGGAAGAACAGACCGTCAATGACATCAGGGAGGACGAGGAACGGGAAATGAGTAGCTCTGCATCCAACCTTGTTCAAATGGGGTCTTTCATGCTGTCATGTCTGTTGAGGGACCCACGTATAAAAAGGATAAAGGAGAACGATCTGTACTGGGTGGCCACGCTACTAGACCCCCGGTATAAGCAGAAAGTGGCAGAAATGTTACCAAATTACCGAAAGTCGGAAAGGATGCAGCAGTTCAAAACCAAACTAAAAAATATGCTTTACACAGCTTATAAGGGGGATGTCACAGCACAACGGGAATCTAACAGGGGAAGAGGTGAGTGTAATCCTCCTCCTACCACGGTGGCAAGGACTGGACGATTTACAGATGTGTTGTTGATGGAGGACATGCGGAGCTTTTTCAGTCCTACTCATCGCCACAGCCCTTCGGGATCCAGCCATAGAGAACGACTCGACTGACAGGTAGCAGACTACCTCGCCTTAACAGCAGATATCGACACTCTGAGGAGCAACGCTCCTGTATCTAATGTCTGCATACCGGATGACTTTCGTGAATTCTCCACCACCAACTAGGGTTCAAGCCGCAATGTTTTAGTCACTTTTCTGCCAGGAAAACATAAATTTTTCCGGCCGCTGCTACAATAGCGGCTGCAACAGTGCCATTATTTTTCAGGCATGTGTACATGCCTAATTTTTCTGTCCTATGGTGCAGCACTGTGGCTGCAAAAACAAACCAAAAAAAAAGGCACATACAAGTGTCAATTCCCCTTCGTGATCGTTACCTTGTTGTGGTGAAGGGGCTTGCATATCACAATGAAGCAATCATCATCACCTCTATAAGTGTGTTGGCAATGTTGCCACACCCCAGATGATAAGGCCGTTGCTTCATTATGGTCAGACCAAAAGCGATCGGACGGCTGGATAATATTTCATAGAAAAAACATTAATTTACCTTTTTTTTATATGTTGTATGGGTTTTTAATACATAAAATAAAAAATCATAATAAAGTCTCTTAATAGTTTATTAGAAATGATGCAGGCATCAATTCCAATACCCCCATCAATTCCAATACAAAGCAAGTACAGAGCTCAGAACTAAATTATTTCATGATGTCGTAATGGTTCGCTAATTCGACAATGGTTAATCAATTCGACCAGATAGGGTCCGTAACAGGGATTAAACTGATAGGAATAGTACTAGTTAAGACACCACTCATATAGGGTGTCACAGCACATTGCTCTGTGCACGCGCAGTGCCCCAATTTGGGAGTAAGAGGACCGACCAAGCTGCTTTTTCCATCTCCCGGTTCCTGAAATCAATTCAGTTTAGTGTATGAGAGTTTGGTCTGTCACTGTGAAGGCAGTCGAAGGTACCCGGCCTAAATTTTTTTTCACAAAAGGCAATCCCTGATATGGGACGTAACAGGGATTAAACTGATGAGAATAATACTACAGAAAATACCACTCATATCGGGTGTGACAGTAAATTGCACGGCGCAGACGCAGTCACCGTGGTTTAAAACAGAGTGGAGGGAGCCAGCGTTTTTAACCATCTCCCGTTCGAAAAATCTATTCAATAAATGGCCCCCAGATTGGGGACGTTAGAGGGATTAAACTGATGAGAATAGTACTACAGAAAATTACCACTCATATCGGGTGTGACAGTAAATTGCACGGCGCAGACGCAGTCACCGTGGATAAAAACAAAGGGGAGAGAGCCAGCGTTTTTTAACCATCTCACCGTTCGAAAATCAATTCAATTCATCTTTTGGGGACCCTTGGTGTTGTACGTGGCTGGGTGGAGGAAGAAACCTTCAATGACATCACCGGGACGTGGCTAGCTTGGTATCCAACCTTGTGCAAATGGGGAGTTTGCAGTTGTGCAAATGAACTGTTTGCGGTGCATTAAAAGGGGAGTTTGGTCTGTCAATGTCAGTGAAGCGGGCGTAACCTTTACACTACCTGATCGATACAACATCATACCCGATCGTATACACACACTGGATGTTTTAAAGCACGTTATTCCAAACAATTTAGGAATCTTAGTTGATTTATGCCCTTTATGGATTAAAACCCGACTCTGCGTCCACTACGTAATTTTCCATGGGAGTTTTGCCATAGATCCCCCTCCGGCATGCCACAGTCCAGGTGTTAGACCCCTTGAAACAACTTTCTCATCACTATTGTGGCCAGAAAGAGTCCCTGTGGGTTTTAAAATTCGGCTGCCAATTGAAGTCTATGGCGGTTCGCCCGGTTCGCCCGTTCGCGAACATTTGCGGAAGTTCGCGTTCGCTGTTCGCGAACTGAAAATTTTATGTTCGCGACATCACTATTGGTAGCCAAGTCATGCAAATATTCCATTCACGTGTCATCTCTGTTTTGGATCCCCTCCTGTATTTTTTGGGCTTTAGTAATACAGATGGATTACTGACCAAATGCTGACTAAGTGGAGGTGGATGCTCAGCAGACAGTATCCGTTTTTTGGGGGTTATTGTTTTGTTCTGATGGATCAGAGGAAGGGCAAAATAATCTGTGACATCAACACAAACTTACTGCTGACACCCACTCCACTCTGTCTAGGAGACTTTACTTGTATAAGCATTTAATAGAGCAGGTTCTGTAGACATCTATGTGGAATCAGCTGACAACGGTGTAAAAGGAGTGCTCTTCTTCTTGATGCTTAAATTGACCTGTAAGACTGAGTTCACACTTCAGTTATTTGGTCAGTTTTGGCCCCATAACTAACAAATAAGTGAAGCGTGCAGTGATTCTAAGAGCGATGCTTGTCATCTACATGTCATACTGACTCACAAAATTGGCCGAATTGAATGTTTGAGAAATTAGCTCATCTCTAATAGCAAGCATGAAATAATATTTGTGAAGATGATAAACAATATACAATAGACTGATAATTCAGGCTGAATGAAACCTTTGTATTAATTGTAATATCGTATGTTCACTAGAGAGGGAGCTACTGTTCACTTTTCTATGTAGTTGTTACTGGTTGTTGTTGAGGTATCTGCCTGAGTGGACGACATGACTGATGGCTCCCACGTTACAACTTCTGGCCATGCATCATTACGCTTTGCTCCGCATGTCACATGATTCATGTCACGTGACCGCGTTTATGCTGGCGTGACGCTCGTCCTGGAAGTGATTGTCGGGTGGGAGTGCGTTCCTCATGTTGCCGCTTATGCTCAGGTGATACACTTTAACAATCAATAGGGGCATTCTTGTCATTGGTGTAAGTGAGTTTATTGGGCATGATTCACAGTGATGATGTTACCCCTCAGACGAAGGTAATCAGAAACGCGCATTGGGGTTGCGTCCACCATTGACCACACTTACATGTGGATGAGTTTCGAATATTGGTACCAGCTTTTTTACTTCATGTCTGGACATAGTTATTTCCAATATAATTTGGATGCGGTTACACTGCTTACAGGGCATTGCCCAGTGGATGTAGTTTAGCCATTATTTATTTCTGTACAATACTATTTTTATTCCCATTTGCAATGATGTGGTCTTTGGATGGCGTTTTTTTTTGCCAACCTATCCTTGGATCATGTGATTTTAAACAAGACTTTTTATATTCCATTTTGTATACATAATAAAGCTTCATTATATTTTATGGGTACATTGCGGGCTAATTTTTCTATGTAGGTTATACACGAATATAGCAATGCAGTATCTGCGGTGAATTGTTTTGAATTGTTTTGCAGCTAGGCGTGTAATGTCACTGGTTCAAAAGTTACATTTTTGTATTAAAAATGTCTGAAACACATGGTTTGATGCAGAAATATGTCTTCTACTATGAATATAACAATGTAGTGTTTTTGAGGAATTGTCTTTCAACTAGGCTTGCATTATCACTGGTTCAAAAATTATATTCTTGTACTAAAATGTCTTAAATACACAGCCTGATGCAGTAATGCATCCCCTATCATGAATATAAGAATACAGTGTTAGCAGCAAATTATCTTTCAACTAGGTGTGTCATATCACTAGTCCAACAATAAAATTTTTGTAATAAACTGCCTGAAACACTGCAGTCTGATGCAGTAATCAGCTAACATAAATATAACAATCCAGTATTTGCGATGAAATGTCTTGGAGCTATAGTTTACTATCACAAGTTGAACATTTACATTTTTTAAATAAAAATGTCTGAAACAGATGGTGTGGTGCAGTAATGCATCCACCAATATGAATATAACAATGCAGTGTTTGTGGGGAATTGTCTTTCAACTAGGAGTGTAATATCACTGGTTCAACAATTACATTTTTGTACTAAAAATGTCTGAAACACACATACATAAAGTAATGCATTCGCCAACACAAATATAACAATACAGTGTTTGTGACGAATTGCCTTTCAACTAAGTGTGTAATATCACTGGTTTAACAATTAAACTTTTGCACGAAAATGTCAGAAATACACAGTCTGATGCAGTATGCATCTGCTAAAAAGAGTATCACGATGCAGTGTTTGTGAGGAATTGTCTTTCAACTAGGTGTGTATTATTACTGGTTAGACAATTACATTTTTATAATAAAATGTCTGAAACACACAGTCTAACATGAATGTAACAATGAAGTGTTTGCAGTGAAATGCCTTTGAACTATAGTTTACTATCACATTGATTCAACAGTGACATTTTTGTACAAAAAATGTCTGAAATACATGGTCTGATGCAATAATGCATCCGCTAAAACAGACCACTTCAAAGGGTTGTTCAAGATGCCGCATAATCCTGTACAGTGGGCACTTTCAGGATCATGTGCCGTACATTCGACACATGATAGCTGCCTGGGATCAGAATTTTCAACACGTGAATGAGTCAGATTCAGACTCATGCATGCGCTGCGGGAATTATCAGCCACATGGGATTGTGCGGCATCTCAAATAACCCTATTATTGACATTCACAGGGATCTCTCTCCAGACATTACAGTACAATGGAAAACATAATGGAGGTCATTCACAAAAAGATATACACAACTTTTTGGTGTATATCTGTCGCAGATTGCAGCGCAAAGGTTATTTGCTCTGCAATCTGCAACTTTTCCCCACTCACATCGAGTCTGAAAAAGCGAGCTGGTGTTGCATGGGTGGGATAGGGTAGGCTGGCAGGCCCAACTCATTTATCATTTTCTACACCTGTTTTAGGTGTAGAAAATAGTCTAAATCTATAGGGAGCTGGCTTAGCTTTAGACAGGCAATGGATATGCCTGTTATGTAGAGGTTGGCGTCTCTACATAAATTCAGTGCATCCACCACTAGCTAAAGGTGTATTAAGACCGGCGTCTAAAACACCGGTCTTAATAAATGACCCCCAATATGCTTGTCTGTATGAGACCCAAGATTGACTAATTCTAAATCCATTTATAGGGCAATATTATAGCCACAATACTCAGACCACCCTAGTTTTATAGCCACAATACTCGGACCACCCCAGTTCTACTGACATGAACATAGTTCACCAACACATCAAAATTTATTATTTATTCTGGGCCGGAAGTATTGATGGGGTCTCAAAAAATGTGTGCCAAATTCTCAAACAAAGTGCCCCACCACCCTGCCCTACCACCACTAAAGACATATGTTGCTTGTCCTAATGACATTAAATTCAGTGCTTTCAAATATACAGGACTATACAACACCACATATGTATTAGATCTGTTGCCTCATAGGTGTCGTCTTCTCTGATGATCTCTGATGAGTTTTTCTACATTTGGCCATGATGGCTTCTCCCACCCATATATTCTTTGATGCAGATGTTCTCTTTCATGTTTTCCATTCAGCCATGACCACTTCTTCCAGCCACATCTTTGGCGGCAGGGACTGGAGCCATATACCTATGAGGTAGTATAGTGGTCTTTGGTGGTGGAATGATGTCATCCCTTTCACCTATGTCCCAGTGCAGGCGGGTGTGATGATTTAATTTCACTACCTGAGACCTGGCAGAGGAAGTCACAATAATATCATCGTTACCACCTTAGCTGGGACACAGGTAACTCAGGACAGATGCCAGAAAAGGTCTGTGGCCTGCATTGCAGATCAGACCATGGAGTGGAAGTTAGTTTCCCTGCCGTAATATTTAATTGCATTTTCATCCTGAGGATGGCGATAAAATTGAATGAGTGGTGATCACTATGTCGAGGCTAGGGTCCTTAAACGCTTTAGCCTAGCAACGTCCCTTTTCTGAAAATTTAGCCATGATTGGCTTTTCACACATAAATGAGATCACATGCGTTTTATCACATACTTCATGAGTGATGAATGGCAGTCATATTTGCTATTTCTTTTTTCTTCTGATGGAAACATATGGACATAACATAGATCTCCCATTGATGCCTTCATGTGCATATGTAAAAAAAGAAGGGAATAAACATACATTGACACAAACAAACATATCTTCACACATCTACACAAAAAGTTTCAGCAGGAGCTCATTTGCATACCCTCTTAGCAGGAAAAAAAAAACATTAATTTATAATTGTATAGTTAAAGTAAAACAAAAACTATTTGCTACTGTGCTGTGCTAGATATATCTCCTAGGAACTTGTTATTTCTATGTCCTTAGATAACCCCTCACAGTCAATTTTCAGCTGTGGTGTTTTGAACACTAGATCTTTGTTGCTGGTTGGTGTTTTAACACTCTTCCATTGACTTACTGAAGATGATTTTTTTGCACTGCAGGGGTAAAAAAATAGACTCTAATAACATAAGACAGCAGGCTATCCATTTTGTATAAGAGACTGTTACCATATAATCCCCCATTATGGGTACTACGTTTGTTTTAAGATACTGAACAGAATATATCAAGCACATCTAATTTGTATAACAGTCTGATTGATAATCTTACAGAAATATCTACAAGTCCATGTCTCTACACCATACTACTATGCCATGTACACCTCTGGCTGGTGAACTTAAAAGGGCAAATTAAAAATAATAAAATAAATAATTAATAAAATGCCAATAAAAGAAAACAAAACAAATAAAAAGCAAAAAGTGCGAAAAAAAAGTGTTAGTGCCCTCCAAGGAACTTTTTAATGACCTCTTGGGGGACATATTATGTAGCAGAAATATATTTAAAACAAGTAAAAAAAAAGATTAAAATAATAAAATAAAAAAATAAAAAACACGTACACCAAACAAAACCATCGCCATTATCACCCCATTCATGTGAAACTATACATATTATATGACAAAATGACCAACACAAACTAGGGAACTAATTATAATAATTTATTTTATGAGATAATGTATAATGGAAACATTTGGTCTTGTGCAGTGTCATGTGACTGCGGAGTCTGTGGGGGCTGAGAGCGACGGTGTGACTTGGGGCAAACTCAAGAGAGGAGGTGTGGTCTGCACGGTTGCATGTGCAGCGGCTGTGATTGGACAGCGCACCGCGCATGCGCAGTTCAATAATCGGCACACACGCACCAGCCATGAACCCATCATATAATTCACACTATATCTATACTAATAAAAGCCCTGTGTGCGTGTCCGTGCATGTGTGCCAATAATTGAAGTGCGCGGCGCATCGGCCAATCAACACATGGCGCTCCACAAGCTGCGCGCCAGCCAATCACCGCCCCCTATGGTGTGCTCTCCAAGTCGGAGAGCCGCCATTCCATGCATCACAGAGCCGCACAGTCCCAGTACTGTCAGCCACAGACAGCAGCTGCTGCCAGCAGTATTAGCCACCAGTCACTGCCAGCAGTTTTAGCACCACCAGTCAGTACCATCAGTCAGTGCCACCAGCTGCAGCCACCAGCCACAGTGCAAGCAGTCTCAGCCACCAATCAGTGCAGCTGTCTCAGCCATCAGTCAGTGCCACCAGCCACAGCCACCATTCACAGTGCCATCAGTCTCAGCCATCAGTCAGTGCCAGCCGTCTCAGCCACCAGTCAGTGCCAGACATCTCAGCCATCAGTCAGTGCCACCAGCCACAGCCACCAGCCACAGTGCAAGCAGTCTCAACCACCAGTCAGTGCCAGACATCTCAGCCATCAGTCACTGCCACCAGCCACAGCCACACTGCCAGCAGTCTCATCCATAGCCACCAGTCAGTACAAGCAGTGTCAGCCACTAGCCACAGCCAGCACTCTCAGCCACAGTCAATGCTCAGTGCCAGCAGTCTCAGCCACAGCCACCAGTCAGTGTCAGCAGTCTCAGCTACCAGTCTCACCCACCAGTCAGTGCCAGCAGCCACAGCCACCAGTCTCGACCACCAGCCACAGCCACCAGTCAGTGCCAGCAGTCTCAGCCACAAACCGCAGTCAGCAGTCAGTGCCAGCAATCTCAGCCACCAGCCGCAGCAAGCAGTCTCAGCCACAGCCAGCACTCAGTGCCAGCAGTCTCAGCCACCCGTCGCAGTCTCAGCCATAGCCAGCACTCAGTTCCAGCAGTCTCAGACACCAGCCACAGACAGTACTCCCAGCCAGCAGTCAGTGACAGCAGTCTCAGCCACAGCCACCAGTCTTGGCCACCAGCCACAGCCACCAGTCTTAGCCATCAGTCAGTGCCAGCATTTTCAGCCACAGCCAGCACTCAGTGCCAGCAGTCTCAGCCAATGTGGTCAAGTTCCCTTGCCATTTAATATAGACTGTTCCAATTAATGTTTATGCACTACTGTTCTAGTGTCCGTTATTGTAATGGGCTTAATGTCTAGTATATATATATATAATTTTTTTTTTTGGTTCATTGTAACTTGAAACCACATTCAACTCTGGCACTGCTCACAAATTGTCAGGAGCGGATTGGCCATAGACCGTAGAGGGAAATTTCCCAGTGTGCTGATGCCTAAGGGGCCACCTGAGCCATCCTCATGGCTGGCCAGTGGAAGTTTTTGGGAATGTATTTTGTGCTAATGGGGGCAGTATTTTGTGATGAACTGTGGCATGCTGAATGGGGGCATGCTGAATGGTGTCACGTGGGATGCCGCAAGACAAGAAAGATCAGCAGAGCGAGTCACTACTACACAGCAAACTACAATGGAGGAGGATAAGTAATAATGCCACACAACTCCACTATAAATAACAACAACTTTGGCATCCAAACTAGAAGATTAACACCGGCATCTAGATGAAGTAAATGGGATAATGGAATATAGACAGCTCTACTGGTTCCTCAGAGTGGTAGAGGAGCAGAGGCTGCTAAGTTCTGACTCACCCAGTCAGTTTTGAAAAAGTACACCTGTGATGAAGTAGTGGAACATAGCAAGTATGATAAACAAACAATTTTTATTTCAAATTTTTATAGTAAGTTCTTAATCTTAACCTTTTTTTAAACAATTATCCCAGGCAACTAATATTAACTAACAATGAACTACCATATTTTAACCCTATAAGACGCACTGGCCCATAAGACGTACCTAGGTTTTAGAGGAGAACAATAAGAAAACATTTTTCATTAGACTTTAGGTCAGAACACCAATCAGATCCGCAATATTAATCAGACCTCAGCTAACAGCCCCAATCAGCTCCCCAATGTTAATCAGACCTAAGCTAACAGCCCCAATCAGACCCCCAATGTTAATCAGACCTCAGCTAAGAGCCCCAATCAGACCCCCAATGTTAATAAGAGCCCAACAAGACCTCAGATCAGACCTCCAATCAGACCTCAGCTCAGACCCCAATGTGAATGACCCCCAATCAGACCTCAGATAAGAGCCCTATGCCTCTGATGAGCCCCTATCTGCCTCTCATTAGCCCCCAGCAGCCTTTCATCAGCCCCAGCAGTCTCATATCAGTCCCCAGCAGTCCCCATTGCCTCTCATATTAGCCCCCAGCAGCCCCCATTGCCTCATATTAACCCGTAGTAGCCCCCATTGACTCTCATATTAAACCCCAGCAGCCCCTATTACCTCTTATCACTCCAGCAGCCCCCATTGCCTCTCTTGTTAGCCCCCAGCAGACCCATTGCCTCAGATCATCCCCCAGCAGCCCCTATTGTCTCACATATAATTAAAAAACATGCAAAAAAACACTTACCTCTCCTGCTCCTCTGCTCCAGCGCTCTTCTTCCTCCTCCATCGGCTTTGCTGTCATCTGACGCGCAAAGTGTGAGGTCACAGAGTGCCCTCACGCTGTGCGCAGCCACAGCACAGCCGACAGCCGAGGACCAGGAAGCATTGAGTACAAAGCCTTCACCGCGGTGAGGGAAGTGGTAAGCGAAGTGCTCATTAGTATTTGCCCCATAAGACACAGGTGTATTTTTCCCCCACTTTTGGGAGAAAATAAATGTATCTTACGGGGTGAAAAATACGGTAATAGGGATATACTCCCTATGTGAACTAACTTAAAGTGAATGAACAAATCAACTTGAATTTAATGAGTATGCAACACAATATTACAATGGTCTCTGTTGACAATCACATAGACCATTGACACCTTATCAATCTTATAATATTCCCCCTGTATATATAACCATTTCTAATTGATATAGGAGGAATATATATCTTTTGGTGACATCATATGTCAGATTTATGATTTTTTTATATATATGTTTTTTTTTATATTGTTATGGTCTAATAAATAACTATATGGTCAATATTTGAATACAGTATTGGGTGCAATCGTTTAATATTTCAGAACAATTCCCGAATGAAAGTGTGCCTGTCAACATAAGTATATCTATTAAGATCTAGAGAAAGGTGTAAAAAATTTCTGCTGCACTGAAAGTTTCAAAAGGTATCAATAATTCTTAAATGGAAAAAGTTTGAAACAGCAAGGAATTTCCAAGAGTTGGCCTCTTCTCCAAAGTAAGTAATCTGGGGGTAAGGGCCTTGGTAAAAGAGTTAACCAAGAACCCAATGGTCACTCTGGCTGAGCTTCAAAGTTCTTGTTGCAGATGGGAGAAACTTCCAGAAGGTCAACCATAACTGCAACACTTCACCTATCTGAGTTTTAAGGCAGAGTGGCCAGAAAGAAGGCTCTCCTCAGTAAAAGACATATGAACACCCAACATAAGTTTGCAAAAAAAAGCGACTAAAGAATTCTTAGACTGTGAGAAAAAAGATTCTCTGGTCTAATGAAACTAAGACCTTTAAGTTGAACTTTTTGGCCATAATTGTGTTATATTTGGAGGAAACCAGGCACTTTCCAATACCATCCCTACAGTTAAGCATGATGGTGGCACCAGTGAGGGTTGTTTTCAGCAGCTGGGACAGGGCGACTTGTCAGGGAAAAGGGAAAACTGAATAGGCAAAATACAATAACATTCTTAATAAAAACCTGATCCAGCGTGCTCTGGACCTCAGACTGGGCTGAAGATTTACCTTCCAGCAAGCCAATGTCCCTAAGCACACAGCCAAGAGAACACAGGAGTGTCTTAAGGACAACTCTGTGAATGTGTATGCGTGGACCAGCCAGAGCCTCCACTTGAACCCAACTGAACATCTCCGAAGAGACTTAAAAATTGCTGTCCACCAATAGCCCCCATCCGACCTGACAGAGTTTGATAAGATCTGCTGAGAAAATTGCAGAAAATTCCCAAATCCAGATGTGCAAACCTTGTGTCATCATAGCCCAAAAAAATGGAGGCTGTAAGTGCTGCCAAAGGTGGTTCAACTAAATACTGAGTGACGGGTCTGAATACTTATGTCAATGCAATATTGTAGTTTTTCATTTTTAATAAATTTGCAAACAATTCTAACATTCTGTTTTAATTTGCCATTATAGGTTATTGCGTGCAGATTGATGGACAAAATTTGAACTTTGTTTTTATTTTAGCACAAGGATACAAAATAACAAAATGTAAAAACTACAGATGAGCGAATCGAAGTTGACAAAATGGAATTTGATCCGAATTTCCGGAAAAAATTTATTTGTACTGAATCCATATTTTCTCACGCTTCATGGTAACGAATCGCATTTTTTCTTAAAATGGCGGCTGCACGTGTTATAACATGGAACAAAGAACTCTTCGAACAAGAGATCACCCACAATGCCATGCATGCAGCCAATCAGCAGCCAGCCAGCCCTGTGATTTTACAGCCCTATAAATACCCTCAGCCATTTTGGATTCAGCCATTTTCCAGTGTGCTTAGTGCAGAGATGTCAGCAGGCGCTAGGGACAGAGCTAGTAAAGACTTTATAGTGCTGAAAAAACAATTTACAAAGAAAGATTAGTCAAGGTGTAGGGAAAACATAGGGAGGCATTATCTACGCTATAAAAGGAGACCAGGGTGCAATAGGAAAGATTCTGTTATACCTTGCTGCACTTATTGGGAATCCAAATAGCTTTTAGGTTGTTTGCACTATATGATACATCACAAATTCCAACAAACATTGCTTGTGATTGGGGTGCAAATTCTGTGATACAGCTTTATGGGGTGTATTAATAGGAAAGATGCGTACATCCTATTAGCATTTCTGCGTTGATTTTACATTGTTTTACTTTTTTTTTTTTTTGGGGGGGGGGGTTATTAGTAGGAAACAAAAGGGAAAATATAATTGCTGTTCAGCTGTGAAGCTACATTGTATTAAAGCCATTTTTCGGGGTGTATTAATAGGATAGATATGTACATTCTAGATTCTATTAGCCAACCTGCGTTGATTTTACGTTGTTTAATTTTTTTGGGGGCGGTTGAGGGGGGTGTATTAACCAGCTGCCGTCACGCTAACGTCGATAGGCGTCCGGACGGCAACGCTTTCAGGTCTCAGTGGCGCTCAGATCTGAAGTGACACTACAGCCTGCCAGCCCTGATCATTGGCTGGCAGGCTGTAGATTTTTAAAACAGCCAATGAAAGTAGTATATCAGAAGCTATTTTGTAAATAGCGTCTGATATACATGCTACCTGGTCCTCTGGTGGTCCATTTTGCTTGGATCGACCATCAGAGGACAAAGGCAGCTCTGTAAGTCGCACCAAGCACCACACATACACTACACACCCCCTGTCACTTATTAACCCCTGATTATCCCATATAGACTCCCTGATCACCCCCCTGTCACCCTCCTGTCATTGATCACCCCCCTGTAAGGGTCCTAATCACCGCCAGGTAGTTAGCTACTTGTTAGGTAGTTAGCGCCCAGCCCACCGCAACGCAGTCACTGATTAGTCACTGATTAGCGTCATCACTGTCACTAATCAGCACTAGTACTATATAGTATCTGTAAGTGATCAAGACTGATCGCAATCAGATCTATATCAGAACATTAGGGTCACCTTAGGCTCTACAAAAAACGCAGTGTTCGCCCGATCAGGCCTGATCTTGCGTGCACACTTGCGTTCAGTCCGCCCCACCGCAGTGACAGAATTTTTTTTTTATGATCACTGCAAAAACACAATAAAATTACTGCGCCGCTATAACTTTTGATCTTTTTCGAGATCACTTTTGAGCTTTTTGGATCTTTATTAGTGATCGTAGCTTTACTTCGCAAGCACTCCTTTTTACTAGGCAGGTGTACTCTTTTTACTGGGTAGTCTCAGAGGAATACTCCCCTAAATTTAGTTAGTCCAAAATGGCAAAAAAGGGGTATTCCGCTGAAGAGGCCTACAGGATTCTGGCCATGATGGATGAAAGCGATGGGGACGCCTCACCTGCTGAATCCAGTCGTTCAGAATATGAACCTGTTGACAGCAGTGGCACTCTAACCGCTAGTAAAGATGACGCGGTTGAGGTCCCTGCTATGGTCAGGTGTACCCGACCCCATGTAAGTGTTTCGCATACCACTCGTGATGAGCCTCATTTGCAGCAGAGTGGTGCTAGCCCTGATCTTTTTTATGGTGCGGCATACACCAGCAGCGCAGCACATCCTTGACCTTCTACCAGCACTGCCGTATTCCCTGATGAAGTGGCGAGCACCAAAAGGGCAGTTCAAGCTGGTACGGTGGCACGTGCATTAACTCCCCTGTCACAGCCACCACGTTCACAGGCCCATAGAGCCTTAGCATCCCAGAGGTGCTGGCAAACCCTAATTGGCAATCCCCTGCTTCCTCCTATTGCCCCCTTTCATCGCCCAGTCTGGAGTTCGCATGGAAACAGCTAATTTAGGATCGGCCCTTGAGTTTTCTGAGCTGTTCTTCACCGCGGATCTGTATGACTTAGTTGTGGCAGAAACCAACCGCTACGCCACACAGTATAAAACCGCCAATCCGGAAAGCTTCTATGCACAGCCTTTCCGGTGGAAACCAGTCACAGTTTCTGAATATAAAGTATTTTGGGGCCTTATCCTCAGCATGGGTCTAACTATAAAAAATGTATTGCGGTCCTATTGGTCTAAAGACTAAAGACCCAATACATTACATGCCCATGTTCTCTGCTGCAATGTCCAGGGCACGTTTTGAGGTCATCATGCGCTTTATGCAAAAATACACCCCAAAACACATTGCCCTACTTATTCTGAGTACGGCAATACCACGTGTGACACTTTTTTGCATTCTAGGTGCGCAAAGGGGCCCAAATTCCAATGAGTACTTTTAGGATTTCACAGGGCATTTTTACGCATTTGGGTTCCAAACTACTTCTCACGCTTTAGGGCCCCTAAAATACCGGGGCAGTATAAATACCCCACAAGTGACCCCATTTTAGAAAGAAGACATTCCAATGTATTCCGTGAGGGGCATGGTAAGTTCATGTAAAAAAAATTTTACACAATTTGTCACAAGTTAGTGGAATATGAGACTTTGTAAGAAAAACAAACAAACAAAAAAATCAATTTCCGCTAACTTGTGCCAAAAAAAAAAATCTTCTATGAACTCGCCATGCCCCTCACGGAATAGCTTGGGGTGTCTTCTTTCTAAAATGGGATCACTTGTGGGGTATTTATACTGCCCTGGCATTTTAGGGGCCCTAAAGCGTGAGAAGTAGTTTGGAATCCAAATGCATAAAAATGCCCTGTGAAATCCTAAAGGTACTCATTGGAATTTGGGCCCCTTTGCGCATCTAGGCTGCAAAAACGTGTCACTCATGTGGTATCGCCGTACTCAGGAGAAGTAAGGCAATGTGTTTTGGGGTTTATTTTTACATATACCCATACTGTGTGTGAGAAATATCTCTGTAAATGACAACTTTCTAATTTGTTTTATACAAACCACATACCACATGTGTGACAACAAGTACCTTTAGGCTTTACAGGGTTGCTCACAATTTAGCCCCGCCCAAAATGTCAGAACAGTAAACACACCCCATAAATGACCCAATTTCGGAAAGTAGACACCCCAAGGTATTCACTGAGGGGCATAGTGATTCCATGGGAGATTTTTTATTTTTTTTGCCAGAAGTTAGCAGAAATGGAAACTTTATTATTCATTTTTTTTCCTCATAAAGTGTCATTTTCCGTCAACTTGTGAAAAAAAATTAAATCATACATGAACTCACCATGCTCCTCCGCGAATACTTTGAGGTGTCTTCTTTCTAAAATGGGGCTATTTGGGGGGTATCTATACTATCCTGGCATTCCAGCACCTCAAGAAACATGACAGGTGCTCAGAAAGTTAGAGCTGCTTTAAAATGCGGAAATTCACTATTTTGTACCATAGTTTGTAAACGCTATAACTTTTGCGCAAACCTATAAATATACACTTATTGGATTTTTTTTAACAAAGACATGTAGCACAATAAATTCTGACACAAACTTGTATAGAAATGTAATTATATTTGAACAATTTTACCAGAAAAAGTTAAAAATAATTTTTTTTTGAGAAAATTGCGGTCTTTTTTGATTACGGTAATATCAGAAAAACGAAAAATCTCAGCTGCAATCAAATACCGCCAAAAGAAAGCTGTATTTGTCAGAAGAAAAGGAGGTAACATTCATTTGGGTGCCAAGTTGCATGACCGAGCAATAAACTGTTAAAGTTGTGAAGTGCCCATTTATAAAAAAAAAAAGGGCCTGGTCAATAGGGGGGTATAAACCTGTGGTCCATAAGTGGTAGAAAAAAAATATAAGGAACAAAAATAAATGTCATAAGCGCCATTCAGCGGTAAAGTTACATTGTACTACAGCCATTTATGGTGTGTATCAATAGGAAAGAGACTTACGTCCCATTAGCCAGTCTGCTTTCATTTCACATTGTTTAATTATTATTTTTTTTTAGGTGTATTAATAGAAAAAAAAAGGGAAAAATACATGTCATAATTGCCATTCTGCAGTGAATTGTGATTGTTATATTTATTTTTTTGGGGTGTGTTAATAGGAAAAAGAATATATCTTAATTGCCGTTCTGCATTGAAGTTATATTGTACTACAGCCATTTACGGGGTGTATTAATAGGAAAGATACGTACGTCCCATTAGCCGTTCTGCGTTGATTTTACATTATTTTACTTTTTTTGGGGGGGTGTATTACTAGGAGAAAAAGAGGAAAGAAATATATGTCATAATTGCTGTTAAGCAGTGAAGTTACATTGTAATACAGCCATTTACGGGTTGTATTAATAGGATAGATATGTACGTCCTATTAGCCGTTCTGCATTGATTTAGCTTTTTTTGGGGGGGTGTATTGCCAGGAAAAAAAATGTATATATATATATATATATATATATATATATATATATCTATATGTCATAAGTGCCGTTCGGCTGTAACGTTACATTGTTCTACAGCCTTTTTTGGGGGGTATTATTTTAATTTTAATTACATTCTTTTATGTCTGACAGACAGATGACAGGCGCTTCAAAGGGAACGGGCGGTGGCTAAAATGTTACTGTTGCAGGCAGCAGAAGAAGGAGGGCAGGGGTGTGGCAGCAGGAGTCGCAGCTAGAGGCCTGAGCTCCCGGTGTCATCTAGCAGTCGTGTCTTGTCCAGCAATCCAGCGGTGCTTGAATGGTTGACTTGGTTTTCGAGTTCGTCGAAAGTGACATCAGACACCCCCAGCAAAGAGTCGGTGGACTCCTCTGACACGACACTTAGTTGGCATTAGTGATGAGCGGCAGGGGTAATATTTGGATTCGCAATAATTCGCAAATATTTGCCATAAATTCACGAATTCGAGAATTCGTCATTATTTTCTTGATTGCAAAAATTGGCAATTTAATATGCACGCAATACAGGCTTGGGTCTCTTTTGCTACATTTTTCAAGTTGCTAGATTTAGAAGACTGGAGAAAATGGTTGGCACGACAGAACATTACAATAGCTTTATATGTAGATAGAGTGCTCCAATATATTTGCGATTGCACAAATCAGCAATTAATGATGCGCATATTTTGGTGCAAGACGTGTAACTTCACATTTTAGCGGCCCGGGCCCCCAGTGGCGTAGGGCCCCATAGCCATAGGCCACTGATCACAGCACTATGTCTGTAGCATGTATGTATGTATGGACAGCAGAACTACCTAACACCCCGCACTGGAACCTATCAGCTACACTATATCATGATCTAACCTACTTTGACTACCTCCCATTAACTATCTGTATTATAAATATGAGCTAACTAACTGTCTAATGTAATGACACAACAAAGGACAGAGCACAGCAATGACACTGCTGACTCTCTCAGAACTGCAAAAAAACTGCAGAAAATGGCTGCTGGGGAGGTTCTTTTATAGTAAGGGGGTAGGCAACTTTCCAATTGGTTGCTAGGGATGTTGCTAGGGATGTTGCTAAGCTCAGACAAATATATTGCAGCCTTCTCATTGGCCCACAAGCAAGAAGCAGGGAGCGATCATGGGTTCAGATGAAAAAAAAACTAGAATATTCGCGAATATTAATATATGGCACTATATTCTAAATATTTTCAAATTTTCGAAGTGGAGATATTCGCGATTAAAATTCGCAATTCGAATATTCACGCCCAGCCCTAGTTGGCATGGTCCGTGAGCAGACCCTATGCCCCCACCGGTCCTGAACCTTCCTCTGTCATTTTCAGTTCCCTCAGCGCGAGTAGTAATATATGCCGGCTCGGCTCCACTTTTCTGCGAGGATATGCTATTTGAAAACAGTCAGCAGCTACTGCCTAGCCAAGATCTGGAGGAGACATCCACCACTTCCTCCGGCAGGGTGGCAGAAAGGCTGTGAGACAGCAGGGTGGAAGCAGTGGGAGGCCGGGAGCCAAACATGCCCTGGGTAGACCACGTGCTTCACAGGAGCCTACGGTGAAGGGGTTCACGGAGGCAGCTGTAGCAGGCAGTCAGCGCAGAGTGTTGTGGGGAAAATGCCATACTCTGCGGTGTGTCAATTTTTTGTTAGACCGCTGGAGGAGGGAAACATGGCTATTTGCCGGATTTGTGGGCAGAAGGTGAAGCGTGGCCAGGGTGCCAATGTTGGCACCACGGCCCTGCATCAACACATGCAGCATCACCATAAAGTGGCCTGGGAGAACCGTGGCGTCGATGTGGTAGTCCAGTCTGACGCAGCAACTGCTACATCGCCCAGTGGCACGCACCCAATTTCATGCAGTCAAGGTTCCACCACCTCAGCCGAAGGAAGCTGTCCGTCCTTCCCATCATCTGCTGGTCCTGATGCTCCTGCTACTCCTCATCAGTCATTCCATCAGCAATTAATCACCGAAGCGATTGCCAAGAGACAACAGTATGCGTGCACTTATCCAATGGAGGAGAAGCTGAAGGTGCTCCTGGCCAAGTTGTTGGTGCTGCAGTCCCTCCCTTTCCAAGTGGTGGACTCTGCACCTTTCATAGAACTGATGGCTTGTGCCGAGCCGAGGTGGAGAGTCCCAAGCCGTCATTTATTTGCCAAAAAGGCAGTAGCAGGCCTGCACACATATGAGCCTGTCGGTGTCTGCCAACATGTGGAGCTGTAACTATGGTTAAGGACAATATATGTCCTTTACGGCCCACTGGGTAAATGTGGTACCTCCCCAGCCACACCACACCAAATTGGTCAGGTGATGCCGCTTCCACCGCCACGCTCTCACACCGTTAGTCCTGCGACAATGTCCGCCTCTGCCTCCTCATGTCTCTCATGCTCTACCGTTTCCTCAGCCTCCACTGCAGTTTTTTCACAGTGCCCCACCAGCATACCACCTGTGCAGGACAAGGCGGAGTCACTCTGTTTTGCACCTAGTTTGCCTGGCGAACGGAGTAACACAGGTGAGGAACTGCTTGGCGTCCTTCATCAAGAAATCAAATCCTGTCTTTCTCCGTGACAACTCAAAATCGAAACCATGGTGACCGACAACGGGAAGAACATGGTGTCGGCACTGAGTCAAGGAGGGCTGAGCCATACACCCTGCATGGTGCATGTGTTCAATCTGGTAGAACAAAAATTGTAACGGTGGCTCACTCAGGTGATTGTATGGATGGTGCTGCAAGCCAAGCAGAGGGACACCAACCCTCTAGAGAGTGAACAAACAATTAGAATCAAGTAATTGGCGAGCACTCCATCTGGTAAAGGAAAGTGTCAAACTTTTAATAAAATTATCTACTAATCGATTAAGACTTGTGGAAATAACCTGATAAAATCAAAGAAGTACAATAATAAAATACAGAATACAGAACATGCACATGCATTCAATACACTCCTATACTATAGAATATGGTTGTGATGGGTCTATAAACGAGAGATAGGTTCTGACTTAATGGTCTATATGGCTGCAGCCGTAGTGATTGAGTTATAGCCTCAAAATCAGAGTCTCTCTTATCTTGTCCATCCAAAAGTGCACTAGAGCGGTTAGTTGTTTTTCACTGCACCATAGAAAGTTAGTTGTTTTTCACTGCACTGAGGAAGGGATCGGAGTTATCCCGAAACGCGTCTGGTCTGGATCGCCTATTAACCACTTAAGCCCCCCTAGCTTAAACACCCTTAATGACCAGGCCACTTTTTACAATTCTGCACTACACTACTTTCACCGTTTATTGCTCCGTCATACAACTTACCACCCAAATGAATTTTACCTCCTTTTCTTCTCACTAATAGAGCTTTCATTTGGTGGTATTTCATTGCTGCTGACATTTTTACTTTTTTTGCTATTAATCAAAAATTACCGCAATTTTTACAAAAAAATGACATTTTTCACTTTCTGTTGTAAAATGTTTTAAAAAAAACTACATTTCTATATAAATTTTTCTCTAAATTTATTGTTCTACATGTCTTTGATAAAAAAAAGTCCAATAAGTGTATATTTATTGGTTTGGGTAAAAGTTATAGCGTTTACAAACTATGGTGCAAAAAGTGAATTTCGGCATTTTGAAGCAGCTCTGACTTTCTGAGCGCCTGTCATGTTTCTTCAGGTGCTAGAATGTCAGGAAAGTATAAATACCCCCAAATGACACCATTTTAGAAAGAAGACACCCCAAAGTATTCGCGGAGGGGCATGGTGAGTTCATGTATCATTTCATTTTTTTTCACAAGTTAGCGGAAAATGACACTTTCTGAGAAAAAAAAAAAAGTTTCAATTTCTGATAACTTCTGGCAAAAATAAAATAAAAATCTCCCACGGACTCACTATGCCCCTCAGTGAATACCTTGGGGTGTCTACTTTCCGAAATGGGGTCATTTGTGGGTGTGTTTACTGTTCTGGCATTTTGGGCGGGGCTAAATTGTGAGCCGCCATGTAAAACCTAAAGGTACTCGTTGGAATTTGGGCCCCTTTGTGCACCCAGGCTGCAAAAAGTGTCACTCATGTGTATCGCCGTACTCAGGAGAAGTAGGGCAATGTGTTTTGGGGTGTATTTTTACATATACCCATGTTGGGTGAGAGAAATATCTCTGTAAATTGTCAACTTTGTATAAAATTTTTTAAAAGTTGTCGCTTACAGAGATATTTTTCACACAAAGTATGGGTATATATAAAAATACACCCCAAAACACATTGCCCTACTTCTCCTGAGTACGGCGATACCACATGTGTGCCACTTTTCTCAGCCAAGATGCGCAAAGAGGCCCTAAAACCAATGAGTACCTTTAGGATTTCACAGGGCATTTTTACGCATTTGGATTCCAGACTTCTTCTCACGCTTTAGGGGCCCCTAAAATGCCAGGACAGTATAAATACCCCACATGTGACCCCATTTTGGAAAGAAGACACCCCAAGGTATTCTGTGAGGGGTATGGTGAGTTCATGTAAAATTTTATTTTTGTCACAAGTTAGTGGAATATGAGACTTTGTAAAAACAAAATTAAAAAAAAAAAAAAAAACTATTTCCGCTGACTTGTGCCAAAAAATAAAAATTCTGTGGACTCACCATGTCCCTCACGGAATACCTTGGGGTGTCTTCTTTCCAAAATGGGGTCACATGTGGGGTATTTATACTCACCTGGCATTTTAGGGGCCCCTAAAGTGTGAGAATCCAAATGCATAAAAATGCCCTGTGAAATCCTAAAGGTACTCATTGGTTTTAGGGCCCTTTGCGCATCTTGGCTGCAAAAAGTGTCACTCATGTGGTATCGCCGTACTCAGGAGAAGTAGGGCAATGTGTTTTGGGGTGTATTTTTACATATACCTATGCTGCGTGTGAGAAATATCGCTGTAAACGACAACTTTTTACATTTTTTTATTCAAAGTTGTCAATTTACAGAGATATGTCTCTCACCCAGTATGAGTATATGTAAAAATACACCCCAAAACACATTGCCCTACTTCTCCTGAGTACGGCGATACCACATGAGTGACACTTTTTTGCAGCCAAGATGCGCAAAGGGGCCCTAAAACCAATGAGTAACTTTTAGGAGGGCATTTTTACGCATTTTTCTTCTCACGCTTTAGGGCCCCTAAAATGCCAGGGCAGTAGAAATACCCCACATGTGACCCCATTTTGGAAAGAAGACACCCCAAGGTATTCCATGAGGGGCATGGCGAGTTCATAGAAGATTTTCTTTTGGCACAAGTTAGTGGAAATTGATTTTTATTGTTTTTCTCACAAAGTCTCCCTTTCCGCTAACTTTTGACAAAAAGTTTAATTTTTCATGGACTCATTATGCCCCTCAGCGAATACCTTGGGGTGTCTTCTTCCAAAATGGGGTCACATGTGGGGTATTTATACTGCCCTGGCATTTTAGGGGCCCTAAAGCGTGAGAAGAAAAATGCGTAAAAATGCCCTCCTAAAAGGTACTCGTTGAATTTGGGCCCTTTGCATCTTGGCTGCAAAAGTGTCACACATGTGGCATCGCCGTACTCAGGAGAAGTAGGGCGATGTGTTTGGGGTGTATTTTTACATATACCCATGCTGGTGAGAGAAATATCTCTGTAAATTGGCAACTTTGAATAAAAAATTTAAAAAGTTGTCGTTTACAGCGATATTTCTCACACCCAGCATGGGTATATGTAAAAATACACCCCAAAACACATTGCCCTACTTCTCCTGAGTACGGCGATACCACATGAGTGACACTTTTTGCAGCCAAGATGCGCAAAGGGGCCCTAAAACCAATGAGTACCTTCAGGATTTCACAGGCCATTTTTACGCATTTGGATTCTCACGCTTTAGGACTCCTAAAATGCCAGGGCAGTATAAATACCTCACATGTGACCCCATTGTGGAAAGAAGACACCCCAAGGTATTCCGTGAGGGGCATGGCGAGTTCACAGAAAAAAACAATTTGGCACAAGTTAGCGGAGATTTTTTTTTTTTTTTTTACAGTCTCATATTCCACTAACTTGTGACAAAAATAAAATTTTGCATGAACTCGCCATACCCCTCATGGAATACCTTGGGGTGTCTTCTTTCTAAAATGGGGTCACATGTGGGGTTTTTGTACTGCCCTGGCATTTGAGGGTCTCCGCAATCATTACACGTATGGCCAGCATTAGGAGTTTCTGCGATTCTCCGTATATTGAGCATACGGGTAATGAGATTTTTTTTTTCCGTTCAGCCTCTGCGCTGAAAAAAAAAAAAATGAACGGCACAGATTTTTTCATTCGCATCGGTCAATGTGGATGAAAAAATCTCAAAAATCCCAAAATCAGTGACTGCGGTGCAGTGGGCTGGGCGCTAACTAACTGGTGGTGATAGGGGACCCTTATGCCCCATTCACACGTCCGCAATTCTGTTTGCGGAACGGAATTGCGGACTCATTCATTTCTATTGGGACAGACTTTGTCCCGCTCGGATCCGGAATTACGGATCCGCGCTTCCGGGTCTGCACTTCCGTTCCGCAAAAATATAGAACATGTCCTATTCTTGTCCGCAATTGCGGACAAGAAAAAGCATTTTCTATATAGTTCTGGCAATGTGCGGATCTGCAAAATGCGGAAAGCACATTGCCGGTGTCCGTGTTTTGAGGATCTGCGGATCGGATCCGCGGATCGGATCCGCGGATCGGATCCACGGATCCGTGAATCCACGGATCCGCAAAACACATATGGACGTCTGAATGGAGCCTTACAAGGGGTGTGATCAATGACAGGGGGTGATCAGGGGTCTAGATGGGGTGATCAAGGGGTTAATAGGTGAGGGGGTGGGGGTTAGTGTAGTGTTTGGTGCAACTTTACTGTGTTACCTGGTCCTCTGGTGGTCGATCCCAGCAAATGGGACCACCAGAGGACCAGGTAGCAGGTATACCAGACGCTGTTCACAAAACAGCGTCTGGTATACATGTTTGATGCGATTTATATCGCATCTACAGCCTGCCAGCGATTGATCATCGCTGGCAGGCTGTAGTCTAACTCTCCAGACACGCGTTCCTGTGAACGCGCGCGCGTCTGCGCGCGCGTTCACAGGAACTCACGGGTCTCGCGAGAGGACGCGCCGATGCGTCCACTCAGAAGATCCCGGCCGCCCACAGGACGCAATCCTGCATACGGCGTTCCGGACTGGTTAAGAAATAACCCCACGAAGTCTAAGCATGGCCATGCTTTAAAATAAGACTACTTGCAATATTGTTAAAGTACATCCCCGTGTGAGGAACGCGTCTCCCAGGTAACAAGGGGAAACCACGCCGAAGATCGCGAGACCTCAGGTGAACCGGCCGGGTAAGCACGGCGGAAGACGCCATCTCCGCTCACACGTGTGGCGTTCTTATCCACCTCTCGATTCATGGGATGAAGGTAAGAGGAATATACTCTTAACCACTTATTTTTTGATCCATGAACAAGGATCGGACATTAAGAATTACATATGGTTTTTTACAATCTTGAGTCCACAAAGCTCGTGTCACATGTGTTCAATCTGGTTGTAAAGCGGTTCCTGAAGTCTTCTGCCCATTTTGCAAGAAAACCAGAAAATTGCCAGGAAATTTTGCATGCACTTCCGCCATTCATACACTGCAAAGCACACCCTCCTTGAGTGGCAGAACGGCATCCCCGAACATATGCTGATATTCAACGTTTTCACCAGTTGGAATTCCACCCTCTAAATGTTGGACCGACTTTATGCACAGAGAAAGGCCATAAACGATTTCTTGATGATACAGGCGGACAGAGGTACTCCCCTGTGTAACTTCAATATTAGCTAATGGCAGTTCATGCATGACACCTGCCGTTTGCTCGGGCCCTTTAAGGAGGCCAATTGTTTCGCAGTCACCAGGACTACGGGATGAGCAATGTTATTCCACTGATTCATGTCCTGGAACAGATGCTGCTAAATCTGGCTGGCCAGGGGACTGGAGACGTGGCGACTACATCTCACGACCACATGAGCCCTGTGGGGGCTGAACTAAAGGAGGAGGAGGACATTCGAGCACAAGCAATGTGTAGAGAAATGGATGGTTTTTCTACACAGGTGACAGGAGAGGAGGAGCAGCTAGACGAGCTACAGAGCAATGAGAAAGACGAGGCAGAGGACCCAGACACACCGTGGCAGTATGCAGTGGAGATGGAGGTAGGTAGTCCCTCCGAGTCACTTGCTCACTTACTTGCATAGTGACAGACGAATTGTCACCATTCACTAGAGGGATGACTACTGGCTCTCCACCATGCTAGACCCTAACTACTGGCCCAAACTAGGAGCCATTTTCACACCCGCTGAGAGGGAGGACTAACTGAACTACTGTCGAGACATCCTATGTAGTCAGTTGGCCACTGCCTATTTGTGCCATCGCCCATCCTCACTCAGGTCTGACTGGGCGGGGGGCCCTCTCAGCTCACGTTCCACTGCCAAGGCTGCTGCGAGGGGTAGGGGGGGCAGGAGCAGTACCAGCTCCATCAGCAGCAACTTAAGTCTGGAGTCGCTGATGAGCAATTTTCTTCACCTGCCTACTGAAGAAACTACACACTAGCAGCAGTAGGTAGACATAGAGCAGAACCTGAACCAGCAGGTTGTATCATACTTGGGTGCACACTGTCACCCCACATCGAAGATCCCCTGGACTACTAGACAGCCAAACTCGATTTGTGGCCGCAACTGGCCGAGGTTTTCCCTGAGCAAGCTTTCCTGCCCGGCCAGCAGTGTGGCATCAGAGCAGGTGTTTTGTGTGGCGGGGGCCATAGTTACCCCAAGGAGAACTCCCCTGTCCACCCAAAATGTAAAGAAACTGACCTTTGTGACCATGAATCAGGAGTGGATTAACCAGGATTTTCAAACACCAATGCCTGCTGCATCAGACTAGATCATCCATGATGACACACCAACACTTTGACAAAAGATACCTGTTTCTTCTGGCTACCTGCTTCAGCTGCTATTCTGATGCTGCCACTCGACTGATGTCACACCTGCTAACAGGTGCTCCTACTGTCAGCCACTATCTTTAGCTGGTACTGGTATTGCCTCCCACCTACCCACTCTTTCAAGGGGGCCACTCTGTGTTCTCCTCATGCTGCTGCTACCTCACCACTCCATGGTCTGCTCATGCTGCTGCCACCTCAACACTATGTCTCTGGGCCACTCTGTGATCTCCTCATGCTGCTGCCACATGACCACTATGTCACTGGGTCACTCTTTTGCCTCGTCATGCTGCTGCCACCTCAACACTATGTCTCTGGGCCCCTCTGTGATCTCCTCATGATGCTGCCACTTTACCATTCCGTGGTCTCCTCATGCTGATGCCACATCACCACTCTGTGGTCTCCATCATGATGCTGCCACATCACCACTCTGTGGTCTCCTCATGCTACTGCCACTTCACCACTCTGTGGTCTCCTCATGCTTCTGCCACCTCAACATTATGTCTCTGAGCCACTCTGTGGTCTCCTCATGCTGCTGCCACATCACCGATCTGTAGTCTCCTCATGCTACAGCCACTTCACCACTTTGTGGTCTCCTCATGCTGCTGGCACTTCACCACACTGTGGTCTCCTCATGCTGCTGGCACTTCACCACACTGAGGTCTCCTCATGCTGCAGCCACATCACCACTCAGTGGTCTCCTCATGCTGCTGCCACATAACCACTCTGTGGTCTACTCATGCAGCTGCCACTTCACCACTCTGTGGTCTCCTCATGCTGCTGCCACATCATTACTCTGTGGTCTCCTCATGAGGCTGCCACATCACCATTATGTCACTGGGCCACTATGTGTTCTCCTCACGCTGCTGCCACCTCACCACTATTGACGGATCAGAGGATGGGAAAAATATCCAGTGACGTGAACACAAACTTACTGCTGACACCCTCTCCACTTTGTCGGGGGACTCTACTTGAATAAGAGTTTAATAGAACAGGTTCTGTAGACATCTTTGTGAAATCAGCAATGGTTTAAAAGAAGTGCGCTTTTTCTTGACGCTAACATTGACCTTTGAGGCTGAGTTTACACTTGAGATATTTGGTCACTTTTTACCGCATAACTGCCCAAATAAGTGAAGTGTGCAGTGATTCTAAGATTGATGCCTGTCATGTGCATGTGATACTGACTCACAGTATTGTTTCACTACCGCAGCAGACTCCCTATGCGTGTTACTGCAAGGCACAGTGTACTACACCACTATAGAGGCTCTCTGCAGCCAGGAAGTAGCCGTTTTTTTTTATGCGATTTGCCATGAATAAATTCGAATCGAATCGACAGAATTGAATTTTTGAGAAATTAGCTCATCTCTAGTAAAAATGATTTGAAGACTTTCCGAATGCACTTTATATAGATCGATAAATAAAAGGAATGGCTCAGCTTTTTATGCATTTATTACACTTTTTTGCTATTAACTTTTAAATATATAATAAATGTAATAAGACTTTAAAGATGCAGGCAACAAAGCTTGATAATGCTACCCAGACAAAGAGGAACTGTCCCTACCCCCTGCTTCTGTTTATACTGTATTCTTAATACAGAAGTCTATCAGAGAATTTGCTAAGCTAAAAACAAAAGGCATCAAGCATTTTCTTACTAGAACAGCAAAGGCACAATACAATTTTGGCAGAACATAAAGTTCTGTTGCTTAGCAACATTCTTGTTTACAAAACATAATGAGAGTGAAATCATAAACAATGCCAATTCCAGCACTGTACACTGCGGCATCTATAAAAGCACCTTTATGTTAGGGAGGTTGAGAAATAATTGGAAAGTCTGAGTAAAATAGAACATGCTCATGTTTCATGTTTATGAATGCTTTTGACTCAGAAAAAAATATATAATAAAAACTGTATATGTGTGATTTCATAGGAGGCAGAAAATCCACAGAATCTCCTCAAAAAAAAATATTTTTACAGTTGCTACTTGACTTTTGGATTTTAATTGCTAAATTAGTGGCACCTGCAGGCCAGTACTTGTACTACACTATATACAAATGTTTCAAAAATTGATTCATTGGTTTAACTACAAACTCCTAGCTTAATCCAGGTAACATTATTTCAATACAATCCATGACAGCAAGCATTCACATAGGCCCTCTGTTTTACAATCCAATGAAAAGCTGGTACATTGGGATCGACTCCTATTACCTCCAGAAGTGAGCTGTAATTACTATTTAACTTTCCTGAAAATAACATGTTGTCCAGAGGTTTAGTGCCCATTCCCTTATGTCCAGTAATTAAGGGCGAGATTTATTAAGACTTTGTACGCTGGTCTTAATCTGTGTAACTTTAGTATGTATGTTTAGTAGTATAATTCAGGGCTAAATCTGACTATTCGTTCCAGCATTGAAAAACACCCTTAAAACTAAATTTTATTTCAACAATTAAAAGGAATAATACCCCGCAATTAGCGAGGACCAATCATCAGAAAAAGTTTGATGCAAAGGAACGTCCACTGTATATATGTGTATGAGTATGATATCAAAGACAGTTTAGGCAGAAGGTCAGGCATGCAGTTGGTGGGATAGAGGTCAATGCCTTGAGTTTTGAGACGGGGAGTGGAATAAACTCTCCCTGTCGCTTTCCCTAGATACCGCCTATGCCCAGGGACGGCCCCTGATGGTGGGGACTCACTGTCCTCGTGCCTAATCTGCCTTACCCTAAGTTGCCCTATACAAAGCAAGAGGGTAGTTATATATACCTCACAGTACTCTATTAAGAGGTCCACCGCCCTACCAGTGTACTCGATGTATCGAACATATATAAGGTACCAGCTGACCAATACCTACATTATGCCAAAGTTACAGTCAAATAGATCTCAAAAAAGATTAGATGTCACACCCAGATGATAGTCCTTAATCACAGACGTACATCTAGGGATCAAAGAAACACCTTGATGTGTCTCCCCCATTTAAATCTGGGTTCATCAGGAGGTAAGTATGAATTATGATGTTACCATAATTATCAAACGTATCGCAACAACTCTGGCGATAATGATAATAAATGATGTCAAAGATCAAAATATGATGCCGATCAATATAAAACATCAAGGGCCACAACATGTCAAACAGACAATACTGCGACAATAATTAGCAGACGGTCCTGCATATAATGATTGGTTAAACCTGAACCTGATAGGATAGTTGTGCCCTGAGAGGAGGAGGTAGTCAAGTGCTGTTGGACCAGATGATATGGAACACGGACCGAAGCATTGTTCCTAGGCCAATTATTATATGCAGGACTGTCTGCTTATTATTGTCGCAGTATTGTCTGTTTGACATGTTGTAGCTCTTGATGTATTATATTGATCGGCATCATATTTTGACATCATTTATTATCATTATCGCCAGAGTTGAGGCGATACGTTTGATAATTATGGTAACATCATAATTCATACTTACCTCCTGATGAACCCAGATTTAAATGGGGAAAACACGTCGAGGTGTTTGTTTGATCCCTAGATGTACGTCTGTGATTAAGGACTATCATCTGAGTGTGACATCTAATCTCTTTTGAGATCTATTTGACTGTAACTTTGGCATAATGTGGGTATTGGTCAGCTGGTACCTTATATATGTTCAATACATCGAGTACACTGGTAGGGCGGTGGACCTCTTAATAGTGTACTGTGAGGTATATATAACTACCTTCTTGCTTTGTATAGAGCAACTTTGGGTAAGGCAGATTAGGCACGAGGACAGGGAATCCCCACCATCAGGGGCCGTCCCTGGGCATAGGTGGTATCTAGGGAAAGCGACAGGGAGAGTTTATTCCACTTCCCGTCTCAAAACTCAAGACATTGACCTCTATCCCTCCAACTGCATGCTTGACCTTCTGCCTAAACTGTCTTTAATATACTTATACACATATATACAGTGGACGTTCCTTTGCATCAAACTTTTTCTGATGATTGGTCCTCACTAATTGCGGGGTATTATTCCTTTTAATTGTTGAAATAAAATTTAGTTTTAAGGGTGTTTTTCAATGCTGGAACGAATAACTTTAGTATGAGATGTGCTCCAACTTTTAATAATTGTGCTGCATCTCGAAACACCTATGTGCCAGAACTGAAATCTACGCCAACCAGGAGCCGTCATAGATTTCAGGGGTAATGAATGTGCACCAATTTTCCTGGGCACAAGTTGTTAAAAGTGTTGGCTCATGAAGGTCCTGCCTGGGGCCCACCCCCTCCTATCCACATCTCATCCACTTTTTACTGAGAAGTCAGAGTGTTACTAAGAGCTAAAAGTCACAAATTACAGCACAAACCATTACATGTATTAACATTTTGGACACAAGAAAACTGGTGTAGAGATTAGTAAATCTAAATTTGATAAATCATCTACTTATTCTAACAGTTTCGTGCCAAAACCCTTGTACTGGTCTATTTCTCAGTCATCTATGCCCTTTGGTCACTGTTTAGTAAGTGCCCACAGCCTCGCCCCTGAAACAGATTTATACTTACCTACTTCCTGCCGCTCTGGTCCTCTGCATTGCATCCTCTGTCTCCATCTTATGGTCCATGCGCTGTTTACATTAGGAGATGTATGAGCATAGTAGCATGGACTGCTCCAGCCAATGACTGGCTTCAGCAGTGTTGTGGCCACAAGCAGCAAATTATTGCTGAAGCCAGTCATTGGCTGGAGCCATGTATGTGACCATGCCCATGCACTGCCAGAAGAAAACAATATGGTGATCATTAGATAGAGACAGCGTATGAGCTACATGATGCAGTTAAGTATAAATGTTATATTTCATGGGCAGGCTAAGGACACTTGCTAAAAAAAAAATCATTATTACTAGAAAACCCCTTTAGAATAAACACATTCAGCAGCACTACATACCCTATAATAGGGCAAACATCCACTTCTCATGGTACCAGGGTTAATGGTCCAGTTGCGGTGCTCGCAGATTGGGATCCAGGCCAGGGTCCCTTGTTGTAATGGAATTTTAGAAAGATCCACAGCACTCCTCCATTATCAAATCCGGTTCTTTATTCAAACAAGCAGCATGTTATTTCAGCGACGTTTCGATTTGTTTAAGTCGAAACGTCACTGAAATAACATGCTGCTTGTTTGAATAAAGAACCGGATTTGATAATAAAGGAGTGCTGTCTGTGGATCTTTCTAAAATTCCATAGAAAACCCCTTTAAGCACTGTTCACATCTGTTTTGGAGGCTATATTTATACATAATAGAGGGGTTTCCCTGACTTCGGACTCCCTTCATAAACCTGAACTTAGAGCCTATGTATGAGAGTGGCTCCTATCCTGGCGTACATGAACCATCCTTGAATTACATAAATGGTTGCACATTTAAATGGCTGCCATAAATTCAACATAGCTCCTGCTGCTGGTCTGACTTCCCTTATTACAATCAACTGGGGTGATGGGATAAGGACCTGCAATGATCAGATAACAGTGGATGCATTCTGGTAGTGGTTATCTCTGACAAGACAACCACTAGCTTATTCTTCAAAGAAAGGGTGAACAGCACCTTCTGAATATTGTAGAGTCGGGTGCACGTCTCCAGGTGATCGGTAAATTCCCCTATAAGGTACAACAGTCCAAATAATGCATCTGGACTAAATACTCCACTTTGGACAGGCTGTCTCCATCTTTTTGTTTTGTTTTGTTATATTATTAAGACAACCACTAGTCATCAGAAAATGGGGTGTGGTGTTTAACAAGCAGGATATGCTCAACCCATATGCAGTTGTGCATGTATATAGGGGAGCACATCCTGCACTTGTAGTCCGTTGCTAGGGGCAATCAACAGCAAAAAATGCATACAATGGAAGATGCCAGCAACGGACTACAAGTACCACAATGACCATCCTACATACGATAATGATAATGTGGATGTGGAGACCAATCAAAAACATAACCATAGCAAAGGCAGGTGCACTCTGCGGCAATACTAAACCCTCACACTGATGTTAAAATTGAGAGGTTAGTTTGACACATCCTACTAGGAGGACATGTCTTAAGCTCGGACACCACGTCAAGGTCTCTCAAGTAGCCCGAGACCCTATCACTCAACCTACCTGTGCCGTATGGGCGATACCACTAGTCATCAAATTATTGACTTCCTATGTTTTCAAGTAAATAATAAATTTTTTATTATTAATCATGCAATAATGAATTGTGAGATTCATGTTTTTTTGGGGTCTCAATTTGTCCTGTGGGTTAACATTTACTGCTGACTAGTGGAAATTCACTTGTTGACTTTAATTTCATTTTAGAACCAATAGCTTCAAAACTGCTATTATTGTGCTAAAGTGAAATAAATAAAAAAAGTATACATATTATGTATCGCCACATCCATAAAAACCTTCTCTATAAAAAGTTTACATGACCTGACCCTTCAGATGAAGACCGTAAAAAAGAAAGTGTAAAAAAAAGACATTTTTTGTCACCTTACATCACAAAAAGTATAATACAAAGCGATCAAAACGGCGCATGCCCCCCAAAATAGAACCAATCAAACAGCCATCTTATCCCACAAAAAAATTAGCCCCTACATAAGACAGTTACCTCCCAAAAAAAAAAAACTATGGCTTTCAAAATAAGGAGAAACAAAAAAATCTTTTTTTTCAAAAATGTTTTATTATGTAAAACTGAAATAAACAACTAACAAAATTAGTCATATTTGGTATTGTCGCATCCAGTAACAACCTGCTCTATAAAATTACCACATGATCTAACCTATCAGATGAACATTGTAAATAGCAAAAAATAAAAAGGTGCCTAAACCGTTATTTTTCGTTACCTTGTCTCACAAAAAGTGTAATATAGAGCAACCAAAAATCATATGTACCCTAAAATAGTACCAAAAAAACCTCCACTTTATGCCGTACTTTCCAAATTGGGGTCATTTTTTTTGAATTTCTACTCTAGGGGTGCATCAAATGTGACATGGCAGCTTAAAATGATCCCAGTGAAATCTACCCTCCAAAAACCATATGACGTTCCTTTCCTTCTGTGCCCTGCCGTGTGCCCGTACAGTAGTTTTTTTGTTTATTATGTTTTTTTTTAAAAATAAAAATGTAATATTTTGACTTAAATTTACATCTGTCATGAAGTACAATATGTGACAAGAAAACAATCTCAGAATGGCTTGGGTAAGTAAAGGAGTTTTAAAGTTGTCACCACATAAAGTGACACATGTCAGATTTGCAAAAAATGGCCTGGTCCTTAAGGTCAAAAATGGCCCCGTCCTGAAGGGGTTAATAGTGATAAGGCTACTTTCACATTCCCGTTTGGTGCGCATCCATTCAGATAATACAACCATCTGCATCCATTGAAAATAGATCCGTTTGTACCATCTTTAACATAGCCAAAAGTCAATGGGGGACGGATCCATTTTCTATTGTGCCATATTGTGTCAGTGAAAACGGATCCGTCCCCATTGACTTACATTGTGTGTCAGGGCAGATCCGTTTGGCTCAGTTTTGTCAGACGGACACCAAAACGCTGCAAGCAACGTTTTGGTGTCCACCTCCAAAGCGGAATGGAGGCGGAACGGAGCCAAACTGAGCCAAACTGATGCATTCTGAGCGGATCCTTATCCATTCAGAATGCATTAAGGGCAAAACTGATTCGTTTGGACCGCTTATGAGTTCCCTGAACGGATCTTACAAACGGACACCAAAACGCCAGTGTGAAAGTAGCCTTTATTTGTGCACAGTGATTTTAAGACCAACTTAAAATAAGTCATGTGGAAAAGTCAGTTTTCTGTGATTAATAACATGACAAGCAATGTTAGATTACCCTAGGTCTTGATGATATTGCAGGACCCGGTCAGATGCTCTCTAAAACAAATACACATTTAACATTTAATCAAGAGAAGAATGGAGGGGGATTGTAAAAATCACCACAAAGTTCTTGTAGAAATGTATGAAAACTGAACCCAGTATTTTCATTTCATCATGGCTTACACTTTCCACACAAAGAAATGTGCTCTAAAGTGAATGTGGGAGAGCTTGGGAAAAATTAGGGAAAAACAAAACACCCACTGCTGACAGTATAAAAAGCAAGCGGCTTTTTAATTAGGAAGAACAATTCACGACTAGAGATGAGCGAATTTTTCAAAAATTCGATTAGCTGGTTCTACAAATGCTTTGGGAAAAAATTAGTTTGGTCTGATTTTATTTGAGGTGAATCTCGTTAAAAAACGGCTATTTCCTGGTTTCAGAGAGCCTTTATAGTGGTGTAGAACACTGTGCCTTACAGTAACACGCATAGGGAGTCTGCTCTGGTAGTGAAATAATATTGTGAGTTTGTATGACATACAGATGACAGGCATCGCTCTTAGAATCACTGCACACTTCAATTATTTGGGCAGTCATGGGGCCAAAATTGACCAAATAACTTAAGTATGAACTCAGGTCGATGTTAGCGCCATGAAGAAGCGCACTCCTTTTACACCATCATCATCATCTGATTCCGCATAGATGTCTACAGAACCTTTTCTATTAAACGCTTATACAAGTATAGCCACCCGACAGTGGAATCTGGAATAAATTCCACTGATTTGGACGTGCTGACTCCATTTTTTATTTTTTTTGTTGATGCACATATTCTTGTTGGCTTTTTACCACCCCCCTGGAGACGAACACATATTACTTTATTTGCTAAGGAGTGCTGTTCGTTCATCTTTTTATTTTTTCAGAGTGGAGAGTGTGTCAGCAGTAAGTTTGTGTCGACGTCACTGATTATTTTGCCCTTCCTCTGATCCGTCACAAAAATAAGCCCCAAAAAACTGATCCTGTTTGTTCCGCCTTCACTTGGTCAGTGTTTGGTCAGTAATCCATCAGTATTGCTAATGCCATAAAAAACAGGACTGGATCCAAAACAGAGATGACACGTGAATGGAATATTTGCATGTCATCTGTGTTTTGTACCCACTCCTGCTTTTGGCTACCAAATCACAAGCCAATTTTGATAGGACCATGCAGGCCTTACAGCTGCTACTCAGACAGGATCCATTGTGCATCTCATTTTTCCTTCCTTCTGACAGATCAGAAGAAGGTTCAAATAAATGATGATGTCAGCCAGGCCGAAAGGCAAAATAGTGGCCCAGTCATGGAGTGGGGAGGGTGGGAACAGCATGAGAAGTCCACAGAGTGGCCCAATGACATAGTGGCGAGGTGGACGCAGCATGAGGAGGCCACAGAGTGGCACAATGACAGAGTGTGGAGGTGGCGGCAGCATCAAGAGGCCACATAGTGGCAAGGTGACATAGTGTGGAGGTGGCAGCAACATCAAGAGACCACAGAGTGGCAAGGTGACATAGTGTGGGGGTGGCAGCAGCATGAGGAGACCACAGAGTGGCAAGGTGACATAGTATGGAGGTGGCAGCAGCATAAGGAGACCACAGAGTGAAATGGTGACATAGTGTGGAGGTGGCAGCAGCATGAAGGGACCATATAGTAGAATGTGACAAAGTGTGGAGGCAGAGAAAGGAAAAAGGAGAGGTAGAGCCCAGCCACAATAAGGGCGGTAGTCACCTAGATGGAATAGGAACAGGTGAGGGAGGGGTATGAGAAAGATGGATAGTTGTGGTACGTACTACTAATAAGAAGTGGTCTGAATAAATGAGAGAAAAAAAGCCGTATAGTGTAAACAAAGGGCAATTGGTGCATGCCACCATAGAAATAGAAATATATATATATATGGTAAAAATCCACAAGGGATGCGTACCAGTGAACAGAACTTAAAAAGATATGTTTAAAAACATAAGTAAAAATAGGTATATGTATGCAATGAGTAAATCATTGCACAAGGGTAGATATTCTATGGGATAAGCTCAAGACACCCATAGGCTGAACTCCCCGCCAGTATCGCTTGTAGAATCACAGAAGAACCGCAGTCACCACAGGAGGATACTCCTGGAAAATCCCCTTTAATAAAATCGAGGCTCGACGCGTTTCAGGGGTTTAGATAAATACCCCTTCCTCAGGAGCAAACAGTATACATACAACATAAACATATAAGCATATAGTGGTACCTGCAGGCTTTAAATACCTATATGTGTGTCAGACTTGGAAATGCACATGGTGGGGAAGGGCCGAGTGATTACATCACTTCCGGTTCCAGTAAACATACGTTCCACTGTGGAACGCAAATTAGAAGCGCTTTTGGTATAGATATAGATCAAAACAAAGGTTATTTCATGATAAATTGATATAAGATAAATGTAATAAACTATGTGTAAGCAAGAGCGAGGTCTAAAATAAGTGTCCGGGAGCCGCGGTGCACCAGGGGCCAGAAGTGTGTTGTGCCCGGCCTCTGGAATGCAGCCGTGGAACGCAGGGGATCGCGTGACTTATGGTTCCGGCCGGGAAGAATGCGCCGTCCGGGTAGCCAGGTATTATTTAACTTTAGGTGAGAACCACTGAAAATAAATTAATATGGAGAAGTTAGGAAAAAGTGTAGAAAACTGCTCAGAGAACTAGCAGATTACCACACTAACAACATCAGAACATGGAACAGGAGGTCCAACACCGAACGGAGACCCAGATCTCTCACAACGTCCATAAAACCTCGATACCTTTATATACACACCGCCCGATTCCATCCTAACCCAGCAAAAAATCCAGCCCAAATGATCCAACCTACTAAAAATGTTCAGACCACGAGGACATTTTATAGCAGCAAAAGTAAAAATAGTAATACTAATAAAAATTTAAATTAAACTATGAATATCATGTCGTTACCATCCCATTCTTTGGGTCCCTCTGTTAGCTCTAGACCAATTATCTGCCCAAACAAGGCTGTATCCATCTCTGTAGCCCCTCCCACCACTCTAACATCATCTATTGCTCTGACATACAGGAGTAGTAACCCCCTCCCTCTTCTCCTCCACCAACAACCATGACTCCAGTACGGAACATTAAGATCTCCCACTCCAAAGGTTCACCGACTCCGGTGTTCCCTGGACACCCCACAACTCAGAACTCTCTTCTCAATATAACAACTTATTCCACCTCAACTAATCAATCGGATGTTTAGTTAGCGTTACCCCCCAACCTATCAGATACCCCTTTTTTAGAGAGAATATCTCCATCCATCCCCTCCTGAAACCGAACGCCTCCGAACAGGAAAACCATATCCAGCACTCAAATTTTTAACCCCTTTTCACCCGACGAGCGCCCAACCCACAGACTCACCTCAGATCAAACGGAACCTAAAAAAAAAAAAAAAATTTCACCCCCCTATCGGCCACACGTGAAAGGCCAAACAACGATTTAGAAGATGCAGAGGAGGGAGACCTAGAGTCACCAAAAAGAAAAATGACAAGATAAAGGATATTAAATCCCCATATAGGGAACCCAACATCCCAGGAGTCCAAACACTGGATCCTGGGCTTAGAGAGATGGGAAATGTGCAAACAATAAAGTCACCATGGTTTCTGAGACTGATTTTGAACCTCAAGCAGACACCCCAACTCCAATCCCATCCAATTTTCGTGTTTTGTTACATTACAGCCTTAAGTTCACTGTTTTGTTAAATCCAGCGTATTACTATACTAACAATGAATAGGGACAAAATTCAAAACACAAGATCCAGCAAAATAAATCCCTTTAAAATATACCTTTTAATAATCCTATTAAAAATCATGCACACCCGGTCCAATATAGATCAAAAAACACCCACAACAAAAAGATAATGTAAGATACTATTTTGACACGGATACTCAGCACCACATATTATTTCAATGACATACGTTAGTCAATCAGTGCTATTATTCCCTGGTGTCACCCTAGGTTTGTCCTCAGCCCAGGGACATCCCCTAATGGTGGGGATACCCTGTCCCCGAACCTAACCTGTGTCACCCTAGTTAGCACCCTAGTCTAAGTAGATATCCCGAGTATCCGTGTCAACACAGACCCCCAACTCGGGGTAAGTAAATGATACAACTCGAAAAATAGCAGCAGGATATAGATGTGCACTTTCTAATTGCTGCGCATAAATAAACCTCTAAGACAAGATAGAGTTCAACTCAGAGGATACAAAATCCTCAACACGTTTCCCCCTCATTTATACAAAATTAGATATATAGGGTTCATCAGGAGGAAGATACATCAATTTTATCAGAGCTGTAACATGGACAATTCCAAATTAATGGTCTCCTAGTAGTGATAGATAATCAATAAATTAATGATACCACATATACAGGTGGAACACAGGAGGCACTCAATTTGTCCAAATGACGCAGTGTCCGGAGCTATCAGGCCATATATAAATGATATGTGTGCTGCTATTCGATATGCCTGTGCATCCTCCAGCCCTTTAGGTTCAATAGCTCCCTGCGTCCACACGTGCCAACCTCTCCTGAGCACCCAAAGAACGCCATCCCCATGTTTTTCAGCAGCCAGGACTGGGAAACTGGACAGAGTTGAAGGAAAGATAGATGGTGCTAAATACAGGGATATTCTTGTGCTAAACCTGTACCACTCTATGTGTGATTTGAGGCTAGGACGGAGGCTTATCTTCAAGGACAATTACCCCAAACACACTACTAAAGCAACACTTGAGTGGTTTAAATGTAAATGTGTTGGAATGGCCTAGTCAAAGCCCAGATCTCAATCCAATACAAAATCTGTGGTCAGACTTAAAGATTGCTGTTCACAAGCACAAACCATCCAACTTGAAGGAGCTGGATCAGTTTTGCAAGAAGGAATGGGAAACAAACCCAGTGGTAAGATGTGGCAAGCTCATAGAGACTTTTCCAAAGAGACTTGGAGCTGTGATTGCCGTAAAAGGTGGCTCTACAAAGTATTGACTTTAGGGGGGTGAATAGTTATACACATTGACTTTTTCTGTTATTGTGTCCTATTTGTTGTTTGCTTCACACAAAAAAAAAAAAAAACACTAACATCTACAAAGTTGTGGGCATGTTCTGTAAATTAAATGATGCAAATCCTCATGTTAATTCCAGGTTGTGAGGCACCAAAATACAAAAAAATTCAAGGGGGGTGAATACTTTTGCAAGGCACTGTATATGTTATATACATCAGTGTACTGATATGAGGTACAAGGTGCAATAGATGCAGTGTATTAAGATATATTGTATATAAAGCAAAGTACCTACATGTGAGGTACAAGCTGTAATTTATACCTCATACCTCACATATCACTACACTGCTGTGCATACTGGCCAGTAACGGTTTATGAGAAGGGCTATAAATGGGGCATGGGGGCCCAATTTAGATTCTTCGTATGGGGCCCTTTGATTTCTATGTATGCCCCTGACCTGATCATATCTAATATGCACCCGAACAAGCCATTTCAAACATTGAATGAGGTATATGTGTAAATTTGCATATCTTTATATATAAAAACACTTATATTGATGCATTATATTAAGTATTTCCATTTAGAAAATGAAGACTTGAAAAAGTCATTTTTCTCCATGGTTATTGTATCTCATGGGCTATTCTTCAATAATGAATTATATGACAATTTCCCAGAAATAAACACGGTTGTTAATATTTTATAGAATAAATTGGTTATTCGATTCAACAGCATTAAAAAAATGTACTATCTCAAGAACATCCCACTGGAGGCTGTACAGTGTACAGTATAATTGTGCCACTACATAATTGCACCCAAACTGGCGTTCAGTAATTTGAAACCAGGAAATAAGGCCATAGAGATACATGAATAAGATTACTTGTGGATATGATTGCAGGACATACTGCGGTGGTCAGCCTTGATGCAACTAATATAGAAATTCAAATGCTGTAAAGAATTACGTAGAAGCCTGGGATTTAAGTACAAATTTCTATATGTCCTTTCTCTCCTTTGCTGTCAGCAAAAGAAAATTATTATCCTTTCCCCTCCCACTGCTACGCACGTGCCCTACCCAGTCCATCAGCATTGCCTAATTATGCTTGGGCAAACAATGCATAGGGCCTCACTCCAAGGTGATTCTTTTTTCAGGATCCGCATACAAGGATCCCGAGAAACGGAACGGAGTCACGGATGCGGACAGCACCATGAGTGCTATCCGCATTTTTGCGGAGGCCATAGCAATGAATAGATCCGATTAAACGTTCCGATTTTATTCGGAACGGAATCGGATTGCAAAATCGGACGTGTGAATGGACCCTTATACTGTCTAATAACTTCCAACAGTTCTAGTTCAGCAAACAGCATCCTTTATAACCAAAACCTTGACCTCTGCAAACAAGCACTTCCCAGACAGTGTAATTAATGATGTCTAAAGCTTTATGAATATATGAAGTTCAGGGCAGTGTGTTATGGCACCTGAACATAAATCCTCAACATTTACATATCATTCACGTTTAGGCGACACCAAACAACGTGTCAGGAAGTCATGGAATAGAATAATTTTATTGAGCTTGTTGTAGTTGTTCATATAGTATGTTAAAAAAGGTTATAACAACAGGATAGGGGATAACTATAAGATTGGCGTGGGTCCTACCATTGTGATGCAGAATGGATGAGTCTGCTTTTGGGTTTTTGGCAAAATATAATACGGCTGTCTGTGCCAAAATTGTGCTGTAAAACTTGTTGTGTGAACAACTGCTTGGTGTAACGATAATAAAAGGTACCTCTTTTTAAAGCGTAAGGGGAAGATTTCTGGCTACGGTTTGAAACACCCTCATTTCTTTCATGAAAAAGGTTATGCAGTATCTGAGGTGTTTGCTATGATGTTCCGCAGCGGCTGAGACGTAGTACTGTATAGTATAATTGCAGTTGCTGAAGACCATATTTTATAAAACAAGAGAGCACCACATGTCAGTGGTTTGCACAGGCGAAAAAACTTCTGCCTGGAGCAGGGGCGGAATGGCAATAGACCTTACAGGGAAATTTCCCGGTGGGCCGATGCCAAGGGAGCCGTCTGAGCCCTCCTCATGGCTGGCCAGTGGAAGTACCTAGGGATGTATTTTGTGCTGCTGGCAGTATTTTGTGATGGACTGTGATATTTTACTCTGTTGGGTTGGTGTAATGTGCCACAATATGGTATTGCAGGCCCTGCCTTCCATCAATATGGACCAAACTACAAAAAGGGGCCACTTTTCGTAATTTTTCCAGGGCCACTTTAAGTTCCCAGTCCGCCCCTGAAGAGATCAATAGTGTCTTTGTAGTACCATCTGTATTATATTCAGGTTCTGAATTTTAATGTTTAAACCAATGTCAAAGGCAGATTTTATTGTTGTGTATTATTTTTAAACTAGTAAAATGTATAATAATAGTATAATACAACAAATAAATATTCATTGTGATCAGTATTATTTAGGATTGTATTGCTTTTATTATTATAATGCTTTACAGTTCATTTATTTTCACTAGTAAATAGCCACATTGGGGTTGTTGCTGGCTCATCACTGATATACATACTAAATGCAGAGGTAGGAAGTAAAATCTATTAGAAGATCTTCTATTTAGCAAAATGGAAAAATCAATATAGTGGTATGAAGTTGATTGTGTACAATGTTCATCTCTAAGGTTTTACTTTATGCACGACATGACCTTGACCTCTAGCCATCTAAAATGCAATTTCCTACCATTAACGATTGATTCAAATGAACTGCCTACTCCTATGATTTGCTCTAGACTCTGTGACATGACATACACCAAGACATAATTACGCACATACACTATGAGCAACATTTTGGTAGTCATACTTTTCTTGATATCGTTGCCATATTTTAAGGCAATAATTTAATATTCATCGTACTAAGGCAATGTGTCTAATGTGCGTATAAAATTACTACAATGCATAGAGATGATACCATGCTCATTAATATAATTAGATAATTAAGTCTCTAATCCACTGCTAGATCAATATTTAAAGCAAATCCTGTATTGATACACAGTAACTGCATGTGTTTTTGTTTTTTTTACATAAATGCGTTACTTCTCAAGATTACATTGTTTTTTTAATGTATTAACAAAATTGAAGTCCTGCAGATTAGAAAATATTGCTTGTCCATGGAATACAATCCTTGTGAAATTCTAATTGGACACAATACACTTCCTGTATTTATAGTTGTATTGATCTAGTGGACAGCAAGCAAAACCCACACAGAAAACAATCTGTCAATTACATCTCATTAGGAAAAATCCTTCCGGTCTCTGAAAATGGCAATGACATTTTCTCTGAATCAACATTTTATCTATTTAACTAAACTACATAGCATGTACTACAGGATAGGGTGTACTCCTATTCTTTTATGTTGGCTTTGTGGTAGGATTTATACAGTGATGACTTCTGACATCAAGACAGACTCCTTTTAGGTTGGAGTATCTGTACTATGTCCTAGTCATCATTAGTGTTGAGCTTGAATATTCGAATAGCAGATTTTTTTTATAAATATCGTCACTTCGCTAATTTCGCAAATATTTAGAATATAGTGCTATATATTCGTAAAAAACTAATATTCGTTCTTTTTTTTTTTCAATCTGAATCCAAAACACTGTTAACGAAGATAGAGAATATAGCACTATGTTCTCTATCTTCGTTGATTCTTGCAAGCCAACCCATAGGAAATTTATACCCCGTTCAAAGTTTAATTCGCAGTACGCGAATATTACGTAATTTAATATTCGCATACTGCAAATAAACTTTGCACGGGGTATAACTTTCCTATTGGTTGGCTTGTTAGAATTAGCGAAGATAGAGAATATAGCGCTATATTCGTTATCTTCGTTAAGAACGAAGATAGAGAAATATTCTTTATCTTCGCTATTAACAAAGATAAAGAATATAGCGCTATATTCGTATTCATTATTTTTGTTAATTCTAGAAAGCCAAGTAAATTTGCCTATACACAGCTCTAAGTTGGATGCGCAATGCGAGAATATTAAGTAATATTACTCGCATTGCGCATCCAACTTAGAGCGGAGTATATGCAACTTATTTTACTACTGTTTGGCTGGGAAGAATTAACCAATATGACGAATACGAATATAGCTCTTTATTCTCTCTATTCGCTAATTCTAGCAAGTGAAGCCAATAGGAGAGTTGCCTATACGCAGCTCTAAGTTAGATGCGTAATGCGAAAATATTAGTTTGCCTATTTTTTGCAATAAATAGAATACTTGAGTTGTTATCCTATTTATTGCAAAAAACAGGCAAAGTAATATTCTTGCATTGCGCATCCAACTTAGAGCTTGGGTACAGTCAAGTTTCCTATTGTTTGGCTTACTAGAATTAACGAATATAGAAAATATAGCGCTATATTCATTATCTTCATTAATTCTAGATAGCCAACCAATAGGAAAGTTGCCTTTATACCCTGTTCAAAGTTCAATTCGCAATACGCAAACAATTTAATCGCATATTCAATCGAATATTCGCGAAATATCGCAAAATCGAATATGGCATCTCCCGCTCACCACTAGTCATCATGTAACGTGACTCCTTAGAAATGGTTGTAAAGGGTCGGGATTGTCAGGAAGTAACAACTCTATTACAAAGTCCAAGGACTGGGGTAGTTATAGGAAAATAACATTCATATGGCCACTCATTTCTGATAGTTGCATGTGTAAAGGTACCACCCATCACCCAACAAGCAAATGCTCATTTGTCAGCAGCACAACAATGTGCTGCTGACAGACAATGGATCTGAGAGAACAAGTAACAATCATTTAGCCCCATACAGTAGCAATTACTGCTGCATACTGTAAGGGATCGTCTCTTATTCGGGGGTCATTCTCACAGAATTATCTTCACAAACACAGGGTTTCAGGTCCAAACAGTGCAATTTATTTGACACTCTTCAAACACCACATGGCATAAAACAAAAGCCTGCCCGTCTGGGCTCTACCTAAACATAATAAACGTTGTATCCCCAACTCGGCTATACGATAGCATTCACACATGGAACCAGGTGCGGCTTACCCCAGCCATACAATACTCCAGCCCTCAGGCTGTAACGAGTGCAGTACCTTTAGACGGGGGTTGTGGTCTAGCAGTCCTCCCGACTCTGACCTTTCAACGCTTGTTCCCGGGCATCACCGAGTCCCCCAAAGTCCAGGCTATTGCGTAGCCTCTTGGCCCCTCAGCCTTGCCTTGCTGAGACCACACTGACAGAGCCTCAGCAGGCCTCTGTCTGCACACTCTCCAGAGTGAGAGACCCCACCCATGTCCAACAAGAGGATTAAATAGCATCCCTGGACATGGGCATTGTCCAAAATCCCGGACTGGAGCATGGGGAACAGGCACCCACCCAGCACATTGCCTGTTCCCAGTAAAAGCCCGCCCTGGACTAGCTGGAGCCAGCTAAGCTAGTTATCTTGGTGTCCACCAACTAACTTAGTGGCCACCTATATCTAGACTAGGGCCTTTACTTCACCAAGGCCGGGCCCCTTGGTGACACGCTCCAAACAACACCCCTTGTTCATGCTTCCCCAGGACTTTGCTACACCCCTCCTATTCACATTGCCACATATACCCCCCTCTGTTCAAACCTGTGGGGGTGAACACATGTACCGACTGGATGCCCGTGATAGGGCATCCGCATTATCTTGCCATCTTCAAGCTCAACGGTCCCCATGGAAGATGTGGCCAGCATCACAGGCTTCCCTTTATTCTGCCACAACCATGCCAGCAGAACCCAATTCGTCATAAACACTGCCTTCCTACCTAGTAGAAACTGTCCAAAGGCCTTCTGTCCCCAACTAAAGGCCAGATACTCTTTTTCTACTGTTTTCTGGGTGACAATAACATGCTCTCGCACTCTTTGATTCTTGCTCTCATGCTCAGGCCTTTTCTTGTACTGCTGCAGCTCTTGACTGGACTGTTTGCATAGTTGTTCCCAGTCATGGGCATGTTCAGACCCCTTCTCCTTGGTTTCTGGAACATCCGAGGATTTCTCCCCCTTTAAAACCTCTACCTTAGCTTCTGTTTCTTTAGAGTCTCCATTCACTTTATTAGCCTTTTCATCCTTCACGGACATGGCATCATATCCTTGGCTTCTTAACTCCTCCTCTTTCTCATCATGGTTGGAGGTACTGGGGACATCAGGGTCTTCCCCAGACCCGTGGTCTTCTGGGAATCCCTGCAGAGATTCACCCAGGATATGGTTCTCCTTTTGGGCAGGATTCAGGAGAGCCAGCCCATCGGAGTAGACCGGACCCTCATACTGGTCGTTGGTCCCCCCGGATTTCTTCCCCAGCAGACTGCTGGCTTTCTGGAAGGCATTGACAGCAGAGGGAATGTGTCTCATGACCAGTTCCTGGCCACACACCGCCCCAAGTCTCTGGGCTTCTGCATCCACCTCAGCACCTTCATCTGGTTTAGTAGATACATCTTCCATCTTCTTCTCTGCCTCGGCTGGCACCACAGCACCACCACCTCCAGACCCATTCTTAACAGGCTCCGACTTCTTGGCATCTTTTAGAGGATCTTCCTCTTCAGGTATCTCATTTTCTTCCACCTGCTGCGCAGGAGCACGCTTAGGCCTCTCCAACTCATAGACTTCATCTTTTGAGCTCCTGAGATCTTCCATCTCTGCTCTGAGTTGCTTGTTCAGCCTCTCCAATTCATCTCGCTCTTTAAGCGCTTTTTCAAGGGCTCTAGCCAAAGAGAGGGCCTTGGTCTTCTTAGTTTTCCGCACCAGCCTGTTAGCAGTGCCCCACTCTTGGGCCTTCTGTTCCAGCTGCTCTTCACTCTGTTCTGGTGTAACAGCAGTTGTAGGAGTACCACCATTCTTCCTTAGACACTCTATGGGATTTCCACCCAGGGACTCTTCAAGCCCATTGTTGATGTCTACTATAGACTTTTGTGTCTTCCTGGAGTCTTTTCCCTTCCCCAGGACACCAGGCAGTAGACCCTTCAGTTCACTCATCTTTTCCGGGGTCTCCTCTTTTGACCCTTCTGCAGCCTTCTTCGGTGACTCTGTGACGACAGCTAGTCCCTTCTCTATCATATCTAGGGACCGTGTGGCGAGAGTGAGATCAGCCGCCTGTTTGCAGCTGTACGGTCCGGTCAGGTCATCTAAGACTGTCTGGATATGAGCTTCAGACACTAGGCTGACGTCACCCGACTGAACTCTCGTCTCGTCAGATATAACCGTCATCTGGTAGCTACTAGTAACCACTTTAGTTTGGCAAGACCTCGACATGGCAGCCTCTCTCTCTGAGTTGCTATCGGTCACAGAACATGTGTTATCTATACCGCTCGTGTCATTCTCAATCCTGTCCTCTAGGGGCACCGATGAGCTAATCCCCACCTGGGACATTTTATTAATCATAGAAACCTGTGGAGACTGCATATCCACTTCTAGTACGTGTGGTACACCCTCTAGGACTGCCCCATGTACTTGCATATTTTTCACTACAGTGGGTTCCCCCAACTCGGTGCTCTCAACATTTATCGGCATTTTTTCAACATCTACATTTTTACCACCATGGGGCGCTTCTCCCCTGTCTATAACCTGCAATGTAAAAGGCATGTCATCATCACATCCTTCACAAAAATCCGCATTAACATTATGTATTTTGGCCAACACGGTACCATCACTTTGCACCTTATCAGCTCCACTGTTTTTAATGGTCACTTCACTTAGAAAGCAATGGTTTATCTGCATTTCCCTTATACCTTCATTTAAAGGGATAGGTATAGGTTCTGCAGGGGCTTCATCACTTTCTATAGAAGTGTCTCCAGTGCCCCCAATATCACAGAACATCATTCTCTCATGTACGAGCACAAACTCCACTTCCAGAGTCTCACATTTTTAGAGCTTGCATTGTACAGAACCATAGTCTGTTACAAAGGTCAGTGACACGGTGACATCTGTCTCTGGCCCCCTCTCTAGAAAGTCCAGTACTTCGGGCATGACCCGAGACACCTGCTGGCGGGAGTCCAATATAACTCCCAGCGGTATTCCCCCGATCTCCAACTCGCGGGACTTTTCCCATGAGCTCCACCATTTTGCAGCCATTTTGACAGGTCTGTGTCTTTTACTGTGCTTCTGGCCCTTTAAATCCGCACACAGCTTGCACCACAGGAAAAAAAAAAAACTGTCCACAATCGCATGAGCAGAGCTTGCTCCACTGGACAAAACAGGCTTCCGGCCCTTTAAATCACTGCGCAGCAACACAGCAATTCCTTGGCAATATTCAGCAGCACCTGCTCTTCTCAGTCAGGTCGTTGCCCCTAGCAACCTGCTGTTATTGCCCGCATCCTCCACCATATGTAAGGGATCGTCTCTTATTCGGGGATCATTCTCACAGAATTATCTTCACAAACACCGGGTTTCAGGTCCAAACAGTGCAATTTATTTGACACTCTTCAAACACCACATGGCATAAAACAAAAGCCTGCCCGTCTGGGCTCTACCTAAACATAATAAACGTCGTATCCCTAACTCGGCTATACGATAGCGTTCACACATGGAACCAGGTGCGGCTTACCCCAGCCATACAATACTCCAGCCCTCAGGCTGTAACGAGTGCAGTACCTTTAGACGGGGGATGTGGTCTAGCAGTCCTCCCGACTCTGACCTTTCAACGCTTGTTCCCGGGCATCACCGAGTCCCCCAAAGTCCAGGCTATTGCGTAGCCTCTTGGCCCCTCAGCCTTGCCTTGCTGAGACCACACTGACAGAGCCTCAGCAGGCCTCTGTCTGCACACTCTCCAGAGTGAGAGCCCCCACCCATGTCCAACAAGAGGATTAAATAGCATCCCTGGACATGGGCATTGTCCAAAATCCCGGACTGGAGCATGGGGAACAGGCACCCACCCAGCACATTGCCTGTTCCCAGTAAAAGCCCGCCCTGGACTAGCTGGAGCCAGCTAAGCTAGTTATCTTGGTGTCCACCAACTAACTTAGTGGCCACCTATATCTAGACTAGGGCCTTTACTTCACCAAGGCCGGGCCCCTTGGTGACACGCTCCAAACAACACCCCTTGTTCATGCTTCCCCAGGACTTTGCTACACCCCTCCTATTCACATTGCCACAATACATTCATAGCTAATGTGCAAACAATGATCAGGAATGAAGTTCCATTCTTGATCAGCCTGTGTAATTGGGCCCTAACACCTGATCCATTTAGCCACTACTGCTTGCCTGAGTGTAGTTAAATGGGGTTTTCAGGTTTACAAGACCATTTCCCAAATGTAATGTGCAGTCCTCCATTCAAAATACTCTAGCTAGAGCATAGATTGGCTACAAATAGTATATCCCACTATGGAGGACTTGTCCATGCTTTACATGGATACTTATGGCTTTTAGTGTGTAATGCTTCAGTTCCCCTGTGGTGGCAACAGAAAGAAAATTAAGTTATGCCACTAGATTCCATCACAAATTATAACTTATTGCTGGGGTTATGACCCTCTTTTATTTCAGTCTGCATAGGTGAGACAGCAGACTGCAGGCCCCATGGAGTTAGATCAAGGAAGGAAAGTCAGAGTTTGGCAGGAGAATGACCAGTGAGTGCATAGTATCCTGGCAGACCTGCTGTGATGTCTGGGTCTGAGTGACCACGAGAAGCGCCAAGAAGGTCTGAGAGGGGGACTTAGGAACAAGTAAAGGTTAGAGCTGCAAGTGTTAATCTCCTCAGGACCTAAAACCCTGCACTTGACAGGTAACTGTTGTCCTTCCTCTGCTTGAATATCTTATAGAACTGCTGTCCTTCCTCTGCTGGTTCTCTGACAGAACCCGAGGTTCTCCATGATTTCTCCCCACCACTTATGCAGCAAAATGCATATATGCTGCATAAACAGAAGTAAATTGTGTTGTATTGTACTGTATGTTATTCAAATGCTACAGATAGATCTGTGGCAAATCAGGTTTAACACTGATAAATGTAAGGTTATTCACATGGGAAAGAATAATGCAAGTCACCCATACAAATGGTAAAATCGGTAACCCTGACTTAGGAAATAAATATAACTGTAGAAACTAGTGTAAGGCAACTGCTGTTGAGGCCAATAAGATTATGAATTGCATCAAAAATGGCAATGATGCCTGTGAAGAGAACATAGTCCTGCCACTTTACAAATCACTACTCAGACCACACATGAAGTACTGTGTACAGTTCTGGGGGTGGGGGATAAAGGAAGGCCAATACACAAACAACTCCATTCCAACAACAATGTAAAAAAAAAAAACTGCCTTCCCCATCAATTTTTTGTCAAATGGGCTCATACTCCACACCTCTATGTATAAGCACATTAACGTCACTAAAGTAAGACGATAGACAAGAGTAATATTCATATTTAATCCACCTTTTCCTCATGCATTTCACAGACTCTAAAGTTAAGTGGGTCTCTATGATTTAATTATAGCGGGAAGATGGATATTAACTATATCATCGATAATTATTTTTTTAGTTCTATCTGCCATGCCCCTGACATTCCATACCAATATTCTATGTGTCATTTTTACAGTTCCTACTATGATATGTCACATTGACTGTGAGTTTCTGCAAGGTTCTTCTCCCCGTGACCCCCAAGACAGCGAGATACCAACACCCCCCCAAAACCACTGCCCTGAATGGCCCGCAAGCGTATACACCTTGCACGCCTCTTACAATCCGCTCTCCCCTCTCGACAATCCCCCCCCCCTTCCATTTGTAAGACAGAAAACAAACTTATCGAATGTCTATGCCCTGTTGATCAAGCCAGTTTGCTAATTCAGCTGCTGTTGTAAAGAAAAGAACTCTCTTTTGATGGATAATACATATCTTAGCCGGATACATCAAAGGATATTGAATCTTGGCGCTAATAAGTCTGTAAATTCTTTCCTTTTCATTTAGGTATCCTAAAGTCGGGATAGATTTCTATTGTGTTTTCATTATATTGTAATTCCCGTAAATCTCTCTTCAATTTCATTATGATGTCTCTATCCCTTTGGGACATCATCCTGGCTAAAATAGCCCTAGGGGGGCCTCCGGGTGGGGATTTTCTCTAAGGAACCCGTTGGGCCCTTTCTATTACAAATATAAGAGAGTTGTTCAGCGCCAAATACTGACTGTAGCCATTTCTGAATAAAATCTGCTGTATCAGTGCCCTCCGATCCCTCCAGAAAGCCTAATATACAGTACATAAATTAGATCATCTGGATCTATCTTCTAAATCAGGGATGCTCAACCTGCGGCCCTCCAGCTGTTGTAAAACTACAACTCCCACGTTTCCCTTCTGTAGGATGATAGCTGTAGGCTGTCAGGGAATGAGGGGAGTTGTAGTTTTGCAACAGCTGGAGGGCCGCAGGTTGAGCATGCCTGTTCTAAATCAACGAGATTTTCCCGCAGTAATTTTATTTCTAGCTCAGATGCTTCGACTCTTTAAATAGTGAGAGCCATTTCTTTTTGGATGCCTTTTGAAGACACCTGGAGGTCTTTAACTTTTTCCCGAATTTTATTCATGCCGTCTCCTATTAACACAATATCTGATTGAACTAACTCAATTTTAGTGGACAATTCCCCTATAGATTGTGTGGAGAGTTGAACTGCTCCAAGTATACTGTATCTTCAAATTTCCTGTCTATTAAATCAATTTTCTTATCTGATATAGCCTTCCCCCTGTTTCTAACATATTTGTAGATTTCTCTCTCTATCTGTGCTCCTATTGTCCATGGGTCCCTGTGTTTTTTGGGTCATTCTCGTTTTTGATGAAGGGATTTTTGAAATTCGTCCATCTTGGTCAGTGGACTACTCGGTCCCCCCTCCCCGCTTTGGAGGAGGATTAACCGGAGAATTTCCGATTGTAGTTTTTTGGGGGCATAATGTGTGTTTTTGTTTTTTTTGAAGAACACATATATAGTGTCACAAAAAAAAAAAAAAAGATTTCCACAATCACAAAAAGATATCAGTCTTTCAGTCAAAAGAATGCAAAGTCCCAAAATCAACCAAATTAGCCCCCATAGGTGTAGTCATACAAGAGGCATATAGTCCGCATGCAATCTCTCCCATAGTGCTATAAATAATAAATTAAGATAACATAAATAATATAAGCAAATAAAAACCCGCCCGTAGGGGAATAGGAGCATCAGTGTAGACTAGACTATACAATATTCCCTTTTTTTTTTTTAAAGTTATATATTATGTTAAAAAGAGAGAGTAAACACAAAATTGAAACAAGCCGCCTTGAATCGCTAAATTGGTCCCTACGCCAATGAGCGTGGGTGAGAGGGGAGACCACCAGAGAAGAGGCCTAACATAGGCGACAGTATATGACAATGCAGTGTATGTCCACAACAGTGTATGTCCATACAGATATAACTCTCCTCTTCTCTCAACAGAGCACTCAAGATACATTCCCCCAAAAATGGGTTCTACAATTCAAACCACTCCACTACTGAAGGCTGGGTTGGTGCGATATTAATACACAATATAGATGAGAGAGGTGACCTCCAGCCTCTATTCTCACAAGTCCTCAGCCCTAGTAAGCTTTTAAGCTGAGGAATAAGGGCCTCCTCCAGTGGCATGTAGGGGTGGATGTTGGCATAAATGCTGAGGTAGATGTTAACGGGTGTACTTATTCTGACGCGCCAATAAAGAGGTCCACCAATGGTCACAGCGTAAAGATGTGATATAATAACCCGCCAAGCTTGCAGGCTTATATGTTATCCCAGGAATCGTCACCTTTAACCCGTGGGCTTGTGCCTTTAGAGGGGACCAGTAGGTGAGAGGCGTTCTTTCTTCAGCCTCAAAAGTTAATGCCGTCTAGCTCTCAACCCCCGTCTCACCGCGTCAGTTCACCATTATACTCACAACACTGTGTCAGAGCTATGGACATCGGCTAACGGATCCAGCTCACGGCGCCGGTAATGAGAAATGTTGTTTTACTCACAGCTAGCGATGTCGCGAACATAAAATTTTCTGTTCAAACGCGACCTTCCGCAAATGTTCGCGAACCGCTGAACCGGGCGAACCGCCATAGACTTCAATAGACAGGCGAATTTTAAAACCCACTGGCCACAGTAGTGATGAAAAAGTTGTTTCAAGGGGACTAACACCTGGACTGTGGCATGCCGGAGGGGGATCCATGGCAAAACTCCCATGGAAAATTAGGTAGTTGACGCAGAGTCGGGTTTTAATCCATAAAGGGCATAAATTCCTAAATTGTTTGGAATAACGTGCTTTAAAACATCCAGTGTGTGTATACGATCAGGTATGATGTTGTATCGATCAGGTAGTGTAAGGGTTACGCCCGCTTCACAGTGACAGACCAAACTCTAACAGACCAAACTCCCCATTTTGCGCACCGCAAACAACCGCAAACAGTCCATTTGCACAACCGCAAACTCCCCATTTGCACAAGGTTGGATGCCAAGCTAGCCATGTCCCGTTCCTTGTCCTCACTGACGTCATTGTAGGTCTCTTCCTCCACCCAGCCACGTACAACACCAAGGGTCCCCGAAAGGTGTCAACAAGCCCGCTGGGACGCCTGCTGTGCTTGGTCTTCCACCTCCTTAAAGCTACCTTCCTCCTCTGACTCCTCTTCTTCAGACTCCTCTCTCTGTGTTGCCGCAGGTCCAGCAATCGACAACAACAAGGCTGCTTCTGGTGGTGATGGTGACCACAACTCTTCCTCTTCATGCTCATCTACGGCCTGATCCAGCACTCTTCGCAGGGCACTCTCCAGAAAAAACGCATATGGGATGAGGTCGATGATGTTGCCTTGGGTTTGACTGACTAGGTTTGTCACCTCCGCAAAAGGATGCATGAGCCTACAGCCATTGTGCATGAGTGTTCAGTAACTCTTTTTTTATTTTTTATTAAAAAAATCTTTTCTTACCAGTTTAATCTCTGTTTTGTCCCCTATCAGGAGCTGATGTATGGAAAAGATTTTAGGAACCGTGAGATGGAAAAAGATGGTTGGTCGGTCCTCTTCCTTCCAATTTTGGGCACTGCGCATGCGCCGTGCAATATACTGTGACACCCTATATGAGTGGTGTGTTAAGTAATACTATTCCTATCAGTTTAATCCCTGTTACGTCCCCTATCAGGGGACGTGAATAGATTTTAGGAATCGGGAGATGGAAAAAGACGATTGGTCGGTCCTCTTACTTCCAATTTGAGGCACTGCGCGTGTGCTGCGCAATGTACTGTGATACCCTATATGAGTGGTTTGTTAAGTAGTACTATTCCTATCAGTTTAATCCCTGTTACGTCCCTTATCAGGGAACGTGTATCGAACAGATTTTAGGAACCGGGAGATGGGAAAAGATGGTTGATCGGTCCTCTTCCTTCCAATTTGGGGCACTGTGCGTGCGCTGCGCAATGTACTGTGACACCCTATATGAGTGGAGTGTTAGGTAGTGCTATTCCTATCAGTTTAATCCGTGTTACATCCCCTACCAGGGGACGTGAATAGATTTTAGGAACCGGGAGATGGAAAAAGATGGTTGATCGGTCCTTTTACTTCCAATTCCATTCACTGCGCGTGCGTGTGTTAAATAGTACTATTCTTATCAGTTTAATCCCTGTTATGTCCCCTATCAGGGGACGTGTATCGAATAGATTTTAGACAACCGCAAACAGTTGTCAATAGTTGACACACTCATGACATACATTTTATTCCTCTATGCGTCAATCTTGGTGTAGTGATGACCGTGCTCGTGCGCACGTTTGGGAGATTGCAGGCGATGGCGGTTTTTCGAAGCCTAGGGTCGAGCTGAGGTAGTTCAGTGACAGTTAAGTGACCCAGAAAACAATGATTCTGCAGTGTGGGCCCATGGTTGGCCTAGTAGGCTTTAATGATCACCTTAGATAATCACAAAGAAAATTAATGTTTTTTCTATGAAAAATTATCCAGCAGATCGCTTTTGGTCTGTTCACAATGAAGCAACGACCTTATCATCTGGGGTGTGCCAACATTGCCAACACACTCATAGAGGTGATTGCTTCATTGTGATATGCAAGCCCCTTCACCACAACAAGGTAACGATCACGAAGGGGAATTGACACATGTATGTGCCATTTTTTTTGTTTTGTTTTTGCAGCCACAGTGCAGCACCAGAGGCCAGAAAAATTAGGCATGTACACATGCCTGAAAAATTAGGTATTGTTGCAGCCGCTGCTGTAGCAGCGGCCGGAAAAATTGATGTTTTCCAGGCAGAAAGTGTACTAAAACATTGCGGCTTGAACCCTAGTTGGTGGCGGAGAAGTCACGCAAGTCATCCGGCATGCAGAGATTAAATACAGCAGCGTGGGGACCATTTTTAGCCCAAGGCATCTCATCAGGCCTTTTTAGTCAAATGTATCCCCACTGTCAGTCCCTTCGGTATCCACGCCTCATTCATCTTAATAAAGGTGAGGTAATCTAGACTTTTTTGACCTAGGTGACTTCTCTTGTCAGTGACAATACCTCCTGCTGCGCTGAAGGTCCTTTCTGACAGGACACTGGAAGCGGGGCAGGCCAGAAAATCTATCACAAATTGGGATAGCTCAGGCCACAGGTCAAGCCTGCACACCCAGTAGTCAAGGGGTTCATCGCTCCTCAGAGTGTCGATATCTGCAGTTAAGGAGAGGTAGTCTGCTACCTGTCGGTCGAGTCATTCTCTGAAGGTGGACCCCGAAGGGCTGTGGCGATGCGTAGGACTTAAAAAGCTCTGCAAAGCGTCCTGTCCTTGCTGGCGTAGTCGTGGTAGGAGTAGAATTACTTTCACCTCTTCCCCTGTTAGATTCCCGTTGTGCTCTGACATCACCCTTATACGCTGTGTAAAGCATACTTTTTAACTTGTTTTGGAACTGCTGCATCCTTTCCGACTTCCGGTAATTCGGTAACATTTCAGCCACTTTCTGCTTATACCGGGGGGTCTAGTCACGTGGCCACCCAGTACTCGTTCTCCTTCAGCCTTTTTATACGAAGGTCCCTCAACAGGCATGACAGCATGAAAGACCCTATTTGCACAAGGTTGGATACCGAGCTACTCATGTCCCGTTCCTCGTCCTCACTGATCTCATTGAAGGTCTGTTCTTCCCCCCAGCCACGTACAACACCATGGGTCCCAGATAGATGACAACAACAAGCACCCTGGGATGCCTGCTGTGGTTGGTCTTCCTCCTCCTCAAAGCCACATTCCTCCTCTGACTCCAGCAAGCGATGATGATAAGGCTGTTTCTGATGGTGATGGTGACCACAACTCTTCCTCTTCACGCTCATCTACGGCCTGATCCAGCACTCTTTGCAGGGCACGCTCCAGGAAGAAATCAAATGGGATGAGGTCGCTGATGGTGCCTTCAGTGCGACTGACTAGGTTTGTCAACTCCTCAAAAGAACAAATGAGCCTACAGGCATTTCACATGAGCGTCCAGTAACGTGGCAAAAAAATACCCAGCTCCGCAGAGGATGTCCTAGCACCCCGGTCATACAAATATTCGTTGAAGGCTTTTTCTTGTTGAAGCAGGCGGTTGAACATTAGGAGTGTTGAATTCCAATGTGTCGGGCTGTCGCAAATCGGAATAGTGCGCCATGGCCGTGTAGGAACACCTAAAATGGCCACACACCTTCTTGGCCTGCTTGAGGACGTCCTGAAAGCCTGGGTACTTATACACAAAGCGTTGTACGATCAGATTCAACACATGTGCCATGAACGGCACATGTGTCAACTTTACTAAATTCAATGCCACCAACAGATTGCTTCCGTTGTCACACAACACTTAGCCGATATCCAGTTGGTGCGGGGTCTGCCACTGATCCACCTGTGCGTTCAGGGCAGTCAGGAGTGCTGGTCCGGTGTGACTCTCTGCTTTCAGGCAAGTAAACCCCAAGACGTTGTGACACTGTCGTATCCGGGATGTGGAATAGCCCCCGGGGAGCTGGGGGGTGCAGTTGATGATGTGGAGCAAGACGTGGCAGCAGAAGAGGACTCAGCCGAGGAGGTTAGCGAAGAGGATGGAGTAGGAGGAGTAGAGGAGGTGGCAGCAGGCCTGCCTGCAAGTCGTGGCGGTGTCACCAACTCCGCTGCAGAGCCACGCATTCCATGCTTGGCAGCCGTCAGCAGGTTTACCCAATGCGCAGTTTACGTGATATACCTGAACTGACCGTGCTTTGCAGACCAGATATCAGTGGTCAGATGGACCCTTGCCCCAACACTGTGTGCCAGATATGCCATGACTTCCTTTTCCACAATAGAGTACAGGTTGGGGATTGCCTTTTGTGAAAAAAAAAATTCGGCCAGGTACCTTCCACTGCGGTGTCCCAATAGCAACACATTTTTTGAAGGCCTCAGACTCCACCAGCTTGAAAAGTAAAAGCTGGCAGGCTAAGAGTTCCGACAAGCCAGCTGTCAGACGCCGGACAAGGGGGTGACTCTGTGACATTGGCTTCTTACGCTCAAACATTTCCTTGACAGACACCTGACTGTGGGCAGATGAGCAGGAACTGCTAAAGGTGAGAGGTGGAGTGGCGGGTGGTTGAGGGGCAAGGAGGACAGCAGTGGTTGACGTGGCTGAAGATGCTGGACCAGGAGGAGGATGGTGGCTTTGAGTTTGTGTGCTGCTTGTACTCATGTGTTGATCCCATAGGCGTTTGTGATGTGAGATCATGTGCCTTCGCAAAGCAGTTGTATCTAGGTGGGTGTTGGACTTCCCACGACTCAGTTTCTTTTGGCACAGGTTGCAAATGGCATCGCTGTTATCAGAGGCAGACACACAAAAAAAGAGCCACACTGCTGAGCTTTGCAATGACGGCATTCTGGTGGTGGCAACAGCATGCATTGATTGGCGCGCTGTCTGGCTGATCCCGGGTGCCGATACATGCTGTTTGACTGTGCCACTAGCTCCTTGTGACAACCTCCCCCTGCTTCCAACTCGTCTCCTCCTCCTCTCTGCCTCCCCATCTGAACTTTCCCCCGATCTTCTTCTTTTCGAGCGGGCACCCACATGACATCCATGGACGCATCGTCATCATTAACCGCTTCACTTGCATCTGACAACTTAGCAAAGGAAGCAGCAGCGGGTACAACATCATCATCATTACATCGTACGTCCATGTGTGTAATGCTGCCTGACTGAGACATATCCCTGTTATCTACATCCTCTGGCAATAATGGTTGCGCATCACTCATTTCTTGCAACTGATGTGTAAATATCTCCTCTGACTGATCAAGTGAAGCGGCTGTGGTGCTAGTGTTGGTGGTGGCGGCGGGCGGGCGAGTGGTAACTTGAGAGGTGCCCGAAGCTGAGCTGGAGGAGGATGGTGCGTCAAAGTTCCGAGCGGAAGCTGTAGAAAATTGGGTGACCTTTGTAAGCCAGTCAACTATGTCCTCAGAATTTTTCGAGTTCAGGGTACGTGGACTCTGAACACTGGGCATTATTCTAGGGCCAAAGGAAATAACAGCACCACGACCACGAAAGCTCCTGAGAAGTGGCCTGCCTCTGCCTGTCATTTTTTTTTATTAGTGGTACTATGCATGCAAAGTACTGTGCCACCCTATATGAGTGGTGGGCAGTGGGCACAGTTCAGTCTGTGGGTCTGACACTCACTGGCAGGCAAATGCAATTATATTAAAGGGTCAAAATAAAATGACTTTTTTATCTGCAAGGTACTGTGCCACCCTATATGAGTGGTGGGCACTGGCAGTGGGCACTGTACAGTCTGTGGGCGCTGAACACCCAATGGCAGGCAAATACAATTATATTAACCACTTCAGCCCCCCTAGCTTAAACACCCTTAATGACCAGGCCACTTTTTACAATTCCGCACTACACTACTTTCACCGTTTATTGCTCCGTCATACAACTTACCACCCAAATGAATTTTACCTCCTTTTCTTCTCACTAATAGAGCTTTCATTTGGTGGTATTTCATTGCTGCTGACATTTTAACTTTTTTTGCTATTAATCAAAAATTACCGAAATTTTTGCAAAAAAATGACATTTTTCACTTTCTGTTGTAAAATTTTTCAAAAAAAACTACATTTCTATATAAATTTTTCTCTAAATTTATTGTTCTACATGTCTTTGATAAAAAAATCCAATAAGTGTATATTTATTGGTTTGGGTAAAAGTTGTAGCGTTTACAAACTATGGTGCAAAAAAGTGAATTTCGGCATTTTGAAGCAGCTCTGACTTTCTGAGCACCTGTCATGTTTCTTCAGGTGCTAGAATGTCAGGATAGTATGAATATCCCCAAATGACACCATTTTAGAAAGAAGACACCCCAAAGTATTCGACGGAGGGGCTTGGTGAGTTCATGTATAATTTCATTTTTTTCACAAGTTAGCGGAGATTGACACTTTCTGAGAAAAAAAAAAAAAAAAGTTTCAATTTCTGATAACTTCTGGCAAAAAAAAAAAAAATCTCAGACGGACTCACTATGCCCTCAGTGAATACCTTGGGGTGTCTACTTTCCGAAAATGGAGTCATTTGTGGGGTGTGTTTACTGTTCTGGCATTTTGGGCGGGGCTAAATTGTGAGCCGCCATGTAAAACCTAAAGGTACTCGTTGGAATTTGGGCCCTTTGCACAGGCTGCAAGCGGCACTTATGTGGTATCGCCGTACTCAGGAGAAGTAGGGCAATGTGTTTTAGGGTGTATTTTTACATATACCCATGTTGGGTGAGAGAAATATCTCTGTAAATTGTCAACTTTGTATAAAAATTTTTAAAGTTGTCGATTTACAGAGATATTTTCACACAAAGTATGGTATATATAAAAATACACCCCAACTGACCCTTCTCTAGTACGCGATACCATGTGTCCTTTGCAGCCTGAAATGCCAAAAGGCCTAAATCAATGAGTACCTTTAGAGATTTCCAGAGGCATTTTACGCATTTGGATTCAGACTTCTTCTCACCCTTTAGGGGCCCTAAAATGCCAGGACAGCATAAATACCCCACATGTGACGCCATTTTGGAAAGAAGACACCCCAAGGTATTCTGTGAGGGTATGGTGAGTTCATGTAAAATTTTATTTTTTGTCACAAGTTAGTGGAATATGAGACTTTGTAAAAACAAAATAAAAAAAAAAAGACTACAATTTCCGCTAACTTGTGCCAAAAAATAAAAATTCTATGGACTCACTATGCCCCTCAGCGAATACCTTAGGGTGTCTTCTTTCCAAAATGGGGTCACATGTGGGGTATTTATACTGCACCTGGCATTTTAGGGGCCCTAAAGCGTGAGAAAGCAAAATGCGTAAAAATGCCCTCCTAAAAGGTACTCATTGGAATTTGGGCCCCTTTGCGCATCTTGGCTGCAAAAAGTGTCACTCATGTGGTATCGCCGTACTCAGGAGAAGTAGGGCGATGTGTTTTGGGGTGTATTTTTACATATACCCATGCTGGGTGAGAGAAATATCTCTGTATATTGACAACTTTGAATAAAAAATGTAAAAGTTGTCGTTTACAGCGATATTTCTCACACCAGTATGGGTATATGTAAATACACCCCAAACACATTGCCCTACTTCTCCTGAGTGCGGCGATACCACATGAGTGACACTTTTGCAGCCAAGATGCGCAAAGGGCCTAAAACCAATGAGTACCTTTAGGATTTCACAGGCCATTTTTCGCATTTGGATTCTCACGCTTTAGGACCCCTAAAATGCCAGGGCAGTATAAATACCCCACATGTGACCCCATTGTGGAAGAAGACACCCCAAGGTATTCTGTGAGGGCATGGCGAGTTCACAGAAAAAAAATTTGGCACAAGTTAGCGGAAATTGTTTTTTTTTTTTTTACAGTCTCATATTCCACTAACTTGTGACAAAAATAAAATTTTCCATGAACTCACCATACCCCTCACGGAATACCTTAGGGTGTCTTCTTTCTAAAATGGGGTCACATGTGGGGTGTTTGTACTGCCCTGGCATTTGAGGTCTCCGCAATCATTACACGTATGGCCAGCATTAGGAGTTTCTGCGATTCTCCGTATATTGAGCATACGGGTAATGAGATTTTTCCGTTCAGCCTCTGCGCTGAAAAAAAAAAAAATGAGCGGCACAGATTTTTCATTCGCATCGATCAATGTGGATGAAAAATCTCTGCCAAATCAGTGACTGCGGTGCGGTGGGCTGGGCGCTAGCTACCTAACAAGTAGCTAACTAACTGGCGGTGATAAGGGACCCTTATGCCCCATTCACACGTCCGAAATTCTGTTTGCGGAGCGGAATTGCGGACCCATTCATTTCTATGGGGACAGACTTTGTCCGCTCGGATCGGAATTACGGATCCGCGCTTCGAGTCTGCACTTCCGTTCCGCAAAAATATAGAACATGTCCTATTCTTGTCCGCAATTGCGGACAAGAAAAGCATTTCTATATAGTTCTGGCAATGTGCGGATCTGCAAAATGCGGAAAGCACATTGCCGGTGTCCGTGTTTTGAGGATCTGCGGATCGGATCCGCGGATCCGTGAATCCACGGATCCGTGAATCCACGGATCCGCAAAACACATATGGGCGTCTGAATGGAGCCTTACAAGGGGTGTGATCAATGACAGGGGGTGATCAGGGGTCTAGATGGGGTGATCAAGGGGTTAATAGGTGAGGGGGTGGGGGTAAGTGTAGTGTTTGGTGCAACTTTTACTGTGTTACCTGGTCCTCTGGTGGTCGATCCCAGAAAATGGGACAACCAGAGGACCAGGTACATCTATCAGACGCTGTTCACAAACAGCGTCTGTATCTGTTTGATACGTTATATCGCATCTGCAGTGCCAGCGATTGATCATCGCTGGCAGGCTGTAGTCAGCTCTCGAACCGCTTCACGCGTTCACAGGAACTCTGCGTCTCGTGAGATGGCGCTTGACGACGTCAAACAGATGATCGACGCCTGCAGGGCACAGTACAGCCGTGCGACAATTGAGTGATTAATTAAGGGTAAAAATGTAATGACTTTTTTTATCTGCAAGGTACTGTGCCACCCTATATAAGTGGTGGGCACTGGCAGTGGGCACTGTACAGTCTGTGGGCGCTGAACACCCAATGGCAGGCAAATACAATTATATTAAAGGGTAAAAATTAAATGACATTTTTTTCTGGAAGGTACTGTGCCACCCTATATGAGTGCTGTGCACACAGTACAGTCTGTGGGCCTGACACTCACTGGCAGGCAAATGCAATTATATTAAAGGTTAAAAATTAAATGACTTTTTTATCTGCAAGGAACTGTGCCACCCTTTATGAGTCGTTGGCACTGGCAGTGGACTCAGTACAGTCTGTGGGCCTGACACTCACTGGCAGGCAAATGCAATTATATTAAAGGGTAAAAATTAAATGACTTTTTTATCTGCAAGGTACTGTGCCACCCTATATGAGTGGTGTGCACACAGTACAGTCTGTGGGCCTGCGTCCTCTCACACACGGGCAGGCAACTGCAATATATATATAAAGAAAATAAAAATAAAAGCAGACTGATGTACCAGCCCTAAAAAGGGCTTTTTGGGTGGTGTCATACTTTCCCTAGAATCCATATATTAATTCAGCAGCAGCAGCACTCTCCCTACTCTAACTAACACTGCATCTTCAGAATGAATCTAAGATGGATGCTGTCCTTGCTTTTTGATAGTAGGTGGAAGAGTCTGGGAGGGAGAGTATGCTGATTGGCTGGAATCTGTCTGCTGACTGTGAGGTACAGGGTCAAAGTTTGGTCAATGATGATGTATAGGGGGCGGTCTGAACATCGCATATGTTCACCCGCCTCGGCGAATAAGCGATGTTCGCCGCCGAATAGTTCGGGACATCTCTACTCACAGCACCATCTCAAGACTGTGGACTCTGGTTCACAGCGTCTGCATGCTGCAATTCTCGACCGCACACCACAGCTCCTCCAGTGTCCGGGCTCACGGGGACGCAGCTGTCACAAACCCTCGATTTGGCCTGTCTGTAGTTCTGTTTTCATTGGACCCCTGCTCAAGATTGTAGATGCTGATTCACAGAGTCTGCAGACTGCAGATCACAGCCACGCACCACAGCTCCTCGAGTGTCCGAGCTCGCGGGGGCACTGCTTTCGCGAGACCTCAGACAGGCCGGATAGTGATCCAGATATCAGACCAGGGGACTCCTGGGCAGAGGTAGGTGACAGGGTAGGCGTCGGAAGGAGGGGGAGAAGAGCGAGAGGGAGCGTGGCACGTCAGCGCTATTGCGTCATGACGCTACGCTGCCCGATATGAGAACTGTTTTAAAAAAGTGGCTTAATGGTTTAATTTAATCGAGGGACATGATAAAATCAGTGACGAAATACAGGAATTTTGGTGTTTGAACCTTAACTCTACACATGTCCATTATGTTTTGGATGCTTTAAAAGCTTTTATCTGGGGTATTCTCTTTTCTAAAATAATAAAGATCAAGAATTCCTTTGCAGAAAAGGAGAAACAATTAGAACAGAAAGTAAGCACTCTACAGAATCAGGTAATAAATCAGCAAGATACTGTAGTACAATTGAACCTTGAGAGTGCCATAAAGGAATATAAATTATACCTCCAAGAGAAAGCCCAGCAGAGGACATTCTTTGCAGGTCAGAAAAAATTCTGTGAGTCGGGTAAACCAGGCCGTCTTTTGGCTATGGTTATTTAAAACCAAAAAGCGCCCCCACAAACTAAAGCTATTAGATTAAATGATAATACCCTTTCTTCAGAAAGTGAGGAAATCAAACAAGAATTCCTGGCACATTTCTCTTTATTATATAGATCTGAGAGAGACGGGGAGGGCAGAGACCCCCATTCTTTTTTCTCTAACATGAATCTTCTAGTTCTTTCTAAAGAGGACAGGGAGGCATTGGAGCTCCCAATACAAATAAATGAGTTAAAGGAGGCAATGAGCTCGATAAATGGTAATTCCTCTCCTGGTTCGGATGGATTGCCATTTGAATTATATCAGAGATATGGTGATGTTCTACTCCCTTGCTTATTACAAGTTTTGGAGAAATCCTGGGAGGGGAAAAAGCTTCCCCCCTCCTTGCCCAAGGCCAATATCACATTAATATTAAAAAAAGGTAAAGACGAATAGGAAATTAGTTTGTACCGCCCTATATTATTACTTAACACCGACTATAATGTTTACACCAAAGCCCTTGCAAATAGACTGAAAAGGATTATTCATAAAATAATTCATCCCAACCAAACAGTGTTTATGCTGAAGAGACAAGCCCAATTTAATATTTGAAGGGCCCCTGTCAACATCCACATGGGTGGGGGAGAGGACTGTTCCATCCTGTCATTGGATGCCCCCAAGGCATTCAACAGGGTGGAGTGGGACTTTTTGTGGAAGGTGATGGAAAAAATGAACTTATAATGAATTTATAAATTTGGGTGAAGATGCTTTATACCCATCCTACAGCAAGAATAAATATTAATGGTACATATACGAAGTCATTTAGCCTCTTTCGAGGAACTAGACAGTGTTGCCCCCTCTCCCCCTTATTATTTGAATTGCGATCTTTCTTGAACCATTGGCATGTAAAATAAGATCTGATGAAAGGGTGTTGGGATTCGGCAGGGCGGGAGTACATGATAAAATTAGTCTCTATGCGGATGATGTCCTCATTTTTTTGCGTGATGGCTATAAAGCCTTGTCGAGTGTAATGAATTTAATAAATTGTTTTGGGGCCACGACTCTCTAGATGCAAGATTTCTATAAAATGATTATAATGCCTTTAATCATCTCATCTCTACTAAAGACAAAGTTCGAGTCTGGCAAAAGCTGACTCTTAATCAATCAGATAGGATTGCCTTGATTAAAATGGTTCTTTTACTGCAAATACTGTATAAAATAACGGCATGTCCGATCTGGATTGAGGATTCTTTTTTAGGCATATTGAAAGAGTTCTCAACGACTTGATTTGGGGCAGGAAGAGAGTCAGAATAAAACAAAAATACCTATGGCTCCCAGAGGAAGATGGAGGTCTATTTCTTCCCTATTTCCAAGGATATTACCACGCTGCTCAAATCCAGTGATTGATGAATGACTCAGGCAATTTATTACAACTGTTTACAAAAGAATACCCTGGTTTTCGGCATGACATTTTTTGCGTGTTGGAATCTGGTTATATGGGTACACAAGGGAAAAAATGTATCATCAGTTATGGAATGCATCGTGTATGGGAAAAAGTTAAATCAATATTAGGGATCGCATAAACTTTAGATTTCAAGCCACTCTGGTATAATATTAATCTTGGGGATTTTAGTAAAATTGGGGATCAACGATATTGGGAAAGGCAGGGTATAGTTAGAGTAGCACAAATCATTAATAATGGAGAAATAAGAGGGATGGAGGAATTAATCGTTTCAAACAAACACGATTTTTTAGTTACTTTGAAATATGCACAACTTAAACATGCTTTTTTATTCACGCAGAATCAAAATTATTTTATCGTGAGGGCACACAAATTCACGGATTTCTATTATAAACACAAACATAATAAGGTTAACAGATTTTCTAAAAAATCCTGAAAGGTTTGGGTAACATGATTGAGTTTAGGAGTGAAGTTAAATGGGGTCAAGATATTAGGGAACACGATGCACTAAATTGGAAGATCATATTTAAGAATCCTAAAAAATATTCCCTCTCTATAAATCACAGTTTAATTCAGTTTAAAATCCTCCATCGCCTGTATTATACTCTGGCATCTCTGTCCAGAATGTATAAAAACTCAAACTATTGTTGTAGGAAATGCAAAGCAGGGCCAGCTGATTTTCTTCATGTGATATGGAATTGCCCATGAGTATAGAGCTTTTGGACTAGGGTTTTTGAGGAGTTGGTCTGAAGATCCTCTTGATATTTCTTGGGTTGTTATAGTGAGAAAATGGGGCTCAGATTCTCAATCAGACTTTGAGGAGTGGAAAAATCTAGTGGGTATGGTTAAAAGGTTTGAAAATTTTGCAAGACAGAGCCCCAGGCAAAAAAACAAAATGGGCATTAACTTGGGCATACTGGCCTTAAGTACTGATTAGATTTTTGATGATTGGATGGTATGGTCCCTACTGACTGTGAATTATAAGGATAAAGCTAAGTAAATGATGATGTGGGAAGCTTCCCCCCGGTGGCCCCTGAGACAAAGGGGAGTTGGGAAAGGGGAGAAAATAGTTTTTCTTTTCTCCTATGGGAATTTGACACTTTTATAATTGTTAAGGGTTTTCTCGATCCTTTTTAATTTATTTTTCTAACTGGTGATAATGTTGTCAAAATCCCTATGTATCTATTTTTATATGAATATCAAATAAAATGAACTGTAAAAAAAAAAGTTACTGGAATGGGTGGACTACAGTACCCAAAAAGATTGGGGTTATTTATTTAGTTTTGAAAGAAGATGACTGAGGGGCGATCTAATAAACGTGTATACATATATCAGGGTTCAGTACAAAGATCTCTCCCATCATCTATTTATCCCCAGGACTGTGACGAGGGGACATCCTCTGTGTCTGGAGGAAAGAAGGCTTCTACACAAACATGGAAGAGAATTATTTATGGTAAGAGCAGTCAGACTATGGAACTCTCTGTCTGAGGAGGTGGTGATGTTGAACTAGCTGAGGCTACTTTCACACTCGTGTTTTGTGCGGATAGGTCATGGACAGATCCATTCAGATGATACAGTCGTCTGCATCCATTCAGAATGGATCCATTTGTATTATCTTTAACGTAGCCAAGACCATTGAAAGTCAATGGAGGACGGATCCATTTTCTATTGTGCCATATTGTGTCAGTGAAAACGGATCCGTTTGTGTGACAGGACGGATTCGTTTGGCTCAGTTTCATCAGACAGACATCAAATCGCTGCAAGCAGCCTTTTGGTGTCCGTCACCAAAGTGGAATGGAGACCGAACTGATGCAACCTGATGCTTTCTGAGCGGATCCTTTTCCACTCAGAATGCATAAGAATGCAAGCTTATCCGTTTTGGACCGCTTATGAGAGCCCTGAACGGATCTCACAAATGGAAAGCCAAAACGCGAGTGTGAAAGTAGACTAAAAGAGTTCAAGAGGAGCCTGGATGTATTTCTGGAGTGTAATAATATTACAGGCTATAGCTACTAGAGATGGGTTGTTGATCTAGGGAGTTATTATGATTGCCTGATTGGAGTCGGCAAGGAAATTTTTCCCCTAAAATGAGAAAAATTGGCTTCTACCTCACTAGGTTTTTTGCCTTCTTGCAGGATAACAGGTGGAACTGAATGGGCAGATATCTTTTTTCAGCCTTACAAACTATGTAACTATCTGTCTGGAAGAGTCAAAGTTAAGAGACTGTGCAAGTCAAGTTAAAAACTGCTAGAGGCTGTTGTGTCGAGACTGTTACAAGACATGCTGTTCTGCTGAATTTGCATTAACCCTTAAAATTGATGAGTCACATACTTGCTGTGAAACTGGAGCTCTAGACATCCAGTGCATTTTAAATCCTGCTAGGGGATTCGGTGCTAGGAGAGTTGAGCTCCTTCTTTATGCACAGCGTTAATAGTTGGGAATCAAGGTGCAGAGAGACTCTAGAAGAGGCCCCCAACTTTAAGTCAGTCCTCTTTGCACAATAGAAACCATTCCTATTGATCTAAATTAAGAAAAGCTCAGAGTACAAAGAGTGTGCTCATGCATTCTGGAGGTCCATAACACATGCATTACATATTGATATAGGTATTGACCGCAGTGGTGATCTTAGTAATTAATAATGACTAAAGATGCTGATTGCATTGTGAACAAATAGTCTCCAAGGTAAACTGTAGATACATTGTATGCATTTTTGCCTACAAAGCTCATCATATAGACTGGCCACATGTAAAGGTCTCGTTAAGATAGCAAGCAGTCATCGGTCTGTTGACACAAATGAAAAAGCTTCCACCTGCAGAGTGCTGGAAAAGGATGGATCATCATCATAAAATCAATCTCCTGATTTATACATATAACAATAATACGATTACTATTGAGTTATTGCCACTTTTCAGTTTAATTGCATTTAATGATGTTTTAATTGTAATAGCTGATTACATTTATATTTAGCAATACATCATGCTAATCACAACATGCTTCTACTTAATATAGCAGTTATCAACATATGCCGAGATTTTGCTTCCACATATGGCCTCTCTATTTAACTCTTTTCTAGCAGGAGAACCAATACCACAGACCGCTTCAATCTTCTATATCAGTCATACCTAAACCAGGAAAGGATCCTTCAGAATGTGCTAGTTATCATACGATTAGTTTGCTGAATTTAGATCTCAAAATGTTTACCAAACTACTAGCGAATCGATTGAGCTGCTGGCTTCCCCAGTTAATCCATAAGCACCAGGTGGGGTTTGTCCGGTTCTGTCAGGCAGGAGAAAACACAAGAACAGTGGTGGACCTGGTTGATGCAGTCAATAAGGAGTCGACTGAAGCTTTACTTCTCAGCCTAGATGCAGAAAAAGCTTTTGATCGCCTTAGCTGGTCTTTTATGTTTCACCCTCTGCAGAGATTTGGGCTTGCAGGACCATTTCTATAGGCACTCAGAGGTCTTTATTAGACTCCTACAGCACATATCAATTTGCCCCACACATGCGCCTCTGTATTCCCTATTAAAAATGGCACCCAACAGGGCTGTCCCCTATCTCCGCTTTTATATGAACTGAGTATCGAACCCCAGGTCTCTCGGCAAACCCAGACATCAAAGGCATTTAAATAAAGGACCGATCCTTTATTATATCCTTATTTACAGACGTTGTCCTTCTAACATTAACAAATCCAATCGTCTTGCTCCCTAACCTACACACCACTATTGCTGACTACAGTAGGATTTCAGGTTATAAAATAAATAACACGAAAATTGAAGCATTACCATTAAAAATTCCTCTGCAAACACTGACGCCCCTACAACATTCTTTTAAATACTCCTGGAAAAACCGCTCAAATACTTTGGGGTTCATATCACACCTACCTACCCTGCTTTATACGGAGAAAATTTCCCACTGGTAATACAGGGAGTGCAGAATTATTAGGCAAATTAGTATTTTGACCACATCATCCTCTTTATGCATGTTGTCTTACTCCAAGCTGAATAGGCTCGAAAGCCTACTACCAATTAAGCATATTAGGTGATGTGCATCTCTGTAATGAGAAGTGGTGTGGTCTAATGACATCAACACCCTATATCAGGTGTGCATAATTATTAGGCAACTTCCTTTCCTTTGGCAAAATGGGTCAAAAGAAGGACTTGACAGGCTCAGAAAAGTCAAAAATAGTGAGATATCTTGCAGAGGGATGCAGCACTCTTAAAATTGCAAAGCTTCTGAAGCGTGATCATCGAACAATCAAGCTGTTTCATTCAAAATAGTCAACAGGGTCGCAAGAAGCGTGTGGAAAACCAAGGCGCAAAATAACTGCCCATGAACTGAGAAAAGTCAAGCGTGCAGCTGCCAAGATGCCACTTGCCACCAGTTTGGCCATATTTCAGAGCTGCAACATCACTGAGTGCCCAAAAGCACAAGGTGTGCAATACTCAGAGACATGGCCAAGGTAAGAAAGGCTGAAAGACGACCACCACTGAACAAGACACACAAGCTGAAACGTCAAGACTGGGCCAAGAAATATCTTAAGACTGATTTTTCTAAGGTTTTATGGACTAATGAAATGAGAGTGAGTCTTGATGGGCCAGATGGATGGGCCCGTGGCTGGATTGGTAAAGGGCAGAGAGCTCCAGTCCGACTCAGACGCCAGCAAGGTGGAGGTGGAGTACTGGTTTGGGCTGGTATCATCAAAGATGAGCTTGTGGGGCCTTTTCGGGCTGAGGATGGAGTCAAGCTCAACTCCCAGTCCTACTGCCAGTTTCTGGAAGACACCTTCTTCAAGCAGTGGTACAGGAAGGAGTCTGCATCCTTCAAGAAAAACATGATTTTCATGCAGGACAATGCTCCATCACACGCGTCCAAGTACTCCACAGCGTGGCTGGCAAGAAAGGGTATAAATGAAGAAAATCTAATGACATGGCCTCCTTGTTCACCTGATCTGAACCCCATTGAGAACCTGTGGTCCATCATCAAATGTGAGATTTACAAGGAGGGAAAACAGTACACCTCTCTGAACAGTGTCTGGGAGGCTGTGGTTGCTGCTGCACGCAATGTTGATGGTGAACAGATCAAAACACTGACAGAATCTATGGATGGCAGGCTTTTGAGTGTCCTTGCAAAGAAAGGTGGCTATATTGGTCACTGATTTGTTTTTGTTTTGTTTTTGAATGTCAGAAATGTATATTTGTGAATGTTGAGATGTTATATTGGTTTCACTGGTAAAAATAAATAATTGAAATGGGTATATATTTGTTTTTTGTTAAGTTGCCTAATAATTATGCACAGTAATAGTCACCTGCACACACAGATATACCCCTAAAATAGCTAAACTAAAAACAAACTAAAAACTACTTCCAAAAATATTCAGCTTTGATATTAATGAGTTTTTTGGGTTCATTGAGAACATGGTTGTTGTTCAATAATAAAATTAATCCTCAAAAATACAACTTGCCTAAAAATTCTGCACTCCCTGTAGCTAACATCAATACGCTTCTCAATAAGTGGAGACCCTTTCATATATCCTTACTGGGTCGTATAGCAGCAATCAAGATGTCTATCTTGCCTAAACTGCTTTACTTTTTTGAGACGTTCCCAGTTAGAGTGCTGGCGGGGACTATGAGCCAGATCCAATCTGTCTTTCTTACGCTTGTATGGAACAATAAACGACATTGTATCGCCAAGACAGTCCTGACTTCTAAGAAAACTCAAGGGGGCCTTTTGCTACCGGACATAGCCCTTTATTATTATACCACGCATCTTAGACACTTGGCTTCATGGACTACATTACACTCATTTAATAAATGGACGGAGATAGAGAGGCTCTGATTGGCCCCAGTTCATATGGGAGCTATGGTTTGGGGTCGCCTAGCGGACATTGTGCCTCAAAATCTACTAGACCCTATGACATTCACTAGAAGCCTATGGCTATCTTGCAGGATTAAATTTAGCCTCTCCACCTTGCATTCCTCTATGACACCGTTTTTTATTTACTCCACATTTAGGCAATAGTAGTGAATCAAACATGGCTGGCCCCTGGATTAAGAGAGGACTTTTTCATTTCCATGATCTACGCAACCCTCTTACAAACCTCCTCCTGTCCTTTACAGAATTGCAAAATAAATATGATCTACCCTCTTCCTCTACATATCATTATCAACAGATAGCCCATTATTTCCGCCCATCCACCGTCTCTGAATCAATACAACCCCCCACTTCCCCCCACCTCATTTGACAGAATGTGTATCCGAGGCCCATCGGTCAGAGGTCTCATTTTGGTTATATATGACTTACTTACCTATCAGACTCAGTCTGATAGGAGGAAAGATTCTGTATATGATGAAGTGGGAAAAGTGGTTATATAGAGAACTCCCGCTGGACCTTAGGAGTGTAGTGTGGTCACGTGCTTTCACTAGTTCATCCTGCATAACTTATAAATAAACTCAACTAAAATTGTTGATGCACTGGTACCATACCCCAGAAATTCTCCTGGCTTTCAACGGAAATATCCCTAATACCTGCTGGAGATGCTCAGCGGGTGGTACATCAATCTATCATATATTCTGGGTGTGTCCCCTAGTGGTGCCCTTTTGGGATATGGTGGCTTCTGTAAAACAGGAGGTTTTGGGATGTTCGGTGGGGTTAGACCCTCTTACGTACCTGTTGAATGTTCCACCCAAGGAGATGAGAGGTCATGTCTCCAGGCTGCACCTGCACCTTCTCACTGCAGCAAAATGTTTGATAGCCTTCTTTTGAAAATAACTACTCCCCCATCTAAGGCAGATTATTATTCATGCATTCAGGAGATACGTTTATTAGAATACTATACAGCATTGACACGAGGGAAGGTAGACAAATTTTTGCAGATTTGGTCCCTCTGGGGTCTCCATTATGCTGAATTACACTTATAGACCAATGGTCTATGGTCAACTACAGTTGTGTTCAAAATTATTCAACCCCCAATGCTGTAAAGGGTTTTAGGGAATTTAGTGTACATTTGTAATTGTGTTCAGAATGAAATCTTACAAGGACTTTTTAAAGAACCAAATGCAACTAAAATGACATCAATTGTTTTTGCAATACAGTATTAAATGTTTTTTTTGTGATTTCTTCATTGACACAATTATTCAACCCCTTAAAGACTACCACTCTTAAGAACAGAGGTTCATTCAAGTGTATTCGATCAGGTATTGAAAACACCTGTGGATGTCAAGGAGCAGCAATCAAGCATAATAAGCACCAATTTGGCAGATGTAAAATGACTGTGATACTCAGCTCCTTCTAGACATTTTCTGGTGTGTTTACAAACATGGTGAAGTCAAGAGAATGGTCCAGGAAGACAAGAGAAGAGGTGATTTCTCTTCACAGGAAGGGCAATGGCTATAAGAAGATTGCAAAGATGTTAAACATACCAAGCGTAGTGATGTCGCGAACATAAAATTTTCCGTTCACTTAGAGCTGGGTTCCTAATGGTTGTATTGCTAGAAATTCTAGCAATACAACCACTAGGAACCGAGCTCTAAGTTAAATTCGCAATGCGATTAATATAACCTGTATTAATCGCATTGGGATTACTAACTTAGATCTGTTCTAATGGTTGTATTGCTAGAATATAACGAAGATTGAGAATATAGCGCTAAATTCTCAATCTTCGTTATATTCTAGCAATACAACCATAGGAAGCAGCTCTAAGTTGAATTCGCAATGCGATTAATACAGGTTATATTAATCGCATTGCGATTACAACTACTAACACTGCAGCTTCAGAATGAATCTAAGATGGATGCTGTCCTTGCTTTTTGATAGGAGGTGGGAGACTACTGTACTAGCCCTAAAAGGGCTTTTTGCGGTACTGTCAGGACGCTGTCCTTACAGCAGCGATCTGATGAGTTTTTCAGGACTGGAGTGGACACTGAATACACTAGCCTAGCTATCGATTTCCCTATTAAATCAGCAGCAGCTACACTGTCCCTCCTCTCACTATGACTGCAAATTCCAAATGAATCTAAAATGGATGCTGTCCAGGAGATGGGAGGGTCTGGGAGGAGGGTATGATAATTGGCTGGAATACGTCTGCTGACTGTGATGTAGAGGGTCAAAGTTTACTCAATGATAGGGGGTGGACCTAACATTCGTCCGCCACACGAACGCGCACAAGCTATGTTCGGTCGGGAACTATTCGCCAGTGAATAGTTTGGGACATCTTATTTGTGAATTCAACTTAGAGATGGGTTCCTAATGGTTGTATTGCTAGAATATAACGAAGATTGAGAATTTAGCGCTATATTCTCAATCTTCGTTATATTCTAGCAATACAACAACCATTAGGAACTCAGATCTAAGTTGAATTCTCAATGTGATTAATATAACCCGCATTAATCGCATTGCGAATTCAACTTAGAGCTGAGTTCCTAATGGTTGTTGTATTGCTAGAATATACCTTATATTCTAGCAATACAACTATTAGGAACTCAGCTCTAAGTTGTAATCGCAATGCGAATAATACAGGTTATATTAATCGCATTGCGATTTACAATTACTATTACTGCAGCTTCAGAATGAATGTAAGATGGATCCTATCCTTGTGTTTAGATAGGAGGTGGGAGGGTCTGGGAGGGAGGGTATGCTGATTGGCTGGAATGTGTCTGCTGACTGTGAGGTACAGGGTCAAAGTTTGCTCAATAATAAAGTATAGGGGCGAACGCGAACATCGAATATGTTTGCCCGCCGCGGCGGACGCGAACAAGCTATGTTCGCCGTGAACTGTTCGCCGGCGAATAGTTCGGGCCATCTCTAACCAAGAGACACCATAGGAAGCATCATTCGCAAATTCAAGGCAAAGATTAAAGGCTGGAACATTTTGAAGTGGCCATCGCAGTCACCAGACTTAAATCCGATTGAGAACCTCTGGTGGGACTTAAAGAAAGCAGTTGCAGTGCGCAAGCCTAAGAATGTGACTGAACTGGAGGCTTTTGCCCATGAAGAATGGGCAAAGATACCTGTAGATCGCTGCAAGACAATTGTGTCAAGCTATGCTTCACGTTTAAAAGCTGTTATTACTGGAAAAGGATGTTGTACTAAGTACTAAGATTGAATGTCACTTGGGGGTTGAATAAAACTGATAATGATGTGAGCACAGAAAAGACATTTGTGGTTATTTCATTATAAATGTTATGTTATATTTGTCTGACTTACAAGTGCCTCTTTGATTTAATTGTAAACAAGATGACTGAAATGATCAAAATCAATGTCAAACTGGCCAAAACACTCAATTTCAGTGGGGGTTGAATAATTTTGAACCGTAATTTTTTGTTGTGGTTTATGTGTCTCTAAAGCTCCCTTTACGTGGACTAACACAGCAGGCAATTATCTGGAACAAACTGTTCGTTCTTGATAATTGCCCATCCATTAGAGGAGGTGAAAGCAGCATTCACTTGCAGCAATCATCTCCTCTGTATGGGTACCAGAAGTAACTACTGCCCTCACTCATTCTCATAGAAAATCATTGTTTCTGGGCAGCAAATCACAGTTTAGGCTAATTTCACACTCGCGTTTGGTGCGGATCCATCATCAATCTGCACAAATGTATCCGTTCAGATAATACAACTGCATGCATCCGTTCAGATCGGATCCATATGTATTATCTTTAACATAGCCAAAATGGATCCATCTTAAACATTATTGAAAGTCAATAGGGGATGGATCTGTTTTCTATTGTGCCATATTGTCTCAGTTAAAACGGATCCATCCCCATTGACTTACATTGTTTGTCAGGACATTTGGCTCAGTTTTGTCAGATGGACACCAAAACGCTGCAGCGTTTTGGTGTCCACCTCCAAAGCGGAATGAAGGTGGAACGGAGCCAAACTGATGCATTCTAAGTGGATCCTTATCCATTCAGAATGCATTAAGGGCAAAACTGAACTGTTTTGGACCGCTTGTGAGATCCCAAAATGCCAGTGTGAAAGTAGCCTTAGACAGAATGATTGAAACAATGATTTAGTTTACTAGATCACTGATGCTTTCATCAGATGAACGAAAGAAAGCTCCTTCACAAACATTTTCCAGATCATTGGCCCATGTGAATAGGCCTTTACTGTAATTGTAAAACTCACTTCACTTTTGTCTTGTCTGCTGTAAAACATAAATATCTAATGTAGTGGGAATTCATCAAGCTAATAAAAATCAGTCATATGTAACTATGACTTTCTTTTTACTACACATGACACCTTAACTAAGAAGCACATGAATACATGATGCCTATTAATACCTAAACATGAAGACCTTGAAATAAACATATGACTTTCAAATAAACATATCACTTGCTATTATGTGGTAGTAAACTAAACTTTAGAAAGTATTCAAATGCCCCAGTACTTTCAAAAACACTTGATATGAAATACTGACTTATCAAAGGTTTTGTTTAGTGGGGATCCAAGTGAGACCCCAACTTATTGCTAGAATAAGGAGAAAGAAGTGCTGACATAAAGTGCACTCTCTCCTCACTGCTGAAGTCAATGAACCAACCTTGAGTCTGTCTACTGCAGGGAGGAGCACTTCTGTTGCATTGTTTTGTGAGTCTCAGCACAGACAGCCACCAATCAAAGCCTTTGCGATGTTGATATGACACATCAAGAGCTTTTTAAAAGTGCCATCGCAGTACTGGTGCAGTATAACAGCCATTTTCACCTTCCAGATACAGCCTTCCAGTGTCACTTTATGCGGTAATAATTTTGGAACACTTTTAATTATTCAAGTGATTCTGAGAAAGTTTTTTCACGTCACATTGTACTTCACGTTTGTGAGGAATGTGGAATTATGATCTAATGCCCGCCATTATCTAATTCCAGCCATTTGCTGTCAGATAGCAGAGAGTGTAAACTCCACAGGGGGCCCTGCTTCAAGTGTGGCCACGTGTACAGTTCACACCTTACTTAGCCAGCATGGAGGCTAACTCATCCTACAGTAAGGGGTCTCAGCTAATTACTCAGATCAGTCAAATCCAGGGGCGTAACTACGAGTGACTGGGCCCCACAGCAAATTTTTGTATGGGCCCCCCCCCCTGCGCTTCGCAGCCTGTGTGGGCACAGATAAGGGCCATGGCCCAGGGTGCAGACAGGGGCCACGGAGGTGCAGACAGGGGCCGGGGGGGGCACAGAAAGGGCCAGGGTGGCGCACACAGGGTCCAAGGGGGCAGAGACAAGGGCCAGGGAGGCACAAACAGGTGCCAGGGTGAGCACAGATAGGGGCAAGGGAGGCGCAGATGGAGGCCAGAGGGGCACAGACAGGGGCCAGGGGGCACAGACAAAGGCTGGGGGGGCACAGATAAGGGCCAGAGGGGTGAAGACAGGGGCCAGGGAGGCGCAGACAGGGGTCAGGGGCGCATACAAAGGCCAGGGGGCGCAGACAGGGGCCATAAAGACGCAAACAGGGGCCAGGAAGGCGCAGACAGGGGCCTGGGGGAGCCACAGGCCAGGGAGGGTACAGACAAGGCCCATAGGGGCGCAGTCGGGTCAGGGGCTGTGCTGAAAAAGCCAGGGGGATGCACAGACAGGGGACAGAGCTGACAAGGGCAGGGGGCCTGTGAACTAGGGGCTGGGAAAAGATGGTGGGTCCACACCACTGAGAGCCAGGACAGGTGAATGGAGGAGTGCAGCATTGGGGGGGTCATTGGAGGGGCACCGCACTGTATGTGTAAACTTTATTAGATAAGCAACCAGGAGACAGGAGTCCATGACAGGTGAACAGCGCAGCAGCACAAGATGACAAAGGCAAGGGGGGCAGTGGGCACACAGGCAGAACAGCCGGCATAGACACATACTGTACCTGAAAAGCCCAGCACAGTGACTGATGTCCGTTCGCTGCTCTGCTTCCTACCATGCTGCTCCTGACCTCTTCTTGCCTGTAGTCGCGCTCTTTCTCCCGCCTGCCGCTCCCTCAGGTCAGGACTTACTTAGTGGGCGGGGGCCCGCTGGGGGGGGGGGATGGGTTCATTAGCGGGGGTTCGCCTGGTCGGATGATGGACAGGCCGGTGCACTGTATGTGAAGGGGCCCGGCCTGGACTGACAAACTTTATTATAATTAACTCTAGAGAAACTTGGTGTCATGCTGCCGGGTGCCGGGCCCCGAAGCAGCCCGGGCCCCGAAGCAGCCGCTTCCCCTGCTTCCCCGATAGTTACGCCACTGGTCAAATCCTTCAGACATCATGAAAACGGGGGTTCATAAGGAATTATGAATTGCCTGTCCGTCACAGGCATAAACCAGTTACATATCTGCAACCCTGGGGCCAAGACGGACATGCCTCTGGTCATAGTTTGGGGGTAGGATGCCAGGATGGGGACAAACAGAGATCTTCTAGCAGGAACCTAATAACGGCACCATGTTTGGTCTCCAGCTGTACCCGGAACCCAAGCAGTTCCCCTGGTCCCAGAACCATCTCCCTATGACCTTCCAGTATGGAGCTATGAGCCATAATGGGTTTTGTGGGTCTTTGGCTACCAGGACAAGGAAGGGAGGGTGGACTTCTCCCAGAGGGAGGGGCGTGGCCAACTACAGATGAAAAGGCCAATGCAGGCCAGAGGACAGGGTCTTTTCTCTGAAGAGGGTCACATCGAGTAATGTGTTTGGACAAACTGCTGACATCACTGCCCCCATGTGACTACAGCCAAGCATTACAGCAACCCAGAAGTCATCATAACCCAAAGGACTATTCATCCACCTGGTAACTGACCCTTTCTTTGTTTAACTCTGTTGTATCATACCACCTGTATTTGCACATCCGACCACTGTATATATTCTCTGTGTGTATCGTGTATTGTCTAGTGCGCCCTTAAGGCAATTAAATATATAATTTAATCTTTCTTGTGCTGTTCTTGTATCTCGGTCCACGAATTTCCATGTCCGTGTTCTGTCATATTTATACGCTACTGCGGGTTTGTTTCTTGCCCTATATAATCCCGTTAGCAGACCAGGCTTATATCAAACGAAGAACTGGTGGCATTTTTCCGGGCTGAGACCGGGCTGAGAAATCTCTGTTTCACTGGGGCAGTAAAAAGGCTCTCTCAGCTTGTCAGGGTTGTGAGCGAGTGTGGAGTTATGCCGGAGACCACGTGGACCACTGTCCCTCACCCACCTTGCCTCCCTGTGCTTGCGTGGATAGAAGAGGTCTGTGTAAACTGTACCAAGCTGACCTTACGTGCTCCTAGGGAGGACGTAACGTCACGTCTTGGAAACCAGTGACTAAACCGTATCTCGTGAGCTCAACGTAGTTGAAGTCAGACGGGGCCGTGAGGTGGGGTATTCGTCACAACGTTAATAGTAAATTTGGGTTGATATATCTTACTTTTATTTAAAATTTACATTTATAGAAAATTTTGAAAAAATTTATGTTTTCAGCTTGCTATCCAACTGTTTGCATAGACACATAGCTGTTTTTGTACCTGATTTAAACACTTTTTTTTGTTCTAAGCCTCTGTTTCTGAGTTATAACACTTTTTCATAACATACAAAATAGGCTTTTGGTGCAATGACCGTTTTCTTGTCGCGCCCAAGCTGGGCGCTTTTCTATGGCCAGACCCTCCCTCACTGCTTTGTCACTCCCTGTCAATTAAAGCAGCGAGGGAGGGGCAGGCCACAGAGAGGAGTGGAGTTTGGTTGAAACAAGAGCAATGGGAATGCCCTCATTGCACCAAATGCCTAATTTGCATATTAAGAAACAGCTTCATTTTGTAAATGTTCTTTTTTTTTTTAAAATTAGAAGGCTTAGTATTTTAGAAGCAAGTTTTAAAATTTTCAAGAAAATTTCCAAGTACAACTTTTTTGAGAACCAATTTAGGTCTGAAGGGACTTTAAGGTGCTGTGTTTTGTAAGCTACAAGAAGTCAGTGGTGCCCGCAGAAGCACCGCTGCCTTCTCAAAACAGCTGATTGGCGGGGGTCCCGGGTGTCGGACCCCAATGATCAGATACTAATGAGAGGAGAGGTCATCAATAAAGAAGTTATTGGAAAACCCTTTTAATGTCCTAATAAAAAGGAATTTATCACACCGCTTGTCACTTAATCTGTCAGGATCACGGTTTAGGCTCATGATGTGAACTTAAAGGGTCACCCAGATTTTAATGTCAACCGCCCACTCTGCTATTTTGAGCCACACGGTTATATTAAATCTTCCCCCTTAAGCTATCTGACATCCATATCTAAGGGATCTTAGCTGACACCACCTGTCATATTAGGCAGACAAGACACCTTAAACTAGGAAACTCACAATTACCCACTCAAGCCTATTATGCTCTCTAGTATTCACAGAGTTATTAAACAAATATTCTAAGGGCATGGAATCATTTAGAACACACAATGACATACAAATACAATGCAAACAATAACAGTTTGAAAATAAAAAGGATAAAAGAAACGGAACTTAATATGTAATATGTTACAAGACAGTAGAAGTCCAGTTGCCTGGGGCCGCATTAATAAATTAGTGGTCCTCCAAAGGAATAACAATTTGCAAAAAGGACACATACCTTAAAAAGGTCTGCAGATTCCACCACTAGCTCCCCCTTCCTCTTTTTTCATGAAGATGCTAGTGTGTATGCTAATGGTTTTCATGACCGAGTTCGATGAGGTCAGTTTAACAAAGATATATTTTTTATATTTTATTCATACTATCTTCTTCCTACCTGTCATAATGTTGCGCACATGTGCATATCAAACATGTAGGATTTAGAGGTTGTAGTTGATGAGGTCCTTAATTACTACATCTTACAGAGTCCCGATTGAGGTGTTGTTAAAGGGAATGTGTAATTAAAAAATGACCAGCTGTTTAAATCACTTTTTTATGTAACATTTTTTTAAAGAATTTTTGATGTTTTTAATTTTCCACGTCTTCTATATATTTAAATAAAGAAGATAAAATCCTGCAGTTTTCCCACTGGCCACTATGTCTAATAATTGACATTACTTCTAGGTTTATACAAATCACTTTACTCCAGTTAACTCATTCTACTTCTACCTGTAATGATATCACCTCTGTGTATAGATAAGACTAGATAAGACAGGATCCTCCATTCATAATAGGTGACCATTGTGTCTATGGGCCATGGGACTGCCGGCCACAAGAATGGCGGAGAATGTGGGAGGGTTGGCGCTACTATTCTGATATCTAGAAATCATTTTGCTATCTATAACAGCACAGGGTTATCCCATGATTAATGTAAAATTAAAATCATACAGTACATAATCTAGTACACAACAACCTATTTCTAACAAAGCTAGAACCAGCACTGTAACTTACATGGATCCAGAGATCTCCCCATTCATTGCTCCAATTGTTCTGCTGCTGATGTATTCAAAGCTGGCAGATTAGGGGGTGTGTCCTTTCTCAGAAGGCATGTCCTATCCTGTCTGTTCCAGCTAATGGCAACTGAAGGATGGAACTGAGCACGTGCTTCCATCTTAGTGAACTGAATCTACCACATCACCATGCGATGGTAGAAGGTTAAAGGGGTTGTCCAGGTTGAGAGCTGAACCTGGACATATCCAGAATTTCACCCAAGCAGCCCCCTGACTTGAGCTGAGCAGTAGAGATGTCCCAAACTGTTCGACTGCGACCCTGCGGTTTTCGTTTCTGCCAGCGAACATTATGCTATGTTCAATTCGCCCTGCATTCTTACATTCAGCTTACCTTCCTACCAAATCCAGGCATAGTAAATTCAATCTAAAGCTGCAATGTTAAAGCAGGGAGAGTATTACCTAATGTTCTCTGTCCACCCCAACCCTCAAACCAAGAAAAAGTCCTTTCTGAAAATGATATATCATTAATAATCATTTTCTATTACATTTAACTTAAGCCACTCAATTCATGCCAAAAGCCAGGTATGTGCAGGCTGACTATCTATCCATAAGACAGGGCGTCAGCATACCTTACAGTGACAATTATGAGCTTTCAAACATAAGTTCTCAATCCAAAAGGAGAGAAATTAGTTAGCATTGGTTGGCTATCTAGAGGGGCCTGGACCCTAGACCATTATCATTAGGGCGACAAAAATTGTAATTTTATATGCCAGCCTAACTCCTCTCTCACTGCCTAAGAGAGCTGCATAAACATTTCCCAACATTTAAATCTCATTTGCATACACATGACCAAGAAATGCTAATGAGCAATATAGCAGTATCTGCCTTGTTTGTAAACTGAAACACGATTTGCATAGCTTTCCCATAGTCCCATGGTATGCAAATGAGTTTATATGACAAAACAGAATAGAAAGATTATAAAGTTAGTCTTTAAAGAATTGCAAAATCAAAAAAACTATGCAGCCTTCCTAATCATTGAGATGAGAGCTAGGTGGCATATAAAAAAAAAAAAAAATGTTGTCACCCTAATGATAATCATCTATGTGCACAGGTCCCCTAGATACCGAACACTAAACAGACAATTTCCCTTCTGGGAAAACTGGTTAATACCCAGGCTGCCTTGCTAAGGTATGCTGATGATCTGTCTGTCTGATGGATTGTTGGTCCTGCATATACCTGGTGCTTGGCGGCCATAGGGGAGAACTGTTCTGTGTTGTCCATTAAATGTTTTATGTAATAATATAAATAACAATAAGATTTTATGATAGTAGGCAGGCTAGGGTAAATGTCTGTAAGTCTGTCTTTGTCTGTTTTATAAAATACAAAGATTAGTTTTTTTAGTCAGCTACCTTACTGTATGTTTGATTGAGTATTACACCTTAAAGGGACAGGCTGTTTTACCCTATAGAAATATATATATATATATAGTCCAATATTAGGATCCTTGATCTCAGAAAAACTATGCTATTATCATCAAACACTGTCTTTGCATAATGTCTATAAAACGTTTTTATTCATAATTTTTGTCCTTTATAAAACAGACAAAGACAAAATTATTATGTTTGCTTGTCAAAGCCAACATATTGTTATTCGATTATTTCAGCTTATTATTATTATTATTATTATTATTATTCTTCTCCGCCCCCGTTTTTCTAAACGCTACTCCTACAGTTTTTGTGCTACAGACCCCAAACTTTCCACACTTTTTCGGCCTATAGCGAAGTACGTTGCTTGTGCTTTATTAAGCTGATCCCAACCTCGGGGCCCCTGGGGCGGGCCCCGAACACCCACTTTTTCCTTTTACTTTGACAGGGAAAATTTTCAAATCGCTCCCACTCGCACAATTTTGAAGCTACGCTCCCCAAACTTGGATCACATATTGTTGGTGTCAACCCGAATAAATGGGTAAATTTGAGGGGACACCCCAAAGTGGGCGGAGCTACCAACGGCCAATGGAAATTTAGCAAATTTCTATACGCTACTCCTCCCACAGTTTTAGGATTACCAAACTTTGCACACTTGTTCGGCACATACCCGAATAGGTTGCTTGTGCTTTTTAACCGATCCCACCCTCCGGGCCCCTGGGGCGGGCCCTCGAAGATCCCATTTTTCCTATAGACTTTCATTGGAAAAATGTAAACTTTTGTCACTCAAACAGCTTTAGAGTTAAAGTCACCAAACTTGGGTCACTTAGTCATGGGGTCAGCCCGAAAATTTTTGGCACATTTTGTGGACCCCAAAAAGTGGGCAGGGCCACACAGAACCAATCAAAATCTCCCCATTGACTGTAATGAGACGTTGAAATTGCTACTCCTCCCACATTTTTAGGAGTACAAATTCCAAACTTTGCAGACTTGGTCGGCACCCACCCGAGTCCCTTGCTTGTGCTTTGTTAACCGATCCCACCCTCCGGGCCCCTGGGACGGGCCCACGAAAACCTCTTTTTTTCCCATAGAGTTTTATTGGAAAAATGCAAACGTTTGTCACTCATACAGCTTCGGAGTGAAACTCACCAAACTTGGGTCACTTAGTCATGGGGTCAACCTGAAAATTTATGTCACATTTTGGGGACATTAAAAAGTGGGCGGAGCTACAACCAATCAGATTTTCCCTATTGACTTCAATGGGAAAACTTTAAAAAGCTACCATTCTCACAGTATTTAAACGAGAATACCCAAACTTGGCACCGTGGGTCATTGGGTGACTGGGGTCAAAATTTTTATAAGTGGGCGGAGTCTAAATCGGCCAATCAAATTTCAGCAATTTGTTTAAATGGGAAAATTTTAAACTGCCGCTGCTCGTAGACGGTTATTGGCACAGTCTTCAAACTTGGCACAGTTGGTCATTGGAGGACTGGGATTAGAATTCTGAAAAGTGGGCGGGGCCAAAATCAACCAATCAGATTTCTTTGAGTGTGAAAAATGTGAAAATTTGAAAAATTTTAACTTCCAAAAATGCTGCAATTCTCAAATTTTTGATGTCAGGGGCTTCAAATTGCAGAAATCAGGTGGTAGGTTACGTCAAATTCAAATTAGAAAAAGTGGGCGGAGCTAACAACAACCAATCAGATTTTCCCTATTGACTTCAATGGGAAAACTTTAAAAAGCTACCATTCTCACAGTATTTAAACGAGAATACCCAAACTTGGCACCGTGGGTCATTGGGTGACTGGGGTCAAAAATTTTATAAGTGGGCGGAGTCTAAATCGGCCAATCAAATTTAAGCAATTGGTTTAAATGGGAAAATTTTAAACTGCCGCTGCTCGTAGACGGTTATTGGCACAGTCTTCAAACTTGGCACAGTTGGTCATTGGAGGACTGGGATTAGAATTCTGAAAAGTGGGCAGGGCCAAAATCAACCAATCAGATTTCTTTGAGTGTAAAAAATGTGAAAATTTGAAAAATTTTAACTTCCAAAAATGCTGCAATTCTCAAATTTTTGATGTCAGGGGCTTCAAATTTCAGAAATCAGGTGGTAGGTTATGTCCAATTCAAAATTGGAAAAAGTGGGCGGAGCTAACTATAACCAATCAGATTTTCCCTATTGACATCAATGAGAAAACTTTAAAAAGCTGCAATTTTCACAGTATTTAAATGAGACTACCCAAACTTGGCACCGTGGGTCATTGGGGTCAAAATTGTTAAAAGTGGGCGGAGTCTATATCAGCGAATCAAATTTTAGCAATTGGTTTAAATGGGAAAATGTAAAACTGCCGCAGCTCGTAGCCTGTTATTGGCACAGACTTCAAACTTGGCACAGTTGGTCACTTGAGGTCAAGTAAGTAGGTGGAGCCACAAACAGCTCTGAACCCGGATAACCTCTTTAAACTAAGTAGATGGAAAAGCACAATTTTTCCAAAATGTGTGCTAAGTGCAAAATAAAGCAATATGAAAATATAAATGTATATTAAAATGATTGATTTAGGGCCCTTTCACACTTGCGTTTTCAGGATCTGGCATAGAGTTCCGTCGTCGGGCTCTATGCTGGATTAATACTGACCAGGATTATCCCATTCCATTCTAAATGGAGAGAAATCTGTTCAGGATGCATCAGGATGTCGTCAGTTCAGTCACTGAAGTTTTTTGGATTGAGAAAATACTGCAGCATGCGGTGCGGAGAAAAACTGATCCGTTTTTTCTGGCACAATAGAAAAGGATGCGTCCTCTATTGACTTTCAATAGAGTTCATGTTGGATCCATCTTGGCAATGTTAAAAAATAGTTAAAGTTAATACAACCGGATCCGTTCAAACGGATGCATGCGGTTGTATTAACTGTGACTGAAATGTTTCTTTCCGGCATAGAGCCCCGGCGACGGACTCTATGCTGGATCTTCTAAACGCAAGTGTGAAAGGGGCCCTAGTCTGTATTTCTTGGTGCTTGCAGTATGCATTTGGGGTCTTCATACTTCCACTACTAGTCATCAGCATTCCTGTGATTGTGTTGCCTCACCTTCACACATTCCTCCTGCATCCACTTTTAACACTATGGTTTCTTATCACAACGTCATAAATAATTAATACTGTCATTCATCTCAATAGTCTTCATATAAGTAGCTCAGGAAATAATAATGATGGTAAACAAGGTAATACTAATAATAATAGCAACAGGTATGATAATATGGCTAATAATCAGAATGATTCATACATTTACATATCTTTTTATATACTATTCATAGTTTACCAGTTTTTTCCTATTCAGTCTTTCAATAAAGAAGGAACATACAATGGAGATGAAAACATACAGCGCAGTCTTGGAATACAAAGTCATACTGAAGGTTATATGAACTGTTTCTCTTAACAAAAGCGCAGATTCTGCGCATTAAAGGGTTTCTGTCACCAACTTTTGACATTATAAGCTGTCTGACATTAGCTATGTGCTAATGTCAGACCAGCTTGATAATGTCTTTTTTATAAAAATCCGCTGTATATTTAGTCCGAAAAACTTACTTTTATATTATGTAAATTAGCCTCTAGGAGCAGGGGGGGCGTTGCCTGCTCTAGCGGCTCGTCCGGCAACCTGCTGGCACGCCCTTCACACTTTGATTGACAGTGCAGGGCAGCGATCCTCCTGCACTGTCTCGTTCTGAATGCGTGCCCTGCGCCGCTCTGTATTCGGCGCAGGCGCGGTGAGCAGAGGACGCTGGTGCCTGCTGTCCTCTGCTCACCGCGCCTGCGCCCGAATCAGAGCGGCGGCGCGCGCATTTCAGAACGGACAGTGCAGGAGGATCGCTGCCCTGCACTGTCAATCAAAGTGTAAGGCGTGCCAGCAGGTTGCCGACGGAGCCGCTAGGAGCAGGGCAACGCCCCTGCCCTAGAGGCTAATTTCATAATATAAAGTAAGTTTTTCGGACTAAACATACAGCGGATTTTTATAAAAAAGACATTATCAAGCTGGTCTGACATTAGCACATAGCTAATGTCAGACAGCTTATAATGTCAAAAGTTGGTGACAGAAACCCTTTAAGTGATATATACTCTTATCCATCTGTCAGTTCAGAATTCACATGTACTGTAAATTATTAACCAAAGGCAGGAGAAGAGGTGTTTTTAAAGGAGAAAAAGGGAAATACTTGTTTCAACTACAGGTAGTCCACAGTATATAAATTTGTAAGGCCATAAAGTGGTGTTTGACCCACTTGGTTCTCAAGCATGAAAGTGCTTGTGCTCAGAAGCTGTATAATGCACTATATGATGCTATATTACAGCATTATTCTCCCCTAGAATCACTCTGTAATACAGCATCAGATTAGAAATGAGCAAACCCGTCAGAATCCAAATCGAGTCCGGTTCACCGAATTTTTGACAAAGTTTAGTTCGGACCCAAATCGGTTCAAACCGAAGTTGCTCCAGTTGTCCTGAAAGTTGGTATATAACCCCCTCTAGCCTCCTAGGACTCATATTTTTTTTTAGGAACACTTGTTATCCCTTTTCTTTTCTTTTTTATCATTTTTTCCCCCTCCAACAAGCTCTGGAACGCAATGACAGCAATAGTAAATGACATCTGAGTGACACTGACATACAAATCTAAGGGCAAACACACATTTGAAGGTGTTATCATACCGTGTGTTCTAAAAGACACCACGCCGGCACATGTCTCATGCTTTTTCATATTCCAAAGGTTCCAAAAATTGTCTCTTATCAGGGGCAAATGATGTTTAAACACAAACGATGTTATGAGATAAAGAAAAAAAAATTGGCTTGAGGGAACGTGATGGTTGGCAATTGGCGTTAATGGCATAATGCAGGCCACAGCAGCAGCAGAACAGTACGTGATGGTAGGTAGAAAGACATACAGCAAGAATGGCAGGGTGGGGCATCGGCAGCAAGGAGAGGTCTATTGATCACATTCTGCCTGCCTGGACTGTGTTAATTAATTAAAATGGTGGTATTGATGCAGCAATCACATACATCTTTACATCAGATTATACCCCTTAGGCCTCATGCACACGACCATTGTTTGTTTCCGCGTCCATTCCGTTTTTTTTTTCACGGATAGGATGCTTCCCCATACATTTCAATGGGTTCGTCAAAAAATGCAGATGGTTAACCGTTTTTGTTCCGCATCTGTGGTCCGTGTTTACCTTCCGTCAAAAAAATAGAGCATGTCCTAATTTATTTACGTTTGCGGACAAGTATAGGCATTATTACAATGGTTTGGCCCAAAAAAACGGTCCGTCATCCGTTTTTTTTTTGACGGACGCAAAGTTTGCAGACAAAACAGACACGGAAACAAACAACGGTCGTGTGCATGTAGCCTTTTTCTGTAGAGTTTCACATGAACCCGATTTAAAATAATTGGCATTAGATAGATTATATGGAGCTATTCATCCCTAGTAGCAATACTTCTATGGAGAAATAATGAGAGTAATGGGAGTAATATTCAGTAAAAAGTCTATTGTGGCTGTAAAAGTGTTGATGTAGTAGTAATATTACTCTTATAGGCTAACCATAGTTCATATTAGAGCACATTAGTCAAAAGAAATTTACCATAAAAGTGTTATATGGACCATGGCAAAAAATTTTGCATAGTTATGAAAGAGTATTGTTATGATACTTTAGGAAAATGTCGCATAAAATAGACATAGTCCAAGGCTGTGCCCAATTTGTTATGGCTGTGCGCCAAATTTTAGTGCAAAATTCAAGCCATGAACTGGAAGAAAAAAAATTACTGATAATAGCCAAATATATAAATTAATTGGGGGTAATTCACATCAAATGTGCTAACGATGTCCACATTTTTTTTTTTGTATACATACAGGTGTGTTAACACTGGAATTGTCAACATGATATCTATAATAATCAGTTTTACATATAACGGAAAGTAAAGCTTTACCATTGACTTTGGGGCAAGGGCCTAGATAAAGGCTCATGGGCCCTGGTGCAAAAGTTCAGCTTGGGTCCCCCCTTCCCTCAGTGTTTTGTGGCCAGGGATAGGGGAGTACCTGGCCTTCCTGCTGGCTGAGGCAAAAATTGAAACGACCCCCCCTGCATGCCAAATTCTCCACCTAACTCTATCCTTCCAGCCCTACTGTTATGGTACATTCACATGACAGTATGTGTTTTGTGGTCCACAAATTGCAGATCCGCAAAGCACAGATACCGACCATGTGCATTCCACATTTTGCAGAAAGGAAGGGCTGGCCACTAATACAACAGTTATATCCTTGTACATAATGCGGACAATAACAGGATACAATCAATTTTTTTGCTGAACGACCTTACGAACATACAATGCGCATGGAGTCATTTCTATTTTTTACGGCCCAATTGAAGTGATTAATTTCCCATATGGGGAAAAATGCATTTGTGTGCATGAGCCCTTAAAGATATACATGGAAAACATTACATAGCTCTACAAACCATACAGGGTAATACAGCGCCACATAACTCTTACATCCTGTGACGTCTCCTCTGATGTAGATGTTCTCTTTCCTCATCTTCTTTATTTGGACCAGACCACTATAATGATTTATTACAGCCATCTCTTGTCTCACTAGAGTTTGAAAAATGACATCTGTCACGTCTCACGATGCGGTTCGCTGTGACGTGGTTTGTGCCCCCTCTCAGGCGGTATCGTCTCTGAGTGGGTATTCAGGTCTGTTGCGCCCTTGCTTTCTGGCTGTGTCATTCCGTGGTTGCTAGGGGATATGTCCTATATCGCAACTTCTTTGCTGTGGTTTCTTATTTACCCCTGACTTGGTACCTCCCTGCTAGGTTCTGATGGGGTTTAACTCCCTTTTCGGTTCTGGGGTGTGTCCTTTCGGCTGCGCTTGTTAAGCTGCTACTTCTGTCTTTGAGCGCGGAGTTTCAGGGCTCAGTCTGCATAGCTTATGGTCAGTTCGGTTAAATCAGGCTGTTCCTGTTCTTGTGTGCATTTTTGGGTTAGTACTGTTAATTCAGGCTGTCCAGTACCCTGCTATCTTTCTGCTCTGCCTGTCCATGCCACGCCATGCCATGCCTTGAGGGTGTCTGTACCCTGCTATGTCTTTGTTCATGTCTGTCCTTGTCCATGCCTGGTGGGTGCCATGCCCTTTTGGCTTTTCTCTCTTACATGTACTCCAGCACAGGACAGGAAATGTTTGTAGTCCGTCTTTTTATTCAAACTTCATAGAACACTCACAAAATGGACATCCCTTCACCACTTCACATAACAGGTTGACATGTTTCGAACCGAAACGGTTCTTACTCATAACCTTGGCTTTGTCATGTCTGTCTATGTTTTTCTTTGACAGGTTTTGCCTTTGTCCTGCCATCTACATCTCGGTATGGGCCGCCTGGTTCTGCATTTTTGTCTTCTGTTCCGTTCCATGTCTTGTACCTTCTATGCCATGTTCATGTCATGATTGCTGCACCCCTAGTCAGTTCCAGTTGGCTTCAGGTTCATGTCATGATTGCTGCGCTCCTAGTCGGCTCCTAGTCGGCTCCTAGTCAGCTCCTAGTCAGCTCCTAGTCAGCTCCAGTTGGCTCCAGGTCCACCTTCGGAAGAGGGTTCCATGTGTTCCATGGAGGGGGAATGCCCTTTCTTGCGATTTTCTTGTCCACACCTCGCTTGCATTGCATCTTGGGGGTGCCTCCGGGACCTCCGGCACGTGACCACATGTTAGTTTCCTACTTTTCCATTATCCTCCCACCTTCAGAACACCCCATGCTGTCACCCCCAATACTGAGCCCGCTGTGCTCCCCAATACTATACTGCAGAAACCTCCCCCCTGAAAATACTAGTACGACACAGATAGTGTCCCTGTAAACATAATGTATCCCAAAAATAATTGTGCCAAGCTGATACTGTGAAAGAATTCCCCCACAGTAATAGTACTCCCCAAAGTCCCACCAATAGAAATAATTATCTTCCAGAGTGCACTCAGTGTTAACAGTGCTCACAAGACCTATGCACTTTTATCCTCAACTCCGCCAAGATATTAATACCTAGAAAATGGCTCCAAGACACCCCTCCTTTGTTATCTGAGTGGTTGGTGGAATTCAACAAGGTGTCGGATTTTGAAAAGCGGAGATGGCACGTCAATTTCAAAGCTGACAAATATGATCGAATATGGAAGAAGTGGTTCCAGTTCACAGCAAAGAACTCCATCTCCTCCTTTATATAAGGACTTTAAATATATTGTTAATATGTCGTAATTGTCTATTAATGATCATTATGAAACTCAGCGCTAGATCGGATTACTATAAAATGAATATTCTGGCCTTCACCCCTGTTCCCTTTCCCTTTATCCTCCCCATCCCTTACATCTTGTTGTCTAGATGTCTTCAATGTGTGATTTTCTATCCATTACTATTTGAAACTGATTATCTTTGGATTGAATACTGTGAAATTATTTTATTGTATGCTTTCACTCAAATGTTTATTATTATGAATCAAAAAATCTTTACAAAAATAAACATAATTTACAACAATAGTAATAATGTGCCCTGTTGTACCCTAGAAGTAATAATGTCCCCATAGTGCCCATACTAGTAATCATGTTCCCCATAGTCCCCAGTGGTAATCATTCTCCTTATAATTCCATATAACACAACAAATGCCACTGAAATATTAAGTTAATATTAGCTGCAAGAGTGTATTTAACACGTTAGAGGGAGTCTGTCACCAGGAAATTAATTGTTAAACTACAATGCCTTGTAGGGCTAGCTCAGCTGAATGTACTGATATGTTTCACTTAACAATCTGTTACTCCATTCTGGAAAAAAGGACTTTGAATGTATATGTAAATGAGCAGTTAGTGCACTAGGGGAATGCCCGAGTTACTTTGTGCACCCTTGCTCCTCCTGCTTCCTCTGCCGTTTCCTTCCTGTCTTTCTTGATTGAAAGGACCAGGTGAAATGACTATGCAGGACCCTGACCCTATCAATCAAGAAGGAGAGGGAGGGGCTAAAAGGGGAAGTAGGAGGAACAAGGATGCACAGAGTGGCCTGGGCACCCTTGGTGCACTTAATTGCTCATTTGCATGTAGATTAAAAGTAAATGTCAATTTAAAGCTGCTATAGTCAATTTTACACAAAATCTCTCATGCTATAAAACTCTGTACGATCCTATCATTTTTCTGGGAGTTTAGTTTTTTATTTAAAGGAAAACTTCAGTAAAATAGTTGATCCATTTGGAAGTATTCATAGGGGAGTTCTTCAAATAATGTAATTAATACTTTTTACAAGCACTGTTTGCTGAGTATGTTCAGAAAGTGTATGGCCTGGCCAAACTTTAACGCCCCTATGACAATATGGCAATGTTACTGACTACGCGACTGAAGGGCTGGTGGTTCATATATATCTATGGAACTAGCATTTTTGAACAGCAATAGTCCAGGGAAAGTTGTCTGGCAGTGCCAGTAGTGGAATGTGAATTTCTAGGAAAGCAAATTATATTAATTTGTTTGATTGGATAGTGTAGTAGACGGAGATGGGATAAGGAGTCTGTGTTTTTCTGTGCCAACAGATCATGACTATCAGGAATTGCAAATGAAACAGTGCTTTGGCAGAGAGTATTTTTTAATGTAAACGACAACACATTCAATGATTGATGGCTGCTTTGAATACTGACCGATTCAACATAGTCAATCATTGGTGAGGAAATTGGAAGGAGTCAGAAGGCCCTCTCCTCATGAATTTAGACTAATTTAGGGTCAAGGTCATTAGTACTACTCCAGGGTTGCTCATAGTTTACCTCACTGTATTTGGACAAAACATTTTTGCTATGGAGTTTGTCATTTTCCTGGGCATTCTGTGGTCACTTTAACTTTTTTGCTTCTCTTGACAAATCACATCCACTGATTAATTGAAACATTAATGCAGAGTATGTATTTCTACCATATATAGACCTGACTACAAGAGGAAGGTGACAACAATCATGTAGAAATAATGCTGAGCTCATCTTGATGACACTGGGAGGCTTCAATAACAGGAAGTCACATGCCTTCATCTTTATCGGCTGTTGGGAAAGAGACAGATGCAGCCAGATCAATATCAGTGTCCAATATCAAAGACGTATTGAGTCGAACATTCACAGTGGAAAGAACTATTCTTCTCATCTCATTACTGCAGAATGGGAACTAAACAACAAGAATTGTATTCAGAGGGAACATCTTTTGTACCTTTGTTACACAATGACGTTCCCCCAAGAATAGAGGAACAGAAAATGTATTTGTCTGTTACTATATTTATGTACAGCATATCAGTATTACTGTCTACGAGCAAATACATTTTTTTTCTGGATGTTTCATAAACTAGTTCTGTATACTGTATGTTTTCAACCGAAGAGGGATGGAAATTATCACGAAAATATGTAATTATTGAACTTGTGTATTTGCATGTAGTACAATCGTGATAACAAGATTACAAGATTATAGATTGTAAGCTCTTGTGAGCAGGAGCTCCTGTTATTTGATTTGTTGACAAGTTATTCTGTGATGTGTTGTTTTTTCTGTACATGTCTCCCCTGCATTGTCAAGTGCTAAGGAGTATGTTGGAGTAATATACATAAAATTTATTTTTATTATTATCATTATTATTATTTAAATTGCCAAACATGCTCCAAATGTAATGATCAACAGCAGAGTCCGACTAAGGCCCCAGTTCCAGCTGAAGAAAAACAGCCCCAAAGCACGAGGCTGCCATAAATCTGCAGACAGATGCTCTTTAAATGGCATGCCATCTAGATAATAGTGGCTGTGCAGGATATCTTAGCTTTCTCCAATTCATGTGGTTGGGACAAAACTGCAATACCCTCCACAGCCACTACTAAGGCTGAGTTAACATCACGTCTTTGTTTTACTTTTACAAAAAATATATACAGTGGACAAGATCTGCCCACTCTTCTTTGCAAAAAAACTCCAAATCTGTCAGATTGCGAGGGCATCTCTTGTGCACAGATCACCCCACAAATTTTCTATCGGATTCGGGTCTGGTCTCTGGCTGGGCCATTCTAAAACTTCTTCTGGTGAAGCCATTCCTTTGTTGATTTGGATGTATGCATTTGAAAAAAACAACACTGCACATCAACAAAAAAAAAAACATCCCCACAATGAAGCATGGTGGTGGCAGCATCATGCTTCGGGGCTGTTTTTCTTCAGCTGGAACAGGGGCCTTAGTTAAGATACAGGGAATTATGAACAGTTCCAAATAGCATTCAATATTGGCACAAAACCTTCAGGCTTCTGCTAGAAAGCTGAACATGAAGAGGAACTTCATCTTTCAGCATGACAACGACCCAAAGCATACATCCAAATCAACAAAGGAATGTCTTCACCAGAAGAAGATTAAAGTTTTGGAATGGCCCAGCCAGAGCCCAGACCTGAATCTGTGGGGTGATCTGAAGAGGGCTGTGCACAGGAGATGCCCTCGCAATCTGACAGATTTGGAATGTTTTTGCAAAGAAGAGTGGACAAATCATGCCAAGTCAAAATGTGCCATGCTGATAGACTCATACCCCAAAAGACTGAGTACTGTAATAAAATCAAAAGGTGCTTCAACAAAGTATTAGTTTAAGGGTGTGTACACTTATGCAACCATATTATTTTATTTTAATATTTTTATTCCCTCTACCTAAAAGATTTTAATATGTTTTTCAATTGTGTTGCACAGTTTATAAGTCTCATTAAAGGTGGAAAAAGTTCTGAAATGATTTATCTTTGTCTCATTTTTTTAAAGTACAGAAACCTGAGATTTTAACAGGGGTGTGTAGACTTTTTATATCCACTGTACATAGTGCTGTGTGTGTGTATGTATGTATGTATGCTACATACATACATAGTTCTGTGATGTCACAAGTTCACAACAATACTTATTCGCATCATTATTGCTGATTTGCGCAATCGCGAATATATTGGGGCACTCTATCTGCATATAAAGCTATTGTAATGTTCTGCCGTGCCAACCATTTTCTCCAGTCTCATTAAACTTCGAGCACTTTTAAAAATGTAGCTATAATGACCCACGCCTGTATTGCGCTCGCATTATGCGAATATTACATTGCCAGTTTTCGCAATCTAGCGAATAATAGCGAATTCACGAATTCAAGAATATATGATAAATATTCTACCAAATATTCCCAAAATATCCCGAATTTTAATATTGCCCTTGCCGCTCATCACTATTCCTCAACAGTATGATTAAAAGGTGCTATTTATTTAGTTGTGCTTTTAGTATATGAAAAATATAGTAGGTTGATTTCCTTTTTAGCTCCCAGATGCAGTCATCAGTCTTCTATTAACTTTTATATTTCATGAATTAAATTTTTCTATTCAGAAAATTGTAGGATACAGTAGTACTTATAACTAGAATAACAAGATAAACACATTCTGCGTGATTGTTCTTGGGAACATAAATTTACAGTGACATAAGTAAATATACTACATACTGTGGTAGATTAGAACAGTAGGAATGAGATAACGCTGGTTTTATCTGTATGACTTAGAACAGCAAGAATACTGTGCCGAGAGGATGTGGAACATACAAAGATATTTTCCGGGTATGTATACTTTATCAGATCATATCAGCCAAAAGGGTTATAATGGCTCTTGTATTACATTACCTGATTAATTACATGATAGGATACAAACAGTTGAAACCAGAAGTTTACATACACTATATAAAAAGACACAACTGCATGTTTTTTTCAATATCTGACATGGAATCAGAATAAACTTTTCCTGTGTTTGGTCAATTAGGATTACCATAATTGTTATTATTTGTCAAATGGCAGAATAATGAGAGAGAGAGAGAATGTTTTAAGCCATGTTTATTACTTTCTGCAAAGTCAAAAGTTTACATACATTTCATTAATATTTGGTACCATTGCCCTTAAACTGTATGACTTGGGTTAAACGTTTTGGATATCCTTTCACAAGCTTCTCAAAATAGTTGATGGGAATTCGGGCCCATTCCTCCTGACAAAACTGGTGTAACTGAACCATGTTTGTTGGTTGCCTTGCTCGCACCTGCCTTTTCAGCTTTGCCCATACATTTTTAATAGGATCGAGATCAGGGCTTTGTGATGACCACTCCAAAACTCCAAAACAAGGCAGAAAGTAATAAAACATTATCTCTCTCATTATTTTGGCATTTGGCAAATAATAATAATTATGGTAATCCTAGTTAATGAAAAACAGGATTGGTTTATTCTGATTTCATGTCAAATATTGAGAAAAACATGCATATGTGTCTTTTTATATAGTGTATTTAAACTTCTGGTTTCAACTATATATATATCAGGCAAAACGGATCCGGTATTTATTTTTTTCACATTTTTAACTCCTTAAGGACACATGATGTATGGGTACGTCATGTGTCCAGTCCCTGAAGATGGCGCCCGCTCCTGGACCCTGCGGGCACCATCGCTGCGGGGGTCTGGCTGATTCCTGTAGCTGACCCCCGCAGCTGATGATTGCGGTCGGCGATCATTTAACCCCGCAGATGCCATGATCAATCCTGATCACGGCATCTGCGCGCGCTAAAACTGAAAGTAAAACTTTCGGCAGCGCTCCGGCTCCCCCTAGTGGTGATCGGGAGAATCGGAGCGCTGTAAGGGATAGCCTTAAGCCTTTCATTCAGCTTAAAGCTATCACTTACTATTTCCTATGGAGCCCTTGTTAGCAATAGGGCTTCATAGGAAAGTAGTAAAATGCTCATAAACTCCAATACAAGTGTATTGGAGTTTATGATAGAAGCAATCAGGTAACTGATTTATATAGGTCCCTATGGGATCTATATAAAAGTGTAAAAAATAAAAAATAAATAAAAAAATAAAAAAATAAATAAAAAAAACCTAAAAATTTAAATCACCCCCCTTTCCCCAAAATTAAAATAAAATAATAAAAAAAATAAAAAAAATACACATCATGGGTGTCGCAATGTGTGAAAACGCCCATAGTATAAAAATATAAAAATATATTTCCCATACGGTAAACAGAAAAACGGGAAAAAGCGCCCAAATGGCCGATTTGCCGTTTTTGGACGCTTCATTTCCTCAAAAAAAATTAAATAAAAAGTGATCAAAAAGTCCTACACACCCCATAATGGTATCAACTAAAAGTTAAGATCGCCCCGCAAAAAATAAGCCCCCATACAACGCCATACACTTATTTACAAATACGTTATAGTGGTCAAAACATGGTGACAAAAAAAAAAGCTATACATATTGGGTATCGCCGGATTCGTACTGACCTGTAGAATAAAACTAAATGGTCAGTTTTATCGCAAATCAAACGTCGTAATTTAGAAAACCGTAAAACTGTGGTGAAATTGCTTTTTTTTTTGCAATTTCACCCCATTTGGAATTTTTTTCCCGCTTCCCACTACACCGTATGCGTTATTAAATGATGGCGTTGGAAAGGACAACTTGTCCCGCAAAAAATAAGCCCTCATATGGCCATGTGAACAGAAAAATAAAAAAGTTATGGCTCTTGGAAGGCATAGAGCGCAAAACGAAAACGCAAAAATGAAAAAACCCTGTGTCCTTAAGCGGTTAAAGGTCTGCACATGCGCAGACCAGAATGCTGGATTCATCATTGCGGCACTAATACATTTGATCAGGCATTTTGGACGGAGATAATACCGCAGCATGCTGCGGTATTTCCTCCGTCCAAAATGCCTGACAGTGACTGAACTGAAGGCATCCTGATGCATCCTGAACAGATTTCTCTCCATTCAGAATGCATTGGGATAAAACTGATCAGTTCTTTTCCGGTATTGAGCCCCTAGGATGGAACTCAATGCCGGAAAAGAAAAACACTAGTGTGAAAGTACCTAAGGAGATGCATATAGAGTTTTGCGTATAGAGTTTTGAGAAGTGCCACCAAGGTACCAGGCCTTGATGGAGTAAAAGCCGTTAGCTTGTGTGTCCACTAGAATAGATACACTCTTGTTAACTAGCATAGCTGATTTTACCTAATCCGGGCCTGGCTTTTACTGGGAGTAAGCAAAGACCTGGGTGGGTTCTTCTTCCCCATGGTCCACTCCGGGTTTTGTACATGGCTCATGTCTACGATTATGTTTAAAAGTCAGCAGCATGATGCAGGGTGGGTCTGTTGTGTGAAAGGCTGCAGATCACACCCTGCAAGGTGTGTGTGAAGCAAACACTAGCCTGTGGATGCTTCTAAAAGAGCCCCGAGCCTGCATGACTTTAATATGGATGACATGAACTGATTACTTGTCCCGGCTGCGATCTGTATGAACTGAACTTGGCTGGAACAAGCAATAAATTGTATTATAGTGACTAGGGTTAAGCGAACACCTGGAAGTTCGGGTTCGCCGGGTTCGGCCGAACTTCGCCACAAAGTTCGAGTTCGGGACCCGAACAAACCACTTTGTAGTCAATGAGGACCCGAACTTTGGGGCACTAAAAAGGAAGCAAAATAGGGGTAAGTGCAGGACAATTGCGCTGCAAACAAATGTGGATAGTGAAATAACTTAAAATAACATAAAATATAAAATATAGTAAAAAATAATGATCTTGAACTAGGAGGCGGAGGTCAAAGTGGACTAAGTGGTTGAGGAGTCGTGGACGTGGCGGTGTAGGAGGAAGTGGTGGTGGAGGAGGAGGAGGTAGCCAACACTATTTTTGTATTTTTTTATTTTATTTTTTTTTCCTTTATTTATTTATTTTTTAGAAATTTGGGAAGACCCTAAAACATTGGGAAATAGAAAATAGAATGCAAAGAGAAAGTGCGCTGAAGTATAACAATGGCTGGGTGCGGCCGGCATATGGTCTATTCTGCACAAGGTACGGCTAAGTCCTGTGGGATTCATGCCTGGTTCATTTTAATGAATGTGAACTTGTCCACATTGGCTGTGGACAGGCGGTTGTGCTTGTCTGTGATAACCCCCCTAGCCATGCTAAACACACGTTCGGGAAAAGCACTGGCCACAGGGCAGGCCAGCACCTCCAAGGCGTAAAGGGCAAGCTCAGGTCATGTGCCCAATTTGGAGAACCAGAAGTTGAATGGGGGAGACCCATGAGACAGTATGTGTAGGCATCTCGGCGGTTCCCCAGCTGCATTGGCAACTTCTTCCTCCACCTCTGCCTTCGCCTTGTGCTTCCACTAAGCCCCCGATGTCAGGTGGGAATGCCATCAGCAGCGTGTCTACCAGCGTGCGCTTGTACTCGCGCATCTTCCGCTCCACGCTCCAGTGATGGAATTAAGGATGGCACATTGTCCTTGTAGCGGGGATCTAGCAGGGTGGCCACCCAGTAATCTGCACAAGTTAGAAAGTGGGCAACTCAGCGGTCATTACGTAGGCACTGCAGCAAGTAGTCGCTCATGTGTGCCAGGCTTCCCAGAGGCGACGACAAGCTGTCCTCTGTGGGAGGTGTATCGTCTGTGTCCTCTGTATTCCCCCAGCCATGCTCCAGTAATCCCCATGAGCTGCTTTTGGTGCCACTATGCTGTGAACACGGTTTCTCCTCCTCATCCTCCGGAACTGTGCCATGGCGGGACAATTGTGTCGCTGGTCTCTGTTGGTGCAGGAACCCACCCTCCGAGCCGCTTGTGAATGACTGGCCTGATAACGTGGAGATTATCCCTCTTCCTCCACATCCTCTTCCATCATTGCCCAAAGCGTTTTTTCAAGGAGACGTAGAAATGTGATGGTACCGCTGAGGACGGCATCATCGGCACTGGCCATGTTGGTGGAGTACTCAAAACAGAGCAACACAGCACACACGTCCCGCATGGAGGCCCATGGAGTGACTCACCCATGCGCGCTGCAGCTGAAACGCCACTATCGACTGCTGCTGCTCCCACAGTCTCTCCAGCATGTGCAAGGTGGAGTTCCCACCTTCTGGGCAAGCCGCATATGAGGCGGTGAGCAGGAAGGATGAAGTTATGCTGAAGTAACGCTAAACGCCGAAAGCACGCAGAGACGGCCCACACTTTCTGCAGCAGCTCTGACATATCGGGGGAATTTTTCAGGAACCTCTACACCACCAAATCCAGCACATGCGCCATACAAGGGATGTGCGTCAAACCAGCCAGGCACAGAGCTACAACAAGATTTTGCCCATTATCGCACACCACCAGGCTTGGGGCTCAGTGGCACCAACCACTCATCAATCTGTGGTTCTATGCCCTTCCAAAGCTCCTGCATGGTGTGGGTTTTTCCCCCAAAACAGATGAGTTTTAAAACAGCCTGCTGTTGTTTCCCCCTGGCTGTGCTAAAGGTGGTGGTGAAGGAGTTACACTGACTGGATGAGGAGGTAGTAGAGGAGGAAGCGGTGTAGGAGGAGGAGGAAACAGTAGGTAATGAGAAATGTCCTGCAATCCTCAGTGGTGGTAGGACATGAGCCAAACTGCTATCCGCCTCAGGCCCAGCCACCACTGCATTTACCCAGTGTGCAGTTAGGGAGATATAATGTCGCTGCCCATGCTTATTGGTCCATGTATCGGTGCTTATGTGGACCTTGCCACAGATGGTGTTGTGCAGTGCACACCTGATTTTATCCACCACTTGGTTGGTCAGGGATGGCTCGCCTGGAATAGTAGTGGCCGGCTGGGAACCACGTACTGTGGGACAGCCACTACCATAAGGTTTTTAAATGTCTCCGCCTCCACCAGATGGAATGACAGCATTTCAAAGGCCAGGAATTTTGAAATGCTGGCATTAAGGGCCAGGGATCGCTGGTGGGTAGGGGGGTACTTCCTCTTTCTTTCCAGTGTTTGGGTGATGGACAGCTGAATGCTTCCATGGGAGGCGTTGCTGCCACATCCTCTGTTTGCGGGGTGGCAGTTGACACTGTCACTCCAGAGGGGGAGACTGCAACAGAAGAGGGAGCAGGAGGAGCCTGAGATCTTTTGTGGTTTTTGAGGTGTTTACTCCACTGAAGCTCGTGCTTTGCATTTAGATGCCTGGTCATGAAGGTGGTGCTCAGGTTTAGAACATTTATGCCTCGCTTCAGGCTCTGATCGCGTCTTGTCATCAGCACATTGTCTGAAGAACTGCCACGCCAGGGAACTCCTTGGAGCTGGCTTTGGTGTGCTTGGTCCCTGGCTGCAGTGAGCAGTGGCAGGCGTACTGTCTAGGGGACGGATGCTCTGCTTTTGCACACTGCTCCCTCTTTTGCTGTGCGGCTAGCGCTTTGTGACCACAACCCCTTCCTCCAAACTGCACACGTCACTCGCATGACCTTGATTTCATGTAGAGTCTAGGACCTCATCATCATCCACATCATCTTCCACCCACTCTTCACCCCTGCCATCCTTTCCGGTCATCACACTGCAGAAAGCTGCAGCAGTTGGCACCTATGTTTCATCATCATCAGAGATGTGCTGCGGTGGTCCTCCCATGTCCACATCCTGAAACATAAGTGGTTGGGCATCGGTGCCCTCTTATGGGGCAGGGCTATGTGGACAGCCCATGGAAACGCTGCCAGAAGAGTCATCAAAAAGCACAAGAGACTACTGCATGACTTGGGGCTCAAACTGCTTGGCTGATTTGCAAGGGGGTGAGCTGAAACACAGATGCCCATGGGCGGTAGGTGACAACTCTGCGCTTTCAGCAGGGGACCGGGTGGGAGACAATGTGAAGGGACTGGAGGCACTGACAGCCACCTAATCTGCTACAGCCTCTACTTGTTCTGGCCTCACCATTCATACACTGGTATTTGGGCCTTCCAAATAACTCTGAACGTTCTGTCGCCTACGTGCACCTGATGAAGGTGTTTCATTTGGGCGTGTAGCTAGCACAGATCGACCACGTCCTCTCCCTGCCACAGGAGCTCAACGAACACGAGCAGCACCACAACCAGGGCCACGTCCCTTATTTGATGCTCTCCTCATTCTTTGAGGTCACCCACTAAAGTAACAGATGGATTAACTATATTAATTTCCCTGTCACGTATGCAGTGCAGGTGTACCTCACACAAAGATTGGTTAGATCTCACCCACCAATCTAACAGACAGATTAACTTTAATATTTTCACTGTCATGTATGCAGTGCAGTTGTACTTCACACAAAAAACGGGTATATGTTGCCCACCTAACCAACAGACGGATTAACTATATTTATTTCCCTGTCTCGAATGCGGTGCAGGTGTACGTCACACAATAAATGCGTATATGTCACCCACTGAACTTACAGATGGATTAACTATTATATTTGTGTGTCAAGGGTACAGAGTTGTTGCGTTGCACCCACAAAAAAGAAACGCTGTAGGTCACCCACAGAATTAACAGCCAGATTTACTATTATCTTTCTGTGTCAGGAGTGCAAAGATTGTGTATTGCACCCACAAAACAACACTATAGGTAACCATAGAATTAACAGCCAGATGAGATTCATAAAACTCTCCCTCACTTCAGCTGCCTGCTTCCTGTCCCTGCACTAATCAGAGATGATGGGCAGTGCTACACGTGAGACGGCTTTTAAAGAGGCTGGGTCACATGATGCACTGGCAAATCACAGCCATGCCATAAGTAGGAATGGCTGTGATGACTTCTAAGTGCCCACAGCTTAAAAGCTTGTTGATTGGCTGCCCTGCAGCCTTTCAACAAGCTTTATTAAATGCCCAAACCCCGAACTCGAACCCAAACTTTTCCGGCAAAGTTCAGATTCAGGATCGGGGACCAAAAATCGTAAAGTTTGGTACGGACCCGAACATTACAGTTTGGGTTCGCTCAACACTAGAAGTCACTTTGTTGTGTTCCTGCCTGTCTTAAAAACTGGTCATAGAAGCCCACGGCAGTAATATATATATATATATATATATATATATATATATATATTGGCATACACTAATGTAAACTGGTGTGCAGAATTCCATTTCCATTGTGAGTTGAATTCCTAATGCGTTGATGTCTTTGTTAGCAGTATTGGTAATTTCTGCCTCAGAAAAAAAACATCCCTAAAAAGGTTAAATTAAAGGGACTATTAATGTTTTTTTCTGTCTTCTGTTTAGTAAACTCAGGAGTCTGGGAATAGCCAATTTAAGATAGTGTAGGGTTACTAAAATGTTCCTCAATAGGCTTACTAACAATATAATAATCATGGGGGTTTGATCTCTGCACCCCTATCAATTAGCTGTTTGAAGGAGCCATTGCGCACTTTGTTTTTTAAAGTGCATCTGTCAGCAGATTTGTACATGTGGAACTGGCTGACCTGTTGCATGCGTGCTTGACAGCTGAAGGCATCTGTGTTGGTCCCATGTTCATATGAGCCTCTAGGAGCAATGAGGAATGTTACACCTAGAGGCAGTTTACCTGTCAATCAAAGTGCAGAAGGAGTGGCACTTGCACAACGAGCAGAGCCTCCATTTCAGGGGTGCACCTAGCCTTTCTGCTACCTGAGGCGAAAACTGAAACTCCCTCCCCAATGCCAATTTCTTAACCTAACCCCTTCCATTCAGCCCATGGCCGTTTGGCTGCCCCTCTCTTGTCCCTACCTGGCACTACCTGAGGCAATCGCCTCAACTGGCCTCATTGGTGGTGCACCCCTGCTCCATGTGTAACGGCAATGCCCACATAGTTCCTGGAGACTCATTTGCATACATCAGAACATTTTTCTCAGCAGTGTGGGCACATATGAACATGAGACCAACACAGATGCCTTCAGCTGCCTAGTGCACATGTAACAGGTCAGCCAGTTTCATTGGTATGAATCTGCATACAGATGCCCTTTAAATGGCATGCCATCTAGATAATAGTGGCTGTGCAGGATATCTTAGCTTTCTCCAATTCATGTGGTTGGGAAAAAACTGCAATTCCCTCCACAGCCACTACTAAGGCTGAGTTAACGTCACTTTTTTGTTTTACTTTTACAATTTACGGATTCAGGTCTGGGCTCTGGCTGGGCCATTCTAAAACTTTAATCTTCTTCTGGTGAAGCCATTCCTTTGTTGATTTGAATGTATGCTTTGGGTCGTTGTCATGCTGAAAGATGAAGTTCCTCTTCATGTTTAGCTTTCTAGCAGAAGCCTGAAGGTTTTGTGCCAATATTGACTGGTATTTGGAACTGTTCATAATTCCTTCTATCTTAACTAAGGCCCCAGTTCCAGCTGAAGAAAAACAGCCCCAAAGGATGATGCTGCCACCGCCATGCTTCACTGTGGGTATGGTGTTCTTTTAGTGATGTGCAGAGTTTTTGTTGCACCAAACATATCTTTTAGAATTATGGCCAAAAAGTTCAATCTTGGTTTCATCAGACCATAACACCTTTTCCCAAATGCTTTTGGGAGACTTCAGATGTGTTTTTGCAAAATGTAGCCTGGCTTGGATGTTTTTCTTCATAAGAAAAGGCTCTCGTCTTGCCACTCTACCCGATAGCCCAGACATATGAAGAATACGGGAGATTGTTGTCACATGTACCACACAGCCAGTACTTGCCAGATATTCCTGCAGCTCCTTTAATGTTGCTGTAGTCCTTTTGGTAGCTTCCCAGACCAGTTTTCTTCTCGTCTTGACTCTTTTTAATCAATTTTGGAGGGACGTTCAGTTCTTGGTAATGTCACTGTTGTGCCATATTTTCTCCACTTAATGATGACTGTCTTCACTGTGTTCCATGGTATATATAATGCCTTGGAAATTCTTTTGTACCCTTGTCCTGACTGATACCTTTTAACAATGAGATCCCTCTGATGCTTTGGAAGCTCTCTGTGGACCATGGCTTTTGCTGTGGGATGCGACAAAAAATTTCAGGAAAGACCAACTAGAGCAGCTGAACTTTCTTTGCGGTTAATCAGAGGCACTTTAAATGATGGCAGATGTATGCTGACTCCAATTTAACATGATTTTGAATAAGATAATGGGTTGCATCAAAAGAGGCATAGATGCCCGTGATGAGAACATAGTCCTACCACTTTACAAATCACTAGTCAGACCACACATGGAGTACTGTGTACAGTTATGGGCTCCTGTGAACAAGGCAGACATAGCAGAGCTGGAGAGGGTTCAGAGGAGGGCAACAAAAGTAATAACTGGAATGGGGCAACTACAGTACCCTGAAAGGTTATTAAAATTAGGGTTATTCACTTTAGAAAAAAGACGACTGAGGGGAGATCTAATAACTATGTATAAATATATCAGGGGTCAGTACAGAGATCTGTCCCATCATCTATTTATCCCCAAGACTGTGACTGTGACGAGGGGACATCCTCTGTGTCTGGAGGAAAGAAGGTTTGTACACAAACATAGAAAAGGATTCTTCACTTTAAGAGCAGTGAGACTATGGAACTCTCTGCTTGAGGAGGTGGTGATGGTGAGTACAATAAAGGAATTCAAGAGGGGCCTGGATGTATTTCTGGAGTGTAATAATATTACAGGCTATAGCTACTAGTGAGGGGTCGTTGATCCAGGGAGTTATTCTGATTGCCTGATTGGAGTCGGGAAGGATTTTTTTTCCCCCTTAAGTGGGGAAATTGGCTTCTGCCTCACAGTTTTTTTTTGCCTTCCTCTGCATCAACTTGTAGGAAACAGGCCAAACTGGATGGACAAATGTCTTTTTTCGGTCTTATATACTATGTAACTATCTTACTATGTATTGCTTAATTCTGAACACAGCTACATCCCCAGTTAGAAGAGGGTGTGCACACTTATGCAACCACATTATTTTTTTTTTTTTTTAGTTTTCTTTCCTCCACCTAAAAGATTTCAGTTTGTTTTTTCAATTGAGTTGTACAGTTTATAGGTCACATTAAAGGTGGAAAAAGTTCTGAAATTATTTATCTTTGTCTAATTTTTTTACAGCACAGAAGCCTGACATTTTAACAGGGGTGTGTAGACTTTTTCTATCCACTGTATGTTAAACAGATGCCTCAGATGGATGACATAAAGTGCAGATTTTTTTGCAGGACTCTGCAGGATGAAAAACCATAGTATACTACGCTTTTGCATCCTTTTTTCCAAAATGTATATGTTAAAAGTAGGGCAAAAACGTGATGTGAACCCTTTCTAAGTAGACGACATGCAACAGACTAGAGCACAGATAACAGCGGACCCCTGTGCTCACCAGTAGACCATCATAGAGCTCCCGCATTATGTCTCTTTAACAATACAGCAGAAATTGTTAAAGAGATATAGGGGCACATTTTAGACGCTGGTCTTAATGAAGACTCAAAGCTGCCAGTGAATCTGGCTTAGTTATGAAGAGGTGCAGGCCTCTCCATAACTTCGGCGCATCCAGCATCAGTTCTTAATGTAAGGTAGCTTCCGAGCTCTCTTACATTTAGACCATTTTCTACGCCTAAACCAGGCATAGAAAATGATGAATGAGACAGGCCTGACGGCCAATCCCTTACCCCGCCCACACGTCGCCCACAATTTTAGACCTGGAATGAGCAGGGTAAAGTCACAGATAGCGCCGCAACTAACTGTTGAGCCACCATCTGCGCCTGAAAAACGCCTAATTTAGGTGTATTTCAGAATATTAAATGACACCCATAATGTGCCAATGGACACACAATTCTAAAAGTGGGCTGCAGAGAGTGGAAGAACAATTCAAGCTGCAGTACTTAGTTTGGTCACATTATTCCACCTTTGGTGTGTACCTTTTGTTTTACAGGGAGAGAGCAAATAAAAAAAAAAAGTTTTGAGTTTATGTAGTTCAACTCAAAATTGTTCCCCGAACTAGAGACATCAGCTATAACAAAATAAAAATAAAACAACCAATGTGTCTTGCCTAGAGTTGAGCGGACACCTGGAAGTACGGGTTCGTCGGGTTAGGCTGAACTGCTTCGCAAAGTTCGAGTTCGGGACCCAAACTTGACCTGAACTTGACCCAGAACCTGAAACTTATTGAAGTCAATGGGGACCCGAACTTTGGGGCACTAAAAGGGCTCTAAAAAAGTAATGAGAAGGGATAGAGGGCTGCAAAAGGAAGCAAAATGGGGGTAAGAGCTGGACAATTGCCCTGCAAAAAATGTGGATAGGGAAATGACTTAAAATAAAATACATAAAAATTTAAAATAATAATCTTGAACTAGAAGGAGGAGGTCCAAATGGAGTAGGAGGTTGAGGAGGTGGTGGACATGGCGGTGTAGGTGGAAGCAGTGGTGGAGGAGGTAGTCGCCAACAACATTATTATTATTATTTTTTATTTTTTTATTTGGGTAGACCCAAAAACATGGGAAAATATAGAAAAGAAAACAAAGAGAGAGTGCTCTGGAGTATAACAAAGGCTGGGGGAGACCGGTATACATGTTTATCGTGCACAAGGTGCGGACAAGCCCTGTGGGATCCATGCCTGGTTCATTTTAATGAACTTGAGCTTCTCCACATTGGCTGTAGAAAGGCGGCTGCGCTTGTCTGTGATAACGCCCCCTGCCGTACTAAACACACTTTCAGACAATACACTGGCTGCAGGGCAGGCCAGCACCTCCAAGGCGTAAAGGGCAAGCTCAGGCCATGTGCCCAATTTGACGACCCAGAAGTTGAATGGGGCAGATCCATCAGTCAGTATGTGTAGGCATGTGCACACATACTGTTCCACCATGTTGCTGAAATGCTGACTCCTGCTAAGACGTTTCATATCAGCTGGTGGTGCTGGTTCTTGTGGCGTGCTAAAAAAGCTTTTCCACATTTCGGCCATGCTAAGCCTGCCTTCTGAGGTGCTGGCGGTGCCCCAGCTACGTTGGCAACTTCTTCCTCCTCTTCTGCCTTCGCCTTGTGCTTCCACTGAGGCTCCGGTGTCAAGTGGGAATGCTATCAGCAGCGTGTCTAGCAGCGTGCGCTTGTAGTCGCACCTCTTCCGATCACTCTCCAGTGAAGGAATTAAGGATGGCACATTGTCCTTGTAATTGGGATCCAGCCGGGTGGCCACCAAGTAATCACCACTGGTTAGAATGTGGGCAACTCGGCAGTCGTTGTGCAGGCACTGCAGCATGTAGTCGCTCATGTGTGCCAGGCTGCTCAGAGGCAACGACAAACTGGAGGTGTATCGTCTGGGTCCTCCGTATCTCCCCAGCCACGCTGCAGTGATGGCCCAGAGTTGCTTTGGGTGCCACCCTGCTGTGAACACGGTTCCTCCTCCTCTTCATCCTCCTCATCCTCCAGAACTGTGTCCTGGCTGGACAAGTGTGTACCTGGCCTATGTTGGTGCAGGAACCCACCCTCCGAGCCACTTGTGAATGACTGGCCTGATAACCATGGAAATGATCCCTCTTCCTCCTCTTCTTCCTCCTGTGCCACATCCTCTTCTATCATCGCCCGAAGCGTTTTTCAAGGAGATATAGAAGTGGGATAGTAATGCTGATCATGGCATTATCAGCACTGGCCATGTTCGTGGAGTACTCAAAACAGCGCAACATGGCACACAGGTCTTGCATGGAGGCCCACTGATTGGTGGTGAAGTGGTGCTGTCCCACAGAGCGACTCACCCGTGCGTGCTGCAGCTGAATCTCTACTATCGCCTGCTGCTCGCACAGTTTCTCCAGCATGTGCAAGGTGGAGTTCCACTTTGTGGGCACGTCGCATATGAGACAGGGAGAGGAAAGGCCAAAGTTACACTGCAGCGCAGACAGGCGAGCAGCAGCAGGATGAGAATGCCAAAAGTGCGCACAGACGGCCGCACTTTCTGCAGCAGCTCTGACATGTCGGGGTAGTTGTGAATGAACTTCTGCACCACCAAATTCAGCACATGCGCCAGGCAAGGGATGTGCGTCAAACCGGCTAGGCCCAGAGCTGCTACAAGATGCCCATTATCACACACCACAAGGCCGGGCTTGAGGCTCAGTGGCACCAACCACTCATCGGTCTGTTGTTTCATGCCCGTCCACAGCTCCTGCGCGGAATGGGGTTTTCCCCCCAAACAGATGAGTTTTAAAACAGCCTGCTGTCGTTTTCCCCTGGCTGTGCTGAAGTTGGTGGTGCAGGTGTTACGCTGAGCGGATGAGGAGGTAGTAGAGGAGGAAGCGGATTAGGAGGAGGAGGCAACAGGAGGCAAAGAGAAATGCCCTGCAATCCTCAGTGGCGGAAGGACATGCGGAAAACTGCTATCCGCCATAGGCCCAGCCGCCACTGCATTTACCCAGTATGCTGTTAGGGAGATATAAGGTCCCTGCCTTTGCTTACTGGTCCACTTATCGGTGGTTATGTGGACCTTGCCACAGATGGCGTTGCGCAGTGCACACCTGATTTTGTTTACCACTTGGTTGTGCAGGGAAGGGATGACTCACCTGGAAAAGCAGTGGCAGCTGGGAAACACGTACTGTGGGACAGCCACCGCCATAAGGTTTTTAAAAGTGTCTGTCTCCACCAGACGGAATGACAGCATTTCAAAGGCCAGGAATTTTGAAATGCAAGCATTAAGGGGCAGGGATCATGGGTGGGTAGGGGGGTACTTCCTCTGTCTCTCCAGTGTTTAGGAGATGGACAGCTGAGTGCTTCTATGGGACATTGTGGAGATGCCTGGTGACGGTGACGGACGTGGTGGCGTTGCTGCCACATCCTCTGTTTGCTGGGTGGTAGGTGCCACTGTCACTTCAGAGGGGAAGGAAGAGGCTGAGACTGCAGCAGAAGGGGGAGCAGGAGGAGCCTGAGACCTTTCTTGGTTTTTGAGGTGTTTACTCCTCTGCAGCTCGTGCTTTGCATTTAGATGCCTGGTCATACAGGTTGTTCTCAGGTTTAGAACGTTTGTCTCGCTTCAGGCTATGATTGCACAGCGTGCAAACCACTTGTGTCTTGTCATCAGCCCATTGTCTGAAGAACTGCGATGCCAGGGAACTCCTTGGAGCTGGCTTTCATCTGCTCGGTCCCTGGGTGCAGTGGGCAGTAGCAGGCGTTCTGTCTAGGGGACGGATGCTCTGCTTTTGCACCCTTCTCCCTCTTTTGCTCTGCTGGTGGCTTTGTGCGACCACCACCTCTTCCTCCGAACTGCACACGTCACTCGCATGTGTGATTCCATGTGGGGTCTAGGACCTCATCATCCTCCACATCATCTTCCATCCACTCTTCACCCCTGCCTTCCTTGTCAGTCTGCACACTGCAGAAAGGTGCAGCAGTTGGCACCTGTGTTTCATCATCATCAGAGACGTGCTGTGGTGGTCCTCCCATGTCCACATCCTGAAACATAAGTGGTTGGGCATCGGTGCAATCAGGCTCTTCCACTTCTGGGGCAGGGCTATGTGGATGGCCCATGGAAACCCTGCCAGCAGAGTCATCAAAAAGCATAAGAGACTGCTTCATGACTTTGGGTTCAGACTGGCTGATTTGCAAGGGGGTGAGCTGAAACACAGATGCCCATGGGCAGTAGGTGCCAACTCTGCCCTTTCAGCAGGGGACCGGGTGGGAGACAATGTGAAGGAATTGGAGGCGCTGTCAGCCACCCAATCTACTATTGCCTGTACATGTTCTGGCCCCACTATTCGTGGAGCGGCATTCGGGCCTATAAAATAACGCTGAACATTCTGACGCCTATGAGCAACTGAGGAAGGTGTTTAATTTGTGCGTGTAGCTGGCATGGATCGACCACATCCTCTCCCTGCAACAGGATCTCCACCACCACCATCAGCACCACGACCAGTGCAACGGGTCTTATTTGACGCTCTCCTTTTTCTTTGCATTCACCCACCAAAGACGGATTTATAAAATTTATTTCCCAGTCCTGTATGCAATGCATGGTACTTTGAAAGAAAAACGGGGTACAGATCACCCAGCAATCTAAACGCTGCAGAAGTTAAAGAACATATTTCCCAGTCAGGTATGCAGTGCAGCAGGAACACACCCTCCAAGCCACTTGTGAATGATTGGCCTGATATCCATGGAAATGACCACCCACAATCTAAGAGCTGGATTTACTTATTTTTCTTTCACTATCAGAAATCCAGGCTGCAAAGGTACTTTCTAGCTAAAAAATAAGGCTCCATTCACACGACCGTATGTTGTCCGCAAAAAAACGGATCTGTCCCATTCACTTTTCTTCCATTGCACAGCTCAGCAAAAAAAAATGAAACATGTCCTATACTTGTCAGTAAAAATCAGGACATGGCCCTATTGAAGTCTATGGATCAGCAAAAAAACGGAATTCAATCCGTTTGCGGACACGGATCCGTTTTTTTGCGGACAACATACGGTCGTGTGAATGGAGCCTAAAGGAATTTTTTTTCAAACAGAATGTCACAATGGATTTAATAAATATATTTCACTATCAGAAATGCAGTGCAGGGCGCAAGGTACTTTCTAGTAAAAAAAAAATTTAGTTTGTCCCCCCAAAATCTAACAGATGGATTTACTGAATTGATTTTACACTGTCTCATATGCAGCACAGGGGTACTTTACAGAAAAAAAATTTGAATATGTCACCCCCTGGGTCTCTGAACTCACATACGGATTACCTATATTATTTTCCCTTCCCCAGGCATATATGCAGTGCAGGTGAACTTAAAAAATGGGTATATGTCACCCACTAAACTACAAGAACAGGATTAAATTATTGTCTGCACTTGCACAAAATGGCCACCAACGCCCACGTAACTAACAGACGGATTAAAACTTATCTTTCTGTTTCACTGGGCTCAGGGTAGGGTCAAAAATAAACATCGCTGCAGATCGCAGACTTAACACCAAGCTCTGATCTGATATCAGATTCTTTCCTAATCTCTCCCTCACAGCAGCAGCATCCTATCCCTACACTAGTAAGAGCTGACGTGCCGTGCGTTGCTACTTGACTCTTACGATATATAGAGGATGGGTCACATGCTGCACTGGCCAATCACAGCCATGCCACTAGTACGCATGGCTGTGATGGCTTCTAAGGGCACAAATCTTAAACGCTTGTTGATTGGCTGCCCTGCAGCCTTTCAACAAGCTTTATTAAATGGCCAAACACCGAACTCGAACCCGAACTTTTGCGGAATAGTTCGGGTTCGGGTCCGAGTACAGAAAACCCTAAAGTCCGGTACTATCCCAAACTTTACAGTTCGGGTTCGCTCAACACTTGTCTTGCCTTATACATCCCACCCACATGTTTGATTTTATCCTACCTTACAATGTGACAAATTAAATTACAGATGTTTCATATTTACATTATGTGCAATACAAGAAAAGTCTTTTCACAAGAGATACACGGGAATACATCTTCCTGCCAGGATAGCATTAGGAAACTCAGTCATGCTCATATATTAATATTATATGGCATTCTGATTTTAACGTTTGCTGCTGGCTGGAACATTCGGTGAAGGGTTAGCCTGTCTGGATTAGTGTTTCAGAAATACTTATTTAACAATGTGCCCTTCAATACCCCTTGTCAGAGAGCCAGCATTTTACTCCTATTATCTGTCTGTAAGTGCAATAGGCTTTCTCCGTCTTGTTACATGGCCCAGTAATGATACACTGAAGTAAAACCAAAGGTTGTCTGCATTCAGCTGGAAAGCCATTCTTGCTTTTCATTATAAAAATTCACTATAATTTTTTTTTCACTCTCCACTGTTATAAGCATATAGACAGGTACTTTGCAACGTAAGCAGATATATTGTGGTTATTTAGAGCAAAATTGTAGGAATGCCTTGAAGGGTATTTTTAATGGGGATCTCCCGAAAATGAAAAAAAATGAAAATACTCAAAAAGCATTTTATTATAAACTAGCAGAAGGACCCGGCTTCACATGGGTATATTTCATCTATTTCACTTAATATTTGTGTGTCGTTAAAAGATATCGACAGTATCCCGCATAACAGCGAACTCCACAGCCCCCCCACCCCTTAACACTGCCCCGCCCCCACACAGTGTCCAGCCTTCTTAAAATGGGACTTCCTTTAACCTTTACAGCAGCCTGCCCCTTTAACAGTGAGTTTCACAGCACCCCACTTCCTTGACAGTGACCTCCTCAGGGGACCGCTCCCTAAGAGTGACCTCCACAGTGCCCGCCCATATTACAGTGGCATCCACAGCAGCTGCCCCTTCAATTGTGGCCCCTGCCCCTCTAACAGTGACCTCCAGAGTGCCAGCCCCTATAACATAGTGTAACACCGGATGGTCGGCACTGCTCTCTGGAGTTAACGGTGCACGTGTCAGCGAGCGGGCATCCCAGTAGACACAATAAAAGGAAAAAGACCGTCACTCGTATATTGATTTTCTGGATGCAGGTTTATTCCGTCACATATTATATCATAGTGACGCGTTTCAGCACAACATGTGCCTTCCTCAGACTATGTACAAAAATGTCCTACCTATTGTACCATATATACCTTCATTTAGATACAAGGGAACTGACGTCATAAAGCAGAAAACTCCTCCCTAAGGAGGCTAATGCAACACCTGTGGTAGTGGGTAGCTGAACCATAGAAGTCAATGTATAACGGTGAAAAAATCATGTCCGCTGTAAGGAAAATAAAGGAAATTTAGAGATTACATTCAAAAGAGGCCAGATACATTGTATTCTCTATTTAAGCCCTTTGGTTCAATCGTTTGTAATCGATGGATCCAATATGCTTCCTTTTTAAGCAATAATTTATTTCTATCACCAACGCGGCGGGGTAATGACACATCTTCAATAACCTGGTAGCGTAGTTATGATATACTACGTGACAGAGATCCTGGAACAGTTAAGTGATACTAACACATACAAAATCTTACAAAGTGATCCCGTTTACCAGATTAAAGAAACATTACAAACGGTAGTCAAAGAGACCAGAGAGGATGGAGTCGTTGACAGCAAACTGGGTGAATTTTTAATTAACCAACATCCTATTACTCCGGTGTTTTACACCCTTCCGAAAGTACACAAGTCCATGACAAGGCCACCGGGCCGACCCATTGTAGCTTCAACAGACTCCATCCTCTCTCCTTCAGCTATCTTCTTAGAGAAGATTCTCACACCATTGACTCAAAAATCTGCCTCGTACATACGTGATACGGGACATTTTTAGTCAGAGATCCGCCCCCTTAAGATAGACAGAGACTGCATACTAGTCACTTTTGAAGTATGCAGCCTCTACACTTCTATAACTCATGAGAAGGGCTTGGAAGCTGCTTCTAGATTATTAAAAACCAGTGACCACACAGTGCCACAGAAAAAGTTTTTTTGACACTTTTGAGAATTGTTCTAGAGAATAATTATTTTCTGTTCCAGGACACTTTCTTCCAACAATGCCGCGGGACTGCGATGGGATCGAACGTCGCACCGCCGTACTCAGATAGCTATATGTCATTTTTTGAAAGCCATTTCATTTACTCTAGTCTGCTGTATTTACAGCACTGCATATTTTGGCGTAGGTTTATCGACGACATTTTTTGCGTATGACAGGGCGACGTTCGATCCCTCACGGAATTATCTGCATACCTGAACTCTATCTGGACTGAGCTCCAGTTCACTATGCATCATGACAGAAATAAAATCTTATTTCTGGATACATGGGTCCTCAAAGGAGATGATGACAGGATACACACCAATCTCTTCACAAAGGATACTGACAGGAACAGCCTGCTTTTTTTCACAAGTAGCCATCCCCCTGCGACAAAGAAATCTATCCCTTTTTCTCAGTATCAGTGGGTCAAAAGGATCGTGAGTGATCCTGATACTTACAGAAAAAGAGTCAATGAGCTGACTAATGAATTTTTAGAGAGAGGTTACCCCAGACAAATATTACACGAACAAAGGGATAAACTAGGAGGCCCATCCACAGAAGACAAAATTGTCAAATCTCCACGTATTCCACTGCTCGTAAAATACCACCCTTGGACACAGAGGTTAAATGGTATTGTGAAAAAGCATTGGCATATTGTTTCTAGATCATATCCTCAAATTGAGGAATTCCAGATCCCACCCATGATGTGCTTTAAAAGAGCGGACAACATCCGTGATAAAATCATTAGAGCCGACATAGGTAGCAGAAAACCGGGCCTCAGACAAACCACCTTGACCTCCCCTCGGCTGGGTACATTCCCTTGTTTAAATTGCGGGAACTGCTCAAGTGTCATAAAGGGCACTCGCCTCACCCACCCACATTCTGGTGAACAGTTCCCATAAGGGGTAGATTCACCTGTGATAGCAGATTTGTGGTTTACATTCTGAAGTGTCCCTGTGGATTGGTATATGTGGGAGAATAAAGGATAGTCTACCATCAGAAAAGGGTATCTACTGCTCCCAATACCACAGCACTTCCACCAGAAAATACACGCAATATCACAACTACGCTACCAGGTTATTGAAGATGTGTAATTACCCCGCCGCGGTGGCGACAGAAATAAATTATTGCTTATAAAGGAAGCATATTGGATCTTTCGATTACAAACGATGGAACCAAAGGGCTTAAATAGAGAATACAATGTATCTGGCTTCTTTTGAATGTAATCTCTAAATTTCCTTTATTTTCCTTACAGTGGACATGATTTTTTCACCGTTATACATTGACTTTTATGGTTCAGCTACCCACTACCACAGGTGTTGCATTAGCCTCCTTAGGGAGGAGTTTTCTGCTTTATGGCGTCAGTTCCCTTGTATCTAAATGAAGGTATATATGGTACAATAGGTAGGACATTTTTGTACATAATCTGAGGAAGGCACATGTTGTGCTGAAACGCGTAACTATGATATAATATGTGACTGAATAAACCTGCATCCAGAAAATCGATATACGAGTGACGGTCTTTTTCCTTTTATGCAGCCCCTATAACAGTGACCTCCACAGTGCCCACCCCTTTAACAGTGACCTCCACAGCAGCTGCACTTTCAATAGTGGCCCCTGCCCCCTTAACAGTGTCATCCACAGTGCCCTGCCCCTTTAAAGGTGACCTGCAGCAATAAAGAAAAATGGCTGGGTTGTTTACATCACTATACAGTGTGACAACTCAGTGTTACTTAGCTCTCCAGGATCGCTGTCTCCTCATCTTAGACGGTTGGCACACCTCAGGAAGCCACTCCAAAACTGCAGATTTTGGTGCAAACTGGCCACGACCAGCTTTATTGTCACTTTAACAGCAGACCAAACATAAGTCATAAACATAAATCCTAGGCCCTCTGGCCAGTGACTATACAGTAATTCTTCCTCTTTATTGATATCTGGGTCTACCACCCAGCTCCCCAAAACACAACACTGTGCTTACTCTACACAGGGCTAGAGGTTCCTGGCTGCCACAGGCCTTGACGCAACCTGCTCTTTCCCCAGACAGGGAGCCCTGATTGAGGAGCCCAGCCCACCTTTACCTGAGCTTCTCAGCTCGCTGCTAATTATTTAACTTACCAGCCAAGCTGCTGCAGACAATGGGAAAAACCTATTTTTCCAGCCTTTCCTGTTCTCACCCAGGCTCCTCTGGGTGAGATACACCATTTCAATGGCCCTCTGGCAGCTCCACTGCCACAACATGCTCTCTGCAGCCAGGAAACACAGTTGTGTTCAAAATTATTCAACCCCCAATGCTGTAAAGGGTTTTAGGAAATTTAGTGTACATTTGTAATTGTGTTCAGAATGAAATATTACAAGGACTTTTTAAAGAATCAAATGCAACTAAAATGACATCAATTGTTTTTGTAATAAGTATTAAATGTTTTTTTTTTGTGATTTCTTCATTGACACATTCTGTATGGGTAGGGTAACACTCCACTTTTACTTGTGGATCACAGGAAAAGGTTCTCACACCAGGATGAGTATATAAGAAATAAGGTTCCTGGACAACACTTGATGCTTCGTGATTTATTAAAGCTTGATATACAATGTGCGTTATGCCAGTTTGTAAACATATAGTTTCAGTGACGTTTCGGCCGTAGCCTTCATCAGGAAACTGGATGAGCCGCACTGTATGTAAAGGAATGGCCACAGTGGCGTGTAGGGGGCTCTATGGCCCTGTGGGCGGATAAGTCTGTCTGTATTAGGGCAGTATGCCTGTGTGTAGTCCGCCATGGACTGTGCTTATCTCTAGCTATGTGTCATGAAAGAAAACAAAATTATTGTTTGCACTTGTTCATATGTCTTTGCATCAATAAAAAGTTTTAATAAAAGAAATATAGACAGATTAGATATCGACAGAGAATTTCCCAAAATTCTTTTTGATCTGATTATCCTGAATTGGCCAAGAAATTAATATCAAGTACAAATCGATTCTACCCAAATCAAAAGTGCTTTAAATGCCTGGAAACTCTATATTTTTTTTTTCTCTCCTGAATCACACTTTTTTTTTGAAAATTCGTGTCACATTTTGATTCGAATTAATCAGTTTGCTCAGTTTTAAGACAAAGGTTATCTAGTTGGGACAGCATTTTTAATTCCATCTTCCTGTACAGTTTCTATGCTTATGTTTGATAACCCAGCACCTTTTAATACTGCATATTTATATTAAAATTGGGACTTATAAATATTGTGCAAACTATAATTATGCAAAATTTCTAATAATACTAGATTAAAGGGTTTTTCCCATCTCAGACAAAGGTGGAATATCATACACCAAGAACGAAGCCCCGAAGGTTGTGGAAGGTGCACTGCGCATGCTCAGTCACCCTCCATTTATTTGTAAAGGGGCGCCGAAAACAGCAAAGTGCTGGCTTGGCTATTTCCGTCAGCCCCATAGAAATGAATGGGAGTGGTGAACTCTCAAGTGTAGTGCGCTCCCATTCAATACTATGGGGAGAGCACTTGGTGGTGGCCGGAATCTGGGAAACCCGGCGTTCTCTGGCCACCACCTTCCCCACTTCGCTCTCTGTGTAGCCTCTGGGACCTTCACCTATCAGATTATAGGGGCATATCCTAGTGATATGCCCCCATTGTCTCAGATGGGAATACCCCTTTAATAATTATTTAAAGTTAACTAGGTACTATTAATGTTATCTATGAGGGTTTCTATTATATTATCAAATATTATTGTCTTCTTTTTAAAATCAAGCATTTTACCATGGCCTTCCAGCTCCAAGGGATTTTTACTAAATACCATTGACTATATAGTACACAAACATAATGATTATAAATAGATTTGGTTGACTGTTGATCTTCCAGCAATTATCTCCATCTTTGATTTCAGGAATTTCTAAATGAGGCATGATCCTGAACTGGATTAATGTTCATTGTTTAATGTTCCGAATCCTGCATAAGGATATTATTGCTTTGCATTTTAATCATTTTTATATTGTACAGAACGTGTTAAATATTTTATTCCCACTTTTAGAAAAGTCTTCTAAATTGAAATTCCTGCCAAAGAGTTCCCAAAGCTCAAAGATCCTGGCTTATGCACAGTGCAAAACTCGGCTAATATCAAAGCTCATTGCTTTTGTTTGAGTGTATAATGATATCATAAAACTACATATAAAGTAATTTGTGAAATTTCTGTTGATCCGCAGTGCAAGTAATGATGATAAAAAGCATTGTACTGTTTTTGTTTTTTTGTTTTTTGTCTTCAATTGAATGCATTGATAGAGAAAAATAAATAAACTGACAAGGAAAATGTAAAACACATGGATAGAGATATGGTAGCCTAATGGAAGCATTATTAAAAATGTAAGGCAAGGGAAATTTAACAGATTGTATAGTATTAGTAATATTTATCAATGAATGTATTCGGGGAAAATTAAACTATAGGAGGTTTAAGGAAATAAAAATTAATACTATATCAAAACAGAGGAATGTTTTGCAAGTCAGTTGGGCACAATTTTAAAAAGGTTGTCCGGGACTTGACAAGGACACTGTAGTGCATGTGGAAGTGGACAAAATGCAGATCGGGAAAAGGAAGACATTGTTGCTAATTGGTTTTCTATTTTCTAACAGTTACTGGTGATGCTGCAACATGTGATGCAATGGAGCTGTGGTGTATAAATATATGTTTGAATGCCCATGACTTATTTTAATTTTACAGATCTTGCACATGGCAATGCTTTTGTCTTCCAGCACTGTGGAGAAATATCAAATGGGAGATACTTGTAGACTTTGCACAGAGCTAAGATTAGGTCTGGCAGATTTTGAGCCTACGCCCACAGTATCAGAGGCATCAACATAATAGAAGCAGACCATAATAGACCATAATAGAAGAAGATTTGGTCCTGGCAGTTCTTTTGGAAGGTTCTGGATGTACATTGCCTCTGCTCTTTATTGTCGTCGCCGTGTCCACTACCCATCTCCTCTATTGTTACTTCTTCCTCAGCACCTCAATCTGGTTCCAGGTCCTGTCCAAAACACAATCATTGTCATCTTCATCCTCATCCTCCACGCCACTTTTATAAGACTGTGATATATCACCGTGGGCTCCTTGGCCATCTCTTCTATTCCCTGGTCTGTATTTACCTGAAGCCTTTTCATACATGGAATGTGTAGCCAAGAAGCAATTGTATGTGCCCAGAAATGCATAGGTGCACAAGCTTAACTCTCATCTGGCCAAGTTTTTGGCAGTACAGTTGCTGCCGTACCAATTAGTGGATTCTACTGCCTTTAGGGTACTAATGGTGATGGCTAATGAACAAGGCAGACATAGCAGAGCTGGAGGGGGTTCAGAGGAGGGCAACTAAAGTAATAACTGGAATGGGGCAACTACAGTACCCTGAAAGGTTATCAAAATTAGGGTTATTCACTTTAGAAAAAAGACGACTGAGGGGAGATCTAATAACTATGTATAAATATATCAGGGGTCAGTACAGAGATCTCTCCTATCATATATTTATCCCCAGGACTGTGACTGTGACGAGGGGACATCCTCTGAGTCTGGAGGAAAGAAGGTTTATACACAAACATAGAAAAGGATTCTTCACTGTAAGAGCAGTGAGACTGTGGAACTCTCTGCCTGAGGAGGTGGTGATGGTGAGTACAATAAAGGAATTCAAGAGGGGACTGGATGTATTTCTGGGGTGTAATAATATTACAGGCTATAGCCACTAGAGAGGGGTCATTGATCCAGGGAGTTATTCTGATTGGAGTCGGGAAGGAATTTTTTCCCCTTAAGTGGGGAAAATTGGCTTCAGCCTCACAGGGTTTTTTTGCCTTCCTCTGGATCAACTTGTAGGAAACAGGCCGAACTGGATGGACAAATGTCTTTTTTCGGTCTTATATACTATGTTACTATGTTAATGGTGAGCACTCATCTTTGCTAAAAGATACCTAGCCAACATTATTTCTGAAAATGCCATCCCTGCCTTGTACCTTTGTGGTAGAGAAAGGGCCACTTCTTGTAATTCTCACTGTTCAGCAAGGTGCATGACAAGGTGGACAACTGGAACAGATGTTTTGAGCAGGGACCATGCATGTGTTTAACATAGTAACATAGTAACATAGTACATAAGGCCGAAAAAAGACATCTGTCCATCCAGTTCGGCCTGTCATCCTGCTAGTTGATCCAGAGGAAAGAAGTACTCCCTGGATCAACGACCCATCTCTAGTAGCTATTGCCTGTAATATTATTACACTCCAGGAATACATCCAGACCCCTCTTGAATTCCTTTATTGTACTCACCATCCCCACCTCCTCAGGCAGAGAGTTCCATAGTCTCACTGCTCTTACCGTAAAGAATCCTCTTCTATGTTTGTGTACAAACCTTCTTTCCTCCAGATGCAGACGATGTCCCCTCGTCACAGTGACAGTCCTGGGGATAAATAGATGATGGGAGAGATCTCTGTACTGACCCCTGATATATTTATATATAGTTATTAGATCTCCCCTCGGTCATCTTTTTTCTAAAGTAAATAACCCTAATTTTGATAACCTTTCAGGGTACTGAAGTTGCCCCATTCCAATTATTACTTTAGTTGCCCTCCTCTGATCCCTCTCCAGCTCTGCTATGTCCGCCTTGTTCACAGGAGCCCAGAACTGTACACAGTACTCCATGTGTGGTCTGACTAGCGATTTGTAAAGTGGTAGGACTATGTTCTCATCACGGGCGTCTATGCCCCTTTTGATGCAACCCATTATCTTATTGGCCTTGGCGGCAGCTGCCTGACAATGATTTTTAAAGCTTAGTTTGCTGTTTATTAAAATTCCCAGATCATTTTCCATGTCAGTGTTACCGAGTGTTTTACCATTTAGTATGTACGGGTGACTTGCATTATTCCTTCCCATGTGCATAACTTTATATTTGTCAATGTTAACAGCCCAATGGGCCAATGTTTTTCATGGCAGTGGCGAGACTGCATCACAGCAAGGGCAGGTCCTATTGACACCTCCACATTTGTGGGTTCCCACACCAGACGCTTACCGTGTCTTTCTCCTCCACATCCTTCTCCATGGATATCATCCCATCCCCAACAGAAGCAGAGCAGAGTGTCACTTCCACTCCTTCTCCTCTCCTATGCCACGTTTGAGCTAATCAGCCTGGGCGAGAGTAGCCACACAGTTGCTCCATCTGATTAAGGTGGTCAGCGAAAATGGCAGGAACGTCGTGGTCGTGCTGCATTTGAAGGAAGCAATAAAACATGATCCCCGCATGGTGCACATGATCAATTTAGTCATACAATGTTTTTGGAAAATTACAGTGACTTGGAGATGGTGCTGGCTATGTCCAGGAGACTGTCCTCACAGACTGATTACTGAATAACCATGCTTTTAGTACTTCATTATCAGAGAAAACTAGAGGAATGTTTTCCTGTTGCCAAAAGGGAGGCAAAACCAGGGGGGTGCGGTGGGTGCGGGCAGCATCACTGATGGGGTGACACCAGTGCCAGCATAAGATAATTTATTCACTGCACTTGCCTGAAGCGCGATCGCATCAGAGGCATGAACACTTACTACTGAGCTATGAAGCTTAATGGTAAACTGTGCTAGAAAAACCTCATAGTAGTTTATCAAGTATTAGGTATTCCTATACAGCAGAAGTATAATTTTATATATTTATTCTTCAGTAATTGTAAAAAAAAAAAATGTGTAATTACTATATATATATATATATATATATATATATATATATATATTAATTACACATTTATTTTTATATTTAATTATAATTCTACTGTATAGGAATAATCCATTCAAAATCCAGATCTACCTATAAATTTAATTAAGAATCTGTGGCAAGACATAGGTTCACAGATGCTCTCCATCCAAACTGACTGAGCTTGAGCTATTCTCAGCCTCTTGATGTGCAAAGCTGGTAGAGACAGAGTCGGGGATTGCTGTACAGTGAGGAATCCCCACTCTGGCCTCATATATAGCTATGTCCATTTATTGAGCCAGTGTTATGAATATAAAGTGGGTATCCCCAAGCACTGTCAGTATGCTTGGGGACACCCAATGTATTTAAGTGTAAATTAGCCTCTATTTCTGAAATGTTTTTGCCAAGATTGGAACTCACAACCTTCTACATTAGAGGCAAGAACCTTAACCACTGAGCTATATAGCTCAATTGTAAGCTTTGCTATAAAAACCTAGTAGTTTCTCATGTATTAGGTAGTCCTATGGGAAACTACTACTAGCCATAATATATTTAACGTAGGTTAATATGAGGCTCTATAGCCCAGTGGTTTAGATTCTTGACTTTAATGTCGATGGCTGTGAGTTTGAATCCCAGCAGAATCTTTTCAAAAATAAAACTTAAATACACATGTCACCCTTTTTAATTTGTGTAACCAGTACTTTTTGATGGGAAAGATGGCAACCCTAATAGAACCCTGTGTATTTAAAGAGGACCTTTCATGTTTTTTTATTTTTTTTAGATAAATGCCTTTACTTGTGGGGTACCCCTGCTGATGCTGCCACCCTGCCAGTTTTTTTAAAATATCGCTCCTAAGTAGTGTTGAGCGAACAGTTCGAGCATCGTTCGGGTTCGTACCGAATTTTGGGGTGTCCAGGACTCGGACCCGAACCCGGACATTTTCAAAAAAGTTCGGGTTCGGTGTTCGTCGATTTACTTCCCGCTTTCTGAAGGGCTGCACAGCAGCCAATCAGCTAGCGTTTTACTTCTTGCCCTAAGAGCCCATCACAGCCATGCCTACTAATGGCATGGCTGTGATTGGCCAAGTGCAGCATGTGACCCAGCCTCTATTTAAGCTGGAGTCACGTAGCGCCGCACGTCACACTGCTCTGATTAGTGTAGGGAGAGGACGCAGCTTCTGTCAGGGCGAGATTAGGCAGGTTAAAGTCAGCAACAGCACCTAATGAACGGATTAATTTACAGCTGAGAATCATTGAACTTCTGCTAGTTACTTGCTCGCTGGTTTTTAGGCTGCACAGAGCGTTTTTCTGTCACTTATTTTCTGGGTTGATCGGCGGCCATTTTGTGACTTGTGGTGTGCCAGAAGAAGCTGCCACCAAGTCCATCAATCAATCAATACTTTTTCTTTTTTTTTTTTTTGCTATATCCTACATCAGGGGCTTGGCTGTGCTAATTGTCACCCCTAGAAACTCAGGAAAGAAATTTCTATATTTTATTAAGGGGTAAAATACAATTGCCCAAATACCAATCCCCTAAATCTGGTGTTCCAGCTTTGGCTAGACAAGTATAATACTGTCTGCTGTCTGGCAAAGGATAGATTATTTTCTGTGGTGAAATTCAATTGCCAAAATAGCAATACCATAAATCAGTGGTTTCAGCTGTGGCTGGCAAAATAGAATAGTGTCCGCCAAAACATATATTTTGTTCTGGGGTGTAATTCACTTGCCAAAATAGCAATACCCAGAATCTGGTGTCCCAGCAGTTGCAGGCCACGTTTCATAGTGTCCGCCAAAACATATATTTTGTTCTGGGGTGAAATTCAATTGCCAAAATAGCAATACCATAAATCAGTGGTTTCAGCTGTGGCTGGCAAAATATAATAGTGTCCACCAAAACATATATTTTGTTCTGGGGTATAATTCACTTGCCAAAATAGCAATACCCAGAATCTGGTGTCCCAGCAGTTGCAGGCCACGTTTCATAGTGTCCGCCAAAACATATATTTTGTTCTGGGGTGAAATTCAATTGCCAAAATAGCAATACCATAAATCAGTGGTTTCAGCTGTGGCTGGCAAAATATAATAGTGTCCGCCAAAACATATATTTTGTTCTGGGGTGTAATTCACTTGCCAAAATAGCAATACCATAAATCAGTGGTTTCAGCTGTGGCTGGCAAAATAGAATAGTGTCTGCCAAAACATATATTTTGTTCTGGGGTGTAATTCACTTGCCAAAATAGCAATACCCTGAATCAGGTGTCCCAGCTGTTGCATGCCAGGATTCATAGTGTCCGCCAAAACATATATTTTGTTCTGGGGTGAAATTCAATTGCCAAAATAGCAATACCATAAATCAGTGGTTTCAGCTGTGGCTGGCAAAATAGAATAGTGTCCGCCAAAACATATATTTTGTTCTGGGGTGTAATTCACTTGCCAAAATATCAATACCCAGAATCTGGTGTCCCAGCAGTTGCAGGCCACGTTTCATAGTGTCCGCCAAAACATATATTTTGTTCTGGGGTGAAATTCAATTGCCAAAATAGCAATACCATAAATCAGTGGTTTCAGCTGTGGCTGGCAAAATATAATAGTGTCCGCCAAAACATATATTTTGTTCTGGGGTGTAATTCACTTGCCAAAATAGCAATACCCAGAATCTGGTGTCCCAGCAGTTGCAGGCCACGTTTCATAGTGTCCGCCAAAACATATATTTTGTTCTGGGGTGAAATTCAATTGCCAAAATAGCAATACCATAAATCAGTGGTTTCAGCCGTGGCTGGCAAAATAGAATAGTGTCCATCAAAACATATATTTTGTTCTGGGGTGAAATTCAATTGCCAAAATAGCAATACCATAAATCAGTGGTTTCAGCTGTGGCTGGCAAAATAGAATAGTGTCTGCCAAAACATATATTTTGTTCTGGGGTGTAATTCACTTGCCAAAATAGCAATACCCTGAATCTGGTGTCCCAGCTGTTGCATGCCAGGATTCATAGTGTCCGCCAAAACATATATTTTGTTCTGGGGTGAAATTCAATTGCCAAAATAGCAATACCATAAATCAGTGGTTTCAGCTGTGGCTGGCAAAATAGAATAGTGTCTGCCAAAACATATATTTTGTTCTGGGGTGTAATTCACTTGCCAAAATAGCAATACCCAGAATCTGGTGTCCCAGCAGTTGCAGGCCACGCTTCATAGTGTCCGCCAAAACATATATTTTGTTCTGGGGTGAAATTCAATTGCCAAAATAGCAATACCATAAATCAGTGGTTTCAGCTGTGGCTGGCAAAATATAATCTTTATCTAGATAGTGGTAGGTGCCTGTAAAAAAAGGCCTAAATTTGAAATCAATATATTGGGCCAAATATTTTATTCCTTGTTGTGGTGCTTGGTGAACAGTAACAATAAGGAAAACATCTAGTAAGGGACGCGGACGCGGTCGTGGTGGTGTTAGTGTACCCTCTGGTGCTGGGAGAGGACGTGGCCATTCTGCCACACGTCCTAGTGAACCAACTACCTCAGGTTCCAGTACCGGCCAGAATTTACAGCGATATTTGGTGGGGCCCAATGTCGTTCTAAGGATGTTAAGGCCTAAGCAGGTACAGGCGCTAGTCAATTGGGTGGCTGACAGTGGATCCAGCATGTTCACAACATTATCTCCCACCCAGTCTTCTGCAGAAAGCGCACAGGTGGCATCTGAAAACCAAGCCCATCAGTCTGTCACATCACCCCTATGCATATCAGGGAAACTGTCAGAGCCTCAAGTTATGCAGCAGTCTCTTATGCTGTTTGAAGACTCTGCTGGCATGGTTTCCCAAAGAAATCCACCTAGCCCTTTCCCAGTGGTGGAAGACATAGAATGCACTGATGCACAACCACTGATGTTTCCTGATGATGAGGACGTGGGAATACCACCTCATCGGAGTCCGCACGTCTCTGATGATGACGAAACACAGGTGCCAACTGCTGCGTCTTTCTGCAGTGTGCAGACCGAACAGGAGGTCAGGGAGGAAGACTGTGTGGAAGACGATGCAGGGGACGATGAGGTCCTAGACCCCACATGCAATGAAGGTCGTGCCACTGACTTTCATAGTTCAGAGGAAGAGGCAGTGGTGAGACCGAGCCAACAGCGTAGCAAAAGAGGGAGCAGGGGGCAAAAGCAGAACAGCCGCGGCCAAGAGAGTTCGCCTGATACTGGCCACCGCCACCAGGGACCGAGCACCCCAAAGGCAGCTTCAAGGAGTTCCCTGGCATGGCACTTCTTTAAACAATGTGCTGACGACAAGACCCGAGTGGTTTGCACGCTGTGCCATCAGATCCTGAAGCGAGGCATTAACGTTCTGAACCTTAGCACAACCTGCATGACCAGGCATCTACATGCAAAGCATGAACTGCAGTGGAGTAAACACCTTAAAAGCAAGGAACTCACTCAGGCTCCCCCTTCTCCCTCTTCTGCTGCTGCCTCGGCCTCTTCCTCTGCCTCTGGAGGAATGTTGGCACCTGCCGCCCACCAAACAGAGGCTGTGCCACCGACACCACCACCTGCGTCACCAAGCATCTCCACCATGTCACACAGCAGCATTCAGCTCTCCATCTCACAAACTTGGAGAGAAAGCGTAAATTCCCACCTAGCCACCCTCGAGCCCTGGGCCTGAATGCCAGCATTTCTAAACTACTGGCCTTTGAAATGCTGTCATTCAGGCTGGTGGACACAGACAGCTTCAAACAGCTGATGTCCATGGCTGTCCCACAGTATGTTGTCCCCAGCCGCCACTACTTCTCCAAGACAGCCGTGCCTTCCCTGCACAACCAAGTATCCGATAAAATCAAGTGTGCACTGCGCAACGCCATCTGTGGCAAGGTCCACCTAACCACAGATACGTGGACCAGTAAGCACGGCCAGGGACGCTATATCTCCCTAACTGCACACTGGGTAAATGTAGTGGCGGCTGGGCCCAAGGCGGAGAGTTCCTTGGCGCTTGTCCTTCCGCCGCCAAGGATCACAGGGCATCATTCTTTGCCTCCTGTAGCCTCCTCCTCCTACTCGGCTTCCTCCTCCTCCTCCTCTGCTTCCACCAGCTCATCCAGTCAGCCACACACCTTCACCACCAACTTCAGCACAGCCCGGGGTAAACGTCAGCAGGCCATTCTGAAACTCATATGTTTGGGGGACAGGCCCCACACCGCGCAGGAGTTGTCGCGGGGTATTGAACAACAGACCGACCAGTGGTTGCTGCCGGTGGGCCTCAAGCCCGGCCTGGTGGTGTGTGATAATGGGCGAAATCTCGTCGCAGCTCTGGGACTAGCCGGTTTGACGCACATTCCTTGCCTGGCGCATGTGCTGAATTTGGTGGTGCAGAAGTTCATTCACAACTACCCCAACATGTCAGAGCTGCTGCATAAAGTGAGGGCCGTCTGTGCGCGCTTCCGGCGTTCACATCCTGCCGCTGCTCGCCTGTCTGCGCTACAGCGTAACTTCGGCCTTCCAGCTCACCGCCTCATATGCGACGTGCCCACCAGGTGGAACTCCACCTTGCACATGCTGGAGAGACTGTGCGAGCAGCAGCAGGCCATAGTGGAGTTTCAGCTGCAGCACACACGCGTCAGTCGCACTGTGGAACAGCACCACTTCACCACCAATGATTGGGCCACCATGCGAGACCTGTGTGCCCTGTTGCGCTGTTTCGAGTACTCCACCAACATGGCCAGTGGCGATGACACCGTTATCAGCGTTACAATACCACTTCTATGTCTCCTTGAGAAAACGCTTAGGGCGATGATGGATGAGGAGGTGTCCCAGGGGGAGGAGAAAGGAGGAGGATGAGGGGTCATTTTTAGCACTTTCAGGCCAGTCTGTTAGAAGTGGCTCAGAGGGAGGTTTTTTGCAACAGCAGAGGCCAGGTACAAATGTGGCCAGCCAGGGCCCACTACTGGAGGATGAGGAGGAGATGGAGGAGGATGAGGATGAAGCAGGTTCACAGCGGGGTGGCACCCGACACAGCTCAGGCCCATCACTGGTGCGTGGCTGGGGGGATACGGAGGACGATACGCCTCCCACAGAGGACAGCTTGTCCTTACCTCTGGGGAGCCTGGCACACATGAGCGACTACATGCTGCAGTGCCTGCGCAACGACAGCAGAGTTGCGCACATTTTAACGTGTGCGGATTACTGGGTTGCCACCCTGCTGGATCCCCGGTACAAAGACAATGTGCCCACTTTACTTCCTGCACTGGAGCGTGATAGGAAGATGCGCGAGTTCAAGCGCACGCTGGTAGAGGCGCTCCTGAGAGCATTCCCAAATGTCACAGGGGAACAGGTGGAAGCCCAAGGCGAAGGCAGAGGAGGAGCAAGAGGTCGCCAACGCAGCAGTGTCACGGCCAGCTCTTCTGAGGGCAGGGTTAGCATGGCAGAAATGTGGAAAAGTTTTGTCTCCACGCCACAGCTAACTGCACAACCACCTGATACGGAACGTGTTAGGAGGAGGCAGCATTTCACTAACATGGTTGAACAGTACGTCTGCACACCCCTCCACGTACTGACTGATGGTTCAGCCCCATTCAACTTCTGGGTCTCCAAATTGTCCACGTGGCCAGAGTTAGCATTTTATGCCTTGGAGGTGCTGGCCTGCCCGGCGGCCAGCGTTTTGTCTGAACGTGTATTCAGCACGGCAGGGGTCGTCATTACTGACAAACGCAGCCGCCTGTCCACAGCCAACGTGGACAAGCTGACGTTCATAAAAATGAACCAGGCATGGATCCCACAGGACCTTTACCTCCCTTGTGCAGAATAAACATTTATAACTGCCTCCCCATCAACCATGTATTCTTGTACTCCGGGGCACTTCTTTATTGAATCCTAATTTTTTTAACTTTACCCTGATCTTGCGGTGCAACCCAAAGTTGAATGAACCTCTCCTCTGTCTGGGTGCTGGTCCAAAATAACTGAGAGTGGCCTTCTCCGGTGGGAGTTGATATGACGCATGATTCCTTGATGTGGGACCTCTCTCCTCTGTCTGGGTGCTGGTCCAAAATAAATGAGAGTGGCCTTCTCCGGTTGGGGTTGATATGACGCATGATTCCTTGATGTGGGACCTCTCTCCTCTGTCTGGGTGCTGGTCCAAAATAAATGAGAGTGGCCTTCTCCGGTGGTGGTTGATATGACGCATGATTCCTTGCTGTGGGACCTGTATCCTCTGTCTGGGTGCTGGTCCAAAATAAATGAGAGTGGCCTTCTCCGGTGGTGGTTGATATGACGCATGATTCCTTGCTGTGGGACCTGTATCCTCTGTCTGGGTGCTGGTCCGAAATAAATGAGAGTGGCCTTCTCCAGTGGTGGGTGATATGACGCATGATTCCTTGCTGTGGGACCTCTCTCCAATTGATATTGGTTAATTTTTATTTATTTTATTTTATTTAAATTTATTTCCCTATCCACATTTGTTTGCAGGGGATTTACCTACATTTTGCTGCCTTTGGCAGCCCTCTAGCCCTTTCCTGGACTATTTTACAGCCTTTTTAGTGCCTAAAAGTTCGGGTCCCCATTGACTTCAATGGGGTTCGGGAACTTCTCGAACCCGAACATCCAGGTGTTCGCTCATCTCTACTCCTAAGCCCCGCTGTGCCCCCCTGTAGGTTTCTGGCTCAGTATGTCTCCCTGGCTGTGCTGCGATCACAGTGGAGAGCGTCACAGCCAGGGAGAAGGTGAGATTCTTTTTTTCTTCCTGGCTGTGACGCTCTCCTCTGTGATTGGATTGTGGCACAGCTAGGGAGAAGGCGATGCCCATTGAGATACCCTGGCATCTCCTCCTCCCTGTACCGATGCTCAGTATTAACATACTGAGCGGAAAAACTACAGGGGGCACAGCCGAGGTAGGGGTGATATTTAAAAAAACAGGCAGGGTGGCAGCATCAGCGGGGGGTACTCTATAAGTAAAGGTATTTATCTAAAATTAAAAAAAAACATGAAAGGTCCTCTTTAAGTCTAATTAACCTCTTTTTCCAAGTTGTTCCTGCTGGGATTTGAACTCACAACCTTCTACATTAAAAACAAGAGCCTTAACCACTGAGCATAAAGCTCAATGCTAAGCTATGACAGAAAAACATCATAGTAATTTCTCATATATCAGGTATCCTATATAGCAGAAGTATCATTTAAATTTTTTTTAAAGAAATTGTAAACAAATGTATGGCACAAAATAAATGTGTAATTACTAAAAAAAATATATAATCATACCTCTGATATATAATATAAATACATAATATGTGGGAAACTACTACTAAGGTTTTTAGCGATAATATAGTTAACGCTGGTTAACATGAAGCTCTATAGCTCAGTGGTTCAGGTTCTTGACTTTAATGTAGAAAGCTGTGAGTTTTAATTTCATCATTTAAAAAACAGAGACTAAATAGACACACGAACATTTTTAATTTATGTAACTATTATTTTTTGTTGGAAAAGGTGGCAACCCTAACAGAACCACTGCTCCCCGGAGACCCCCATAACTCTTTTTATAGTTATGTCTATGGAGATATGTGCGGATTCTTTTGAAGGAAATCGGTCTTTTTTGACAAAACCATTTTGGGGTGTGTATGATTTGGTCACTTATTATTTAATTCTCTTGGGAGATAAAGTGATGAAAAAACGGCAATTCAAATTCAGCCTTCTTTTATTTTTTTCTGTTACATCCTTCACCATATGGGCTAATTTTTTTTAATTTTAATAGTATGGGTGTTTTCGCATGCGATGATGCCCATAATGTTGTTCTTTTTTTGTTTATTTTTATTTTGGAGAAATTACTTTTGATCAGATTGCAACATATGCAGAATAATGGAAATCGCTCTATTATTCTGTATAGAAATCACTATATCACAGTTTAGTGCTGCCACTTAGCGGTCTGAACTGGGATATACTAATAATTAGCCTGGAAGCCTAGTACAGGCTGCGGCTCATTTTTAGAACAGGGTGCTTTCCCCAATCTCTGCTGGGGGAAGGCCTGTCTGAGCAGGAAGCCTGTGCTTCCTTTTTTTTAACACTCTCAGATGCCGTGGTGACATTTGACAAATGCCACAAGGGGGCCCACTGAGATTTATTGGCCAAGGGCTCACATGAACCTGCAGCCGGGCCTGGATAGAGACATACCCCAAAAGACTTGCAGCTGTAAATGCAGCGAAAGGTGGTCCTACAAAGTATTGACTCAATGGGGCTGAATACACATGCACATCACACTTTCCAGATTTTTCATTATTAAGAACTTTGAATACAATGTATGATTTTCTTTTCACTTTCCACATACTTTCTACTTAATCTATCACATAAAATCCCAATAACATGCATTTAAGTTTGTGGGTGTAAAAAGATGGTTGAAAAAATACGCAAAAATTCAAGGGATGCGAATACTTTTTCAAGGCACTATACAAGCAATTAAAAAAAAGCAGGCCATCTTATCTGCAGGTCTAATGCACTTAGCACGCATCAGTTCATTCCTTGATTTCTCTGGATGCAGTCTCCTTTAGTGAAATATAATGTAATTAAATATATGGTCTAGTGACACTAGCACCACCCTGCCACTAATCTGCCACTAATTATCTGGTATTATTCTTGCATTCTGTTTTATTTTGGCTAATTGCTTGTGTCAGTCATTGTATTTCATGCATATTTATTAAAGGGGTTATGCGAAGTCTAAAAGACACCCCCAATGCCCAGGCCTGTCGGATACATTACACTTACCTGCTTCCCAGCACCTGCGTTGCTCAAGATCCCTGCATGAATGCTCCACCCCCAACATCCCCTTCCCCCATCACGAGGATCAAAACATTCGGCAGCTGGGAGGCTCATCCCCCATCGCGGCCTATTTTTGGCATCTCCCCCGTCACCGGAAGTTTTGATCCACGCGATGGGGAGATGCAGCGGCGGCAGTGCAGGGATCTTGAGTGACACGGGTGCCAGGGAGCAAGTAAGTATAATGTTACGGCTTTAAATATCTGTGTTACTTCGATGCAAGCACTCTTATTCTTCTTGTTCATAGGACCCCAGAATTGTACACCATATTCCATGTGCGGTCTGACTAGTGATTTGTAAAGTGGAAGGACTCTGTTCTTATCACGGGCATCTATATCCCTTTTGATGCACCTCATAATCTTATTGGCCTTGGCAGCAGCTGCCTGACACTGGTTTCTACAGCTTAGTTTGCTGCCCACTAAAATTCCTAGGTCCTTTTCCATGTCAGTGTTACCCAGTGTTTTACCATTTAGTATGTACTGGTGACTTGTATTATTCCTTCCCATGTGCATAACCTTACATTTATCAATATTAAACCTCATCTGCCACTTCTCTGCAAAAATTGATATTTTACTGTGCAAACCTTCTTCAAGATCATTAATAAATATATTGAAGAGAATAGAGCCCAATACTGATCCCAATATCAGATATAGACAAATGGTGGCATTATTTTATTTGTTGGCTCTCTAGTACGACGATGATACTGCCAGTTTAAATCTTTTACGGTTTTTAGGATAAGTTTATGCTGCCTCATTTTTAGACAGTATTAGTAATTTGGCCCATATGTTCTGGGTATACTCCAAATGTATCAATAGGGTTCCATTTACCCAAGTGTTTTTATGGTATTCTCAGTTCAGATATATGTCGGTATACCATTTTGAAGATTTTATTTCTTGCATACTTATCCAACATCTTGACTGCAGCAGATCTGTGACTGTGGTAGGCTTGTAGAAAAGGATGATGACCTAAAAACCTGATGAAGGGGACCTTTTGAGCCCCGAAACGCGTTGTTTTATGTACATATGGTATCTACAAAATAAAGAAGATTTGATCTCCAAAGATCTGCTCTACCAGTGATTTTGCACCCGACCAGAACATCCTTTTCTACAAGCATCCTTTGGGGGATTGGGCATCCGATCCCAAAGAAACCCGTTCTGCAGCTGCAGTCCTGGGAATAAAAGGGTCTATAATCTTAAAAGTCTACAGTAGTGTTGTGCTTATTTATAGTACAACCCTAAAAGGTGAGCACCTTTATCCTCCAATCAATTGATATTTGTGTTGGACATACTACCCATGTGCGCCCCCTACCCCTCTTTTTGTCTTTATTCCCCTCATGACCGAGTGGAATTTAGATATGCCCGTGGCCCCAAGACTGTGGTAGGCTTGTTTCATTCAAGTAGCTTTAACCTCAGTGTAAGTAGTGTCAGTCTATGGTATAGGTCCCCTAGTGCATTCTGACAACAGATTCATTAAGGAGAGCAAGCAAATCAACCAAATTTTGAACTTTCCTCTTGTAAAAGCTAAGTACTAAACACACTGTTTTAAGATAGTATTAATTATGTCAATTATCTCCCTATAGTCATTGAAGTTCTTCTCTTGGTGATTTTTTTAGTTCAATTTATTTAAATTACATTTAATTACTGCAATTTGATCAATGTGAAGTGATAATGTCATGCAAATGTGTTAAGGGATTTTAGCATCTTTTCACGCTGAGTGCATGTATGAAAAAATTGCATTCTTCCTAATAGGGAAAGCAAATTGAAAATTGCAGAGGAATGTTTATGACTTAATTAATATAACCTTGCAGAAGCAATTAATGGAAATTATTTCACTTTTTCCCTTCAAAGCAAATTAGCCCCAGTTAACATATTTACAGTGGTAACCCGTTGCATATCTAAACAATCTTCTAAAATGACAAGCAAAACATTAAAATGTATGTAGTATTCATCTTATGTTTCAGTTATTACATTTTTTTTTTACCTTATATCATATTTTTAATTGTTCTACATATACAGATCATTCAGAAATATTTAGTGCTGATTACATATGAAATAATACCATCAGCTCGATTTCTAGGTACAGTAAGGGTGCCTTCATGTGCCTTGACGAGTGAGAATCTGTTCCATTCATTTCAATGGGGTTGCTTTGGTGCTAAGCACATGCATTTCTACAAGCTCCACTTAGGTGAAACTGATCTTCAGTTGCAGAAAGTTTCTGCAACAAAATTAGTTGCCTGTAAAGGTACTCTTAAATTTCAAGATAAGCTTAGAGAAAAAAAAAAAAAAAGAAACGTGGCAAAGTGTGGCTCAGGGAGGTTTTCTGATATGTTATACTATAATTAAAGTACATATGAAAGGAAGATCACATCGGTGCAATTTAAAACTTTACAATACTGATTTGCAGAATTAAGGGGCCCTATTGAACACATAAACACCATAAGCTTAGAGATTTCATATTGAAAATCTGACACAAATGCCACAAAGCAGTTCACTGTGAAACTTGTTGCTGGCTCCGGTGTTCTGTGGCTACGTGTGAACTGTCTCCTGTGACTTGTATGCTGTGTTCATAAGATTAATATTTCCCTGGTCTGTGTGTGCTGATTACTAGGTGTTCAGGTGCTTTCATTACCCAGCTATAGTCCTGTGAGCTGTGTGCCTGACATAAGTCTGTCTACAGGATAGTCTTCAGCAAATCAACCTTTGGATCATAGATTCGAAGTAGATTCACTCAAATACTTTGATTTTAATGCTGTATGCCTACAGCATTAAAATGTATTGGTCCTGTGGAGCCAAAGGTCTTCTCGCCGGAGGTACAAGCCAGTACTAAAGCCCAGTTCGAATTGCTACTTTAAATTGTTTTTTAATACGCAGATATGGATACAGTAAGAAGTAACAGCATTAGAATTTAGGTATTTTAATGAATCCACTTTGGATCTATGATCCGAAGGTCAATTCGCTCAAGCCTACTCAATGCATGCTCTTGACCTGGGTGTTTGTCATTCCATGATCTGTGTGGTCACCTGGTAGTTCATCTCTGTCATTACAGCCTAGTCTGACTGGAAACGTCATGCTTCCCATTCCGCATGGGTTATGATGTATGTATTTTGTTCCTAGGTCTCTGTATGTCTATTTCACCATGAGAGTTGCCTCTATGTTTTTATGTTTAGCTCTGTCAGTCTTCATGTTTGTTCAGCTCTGTCTGTGATCACCATGCACCCAATTCCGCATGGGGTCCAAGCATTTGTCTGTCTTCATGTTTATTAAGCTCTGTTTGTGACCATCATGCATCTAGTTTGACATGGGGTCCAAGCGTCTATCTTTGTCTGCATGTTCTGATCTACCTGGGTTTCCCATGTGACCTGTATCTAGTTCTGCATGGGTTCCTGATTATGTGGCTCGCCTGTGAACCAGTACTTGGTTTGTGTTTGAACAGTGTCCTATGTTGCAGGTTTGTTTGGTTTTCTGTTTGTTTGCTTATGTTCCTGTTTTGTTACGGGCCTGAGCCACTGGTGTCATGCCCAAGCCTCTGTTGCCTTTCAGCCAAGTGTACTGGGACCATCCAAGGTAGTAGAGGTCTGGTTGCTTCCCTGCAGTGAAGACCAGATCCCTGTATAGAGGTTAAAGGATGAAAACCACATTGGAATAATGACCTTCGGGTTTGTCCCTTAGTAAAACCGGTCACTTAGCCCAGTGGTTCTATATCTGCCACTGTTCCCTACTTGTTTGTCCTGGATTATGTCAGTTGTGTTTGGTCATTATTTGTTAATAATATATTTGTTTTGGCTCTCTGGCCTGTTTGTCTGAGATCTGGACCTCACTAACCTAATTTAGATGGCCAATCCTAAGGGTAGGTTACCAATATCCTGATTAACCTCTGCGAGCTGCCACTGTCCAGCTTACCTCCTCTGGCAAACCTGACCCACCTCCTGATGTCTTCTTCTCTGAGTGCCTGGCTGTTGGATCTCTTCCATCCCTCCATGCAGGCTACAGTATACTTGCTGGCAAGGTCTTTTCTCCTTTACCCACAGTGCAGTGTGCTCCATCTGGCTCTTAAAGGGCCAGCATATTTATGTGCACCATAATTGTCACCAGCCAATGTCTGGCAACCTTGGAGTACAGTACTTAAGGTATCATCTTCTGTGAGAAGTTGCCTAAGCAATAGGTTTTCTAGCTTGATAGTGCCCTGCAAAGGTGTGCTGGATTTGTTTGTTTGCGTGTGTACTGACCTTTGTCTGTGTCAGTGTCTCTGACTACCATGGGTCAGCTGTCAATCATGTAAAGATTGCTGTGAAAAGTACTAGCCTGGTGGTTCTCCTGCAGCGAAGTCCAGATCTCTGTACAGGAGTTAATGGGTGAAAACCAGGAGACTGCCAAGATAATGCCCTTAGGTTTAGCGCAAAGTCTGGTTGACCACACCCACACAAAAATTATTATTACTTTACAGGTCAACTATTTAAAAGGTTCTTCAGACAGCTTTATAAAAGGTGCTTTTGATGCCCAAGAGGTATCAGAGGATACTATGGAGATATGGAAGAATGCCGCCATGGACATTTGTACACTAATGAATAAATTATACTGAGAAGTTCAAGTAAACAGAGGCAGATTGATATGTAGTATAGCCATAACAGGTTTTAGCTACTTATGCCTAAGAATCCATTCAAACAGTTTAATCACAGCAGTGTAAACAGAACAATTAGTACCTCTCTGCATGGCAAGCATGTCTGCCTATAATGCATATGCAGTCTACTGGTGAGAACCAGAATTATCTTTTTTATGTTATGTGTGGTCTTTGTCATCATATAACATTTTCAGTATTCATTTATAAATCCTAATAGTACAAACACTCAATAGAATTGATTATAGTATCATGATTGAGATATCTATCAGCAATTATTGATGCAAAGTATCAAAGCGCATAATGTGAAATGGAGTACATTAATGAGAATCAACTAATTAGTCTCAATTGGATTATTCCTTGATGTATCTGAGGCTGGCAGTGGTGATAAACAGATATTATGTGTACAGTATTGTCAAATGAAGAGTTTGATCGTTTAAAGCTCCACATGTACATATGAGTTAAATGGAAGCCTGGTCAGCAAGAATATGATATACAATGATAGGGAGAAAAGACAAATTTTGCTATTTTTTATGTTTTTAGATAACATAAAAAAGTTGTAATAATTAAAATATTACATATCAAATATCTGTGCAGGGGCTGTGTCGGAAAGTAGAAGGGACATAAAATATATATTGCGCTGAAAATGATGCCTGCACATTGTACACACATGCTGTAATGTCTATTGTGCCAGAGGAGGGGCCGGCCGGCATCCAGTTGTCAGAGTAATCAGGCCAGGTTTCCCTGTTCCGGAGCCCTGTCCAATCAAAGGCTCCCACTGCCTGATGATTTGAACTTAAAGCAACCTTATGGTTTTAGACTTTAGGCTCAGTACAGTTTCTGATCTCCTATTTATGATTCGGAACTGTTGGATTCTCCTGAGTTAGACTTAGTCTTGGTAATGTTTCTGATTTTGTCCATTATTTCTTTGTGCCTTACTGTCACTAGTTCTTTGTTATTTTTGTCCCCTCTGCTCCTTCCCTGATTGGCCCCTGCACACATCTAGGTAGGGATTGTTGTCCAGTTGTGGGCTGCTGCTAGGGCAGATCATGCAGTGGGTGGGGACAGTGTTTCAGGCAGGAATTCAGGGTTCACTAATCCCAACCGTGACACAAGCTGCAGCTTCAGTACCTCCATAATGGTAACTCAGTGCACTGCTGCCCTCACCTCTACCACAAAATGACTCTCAGATCTCTTACCTGCATAGCTCATCTGCCATTTCTTTCTACCTCCATACATCATGTAGCAAGTAGTCACATGGACCCATAAAATGTACTATGAAAAAGAAACAGGTCTTGTAATGGGTTCTGTCCATTTCACCAAAGTAAACCTATATGAGGCAAATTGCAGAGGTTTAGCAGACAGTGGCTGTGTGTCAGCGCCTCATTGTTGTGACTAGACCTCTAATGGCAGTACCTGCTATACTGCCCTGGACACTGCTGCACCGATGCATACAGCACTGTATCGGTTACTAGTGATGGAAAAACATCGGCCGGGCGGTTCGCGAATGCGAATGCGCGTTTGCGATAAAATGTTCGCGAACCTCAGGTTCGCATTGCGCCCATTGACTTTAATAGCAGGCGAACCTGAAAAACCTTCAGGTATATTTGCAGCCACCAAATACAAACTATGAGTGCACAAATAGTCCTACAACATGGACAGTGACAAAGCAGAGGGGGATCATTGGCAAAAATTCCCACAAAAAATATGTATTTTAATCAGGGGCCATTTTTTAAAGGGAAACCCTCAAAAGAAGCCCTGCTGGAGTCTAGAAATTTTTTATTTCCTATCGGTTTCATGTATACAAATGTGCAGCACTCCACGTTTTTGTATCCTGCAGAGTCCAGTAAAAAAAAGCATAAGAATATTCGAATAGCAAATTTTTTTAGCGAATATCGGCACTTCGCTAATTCACAAATATTGCGACTATAGCACTATATATTCCCTATTTCGAATATTCAAGTTTTTTTTTGGTTATATCTTTTTCTTTCCCACTTCCCAAAAGTAGTTCTACATAATACATTCGTCATCTTCTTCTACCAAGCGAACCATACTAAACCAGATCTAAGTTGAAATCGCAATGTGATAAATTCAAGTTATATTAATCGCATTGCGATTTCAACTTAGACCTGGTTTCTATGGTTGGCTTGGTAGAATTAGCGAATATGATGAATGTATTCGTCATATTCCTCAAAACTAAGATAACAAAGTATTCTCCATCTTTGTTTTAGCTACCTATGCGTCAACCTCGCTAATTCTAGCAATCAAATAGGAAGGTTGACTATAGAGACAGCTGTGTTTAATTCGCTATGCGATTATATTACTTACGCTTTTTTAAATAAATAGAATAATTATAATACTTGATAATTATTATAATTATTCTATTTATTAAAAAAAAAAGCAAAGTAATATAATCGCATAGCGAATTAAACACAGCTGTCTCTAAAGTGAATTTCCTATTTGATTGCTAGAATTAGTGAAGTTGACGAATAGGTAGCTAAAACGAAGATGGAGAATACTTCGTTATCTTCGTTTTGAGGAATATGATGAATACATTCGTCATCTTCGCTAATTCTAGATATCAAACCAATAGGAAAGTAGCCTTAAGTTACAATGGCAATACTAGATTATTTAAATCGCATATTAATCGCGATAACTAGAATAATGACGAATATTCGATTTCGACGAATATGAAACGAATATTCCATCGAATATTCGCGAATTTCGTCGAAATCGAATATGGCACCTGCCGCTCATCACTATTACTGATGGTCAGGTCCTGGTGGTCAGGGATGAGGACTGTGTTTCTCAAAGGTAATTTTTCTACTGGGAAATACAGGGAACAGTATAATACACTAGAATCTATATAATATAAAGATATTACCCCTACCGCGGATTATAATACAATTAGGTGGTTATTTATTATATCGAAATACTATGTTTGGCGTATTTCTGATACAGATTTTGGCGCAAAGGACCATAGCACCGCAATCTGCATATTTTTCCCGCTCATGCCAGGTCTAAAAAAGGTGGCGTGGGCAGGGTAAGGGATACAGTTAAGGCCATCCAGTTATTGGATTCCACCGCCATACATTGACCAGATAACACCTCTGTACAGTGACCGTATAACACCGCCATACCGTGACCGGATAAAAGGAAATAAGAGGGCACAGTACAGGGAATGACTAGGGGCAAAGTGATAAGGGGGCACAATGCAGGGTATAAGGGGGCACAGTACGGGGTGAGGGGCAAAGTCACAGGACCCTCTCACATTAGAAGGTCCTTATGGTGACTGCGGTTCATACGTCACCATAATGAGAGGCAGAGGAGTGAGACAGGGGTGTGATTATGTGGCTAGAGATGAAAAGTATAACTGCCTGCCAGTACAGGCCCCAAAAATTAGGCAATAGTCATTCACCTGACAGCAAAGAACTTTGGATTCTGTGGCTGTAGGTACATTAGGTAGTCACACGATAAAAATGTAACCGTCGGCCAGTAAAGGGCCCCTTTTTGCAGTCGCAGTAGGATTGGTACCCGCACCTGTTTCACTGTTGGTAGAAAGTCCTCTTCCAGTGCCCACAACAGTAAAATACAGCATCTCTCTCAGCAAGGCCTGGAAATGCTGCATTCTGACAGCCCTCTGTGATGCTGGTAACATGTCCACCATTTTGTGTTTGTACCGGGGGTCTAAGTATGTTGCCACCCAGTACAGGTCCTTGACCGTTATGCTTTTTATACCAGGGTCCCTCTTCAAATACTGGAGCATGTGGGCTCCCATTTGCACTAAATTGGAAGTGGTGGAGCGCCCTGGCTCCTGCTCATCGGCCAGGAGAATATTGTCCTCGGTCTCCTCCCCCCAGCCACGGACAACACTAGGGATCCCCAAAAAGTTTAAAGCCTGCTCTTCTTGCTCCTTCCCCCAGCCACCATCCTCCTCTGTCTCCTTTTCAGACTCCTGCTGACTTTTCTCAGATGGAGTAGTCCCCCCTGGGAATTCATTTAGCATTGCAACTTCCTCATCTTTCAGGAATGAGGAAGTTGCGGACAACACCAGGGATCCCCAAAAAGTTTAAAGCCTGCTCTTCATGCTCCACCCCCCAGCCACCATCCTCCTCTGTCTCCTTTTCAGACTCCTGCTGACTTGTCTCAGATGGAGTAGTCCCCCCTGGGAATTCATTTAGCATTGCAACTTCCTCATCTTTCAGCTCCTGCTCCTTGACGGCTTAATCAATGACACGATGCAATGCACGCTCCAGAAAGAAGGCATAAGGTACGATGTTACTGATGGTGCCCTGGCTGTGACTGACCAGTTTGGTGATTAATCAAATGACCGCAGAAGTCTGCATGCATCGCACATGAGCATGCTTTTCTGTGAAAAGAAACCAAACTCCCCAGAACCTGTCCTGCTGCAGAGTTCGTACAGGTAGTCATTAATGGCACGTTTATGCTGGAGCAGCCTATCAAGCATATACAAGGTGGAGTTCCAGAACGTTGAGCAGTCGCAAATTAGACATCTGATGGTCAAGTGGTGTCACCGCTAAACATCAGCAAGGCGAACCATGGCTGTGTAAGATCTTCTAAAAGGGTCAGAGATTTTTCTGGCCTGCCGCAAGACGTCCTCGACTCTGGGGGTATTTGGCAACGAATCGCTGCATGACTAAATTCAGGATGTGTGCCATGCACGGCATGTGTGTCATTTTGCCCTGTTTCAGCGCACTCAGCAGATTGGCACCGTTGTCGCACACCACTTTACCAACTGTCAAATTGAGCGGGGTTAGCCACTGATCAGCCTGTGACTACAGAGCTGAAAGCAGTGCAGGACCAGTGTGGCTCTTGGCTTCCAGGCACAAAACCCGCAGCACAGCATGGCCATGTCTCACCTGGCACATCGAATAGGTTCTGGGGAGCTTGGGGGGCGCAGCGGAAGAGGCGGTAGCAGTGGAAAAGGAGGAGTCAGCCGAGGAGGATACGGAGAATGGAGCAGGAGGAGTAGAAGAAGAGGCAAGCCTGCATGCATTCCGTGGCGGTAACACCAAATCCCCACAGGTGCCACGGGTTACATGCTTGACGGCCGTCAGAAGGTTCACCCAGTGGGCAGTAAAAGTTATGTATCCTCCCTGCCCATGTTTGCTAGACCATGTGTCTGTGGTCAGATGTATCTTGGCACCGACACTGTGTGCCAGTGATATATTAACTTGTCGCTGAACGTCATAATTTTTTTACGCTTGAACATTTGAGCCTTGTGCCAGATGAACGTGATGATGGCACGGTGGAAGGTGGAGGACAAATGGGAGGAGAGAGGAGAAGGAGAAGAGGCAGGACATGGCGCATTGGTAGTGTGGCTTTGTGGGTTTTGACAGCGTTGTTCCCACTGGGCTCGGTTATGGGAGGCCAGGTGCCTTCTTAAGGCGGTCGCCCCTAGGTGACTGTTGGGCTTACTGCAACTTGCACGTTGACAGCATAGACTGCAAATGGCAACACCATTGTAAGCAGTAGAGTTGAGCGGACGTCTAAAAGTACGGGTTTGATGGATTTGGCCGAACTTCACAAAAAAGTTCGGGTTCGGGACCCGTACTTGAACCCAAACCCTATTGAAGTCAATGGGGACCCGAACTTTGGGGCACTAAAATGGCTCTAAAAAAGTCCTGGAAAGGGCTAGAGGGCTGGAAATTGAAGCAAAATGGGGGTAAAAGTAGGACAAGTGCCCGGCAAAAAAAATTGGATAAAGAAATAACTTAAAATAACATAAAATACATAAAAATTTAAAATAAACGTTCTAAACCTGAGTGACAGTGGCAACTGTCATCCCGCAAACAGAGGATGTGGCTGCAACACCACCACATCTTTTACCATTACCAAGCATCTCCACACTATCCCAGCGTTCAGTTGTCCATCTCCCAAATTGAAAACGAAATAGGAAGAGGAAGTACCCCCCTACCCACCCGCGATCCCTGGTCCTGAATGCTAGGATTTCAAAATTCCTGGTCCTTTGAAATGCTGTCATCCTGTCTGGTGGAGATGGATGGAGACTTTTAAAAACTTATGGCTGTAGCTGTCTCACAGTACGTAGTTCCCAGCCGCCACTACTTTTCCAGGCGAGCCATCTCTTCCCTGCACAACCAAGTGGAGGACAAAATCAGGTGCAACGCCATCTGTGGCAAGGTCCGCATAACCACCAATAGGTGGATCAGTAAGCACGGGCAGGGAAGTTATATCTCCCGAACAGCACACTGGGTAAATGTAGTGGCGGCTAGGCCAGAGACGGATAGCAGTTTGAAGCATGTCCTTCTGCCCCCAAGGATTTCAGGGCATTTCTATTTGCCTCCTGTTGCCTCCTCCTTCTACTCTGCTTCCTCCTCTACCACCTCCTCATTCTTTTAGCGTAACACCTTCACCACCAACATCAGCACAGCCTGGGGGAAACGACAGCAGGCTGTTCTGAAACTCATCTGTTTGGGGGACAAACCACACACCGCACAGGAGCTGTGGACGGGCATGGAACAACAGACCGATGAGTGGTTGGTGTAACTGAGCCTAAAGCCCGGCCTGGTGGTGTGCGATAATGGCCGAAATCTCGTAGCAGCTCTGGGCCTAGCCGGTTTGACACACATCCCTTGCCTGGCGCATGTGCTGAATTTGGTGGTGCAGAAATTCCTGAACACCTGACACTAAAAAATCTATTCAGTTATTCCAGCTCTTAGATTCTGGTGGGACAAATTCACTTTTATTGGTGCTCAAGGACCCCTGTGGCCTGAGCCGCAGATGTGACAAGCAAATCATATTATTAAATTTGTCGGTTAGATTGTTGGGTAACATTTCCACGGTTATCAGGACTTTTTATTATAAATCATAACAAAAACTATACAAGGAACATTTAAAAAAGAGAAAATTAACCCGACCAGTCTCCCACCCTACACAGCCCTTCACTCAAACCACTCATTAATGCCGATTCAAAAACTATTTACAAATTAAGTTATAAACATATTGAAATTACTATAAGTCAGATAAACGAAATAAACAAACAAAACTATATACATGCCTTACCCTTAACTTATAAGGCCAGTCATATACAAGTGGCTCGGAGGATGGGTTCCTGCACCAACATAGGCCAGGTACACAATTGTCCAGCCAGGGCACATTTCTGGAGGAGAAGGAGAAGAAACAGTGTTCACAGCAGGGTGGCACCCAAAGCAGCTCACGGCCATCACTTGAGCGTGGCTGGGGGGATACGAAGGACAAAGATGATACACCTCCCACAGAGGACAGCTTGTCGTTGCCTCTGGGCAGCCTGACACACATGAGCATCTACATGCTGCAGTGCCTGCGTAATGACTGCCGAGTTGCCCACATTCTAACTTGTGCAGATTACTGGGTGGCCACCCTGCTGGATCCCCATTACAAGGACAACGTGCGTGATCGGAAGAAGCCAACGCTGGTAGATGTGCTGCTGATGGCATTCACACCTGACACCGGGGGCTCAGTGGAATCACAAGACTAAAGCAGAGGAGGAGGATGATGAAGTCGCCAACGCAGCTGGGTCACTTCCCGCACCTCAGAAGGCAGGGTTAGCATGGCAGAAATGTGGAAAAGCTCTCTCACCACACTACAACAACCAGCACCACCAACAGATATGGAACGTCTTAGCCAGAGGCAGCATTTCCACAAAATGGTGGAATAGTATCTGTGCACACGCCTACACATACGGACTGTTTGGCCTGCCCAGGGTCGTAGCTACAGGGGAAGCAGGTAAAGCGGCTGCTTTGGGGCCCTGACCAAGAAGGGGCCCATCCAAAAGGAGGAGGACTAAAATACTTTGTCAGGGCCCCCTCAACAGTATTATACAATGAAATTATATACAGTGTCAGTATAGACAGTGTTGAAAACAGATGGAACAGCTGCCTGGTCTGAGAGAGCGATCTTTAGTAGCCACAGGAATGGGAAAAGCATGAAAGGAATGGGTTGTGAAAAAATGACTGGGGGAGGGGGGCCCCATTCAAAAATTTGCTGTTGGGCCCAGTCATTTCTAGCTACTAGTGTTGAGCGAACAGTTCGAGCATCGTTCGGGTTCGTACCGAATTTTGGGGTGTCCGGGACCCGGACCCGAACCCGGACATTTTCAAAAAAGTTCAGGTTCGGGTCCGTTGTTCGTCGATTTCTTCCCGCTTTCTGAAGGGCTGCACAGAAGCCAATCAGCTAGCATTTTACTTCTTGCCCTAAGAGCCCATCACAGCCATGCCTACTAATAGAATGGCTGTGATTGGCCAAGTGCAGCATGTGACCCAGCCTCTATTTAAGCTGGAGTCACGTAGCGCCGCATGTCACACTGCTCTGATTAGTGTAGGGAGAGGACGCAGCTTCTGTAAGGCTGGGAACACACTTCGCGTGTTCCCAGGGCGCGCCTATGACGCGCATATGACGCTCGCTTCAGCCGCCAAGTGGCTGTTTTATGGGAGCGCGCGTCATATGCGCGCTCCCATAATAGCCTATGGGTTGGATCGCGCGTGCTGCCGCGCGATAGTCACGGCAGCCGACACGACCGGGCAGGGCGTTTTACAGCGCGTTCGTCCGCGCTGTAAAACGCTGACATGTGAACCATGCACATAGGGATGCATGGCTTTTCACATGTTGAGCGTTTTTCAGCGCGTATGAACGCGCTGAAAAACGCTCAGGTGTGTTCCCAGGGTCAGGGCGAGATTAGGCAGGTTAAAGTCAGCAACAGCACCTAATGAACGGATTGATCTACAGCTGAGAATCATTGAACTTCTTCTAGTTACTTGCTCGCTGGTTTTTAGGCTGCACAGAGCGTTTTTCTGTCACTTATTTTCTGGGTTGATCGGCGGCCATTTTGTGACTTGTGGTGCACCAGAAGAAGCTGCCACCAAGTCCATCAATCCATCAATACTATTTTTTTTTTTGCTATATCCTACATTAGGGGCTTGGCTGTGCTAATTGTCACCCCTAGAAACTCAGGATAGCAATTTCTATATTTTATTAAGGGGTTAAATACATTTGCCCAAATACCAATCCCTCCTCCAAAGAAACTGGGCAATTTAAGTGCCGTATGACCGCCCTATATACCTATGCCACCCCAACAAGATTAGGCCATACGAAAAAGTGTAATAAAATAAATCTTTATTAGTATGTCATTAAAAATTGATAAGAAACATCAAATACATAGAATAGGACGAAGACTATCTAAACAGTGAAGGGGCGTGTCCCCCCTACTGGTGAGGATCTCTCCCACATAAAACCAAAATTGGTTAAAAAAAAAAAGGCATCATCCAAAATCAGTTATGCTGGTATCATGATCACCCCCAATCCTACAGGTATCCCTAAAGGGTCATGTTCGTCAGAAAGTATTCTAACCGAACAAATAACCGGGTACAAGGTGGAGGGTCAGAAACCAGCATATAAGTCTAAGCTCCCCACGAATGGAAAGCTGTATAGTATATAACAGATGGAAAGCCAAGCCGACAGAATCATACTGGAATTACTACATAAAAGGCAAAAAGTGCACATAAGGAGAGATACAAACCAAGTAGGGGTGAACGCCGTCCTCACAACCTCAACGCGTTTCGCTTCCTGCTTTTTCACAGGGGCATGTGACACATTAAACATCGCGGGTATATAAAGGGCGTGGCCACGCCTCCCATCGTCTCCGATTGGTGCGCGTCAATATGTCGCGACCATCGCGAGATTTCGGCATAGGCTACTTACATTATACATATATAATATACTAGTGATCTAACATCGTAAGAATCCCCAAGTCATACATCTCATACACCATAGAAACATTGAAAAACAGTACATATTTGTATTACTGATTTATTACCGAGAGGCCAGGAACCGGAAGTGCAATAGTCGCCATTTTGGGACAGGGCAACTCCAGTAAACCTGATCATTTTTCAGTATGCATATAGGAATATAAAAGGTATATAGACCAGCATTGCATGCTTCTTTGTGAGTGGTCCACATCAAAACCAATGGCCTAGTGTATGAGATGTATGACTTGGGGATTCTTACGATGTTAGATCACTAGTATATTATATATGTATAATGTAAGTAGCCTATGCCGAAATCTCGCGATGGTCGCGACATATTGACGCGCACCAATCGGAGACGATGGGAGGCGTGGCCACGCCCTTTATATACCCGCGATGTTTAATGTGTCACATGCCCCTGTGAAAAAGCAGGAAGCGAAACGCGCGTTGGGGTTGTGAGGACGGCGCTCACCCCTACTTGGTTTGTATCTCTCCTTATGTGCACTTTTTGCCTTTTATGTAGTAATTCCAGTATGATTCTGTCGGCTTGGCTTTCCATCTGTTATATACTATACAGCTTTCCATTCGTGGGGAGCTTAGACTTATATGCTGGTTTCTGACCCTCCACCTTGTACCCGGTTATTTGTTCGGTTAGAATACTTTCTGATTCTGACGAACATGACCCTTTAGGGATACCTGTAGGATTGGGGGTGATCATGATACCAGCATAACTGATTTTGGATGATGCCTTTTTTTTTTGTAACCAATTTTGGTTTTATGTGGGAGAGATCCTCACCAGTAGGGGGGACACGCCCCTTCACTGTTTAGATAGTCTTCGTCCTATTCTATGTATTTGATGTTTCTTATCAATTTTTAATGACATACTAATAAAGATTTATTTTATTACACTTTTTCGTATGGCCTAATCTTGTTGGGGTGGCACAAATACCAATCCCCTAAATCTGGTGTTCCAGCTTTGGCTAGACAAGTATAATACTGTCTGCTGTCTGGCAAAGGATAGATTATTTTCTGGGGTGAAATTCAATTGCCAAAATAGCAATACCATAAATCAGTGGTTTCAGCTGTGGCTGGCAAAATAGAATAGTGTCCGCCAAAACATATATTTTGTTCTGGGGTGAAATTAATCTGGCAAAATAGCAATACCCCAATTCTGGTGTCCCAGCAGTTGCAGGCCAGATTTCATAGTGTCTGCCAAAACACATATTTTGTTCTGAGGTGAAATTAATCTGGCAAAATAGCAATACCCTGATTCTGGTGTCCCAGCAGTTGCAGGCCAGATTTCATAGTGTTCGATAAAACATATATTTTGTACTGGGGTGAAATTAATCTGGCAAAATAGCAAAACCCTGATTCTGGTGTCCCAGCAGTTGCAGGCCAGATTTCATAGTGTCCGCTAAAACATATATTTTGTTCTGGGGTGAAATTAATCTGGCAAAATAGCAATACCCCAATTCTGGTGTCCCAGCAGTTGCAGGCCAGATTTCATAGTGTCTGCCAAAACACATATTTTGTTCTGGGGGGAAATTAATCTGGCAAAATAGCAATACCCTGATTCTGGTGTCCCAGCAGTTGCAGGCCAGATTTCATAGTGTCTGCTAAAACATATATTTTGTTCTGGGGTGAAATTAATCTGGCAAAATAGCAATACTCTGAATCTGGTGTCCCAGCAGTTGCAGGCCAGATTTCATAGTGTCTGCTAAAACATATATTTTGTTCTGGGGTGAAATTAATCTGGCAAAATAGCAATACCCTGAATCTGGTGTCCCAGCAGTTGCAGGACAGATTTCATAGTGTCTGCTAAACCATATATTTTGTTCTGGGGTGAAATTAATTTGCCAAAAAAACAATACCCTGAATCTGGTGTCCCAGCTGTTGCAGGCCAGATTTCATAGTGTCTGCCAAAACACATATTTTGTTCTGGGGTGAAATTAATTTGGCAAAATAGCAATACCCTGAATCTGTTGTCCTAGTTGTTGCAGGCCAATTGTAAATCTGTCCATAAAAGGATACCTTTCATCCAGGGCCTAAATACTAGACCTAAAAGAGATATTCCCCTAAATCAGTGGTTACTGCTGTGCCTGGATTAGTGTAATACGCTACATAAACAAATAGGCAGATAGTGGTAGGTGCCTGTAAAAAAAGGTCTGAATTTGAAATCAATACATTGGGCCAAATATTTTTTTCCTTATTGTGGTGCTTGGTGAACGGTAACATTGAGGAAAACATCTAGTAAGGGACACAGACGCGGTGGTGTTAGTGGACCCTCTGGTGCTGGGAGAGGATGTGGCCATTCTGCCACAGCCACACGTCCTAGTGAACCAACTACCTCAAGTTCCAGTACCCGCCAGAATTTACAGCGATATTTGGTGGGGCCCAATGTCGTTCTAAGGATGGTAAGGCCTGAGCAGGTACAGGCGCTAGTCAATTGGGTGGCCGACAGTGGATCCAGCACGTTCACAACATTATCTCCCACCCAGTCTTCTGCAGAAAGCGCACAGGTGGCACCTGAAAACCAAGCCCATCAGTCTGTCACATCACCCCCATGCATATCAGGAAAACTGTCTGAGCCTCAAGTTATGCAGCAGTCTCTTATGCTGTTTGAAGACTCTGCTGGCAGGGTTTCCCAAGGGAATCCACCTAGCCCTTCCCCAGTGGTGGAAGGCATAGAATGCACTGATGCACAACCACTGATGTTTCCTGATGATGAGGACATGGGAATACCACCTCATCAGAGTCCGCACGTCTCTGATGATGATGAAACATAGGTGCCAACTGCTGCGTCTTTCTGCAGTGTGCAGACAGAACAGGAGATCAGGGAGGAAGACTGTGTGGAAGACGATGCAGGGGACGATGAGGTCCTAGACCCCACATGGAATGAAGGTCGTGCCACTGACTTTCATAGCTCAGAGGAAGAGGCAGTGGTGAGACCGAGGCCAACAGCGTAGCAAAAGCGGGAGCAGGGGGCAAAAGCAGAACAGCCGCGGCCAAGAGAGTTCGCCTGATACTGGCCACCGCCACCAGGGACCGAGCACCCCAAAGGCAGCTTCAAGGAGTTCCCTGGCATGGCACTTCTTTAAACAATGTGCTGACGACAAGACCCGAGTGGTTTGCACGCTGTGCCATCAGATCCTGAAGCGAGGCATTAACGTTCTGAACCTTAGCACAACCTGCATGACCAGGCATCTACATACAAAGCATGAACTGCAGTGGAGTAAACACCTTAAAAGCAAGGAACTCACTCAGGCTCCCCCTGCTCCCTCTTTTGCTGCTGCCTCGGCCTCTTCCTCCGCCTCGGGAGGAACGTTGGCACCTGCCGCCCACCAAACAGAGGATGTGCCACCGACACCACCACCTGCGTCACCAAGCATCTCCACCAAGTCACACAGCAGCGTTCAGCTCTCCATCTCACAAACCTTGGAGAGAAAGCGTAAATTCCCACCTAGCCACCCTCGAGCCCTGGGCCTGAATGCCAGCATTTCTAAACTACTGGCCTTTGAAATGCTGTCATTCAGGCTGGTGGACACAGACAGCTTCAAACAGCTGATGTCCATGGCTGTCCCACAGTATGTTGTCCCCAGCCGCCACTACTTCTCCAAGACAGCCGTGCCTTCCCTGCACAACCAAGTATCCGATAAAATCAAGTGTGCACTGTGCAACGCCATCTGTGGCAAGGTCCACCTAACCACAGATACGTGGACCGGTAAGCACGGCCAGGGACGCTATATCTCCCTAACTTGTTACAACAATGGCTTCAGCCTACATGCCCGACTAGGGACGTTCTGATTAGGAACCTAAAAGATCTTTTGGCCCTGGAAAGAAGGGAGGTGGAAAGGCATAAGGAACAGAAGGTAGGGAAGTTTGTAAGAAAGTGGCGAGGCTTCCTGACACATATCTTTTCTGATGCAGAGATAAAACACATAATGAGGCCTTTTACTTTGACAAAATGGTATTTGACTGAGCGACTCAAAGGCTCCTTAGGGAGACTGCAACAATGATTGTTAAGGTTTTTTGAATCCTATATACCTGTGTGATCGGATGGGGTTTTCAACTCGTCCTTTTCAAATCAGCTGCCAGTAGAACATAGACGGCTTTTTGTTTTATGTTTTTTATTTTTCTTGTTTTCTATGTTATGTTTTTATAACTGGATTCTGAATATGTAAGATGAAAAATGTTCACTATGTGCTGTACCGTTTGTTATCACTGCAATGGAGTATATGCTCTTGATTATGTGAACAAATAAAATTCTTTATAAAAAAGAAGCAGGGAGTAGAGATGAGCGAACATTTAAAAAAAGTCCGTTGTTCGGGGTTCGGGTGGTGGTTAATTGCGCATCCCGTTATGGATTCCACAATAGCGCATATGGAATCCATAAGGGGCGGCTGCCACCAACCCGAACTGTAGAACAGCTGAAGGACCTGGCGTGACGTCACTGTCATGTGATCAGTGCAGGGGGCGTGGCTCAGCACTGGATTTGATCCCGTGCTGAGCCACGCCCCCTGCACTGATCACATGACAGTGACGTCACGCCAGGTCCTTCAGCTGTTCTACAGTTCGGGTTGGTGGCAGCCGCCCTATGGATTCCATATGCGCTATTGTGGAATCCATAACGGGATGCGCAATTAACCACCACCCGAACCCCGAACAACGGACTTTTTTTAAATGTTCGCTCATCTCTAGCAGGGAGGGATCATGTGTAAAATCAAGAATATTCCCGAATAAGTATATATAGCACTATATTCTAAATATTCGCAAATTCTGGAAGTGCTGATATTTGCGATATATATTCGTGCCCAACACTATTGGTGAGAGATGAAGTCTAAGAATAAGCAAATTAATTTGTAACAAACTGGGTTCATTCCAAATTTTACAAAAATTTGTCTGCCAAATGAACCCTAGGATTTTTATGGTCACTCCCTGGTAGGAAGTGGAGTGACTTGCCCTGATTGGCTGACAGACAGCCTAGATCAGCCAATCAGTGGGTCAGCAGGCAGGGAGATGCCCGTGCAGAGCAAGCAGAATGTCATTCTGTATTGAGCTGTTAATGATGGTTGATGGGTGTATGCAATGTCTGACAGATAACTATTTTACACAGTATACAGAAATATAAGCAAATATTTTTTTTTCCTCTTTTGAATAAAGATACAGCTGTTTTTCCCCAAACTTTAAGTTTCTACATATTACTTCCAGCACAGCACCCCATTAGCATTCTGCTGTTGTGCAAAGGCACATTTTTTTTCCAGTGTGTTATATCTATCTAGTATTATTAAATGTTGCATTACAGCAAAAGCATTTAATAGCAATAACACAATTTTTAGACCAGCAAAATAAAATGCAAATTTCACCATAGACACAATTTATTACCGCCTTTCCTGCATCGTTATATTGTTGGTGTGGGGAGGAGAATAATTACATTACAGGTTTACAGTAGAGTAAAGGTCTTTTTTTCAACTGCATTTTTGAACGCAAATAATACAGTAGTCAAATCTTTCACTGATCTTTTCCTGTATCATTATATTGGTGTTGTAGAGGGGGTGGGGAATAATTGCATTACAAGTTTGCAATTTGTATTTTGTATTATACAGTAGAGAAAGGTCTTTTCTGAAACTGCATATTTTAAACACAAATAACACAGTAGGCAGACATTTTACTTGTGCCAATACTGCAATGTTCCCAAAGTATATTTTCAATAGCAGTGATTGTGTTCATAGAAGGAGAAATACATTTAATTGAGCCTCTGTCTTTAAGTTACAGAAAACAAGCTTGCAATTTTGCTATAGCGTTTCATAATTTGTGTGACTGTGTACAAGACCAATGACTTTTCATTTAGGAAAATTGTGAGTTTACATTAGGCCTCAAAATGTCTGGAATTCACAAGAAGTAGTAGTAGTAGTAGTAGTAGTAGAAGGTCACAGTTTTCACTAGCTCCCTAGTAGGAGGTAACATCCAAGGAGGAGAGCATGGGCAGAGGCAGCAATAAACAGCAGAAGTGACTTATCTCCAGAAGTTCCCAAAGAACAGCCAGGGCCAAATCTGCTTCAGGAACTGGCCTAGTTGCAATGAAGAAAAATGGAACTCCTGTACTCCACTAAATTGCTTCAAGTGTAATATTTTATTCAACAAGCGGATTTCCAGTTTCAAAATCACAAAATGTTTTCGGAAAGTAGCCTTCTTCAGTAAACTGGAAGAGCTTACAGATATACAATCATAAGAGAGTGACGCAAAGTATTTAGTACAATATAAGGTGATGTATATACAAAAAAGAAATGGAAATAATTATTGAGAAAGCATCAATACACAAGATGAGTAGTCGCGGGAGACCACAAAATTTACACAAAGTGTATGATTCCAAAGGGCAGTTATCCATATTATGGACCCGGGGGAATTTTCATAAATCCAGGAACTGAGTGGACTTCATGGCAAAGTAGTCACATGTTAAGGAGAATGACTGACTTCTATGTTATATGGGAGAGAGATATAACGTACAACCTACATTCATCAATTGTGGTACAGATAGTGGTTGAAGCATACCATGTAATATATATGCATTAGTCAATAACAATAAATAACCTATGGCTGCCTAGAGGGAAAGATAAAGGGGATACATAAGGTTCTTACCTGGATAAGCTGCACTGCACTTGTGGTGAAAGAGTGAAAAACCCTCAGTGGGTGGCAGAAAACTGCGTGGAAAGAGGGCTCAATGGCCCTGGTTGACGTTGAATATTTTATGTGGGCAGTAGCCCTAGTGTGATAGCGCCATATCCATAACGCAGCCTGTGGCGCTTATAAATTATATACCCACGTCTAAAAGGGAGTGGAGGGCGGTATCAGGGCGGGGGAGCAGGGGCGGGAGATCCCAGGACGGCAGCAGGCCGGTACAGGGCATGCGCATGGAAAGGACGTAGCGGGGAACTTCAAAGATGGTGGGTGCTGTCAGGTATGGGCAGTGTGCATGCGCCGTGTGGCTGAGGAGAATGGCGCGTTCGCATTAGGTGCAGGCGACCGGAGCTTCTAGTATATAGGCAATGCGGTGTTCTGTAGAGAACAGGAGGGGATTGGAGGCAAAGAATTATATAGAAATAGATGGAATGAGACAGGACTAGCTGCAACATATGAAAATATGAATGGGCAATTGAAATAGATAAGATCTACCACCCTCACACTGGCAAGGGTTACCCCATACACGGTTTCTACACGTGACACCTCCAATGTCATCTATGTAATCAAAAGTGCCTGCGGCTTAGCATATGTTGGCAAAACTACGCAAAACATTAGGGACAGGATTTGCCAGCACATGTCCAATATCTGCTGTCAAAATATCCATCTTCCCATTCCAGCACACTTTATATCCAAGCGACACACCATATCCCTTATACTCATGAACAGGGAAGCACTCCGGATCCATCGGCTACAAACATTGGAACATAAGGGTCATGACAATACTGGCATGAATGATGTCAATATGACCTTGGAAATTTTAATTGTTCAATAAAGATCGAATTGAATTCAATCCCATCCACTGCTGGAGCTGGACTTTTTCCTCCTTTATGCTCAGTTGCCGTCAGGTGCATCGTCCGTGCTCGTTTGTTGGATGGTCGTTATTTTCAACAGGTGAGAGCTGCCTCCCCCTTCTTTGCTTGTGTTTAACCTGAACGGCGTGCACTCCCTAGTTGGACTCTATTCAGACATTGCAATTTCCCAAAGTACCCTGTTTCCTGTTCTGATACCATGGCACTAGTGTTGAGTGAACAGTTCGAGCATAGTTCGGGTTCGTACCGAATTTTGGGGTGTTCGGGACCCGGACCCGGACCCGAACATTTTCAAAAAAGTTCGGGTTCGGGTACGTTGTTCGGCGATTTCTTCCCGCTTTCTGAAGGCCAATCAGCTAGCGTTTTACTTCTTGCCCTAAGAAGCCATCACAGCCATGCCTACCAATGGCATTGCTATGATTGGCCAAGTGCAGCATGTGACCCAGCCTCTATTTAAGCTGGAGTCACGTAGCGCCGCATGTCACACTGCTCTGATTAGCGTAGGGAGAGGACGCAGCTTCTGTGAGGGCGAAATTAGGCAGGGAAAAGTCAGCAACAGCACCTAATGAACTGATTGATCTACAGCTGTGAATGATTCAACTTCTGCTAGTTAATTGCTCAATGGTTTTTAGGCTGCACAGGGCGTTTTTCTGTCACTTTTTTCTGGGGTGATCGGCGGCCATTTTGTGATTTGTGGTGTACCAGAACAAGCTGCCACCAAGTCCATCAATCCATCAATACTAGTTTTTTTTTTGCTATATCCTGCATCAGGGGTTGGCTGTGCTTATTGTCACCCCTAGAAACTCAGGATAGCAATTTCTATATTTTATTCAGGGGTTAAATACAATTGCTAAAACACCAATCCCCTAAATCTGGTGTTCCAGCTTTGGCTAGCCAAGTGTGATACTGTCTGCTGTCTGGCAAAGGATAGATCATTTTCTGTGGTGAAATTCAATAGCCAAAATAGCAATACCCTGAATACGGTGTCCGAGCACTGGCTGGCAAAGTATAATAGTGTCTGCCAATACATATATTTTGTTCTGGGGTGAAATTCAATTGCCAAAATAGCAATACCCTGAATCTGGTGTTCCAGTAGTAGCTGGCAAAGTATAATAGTGTCAGCCAAAACATATATTTTGTTCTGGGGTGAAATTCAATTGCCAAAATAGCAATACCATACATCTGGTGTCACAGCTGTGGCTGGCAAAGTATAATAGTGTCTGCCAAAACATATATTTTGTTCTGGGGTGAAATTCAATTGCCAAAAAAGCAATACCCTGAATCTGGTGTTCCAGTAGTGACTGGCAAAGTCTAATAGTGTCTGCCAAAACATATATTTTGTTCTGGGGTGAAATTCAATTGCCAAAATAGCAATACATAAATCTGGTGTCACAGCTGTGGCTGGCAAAGTATAATAGTGTCCGCCAAAACATATATTTTGTCCTGGGGTGAAATTCAATTGCCAATATAGCAATACCCTGAATCTGGTGTTCCAGCAGTTGCAGGCCTAGTTTAAATCTATCCATAACAGGGTATATTTTGTTATGGGGTGAAATTCAATTGCCAAAAAAGCAATACCCTGAATCTGGTGTTCCAGTAGTGACTGGCAAAGTCTAATAGTGTCTGCCAAAACATATATTTTGTTCTGGGGTGAAATTCAATTGCCAAAATAGCAATACATAAATATGGTGTCACAGCTGTGGCTGGCAAAGTATAATAGTGTCCGCCAAAACATATATTTTGTCCTGGGGTAAAATTCAATTGCCAATAAAGCAATACCCTGTATCTGGTGTTCCAGCTGTTGCAGGCCAAGTTTTAATCTGTCCGTAAAAGGGTATATTACACTCAAGGTGTATATACAAGTGCTGAGAGGGTCATCCTCATTAACTTCACACGCTACTGTGCATCTCCCATTGCATTTCTGTCCATTAAAGGGAATATTACACAAAGTGTTAAAATACAATTGCTAAAGGCATAATCCTACATATTTTTTCTCACGCTACTGTGCATCTCCAAGTGTAAATCTGTCCATAAAAGGATACCTTTCATCTGGGGCCTAAATACTAGCCCTAAAAGAGATATTCCCCTAAATCAGTGGTTACTGCTGTGCCTGGATTAGTGTAATACGCTACATAAATAAATAGGCAGATAGTGTTAAGTTATGATTAGATATAGACGGCTCCGCTAGTTCAGTCGGATGACTGAGGTGTAGAAAATTGCTGGTTCTGACTCACCCGGTAAGATAGGAGTGTATAGATAGTTAAAAGTAGCAGGCACACTCTTATTTGGAGTCAAGTGGATGGCTTTATTGAATAATGGTAAACTAATTTAAAAAGTTGCAAGTGGTCAGTGTTGGGAGGTGTATAAGTGGAGGAGGTGGTATAATGTGGATAAAACTGATAATTATAAATTAAAGAAATAAATTCAGGTAGATGATGGTGTTAGGAGTAGGCGCTTAATAGTCCATATTACAAACATATATAAAACAAATTATATAATAAAAAATGTTTGAAAAAATGGAGATAGATAAAATAAAAGCAATGGACATTGCTTTTATCTAATAAGAGTGTGCCTGCTACTTTTAACTAACCTTTATCTAGATAGTGTTAGGTGCCTGTAAAAAAAGGCCTGAATTTGAAATCAATACATTTGGCCAAATATTTTTTTTTTTATTGTGGTGCTTGGTGAACGGTAACAATGAGGAAAACATCTAGAAAGGGACGCGGACGCGGTCGTGGTGGTGTTAGTGTATCCTCTGGTGCTGGGAGAGGACGTGGCCATTCTGCCACAGCCACACATCCTAGTGAACCAACTACCTCAGGTTCCAGTACTCGCCAGATTTTACAGCGATATTTGGTGGGGCCGAATGCCGTTCTAAGGATGGTAAGGCCTGAGCAGGTACAGGCGCTAGTCAATTGGGTGGCTGACAGTGGATCCAGCACGTTCACAACATTATCTCCCACCCAGTCTTCTGCAGAAAGAGCACAGGTGGTGCCTGAAAACCAAGCCCATCAGTCTGTCACATCACCCCCATGCATATCAGGGAAACTGTCTGAGCCTCAAGTTATGCAGCAGTCTCTTATGCTGTTTAAAGACTCTGCTGGCAGGCTTTCCCAAGGGAATCCACCTAGCCCTTCCCCAGTGGTGGAAGACATAGAATGCACTGATGCACAATCACTGATGTTTCCTGATGATGATGACATGGGAATACCACCTCATTGGAGTCCGCACGTCTCTGATGATGACGAAACACAGGTGCCAACTGCTGCGTCTTTCTGCAGTGTGCAGACCGAACAGGAGGTCAGGGAGGAAGACTGTGTGGAAGACGATGCAGGGGACGATGAGGTCCTAGACCCCACATGGAATGAAGGTCGTGCCACTGACTTTCATAGTTCAGAGGAAGAGGCAGTGGTGATACCGAGCCAACAGCGTAGCAAAAGAGGGAGCAGGGGGCAAAAGCAGACCAGCCGCCGCCAAGAGAGTTTGCCTGCTACTGGCCACCGCCACCAGGGACGGAGCACCCCAAAGGCAGCTTCAAGGAGTTCCCTGGCATGGTACTTCTTTAAACAATGTGCTGACGACAAGACCCGAGTGGTTTGCACGCTGTGCCATCAGATCCTGAAGCGAGGCATTAACGTTCAGAACTTTAGCACAACCTGCATGACCAGGCATCTACATGCAAAGCATGAACTGCAGTGGAGTAAACACCTTAAAAGCAAGGAACTCACTCTGGCTCCCCCTGCTCCCTCTTCTGCTGCTGCCTCGGCCTCTTCCTCCACCTCGGGAGGAATGTTGGCACCTGCCGCCCACCAAACAGAGGATGTACCACCGACACCACCACCTGCGTCACCAAGCATCTCCACCATGTCACACAGCAGCGTTCAGCTCTCCATCTCACAAACCTTGGAGAGAAAGCGTAAATTCCCACCTACCCAACCTCAAGCCCTGGGCCTGAATGCCAGCATTTCTAAACTACTGGCCTTTGAAATGCTGTCATTCAGGCTGGTGGACACAGACAGCTTCAAACAGCTGATGTCCATGGCTGTCCCACAGTATGTTGTTCCCAGCCGCCACTACTTCTCCAAGACAGCCGTGCCTTCCCTGCACAACCAAGTATCCGATAAAATCAAGTGTGCACTGCGCAACGCCATCTGTGGCAAGGTCCACCTAACCACAGATACGTGGACCAGTAAGCACGGCCAGGGACGCTATATCTCCCTAACTGCACACTGGGTAAATGTAGTGGCGGCTGGGCCGCAGGCGGAGAGTTCCTTGGCGCATGTCCTTCCGCCGCCAAGGATCGCAGGGCATCATTCTTTGCCTCCTGTAGCCTCCTCCTCCTACTCTGCTTCCACCAGCTCATCCATTCAGCCACACACCTTCACCACCAACTTCAGCACAGCCCGGGGTAAACGTCATCAGGCCATTCTGAAACTCATATGTTTGGGGGACAGGCCCCACACCGCGCAGGAGTTGTGGCGGGGTATTGAACAACAGACCGACGAGTGGTTTCTGCCGGTGGGCCTCAAGCCTGGCCTGATGGTGTGCGATAATGGGCGAGATCTCATCGCAGCTCTGGGACTAGCCGGATTGATGCACATCCCTTGCCTGGCGCATGTGCTGAATTTGGTGGTGCAGAAGTTCATTCACAACTACCCCAACATGTCAGAGCTGCTGCATAAAGTGCGGGCCGTCTGTGCGCGCTTCTGGTGTTCACATCCTGCCGCTGCTCGCCTGTCTGCGCTACAGCGGAACTTCGCCTACCCGCTCACCACCTCATATGCGACGTGCCCACCAGGTGGAACTCCACCTTGCACATGCTACAGAGACTGTGCGAGCAGCAGCAGGCCATAGTGGATTTTCAGCTGCAGTACGCACGCGTCAGCCGCAATGCGGAACAGCACCACTTCACCACCAATGATTAGGCCTCCATGCGAGACCTGTGTGCCCTGTTGCGCTGTTTCGAGTACTCCACCAACATGGCCAGTGGCGATGACACCGTTATCAGCGTTACGATACCACTTCTATGTTTCCTTGAGAAAACTCTTAGGGATATGATGGAGGAAGGGGTGGCCCAGGAGGAGGAGGATGAGGGGTCATTTTTAGCACTTTCAGGCCAGTCTGTTAGAAGTGGCTCAGAGGGAGGTTTTTTGCAGAAGCAGAGGCCAGGTACAAATGTGGCCAGCCAGGGCCCACTACTGGAGGACGAGGAGGAGGAGGTCGAGGAGGATGAGGATGAAGCAGGTTCACAGCGGGGTGGCACCTGACACAGCTCAGGCCCATCACTGGTGCGTGGCAGGGGGGATACGGAGGACGATGACGATACGCCTCCCACAGAGGACAGCTTGTCCTTACCTCTGGGAAGCCTGGCACACATTAGCGACTACATGCTGCAGTGCCTGCGCAACGACAGCAGAGTTGCCCACATTTTAACATGTGTGGACTACTGGGTTGCCACCCTGCTGGATCCCCGGTGCAAACACAATGTGCCCACCTTACTTCCTGCACTGGAGCGTGATAGGAAGATGTGTGAATACAAGCGCACGCTGGTAGACGCGCTCCTGAGAGCATTCCCAAACGTCACAGGGGAACAGGTGGAAGCCCAAGGCGAAGGCAGAGAAGGAGCAAGAAGTCGCCAACTCAGCTGTGTCATGGCCAGCTCCTCTGAGGGCAGGGTTAGCATGGCATAAATGTGGAAAAGTTTTGTCTTCACGCCACAGCTAACTGCACCACCACCTGCACCACCCCATTCAACTTCTGGGTCTCCAAATTGTCCACGTGGCCAGAGTTAGCATGTTATGCCTTGGAGGTGCTGGCCTGTCCCTCCCTTGTGCAGAATAGACATTTATAACTGCCTCCCCCTCAACCATGTATTCTTGTACTCCGGGGCACTTCTTTATTGAATCCTCATTTTTTTAACTTTACCATGATCTTGTGGTGCAACCCAAAGTTGAATGAACCTCTCCTCAATCTGGGCGCCGGAGTTTGAAAGTGGCCTTCTCCAGTGGTGGGTGATATGACTCCTTATTCCTTGCTGTGGGACCTCTCTCCTCTGTCTGGGTGCTGGGGCCTAAATAACTGAAAGTGGCCTTCTCCAGTGGTGCGTCATATGACGCCTTATTCCTTGCTGTGGGACCTCTCTCCTCTGTTTGGGTGCTGGGGCCTAAATAACTGAAAGTGGCCTTCTCCAGTGGTGCGTCATATGACGCCTTATTCCTTGCTGTGGGACCTCTCTCCTCTGTTTGGGTGCTGTGCCTATATAACTGAAAGTGGCCTTCTCCAGTGGTGGGTCATATGACGATTTATTCCTTGCTGTGGGAACTCTCTCCTCTGTCTGGGTGCTGGGGTCTAAATAACTGAAAGTGGCCTTCTCCAGTGGTGGGTGATATGACGCATGATTCCTTGCTGTGGGACCTCTCTCCTCTGTCTGGCTGCTGGGCCTAAATAACTGAAAGTGGCCTTCTCCAGTGGTGGGCTATATGACGCCTTATTCCTTGCTGTGGGACCTCTCTCCTCTGTTTGGGTGCTGTGCCTATATAACTGAAAGTGGCCTTCTCCAGTGGTGGGTCATATGACGATTTATTCCTTGCTGTGGGAACTCTCTCCTCTGTCTGGGTGCTGGGGTCTAAATAACTTAAAGTGGCCTTCTCCAGTGGTGGGTGATATGACGCATGATTCCTTGCTGTGGGACCTCTCTCCTCTGTCTGGGTGCTGGGGCCGAAATAACTGAAAGTGGCCTTCCCCAGTGGTGGGTGATATGACGCATGATTCTCTGCTATGGGACCTCTCTCCAATTGATATTGGTTAAATTTTATTTATTTTATTTTATTTTAATTCATTTCCCTATCCACATTTGTTTGCAGGGCATTTACCTACATTTCGCTGCCGTTTGCTGCCCTCTAGCCCTTTCCTGGACTATTTTACAGCCTTTTTAGTGCCTAAAAGTTTGGGTCCCCATTGACTTCAATGGGGTTCGAGTTCGGGATAAAGTTTGGGTCGAGTTCGGATCCCTAACCCGAACATTTTCGGGGAGTTCGGCCGAACTTCTCGAACCCGAACATTCAGGTGTTCGCTCATCTCTACATGGCACATATTGCATTACGCTCTGTTGATAATGAGGAGTGTCTCAAGAGAATGACTGCCATTTTTTATTTCCCGGAACAGAAAATGCAGGATGACTTGAATTTCAAAGCACAAATGTCCTCACTTGAAAGACTGCGATTAAAGGAGTTACGTACCTGGTGGGATGCAACTACCCTACAAATGTATATTGATAAAAACATGATCCCAAGGGGGTTAAGAATTAAAAAGAAACCCACCACTGTGTACTCTGACTCCTTTACAATCCAATGGTAATCCATTCTGTTGGACTGTTCGCTTAAATTGATGAAATTGATTGTGCAACAAGAACGAGAATCGTTATCCACACTACGTGAGGAGATTAAATCTGCACAAGTCACTTTGTCCACTTTTTCACAATTACCCCAGTTCACGGAATTGGATGACAAACTGCGTGATATTTTAAATAAAATAGAAGATGACCTAACTTTCAGCTCAACCGAACCTGAATCAGCTGACTCTTCACCGGAATTTTCCACCTCTACACCAGCTAGAAATGTAAGCGAGGCTGAGGCTATGCTGTCAAGCACCGCCTCCCAACATAAGAAATTGGCAAAAAACGACGGGCCGGTCGCCGCCACAGGAAGAAACCAGCATTACCCCTCACGACGAGGGAAATAACTATGGACATACAGGTTATTAATGCATCAGCCTCTCTCATTTCGCCCGAACAAATTAAAGTGCTCAAGAGGGGTTTTACCTTTTCACCCACTTGTCACTTCAATTTATACCGCACTATATTAGATGTGAATCGATTTGCACGTGCACTAACTCTGAAAAAACATTTTTTCAATGATAACCCTGCTAATGATGTAGGCCAAATGTCAGCACCTGTTACACATAGGCAAGACCTTTGCATGGCTCTAATGTGAATACTTTGTCATTTGTTGATATGATACAATGCAATGCTCTTCAAACAATGTAAATTCCTAATGAGACTCTGGCTACTATCAACACATCTAAATCCTTCAGAACCGCAAATCCTGATTTTTATCCTGTGCAATCACGTTCTTTTGCACTGGACAAATTCCAGGAACTGGTGGAAAGAGATTTGAGCCAGTTGTCCAGTATGGGGAAACCCCCCAATGTATCTAACCTTACTTTGCGGGAACGATCTGCACTCCTAAGTCTGGAAGATAGGGACGATATAATCGTCAAAGAAGCAGACAAAGGAGGTGCAGTTGTCATACTGGACAAGGGTTTATATGGAAAACTAGTTTTAAATTATCACTGGGCATAATTACTCAAAAGGAAAGGGATTACATTTTTGTCCAACATCCAATCACCCCTAATTTCCATGCCCTTCCAAAATTACACAAGAATGTCTTTCCTCCTCCCTTAAGACCCATTGTGGCAGGCATTGGCTCTTATTCAGAACATCTATCAGGATGGGTCGATTCTTTACTCAGCCCCTGGTTTCCTATACCTGGTTTTCTGAAGGACTCTAGAACAGTTTTACAAGCCATGTCTGCTCTGCAATGGAATGATAAATGTATATGGGTTACGGCTGATGTGGTGGCACTATATACTAATGTTCCCCACAACTTGGCCATCATTGCTTTGCATTGGTTCCTCAATCATTATAGTGACTATACTCTGGAGCTGAAGGAATTTATCATCATGGTGGTGGAGTTCCTCCTGGGGCACAACTATTTCTCATTTGATAATCAATTTTTTCTGCAGGTTTCGGGGGTGTCGATGGGGGCCAATTCTCTCCCTCCATTGCTAATATTTTTATGGCATGGTGGGAGGGACACCTTCTCCTCATTGACACCCTCCCTTTCAAGGACAACATATTGTGGTATGGACGCTACATCGATGACCTGCTCATGGTATGGTCGGGTGATGTGGCATCCATACCGCTTTTTGATTCCTATTTAAATTCTACAGTGGGATCTCTTTCTTTTACACTGCATCACAGTGCAGTAGAGATTAATTTTTTTGGATTTTTGCCTCAGGGTGGACCCCTCCACACATGAGATTGTCACCTCCATGTACCGCAAGGAATTAGCAGGCAATACGATTCTCCATTCAACTTCATGCCATCCTACCCATGTAATACAGAATATTCCTTTTGGTGAACTTGTACGAGCTCGTCGCAACTGTTCAAACATGGTGTCCTATAACAAAGAGTACCATGACATTAGAGGTAGACTGCAGCGTAGAGCGTACTCTCATACGACCATAGATCATGCACACAGAAAAGCATCATCTCTAGATAGGTAGTCTCTAATTTTTCCATCCACAAATGGGATGTCTGACCCTTTTCCTCACGGCCAGCAAGCTACTACCTTTGTCACACAGTACAGCCAAGAATATCCTGCTATCTGTAAAATTGTTAAAAAATACTTTCCAATTCTGGCCAGTGACGAACAATGGTCAGACATTGTATCTGGAGGAGTTAGGTGTGAAGCTAGGAAAGCCACTACTGTGGGCAATTTAATCAGCCCCAGCCTTTTTCTTACATCTATCCTGAACCTGAATTCTACTTGGTTGAATTGTAAAGGCTGTTACAAATGTGGGCACCAGAGTTGCATATGCTGCTCTTACCTTATAGTGAACAGATCATTTACATCTGCAACTAATAATACGGTATTTGTCATACAGTCATACATCAATTGCAATACTAAATATGTCATATGTTTGATTACATGCAATTTTGCCAACTTCAATATGTTGGATGTACGACAGGTTCTCTTATGAAGAGAATTCGCAGACACCTTTCAGATGTTACTTTTTTTGATAAACGCAATGTATCAGCGGTAAGTTCGCATGTTGAGATTGTCCATGCAGGGGATATATCGCATTTGCGAGCTCAAGGTATTGAAAGAGTCTCATTAGCACCGAGAGGGGGAGATCACAAGAGGAAACTCCTTAACAGAGAGGCTTTCTGGATCTTCAAATTAGGAACCAGACAGCCGCATGATTTGAACAAGCGCCTGGACCTTATACTGCAATATTGAGAGGATTTTTTTTTATTTTTTCCTTTCTTTTCCCCTTGTGTTTGCCCTTGGTGCTCGGTGGAACCAATACAATATTTATCTGCACCAATTATGGTAATATTTTGATCATGCAATGTTTACATGCCTTTGGATTATTGCAGCTTTTTATTATAATGTTTTTTTATATGTGTCATAAATTTTTGTGTTCTTTTTTAAATTTGACCTGCCTTTTTGTATCAGTGAGTGTTTGGTGAGAGGGTTAATCTCTGCTGTGCGCTCCTCCCATACACAGGTGTTACCTGATGGGGGAGGGTATATTAGTGTGATATCCTCCCAAAACTCACTATGTCTGTCATGAGGAAGGACTGTACATATTATCTTGTCCGAAACGCGTTGACAATACTGGCATTATTGATGTCAATATGACTTGGAGACTTTAATCGCTCAATAAAGATCGAATTGAAATCTATCCCATCCACTCCTGGAGCTGGACTTTTTCCTTCTTTATGCTTAGTTGCCGTCAGGTGCATCGTCCGTGCTCGTTTGTTGGATGGTCGTTATTTTCAACAGGTGAGAGCTGCCTCCCCCTTCTTTGCTAAGGGTCTCAATCGAGAATATGAACTAGGGAGCTTTTTATGAATGTATCTCTATTTTCAATATAATGATCCTATTCATACATATAATGTATTCTTTTCTATGTACAACTCATCTAACCTGGTAATTTTTATTCCCAGAGGAAATGCTTGCAGATGTTTGGCTTAAAGAGGAGATGGCCATCTCCTCAGGAGAGGGCCCCTTCAATGAATTAAAAATCTAAAATGCCGCCTGCCTCAGACACCTCCTGTATTGATGTCTTACTTGACCATCACGCATCACCAAAGACCTTGAAAATCTGGTCCACCAGAGATTCCATTGCAAGTGCTCCAAAATTGAATTAAAGGCACTTTGGGACCAAGAAAGAGATCAGACTATTACCATAAAGCCTTCCAACAAGGGAGGCAATGTGGAATTCATGAACTCATCCAATTTCAAATTAATGTGACTTACACTGCTTAAAGACCCCAGTGGTTATGAAACAATCACAGGGGACCCCACTGAATACTACAGTAAGGAACTTAAACAAATACTTACCTTAGCAGTAGCTAGGAAGATTATCAGCAAAGATGAGTTTCTCTTTCCTCACACAACAACATTTTATAGCCTCTCATAGGTCCATAAAGGCACCACACCGCTGCGTGGTAAACCAGTTGAGTCTGGGGTGAATAGTCTCAGCCAAAATCTGGGTACATGTATTGAACAGATTTGGCACCATTCCTAACGGCTCCACCATCCTACACCAGAGACAAAATGAATCTGTTGAAACGTATTTAAGGCATTACATTGGGCCAAAGCATTTATCTGGGGAGCATAGATGTGGAGGCCCTATACTTGTCAATTCCACATTAGTGGGGCCTAAGAGCAGTACAATATTTCCTCCCCTCTCTGGGATGCCAATATCTTGTCCATAATGAATTTGTTCTCCAAATCTTGGAATACATCCTAACCAGGAACTTCTTCCTGGTTCACAACAGACTACCACCAGCTCAGTGGTACCTCAATGGGGAGCCCTTGTGCAACCATGTACACTAATCTGCTCCTGGGCTGGTGGGAAGAAAATCCGGTATTTGGAGAATAATCCCCACCACTGAATGCACGTGTGGGGGTATAGGCAAGGTATGTCAACAACATTTGTGTAACCTGAAATGGCAACCTGTGCCAATTTGAGCAGTTTGTTGGGGAACTAAACCAAAACCCAATAGGTCTACATTTCACCATTGAAATACACTAGACCACTCTTCCATTTCTGGATATAGAGATAACAAAAACCCACTCCGGGGCTCTATCCACAAATGTATATCATAAACATACTGTGACGAATGCCCTCCTAATCATCCCATGCCCCTCAAAATAGGGATCCCAGGGGCCAATACCTCCAAATTAGAAGGAGGAACTGCTCTGACAATAGACTTCCAGGCTATTGACGGCTGATGACGATTTCAAAATAGAAGGTATCCCAACACCATTTTCAGGGCGGCATACAAACAGGCCAGAGAGACTAGCACCTTACTTACACTTAAAACCAGAAAAACTGGTTGAAAGTCTCTAATCACCACATATTATGGAGCAGCAGAAAGAGTACATGAAATCATGACATCTTCGTACACTAGATCCCAACCTCAAAGATTTTATTACTGAGCGCCCCCCCATCACTTATAGAAGAGGCAGCAGTCTCTGCGACTGGTTTGTACACAGTCACTACAAAGCACTACCGAGTGGTACTACTTGGCTTGATAGACAACCTCGTTGTTGTTTCAGAAGTGGTGGTTGTGTGGCGTGCACTTTCATAGAGACACGGAAAAAAAATAAAGACATAGGACAGGGAATGTATTTAATATCTGATTCTTCATCAACTGTAAATCAAGGGTGGATTGTATATAAAATTACCTGTAGTTGTTCTAAAGAATATGTGTGAAAAACAGCATGGGAGTTTAGATAAAGAATCAGCGAGCATGATGAGATACCCCTGTTGAAAAATATGTCCTTCAAGAACTTGCCTCAAATTCATGGGAATCCAGTTAATTCACCCATCCCCCACACCAGGGAAACCTGGATTGGGTCCTGCTTCAACATGAGACCCGTTGGATATTTAAATTAAAAATAATGGCCCCGGACGGACTTAGTGAGCAACTAAACTTTGGTTGCTTTATTTAAAAATGTCAGCATCCTCTCACCTCCACCCTTCTCCCTCTCCAAAATTCCTGCTGCCCTCTACCCCCTCCCCTCGTCCCCCAAGGGCAATTATCCACTACAAATAAAGGGGGGGGGGAGGTTTCGGCCCCTGCCTAATACTAATGACCATAGTAATGTGGATAAACTCTCCACCCCCCCCCCCCCCCCGAAAAGATTTTAATGTGTATGACTTTCTCAAAATTGGCATAGTGGCTGGAATTGAATCCATAACCCCCCACTAGTAATATTGCGACCAGTATATAAGTGAGCTGTTTTTATTAACTGCAAGATAGCTTTTTAGTGCAGTAGCACTATACCCCTGAGTGACCTGGTGCAGCACTGATCATCTCATCTGCCATGTGCACAATTTCTGATGGGGAGATGCGTCCTGCATCTGCTTAGAAGCGCCGGCCTGTCCTCCCTGCCCATACTATTACTAATGATGTTGCCACGCATTGACGTCCTGTCACGTGACTGCGCGCAGTGTGACGCGCGCCATCACATGACTATGTCCATGAAAGGGACAGAGTTACACCAAAGGGACAAGCAGTACGTGATAACAGCTGGCGCTAGGTGAGCACCAGCCACTATCACAAAAGGAGGGATTGGCACCTGCCTCTAGGGACGCTGGGTCCAATGACAGCGCCCCTTAAGAACTCTTTAATAGGGGGATTTTGGAGCCCAAATGATTCCCTAACCCCCCTTTTTGACATCTATATTGGTTACCCATACCCAGTTTTGGTTCCCTACTCCTTATTCATGGTCCTGTGAGAAAGCCACTTACATAGGTGGCAGAAACATGACATTTGGACAGGGTCAGGGCTTTGTAGGGTATAGGTCCACATATAAGGCAAGGTTCTGGAGGGGGTTGCCCTTATCAGGGAGGATGCGCTGTGAGTAGGCTTCTTTAGGGCTTAATGGCCCCCCTCCCCTGACTCTAACAGGGACTTATAAGCCATTCTTCGCATGCAACCCAGTCCTCTTTGCATTGAAGAAAATGATTACCTACAAGGAGACATGTTCAAGCAGGACCACAATTCATAGTCCCTGAAGGTCTAAAATAGAACAGAAGGTCCAATCGAGCAACCGTGACTGACAATGTAACACTGATTTTGAAAACTTGTAAAATTGTGTTTATTCAGCAACAGACAATTTTGAACTACTTTCTCTTAAAAATGAAACCTATTTTTTGTAAGTTCCAGCAAACAACAAGGACAACCCTTAAAAATAATATACTTTAATTATATACTTTAATTCATATCACTTTAAAAGAACCAAATCCCCAAGATAAATGAAATGTTGGTGGTCAGTGTCTTACACTATAAAGTAGATAGTCGAAAAGGAGACGTGAAAAGGGTGGGTTTGCTTACCTTACAATGACCCTATGCTAGGCCTCAGCCCAGGGACGACCCCTAATGGTGGGGACTCACTGTCCTCGTACCTGGGCTAGTACACCCGTAATGCCCAACGGCTCCTGGTATCGCCCAAACGGCACAGGTAGGTTGAGTGGTAGGGTCTCCGGCTACTTAAGAGACCTTGACGTGGTGTCTGAGCTTAAGACATGTCATCCTAGTAGGATGTGTCGAACTAACCTCTCAATTTTAACATCAGTGTGAGGGTTTAGTATTGCTGCAGAATGCACCTGCCTATGCTATGGTTATGTTAAACACGTTGATATCTAAAAATAAACAGAGAAAAAACAATTCTCTATGTGAGCCAGTAGTCAGCATGCTCTAATCTCAGCAATAATCATATCACCACTTACATCAATAAACCATCCACCACGATAGACGTATTATTGACCCTATCAAATATATTAGAATGACCGCTACTGAACTTAACGGTGGGACATCAAGCTGAAAAAGCCACCCACATATGAATACAGGGGTTAACCCACAGGATGCATCAAGCTGATAAATGAGTCACATGGTGACTACTTACATAACCCACTTTGTGGCAACTCCTTCTAGTCGTACCGCACTGTCTCCCAAATGGCCTGTGCAGCACTAGGATGCAAAGCCTGCCCTATTTATACCCGGCTATGTTCAAATAAGCCCTCCAGCACTGGTCTGCGAATGGTGCGCAGACGTATATCTAAGTACTTCCGGTCCCCCTATGGGTACCACGATGCGTTCCAATTACAACTTTCTGAAATCGTAGCGCATTCGGAAAGAATATCGATGCGCATTCATATTCAGTGCTCACCATGTTAACTCATAATACCAATTTAAGTGGTGGTGCAAAGAAGGCAGGCAGGGAAGAAAGTACCCATTCGGAGGAACTGCTAGTAAAAGCCTCTTCCAGTCAGGTGTTGCGCATCAGCTCCCCAAACTTCCAGTAAATGAACCACAGATTCCGGAATTGAGGACATCCGATCACCGATCCAAGGCTCAGGTGAAATGCGTTCCACCGGCCTACCCAATGATGCAAACAGGAAAAAATGAATAAATAACATTTTGTGGTCTTTTGATCCTGATTGTGTCCTTTTTCCATAAATGGTCCCTCAGAGTGACGGATCTGGTTAATAACTGGGCCAGTGATGCGGGAAGCATCCGAAATATGCGTAATAATGATTTGGGGTGATTATAATGCCCCATTTCTGAGCACTGCCCCATCACGGGGTAATTCTATGATGGTGCAAGGTGAATGAACTGCAGATTCAGGAAGTGAGGACATCCAATTACCGATCCAAGGCTCTAGTGGAACTTAAATGCGTTCCACCGGCCTACCCAATGATGCAAACAGGAAAAAATCCCTGCATCACTGGCACGCACCACTAGCAGACCAGTCCCGGCGGGCTTATTTGAACATAGCCGGGTATAAATAGGGCAGGCTTTGCATCCTAGTGCTGCACAAGCCATTTGAGAGACAGTGCGGTACGACTAGGAGGAGTTGCCACAAAGTGGGTTATGTAAGTAGTCACCATGTGACTCTCATTTATCAGCTTGATGCATCCTGTGGGTTAACCCCTGTATTCATATGTTGATGGATTTTTCAGCTTGATGTTCCACCGTTAAGTTCAGTAGCGGTGATCCTAATATATTTGATGTGGCCGCTAATACGTCTATCGTGGTGGACGGTTTATTGATGTAAGTGGTGATATGATTATTGCTGAGATTAGAGCATGCTGACTACTCGCTGACATTGAGAATTGTTTCTTCTCTGTTTATTTTTAGATATCAACGTGTGTCCATCAATTTACTGTGGATGGGACTGTATATTCAGCTTGCTTCACAAAATATCTACAGGGCGACTTTTACCTCCCTAGTTGTTTTAGCAAACTTTGAATATCTTGGATATGTCTCCCATACATCTGTCCATTTTTATACATCAGTTGTATCTGCATATTTTGCATTCACCCTTGCTATTGACCCCTTGAGGAACCCGATACATGGAGGAAAAGCGTTGGGGTAGAATTTCCCAGGAAAAGCGTTGGGGTAGAATTTCCCAGTTCGGATAATATTCTCAACTGGGACATTAATGACCTGATTCTGGTCACACTTTTAAATTGTGACCTACAGTGAGTCATTATCTGGGTGAACAATTAATTACCAGAAAAAAGATGCACCACATGAATAAGCATCTGACAACACTGGCTAATCCCTCACTCGGATGTTAAAAGCTGAGAGATTCGCCAATATTTCCAATCAGGAACATATCGGAGCCCCTTCAAACACCACGTCACGGTATCTCAGCATGGCATGGGGTCCTACCACTAGACTACCTATGGTGTGTGAACAAGGTCTGAAAAGGTATTAGGCAGCCTACAGCCCCCTCCCACTCACCTGCATTGCAGGACCAACAATGCAATGGGGAACAATGAGGCCGCAAGCTACACCTACAACAGACCATGTGACACCGGCTTCCAGGTGCAACAGAATGTTTACCAGCCATATGCAATGGTACATTCAATACATATAAAACAAGAATCACAGAAATAAACGTGGCCTAAATGGGTGGGACTGCTCCAAACCCCAAACACTGTGGGGTGTTTCTAACTGGGGGGACAGTTCCTCCACATGTGGTTCGCAGCAAACGGCTATCCCCAGCAAAAATTGCATACAATGGAGGATACCGGCGCGAACCACAAGCACCACACAAACATCCTACACAAAATAAAACATGTGCGGATGAAAATATATACACACATAACTCACAGAAAAAAGATGCACCACATGGATAAGCAACTGACAACACTGGCTAATCCCTCACTCGGATGTTAAAAGCTGAGAGATTCGCCAATATTTCCAATCAGGAACATATCGGAGCCCCTTCAAACACCACGTCACGGTATCTCAGCATGGCATGGAGTCCTACCACTAGACTACCTATGGTGTGTGAACAAGGTCTGAAAAGGTATTAAGCAGCCTACAGCCCCCTCCCACTCACCTGCATTGCAGGACCAATAATGCAATGGGGAACAATGAGGCCGCAAGCTACACCTACAACATACCATGTGACACCGGCTTCCAGGTGCAACAGAATGTTTACCAGCCATATGCAATGGCACATTCAATACATATAAAGCAAGAATCACAGAAATAAAAGTGGCCTAAATGGGTGGGACTGCTCCAAACCCCAAACACTGTGGCGTGTTTCTAACTGGGGGGGGGGCAGTTCCTCCGCATGTGGTTCGCAGCGAACGGCTATCCCCAGCAAAAATTGCATACAATGGAGGATACCGGCGTGAACCACAAGCACCACACAAACATCCTACACAAAATAAAACATGTGCGGATGAAAATATATAAACACATAACTCACAGAAAAAGATGCACCACATGGATAAGCAACTGACAACACCGGCTAATCCCTCACTCGGATGTTAAAAGCTGAGAGATTCGCCAATATTTCCAATCAGGAACATATCGGAGCCCCTTCAAACACCACGTCACGGTATCTCAGCATGGCATGGGGTCCTACCACTAGACTACCTATGGTGTGTGAACAAGGTCTGAAAAGGTATTACGCAGCCTACAGCCCCCTCCCACTCACCTGCATTGCAGGACCAACAATGCAATGGGGAACAATGAGGCTGCAAGCTACACCTACAACAGACCATGTGACACCGGCTTCCAGGTGCAACAGAATGTTTACCAGCCATATGCAATGGCACATTCAATACATATAAAACAAGAATCACAGAAATAAACGTGGCCTAAATGGGTGGGACTGCTCCAAACCCCAAACACTGTGGCGTGTTTCTAACTGGGGGGGCAGTTCCTCTGCATGTGGTTCGCAGCGAACGGCTATCCCCAGCAAAAATTGCATACAATGGAGGATACCGTCGCGAACCACAAGCACCACACAAACATCCTACACAAAATAAAACATGTGCAATGCAGGTGAGTGGGAGGGGGCTGTAGGCTGCCTAATACCTTTTCAGACCTTGTTCACACACCATAGGTAGTCTAGTGGTAGGACCCCATGCCATGCTGAGATACCGTGACGTGGTGTTTGAAGGGGCTCCGATATGTTCCTGATTGGAAATATTGGCGAATCTCTCAGCTTTTAACATCCGAGTGAGGGATTAGCCAGTGTTGTCAGTTGCTTATCCATGTGGTGCATCTTTTTTCTGTGAGTTATGTGTTTATATATTTTCATCCGCACATGTTTTATTTTGTGTAGGATGTTTGTGTGGTGCTTGTGGTTCGCGCCGGTATCCTCCATTGTATGCAATTTTTGCTGGGGATAGCCGTTCGCTGCGAACCACATGCGGAGGAACTGCCCCCCCCCCAGTTAGAAACACGCCACAGTGTTTGGGGTTTGGAGCAGTCCCACCCATTTAGGCCACGTTTATTTCTGTGATTCTTGTTTTATATGTATTGAATGTGCCATTGCATATGGCTGGTAAACATTCTGTTGCACCTGGAAGCCGGTGTCACATGGTCTGTTGTAGGTGTAGCTTGCGGCCTCATTGTTCCCCATTGCATTGTTGGTCCCCCATTGCATTGTTGGTCCTGCAATGCAGGTGAGTGGGAGGGGGCTGTAGGCTGCTTAATACCTTTTCAGACCTTGTTCACACACCATAGGTAGTCTAGTGGTAGGACCCCATGCCATGCTGAGATACCGTGACGTGGTGTTTGAAGGGGCTCTGATATGTTCCTGATTGGAAATATTGGCGAATCTCTCAGCTTTTAACATCCGAGTGAGTGATTAGCCAGTGTTGTCAGTTGCTTATCCATGTGGTGCATCTTTTTTCTGTGAGTTATGTGTTTATATATTTTCATCCGCACATGTTTTATTTTGTGTAGGATGTTTGTGTGGTGCTTGTGGTTCGCGCCGGTATCCTCCATTGTATGCAATTTTTGCTGGGGATAGCCGTTCGCTGCGAACTACATGCGGAGGAACTGCCCCCCAGTTAGAAACACGCCACAGTGTTTGGGGTTTGGAGCAGTACCATCCATTTAGGCCACGTTTATTTCTGTGAACAATTAATTAGACTGAGGGGTGGTATATGGTAAGGGCTGATTAAGGTGTACTAGCCCAGGTACGAGGACAGGGAGTCCCCACCATTAGGGGTCGTCCCTGGGCTGAGGCCTAGCATAGGGTCATTGTAGGGTAAGCTAACCCACCCTTTTCACGTCTCCTTTTCGACTATCTACTCTATAGTATAAGACGCTGACCACCATCATCTCATTTATCTTGACGATTTGGTTCTTTTAAAGTGATATGAATTAAAGTATATTATTTTTAAGGGTCGTCTTTGTTGTTTGCTGAAACTTATTAGTTAGAATTGATGAGTCCACTATATTGTTTATATCGATTGTAGCTGGACTTAGAGTACTATTTTTTGTAAGCACTTTTAGAAGCTATGTTTTAAAAATGTCCCTATTATTTACTATACATATATTCGCAAACTCTTACATAGCCAAGTTGCTGGTGGTGCAGTCGCTGCCGTACAATTTAGTAGAGTCTGCTGTCTTTAAGTAGCTGATGGGATGCGCTCAGCCTCGCTCAAAGATACCTAGCTGAAATGATCTCTACAAGTAAAGCAATCCCTGTCTTGTCCTCTGACAATTGTTGCTGTGCGGCAAGATGCACACACATGGTGGACACCTGGAGCAGCTGTCATGGCAGGGACAGTACATCTAATTCAAGGTCCACTGGGTCAATGTTTTTTTGCGGCAGTGGTGAGGCAGCACCTCAGTAACAAGGCCAGATTCTTTTGATACCTCCATGATTATGTCAGCCTGGCTCCCACACCAGGCACTTATCCACTTATTCCTCCATGGATTTTGTTAGAACAGACTCTTATGCAACAGGGCATAACTGCAGGATCGTGTTGCCTTCCCTGTAGCTATTAGGGACCTGCAAGAAGAAAGTCCCATGGAGGAGGTGGAGGAGGGGCCGCCACTGGAGGAGGAGTCATTGGTGGTTGAGCCGGAAGATGATGACACCAGCCACAACACCCAATAATCTAAGTGACTCCTCAGGCACGCTGGCCAGAACAGCAAGCTCTATGCTTTCTTGCTTACATACTGACATGAGTATTATTCATGGGGGAATGTTTTTCTTCCATCAGAAAGGGATAGCAAATTACTTTGACCAGGTAACACTGGGTACACAGCTTGCAACAGCTTTTGGCTACTGCAAGCACATCTGAAAGGAAGGCCCCTCTCCGCCACTCGCAGATTTGCACATCCCCCATTGGCCCCAGTGCCACAAGCAGCAGATGCCACTACAGCAACTGCAGCAAGTTCAGTCTCCTCAACATGATACAGTGATGAAACAGTTTTTCCCCTTGTCTTGCCAGGCTGAGGCACTTCAGCAACTGGATACCTACTGCCTCAATGCCCAGGTTCAATCCTACCAAGACTCTGACCTTTCCTCTGTGCACACTCTGTTCCCTGACCCCATGGACTCCTGGGCAGTCAGACTGGAACAGTGCCCTGAATTGGTCCAGTATGTGATTTTTGTTATTTCTTGCCCAGCCTCCAGTGTCACCTTGGAGAAGGATTAAGCATGTCAGGGGGCTTGGTGACACCCAAATAGACCAAGTTGTCCAGAACATCACTTTTGTCAAAATGAACCAGGCATGGATCTGGGAGGATTTTCGCACTTCTCTGGCTGAGGCCAATGATTAGATCTGGCCTTTCTGACAGTGCCCCATCTTTCCACAATCGCTGTCTGCTTGCTTTCCTGTCTCCATCATGTTGCCTGCTTAACATCATGTTCCATATGGCTGCTGCTGCCATCATGCCACTGACGCCATCATGCCACTGCCGTTCTCCGCCTGCCTACATGTACCACATGACTACCTCCACTGCCGCAGCTGCTACTCCTTGCTGCTAATCCCATACTGCTACCACTATTAATGCTATGCATCCGTAACTACTATTACTACTATGTTCCATGCTATGCTGCAACTGATGCTACTACTGTTGCGGCCACATTATGTTATTCTTTTAACATTCTACTCCTGCTGCTCTCAATTTAAAAAGGAGAATTTTTCTAGGCCCATACAGAACGAGACACTTTTTCATCTGACAGTTATCTCTTGTGCTTGCATTCTGCAACTGTTAAGGCATGATTTTTGAATGCTTGGTCCCAACATACCACTCTTTATTCTAACAAGTAACATGGTGTTTGTCAGATGGGCAGGCATTCTGCCCCTGTATGGTGTAGTTTTTAGATGCTTGGTCCTCAAACAATCTAATGTTTTTCCCCCCATAACACTGTGTGTGTTTTAAACACCATCTGCCCCGCCCTGATTTGAAGCAATTTTTGGAAGCTTTGGAATATAAAAAAGCATAATACATGAGACAGTACAATGTGTTTTTAAACACACTGTTCATTAATGCCATTAACCATGCATTCCCTTACGTCCTACCAGCAGCACAGATGGGGTTAACCACCCCCGTGGACTGGCAGGACCGGCGGAATGTTTAATGAGCCCAAGACTAATAACTCAATTTAACAATTAAGTGTCTCCTTAAAAGGAGGAAGTCAACCCCCAGCCCACTGTGTTTTTTTCTGTCCTCCTGGACTAGGCGGTTTGTTCCCCCCTTTCTTATGGAAAGTGCGGGGAGCCTTGTCAGTTTGGCCGGCAGCTTGTTTGCTGCCGGCCCCGCGCAGTGCGCCTGGCTGGGGTATTTTGGCGGCGTCCTTGGTCCGGGATCCCGGTCCCTGTGCGCCGCCATCTTCCAGAGGTAACACGGGGACTCTCCTTTTGCATCACCTCCGGGTAATCCGGCAGTGATTTTTTCACGGGCACGATTTTTTTATGCGTCTTCCTGTGGAGGATTTACTGGAGGAAGGGTGGATTGGCTATCCCTCCCCTTCCCCTATTTTTGGAGGCTGTGTGCTCCAGTTCAGTCTCTGGCTGCATATGCTTTTTCAGCCAGCTCCTAGAGTCCAAAAATTGGTGTTGTTCCACTTGTGGTGTTTTTTTTTCCTCAGCTGCCTCCGGTCTGTTTTTCTACCTTTCCTGTGCAGATAGGTGGTTTACAAATGTTTTATTTGTCTCTTTTTTTCCCGCAGTGATGTCTTCTCCGCGGGATTCGGAAGGCAGGAAAGTGGATTTCAAAAAGAAGCATCTATCCTGCTAACATTGCAGCAGTCAACGGTTATTGTAAGCTGATCATACCTGCACTCGTGAGATCGCAGAAGCTAAACAGCTTAAGGCTGGGCTAAGACCAGTTTGGGAGACCGGTTGGGAATCCCTTGATCTGTTGACCTAACCTACACCAGGTGTTACAGCTGCCGTTAGAGGTTCGGACCTCTAGTGAACCTACTTTGCAGGATATGTATCAATGGCTCTGTTAAAGGAGTCATAGAGATAGAGAGTCATAGAGCCGAAGAGATCCTGGTTTACCTAACTCACCCAGTTGAGTCGAGGACAATATTGGAGGCTCCCCCCACAGCAGACCCTGGTGTTGTGGGACACTCACCTCTGCTCAGATCTGCACAGATTCAACCTGACAGCCTGGAGGTTGATCAGTCCCTTCCCAGAATAGAAGGGCTTTCAGAGTCGGTCCTGAGAACGCTGTCTTATTCTAAAGCAGACTGTACTAAAAGAGCGTACTCTTGTATTATGAGGATATTCTCATCCTGTTGTACCTCAACTGAGGTGGCGTCTGCAGATCCGCCCCTCTCCGCTATCCTTCAGTTCCTGCAAGACGACCTTGATAGTGGCCTTGCCCTTCTACTCTGAAGGTTCAAGTTTCAGCCATTTCAGCTTGCCTTAACAGGCTTTTTTCTCAGGACCCGCTGATCAAACGGTTCCTTAGAGGAGCTGAAAGATTAAAGCCTACAGTACTGAGACCCCTTTTTTTCAATGGGTTTTTCAGTAGTTCTCAGGGGGTTAGCATCTCCCCCCTTTGAACCGTGAGAGGAGGTGGACATCAAGTTCGTCACTTGGAAGTTTGTGTTTCTCTTTACAGTGACTTTGGCCAAGAGGGTCTCTGAGCTTCAAGCTCTCTCAGCATGAGCCCTATACCATTTTCTTACATGACCGGGACTTTCTTATATTCCTCCCGTATTGTAGGCCTAAAGTTCCTTCCTTCCAGAACATCAACCAGGTGATATTCCTCCCGGTTCTGTCGACATCTACCACCTCCTCCTAGGAACCTGCTAGACATCCTCTGGACGTCTCGAGATGTCTCCGGATCTATGTGGATAGATCAAGGAGTTCAGGTAAGATGAGAATCTGCTAATCCTGTTGCCGGTAAGTTTAAAGGCTGTAAGGCATCCAAACCTTCCATCAGGTCGGTGGATTGAGGAGGCTATTAAGGAATCCCTTGTTTCCACAATCTCTGGACCCTCCGGGATTCGTGAAGGCCCACTCTACTAGAGTTGTGGCTACTTCTTTTGCCGAGAGGAGTCTTCTGCCTCTCAACATGATTTGCAAAGCTGCCTCCTGGAGCTCTGAATCGACATTCATCTCCCATTATAGACTAGATGCCAGTCTAGCTGAGTTTTCGGCCTTTGGGCAGACTTTTCTTAGTTCTGCCAGGCAGGAAGGCCCTCGCTAGGGGTTTCTTCTTGCTATCTCCCCATCTGTGCTGCTGGTAGGACGTAAGGGAATCGTTAATTTCTAACGATAATTTGTTTTCCCTTAGTCCTAACAGCAGCACACAAATTTCCCACCCTAGTAAGTCTAGTTTTCTTCTTACTATAAACACAGTGGGCTGGGGGTTGACTTCCTCCTTTTAAGGAGACACTTAATTGTTAAATTGAGTTATTAGTCTTGGGCTCATTAAACATTCCGCCGGTCCTGCCAGTCCACGGGGGTGGTTAACCCCATCTGTGCTGCTGTTAGGACTAAGGGAAAACAAATTATCGTTAGAAATTAACGATTTACTTATAGCTATGTATGTCAGTGTCACTATGACATTATTTGCTATTGCAGTCATTGCACTAAAGATATTAGGGAAGAGAGAAAGAAAAAGAAAAAATTCTTTAAAAAATTACAAAAAGAGATTTTCCTAAAATATGTTATGTGCCAGTTTCCAGGGCAATTGGAGTGACTTTGGCTTGAATCAAATCATTTTTATAGTTTTTTTTACAATTAAATAACAGTACAACACATACAGTACAACGACACCCCTAAAACCAGGCTTCAGGATTCAGCTAGTTTCCTCAGGTTCTCCAGATCCGGTTGTTAAAACTACAGCGGCAGCTGGAGATGAGTGCTTCCATTTCATAGTTTAGCTCATTAGGCTTTTTAAAAGTTGGGTGGTATGTGTGTAGTGTATATATGGTGTATTTATGTGTGTTGCATATATATATATAGTGTATCTATATGTAAACATGTGTCGTGACACTGCATGTCCACCGTTGAGTAGGGAAACTACTGTTAAAAATTAGAATCCCACCTCTGCCTAAATCCCTTGCCACCCACTCCTTCCTCCTCTGTGTAGTGTCCTCCCCTCCCCCAGGAAACCTCTATACCCTAATCCACTTACAAGGTATCCACTCTACTCCCACCCATTACACCCAATGTTTATCTACTAGTATTTCTTCCTCTCTCAACCAAACTTGATATTCTCATAGTGTCTACCAACCATGCCCTTGTCAATTCCTGAGAGGCCAGACTAGAATTAGGAAGTCACTTTGGTTTGGGTAGAATTGATGTGTGTCCAAACTGAACTTTTCAAAAACTTGGCGAACCAGAACAAAACCGAATCTCAAAAGGTTTGCTCATCTCTAGTTAGAACTGAACTTTTAAAAAAGAACATGAAATTAACTGAATCTCAAAATGTTCTCCCATCTGTAATATAGTCTGGTTGCGTAGGCAGAACTTTGAAGTACTGGCATCTGGTATTGTATGTGTGCCTAGACAAAAGGTCTTTTGGTCATCTTGGCTATATTTATGTTAAACTCACAGAGGGAACTACTCTTCATCTCTACAGAAAGAATTATGGGGGTCATTTATTAATCTGAAATATGCCTAAATGAGGCATATTGCAGGATGTGGCACAATGGTTAGTTGCACCGCAATAGGCAACTTCTCCCCACTCAAACCAAGTCTAAAAAGGTGGGCGTGGTGTGGGTGGGGAAGGAGACAGGCGTAGAAAAACGTCTAAATGTAAGACAGCTAGAAAGCTGGCTTACATTTAGAACTGGCGGTGGCAGATGATCCAACAAAGTCATGTTACAGTAAGGAAAAAATAATTTATGATATGATCTGCTAACTTCAGAACTTTTCCATTAGGCCCTGAAAGATTTCAGCTACAGATGCTAAATGGTGGTAATTTCATGTTTTTCACATTTTTCATGGTAAGATTTGCACTCTGTTTTCTATATATTATTCCTCTGTTACAGTGGAGGTCCAAGCATGGCAGCTGGAAGACTCAATCTTTCATAATTCCAGTGTGTTGGTAGCCAATGCCTGCCAACCTGGACCTCTTCCCACTGGGCATGGCCACTGGAGCAGTTAGTATTCTATCTGTTACTACTCTTCCATCCTCTTCTCCTCTGCCTGCTGTTCCTAGGGTATACAATATTTCCAGTTTCTAAGTGGCCAGCCCATGCAGTCCCCTGGGTGTTATAAGGCAACTTTCTACATGGGAAGGTGTCTGAGCAATAGGTTCTCTAGCTTTCTAGTTTCTACAAACCCCATATGGCCAGTGTGATGATAGGAAATTATATTTCCTAGTGTACATCCTAGCGTAATGTGAAAGAGACCAAAATGACTAATTGAATATCAAAATACTTCATAGAAAATTACCCCACGATCTTTCCAATTCATTGATTTTAGGAGGAAATACTGCATATACCAGTAGAGGTTTTGTGCTTATGCGTATGGGCATCTGGGCAACTCTGTTAATACTTCTAAATTTGTTCACCACATTTTTATACTTGTCTCCTCTGCCTGAACTTTTTAAAATTTGGTTTAATGTAGAATGCTCCAAGTACCTCATAACTGAAGTCCTCTGCTGAGCATGACTAATTTCTCTATACAGCATCTAAATCCATCTCTAAACTTACATTGATTGAGTTCTTGATCTCTCATACACATGTGTTCCTACATTGTAGCCAATTACACCATATAATTAAATGTTACACAATCATCAGTCAGAGATGACAGTGGAAAACACACTCTACCAGTGGATGTAACTAAAATGAGGGACACACAGCAAAGCCCAGCTATTTATTAAGTGACCCAAGAGTTCTATGTTCAACATAAATCAACTGGAGGTGGGTGGATTTGGTACCATTTACAAATGAAACTGTATTTTCTATGATTGATTGTTTAGCTTTTTTTCAGGAAGCAAACATGCTCTACAATTTGCAGGATTGGGAATTATTTCTGCAGTTTTACATCAGACACGGAGGCTTCATATTGCTTTCTCTTCCTTTACTGATCACCAACAGCAGCAAGGAGAAACATAAACAAAAAATGCAAATGGTCACCATAGTAACCCTTACATCCCACCCCCACAGCCCCAATATAAGGCTGCGTCCAAGGTGGCACTTCTTCTTTCTTGCTGCTCACCAGATAAGTGACACATATTCTTTTGGTCTCAGTTATAGCTTGTTTTATAGATTTTCTCCCTCTGGGTTTATATTTATATACATTGCTATTTTCTGCTCCCCCTGGGGTTTTTATTGCCTTCATTGCTTCTGCTGTTCTGGTTTTTCTACCCCCTTTTCACCTCTGCACTTCTGTGCTTCCTTCCCCAGGGGCTCTTCCCTGTGGGGGGATCGTGTTCTCCCCTCTCTCTCTCTCCATCTTCCTTCCCCTCAGCTTGGGACTGTCTCCCTCTCCCTTTGGGTATTGGGGTTTTCTGTGGGCTTCCACTTGTGGTATCGCGCTCTGGTCTGCTCTTTGCCACCATTGGCGGTCTTGCGGCGTTGGGCCACGCCCCCCTCCTTCCCCTCTTTGCGCGCGTCTTACCTCCCCTCCTCCGGCTCCCGGCGGCTTCCTCCGGCGTTCGCGCGCTTTCTGTTGGCCGCAGCGAGATCTCGCGAGATCCGGCGGCCATCTTGGATCCCGTTCTCGCGAGATCTCGCACTCACCGGTCTCCTGCGTGCCCTGCTGCCGGTCCCCTGTAGCCCGCGCTGCTCTGCCTGCTATTTCGCGCTTCTGGGGTGATTAACCCCTTGTGCCCTAGCATTTTTTCCCTTACAGGTACAGTGCTCTCTATTTTCGCTTTGTTAGACAGTTACTCTGTCTAAATACTGTTTTTCCTGGCATGGATCCTTCTGCCCCTCCCCCCTCCCTGGGGATGCCAGACATACTGATTTGGACACCCAGGCGCTGGTCCTGCAGCGCTCTGTGTCCAATGCCATTTTAGAGGCAATGGGCTCCATGTCCACAGTCTTATCCCAGACCATCTCCCAGGCCCTGTCTGCACACCCCCTTGCTGGGGCCAGACTTGCTCCCTCTGAAGGGACCCAGCATTCCGATGCTGCTGAACCTCCTGTTGGACAGGAAACCATGACCGGTGTGTTGAATGCCACCAAAGACGACGCGCTGAGGTCGCGTAAAAGAGCTTGTCCCCGCCAGGCTGATAAGTCGCGGGTGTGGAAATGCGCTAGAGCGCAAGCTGATTCCGACTCTGATTCGGATCTTGGTTCGGGCCCAGAGGACCCGGCGGAGGCCAGTGATTTTTCGGAGGAGGATAACACCCCTCTGGTGTCCGACCCTATCGCCACTACCCCTGCTGCTCCCATAGCTAAGGATTCCTCCTCGGTCTCCGCCGACAATATCCCTTCCTCCCTATTGGATTCCGCCGGGGTACCCATGTTTGATCCCGAGGCCCTCCACCACCCTAGATCGGCGGAGTGGCTCCCCGACTCTCAGATTAGCAATTACCTGGAGCATTGGGTCCGCCGTCCTCTGTCCAAGGAGGCACGCAGTAAGCTGCGGGCGGAGTGCCCCAGGCCCATTGTACCCCACAAGGTCTGCGACACCCCCGTTGTGGACCCTAAAATGACACAATTTTTATCCAGGTCCGGGTGGAACGCCCGGAAGGGTTTGGACTCAGCCCTTAGAGGCTGCCAGGACAAGCTCCTGGACATTTTTGGTCCACTGGCGAAAATCATGGAATTGGCGGAGTCCACCAGACAAGAGGGTTCTCACATTGACCCGGAGGACCTCACAGGCTGGGCCCAACGGGCGATTTGCATCGCCGGAGGCACCAATGCGGCCCTGTCAGTGGAGAGGCGCAAGGCCATCCTCCTTAAGATAGATCCCAAATTGATTAACCTCTCCCAAACTGAAACGGGCAAAGAGGCGGAAGGCCTGCTATTTGGGGATTCCTTTATAAAGGATCTTAGCCGCATTTTCCGCTCTGGACAAGGCGCAGTCGACTATGCGCAAGGTCTTCCAGGGCCGGGTCTCTCACAGGGCCGGCAGCAACAGGGGCCGTCTGTCCGGCCGCTCCAGCACCCGAGCCAGGGGTGTATCCAGAGGCTCCTACTCCCAGCGGTCCACGTTTCAAGACCAGCGGGCGCCCCCAACATTCTTTCCATCCAGAGGCGGTCAGTGGCGCTCTCGTTCCTTCCGAGGAAACACGGCTCCCCGCAAGACCTCCGGTAAGTCTGACCCCGGTCGGGGATTCTTCGGTCCATTGTGTAGGGGGCAGGCTTCGGCATTTTTTCCAAGCTTGGGAACTAATTACATCAGACCCATGGGTTCTGGCGACACGGCCACTCAGGGGGAGTAATAAGCAACATCTTCTTGGTCCAGAAAAAAGGGGGTCAGATGCGTCCCGTTATCAATCTCCGGGCCCTAAACAGCATCGTGCGGTACCGTCACTTCAAGATGGAGGGAATCCATCTGCTTCGGGACCTTCTCTCTCCGGGGGATTGGCTCGTGAAGCTGGATCTGAAGGACGCGTACCTGACGGTCTCCGTTGCTCCCCATTCCAGGGATCTCCTTCGTTTCCTCTGGAAAGGCGAGGTCTGGAGATTCACATGCCTTCCATTCGGCTTGTCGTCGGCTCCTTGGTGTTTCACCAAGCTCCTGCGTCCGGTCATGGCCTGGTTGAGGAGTCGCGGAGTCCGCCTCATAATATACCTGGACGACATCCTTCTGATGCATCAGTCCAGGTCGACGTTGTTGGAACACCTCCGATGGACGGCGGATCTCCTAGAGTCGCTCGGGTTTCTGCTCAACTTGGAGAAGTCCTGTCTCACTCCCTCCCGGAGGTTGGACTTCCTGGGCTTCACAGTGGACTCGATCTCGGAATCCCTCAGCCTTCCAGGGGACAAGTTACGATCCATTCGCAAGGAACTGCGACGGGCATTGACCAGTGCCCACCTGTCCCTTCGTCACCTAGCCCGCATCATTGGCCTTCTGGCATCGTCCATACAGGCAGTCTTCCCGGCGCCGTTGCATTACCGGGCCCTGCAGCGCTTGAAGATTGCGCACCTCCGCTCTGGGGCCTCCTTTGCAGACATGGTGGAGTTGGATTCGGAGGCCAGAGAGGAGATTCGTTGGTGGATCGCCAATCTGGAGGCTTGGAACGGCAGGGCAATCTTTGGTTTTCACCATCGAATCGGATGCGAGCCTCCAGGGTTGGGGGGCGCATTGCGACGGGGTCTCCACCGGAGGACCTTGGTCGGACGTCGAGGTGCACTTGCACATCAATGCCCTGGAGTTGCTGGCCGGCTCCTTGGCCGTCAAGAGTTTTACCAATGGGATGGCCAACGCATGTATCCGTCTCCGGATGGACAATATTTCTGCGGTCCGCTATATCAACCGTTTGGGCGGTACCCAGTCGGCTACCCTGGCGGGTTTGGCGAAGGACTTTTGGGCGTATTGTCTCTCCAGGGACATCATGGTTCAGGCCGAATACCTACCGGGTCTTCACAACGTGCGGGCGGATTGGAGTTCACGCCATCTTACGGACGGCAGCGACTGGCAGTTGGACCCGTCTATTTTCTCGGAGGTGTCGACCAGATGGGGACCCTTCTCCGTGGACTTGTTCGCCTCCCGGCTCAACGCTCACCTCCCTCAATTTTACAGTTGGCGCCCGGATCCGGAGGCGTTGGCGGTGGACGCGTTTCTGCAGGACTGGTCCACCGGCCTTCTCTATGCCTTTCCCCCGTTCATGATGATTCCGCGGATGCTTCTCCAGGTTCGTCGCCATCGGGCGGAGTTGGTAGTGATAGTTCCGTTCTGGGACTCCCAGGTGTGGTACCCGTCGCTGATGGAGCTCTTGGTGGACATTCCCGTTCTTCTGCCGAACCCGGTCTCTCTCCTGCGCTGCCCTCAGGGGACGCCACACCCTCTGCTGCTGGACGGATCCCTGCGGTTGCTGGCCTGCCGGATATCAGGACTCCAGGAGCGGTCGAGGGGGTTTCGGAGGCAACTAGGCGCCTCCTGGACAACGCTTGGGCTCCCGGCACCCGAAAATCTTATTGGGCGGCCTGGCGAACTTGGGCTGGCTGGTGCCTGGAACGGGACCTGGATCCCGTTTCAGCTCCTGTAGCTCAGTTGCTTCAGTTCCTCACCTCTCTCTTCGAAGAGGGGAAGGCTTACAGAACGATCAATCTGTTTCGTTCGGCGATTTCCTCTTCACATCAAGGATTTGACGGTGTTCCGGCAGGACAGCATCCTTCTGTTTCGCGCCTCCTCCGAGATTCTCTTCCACTTGGGATGTTTCCCTGGTGCTTACCTTTTTGTCGTCTTGGCCGGCCAATGCCGACCTTTCCTTACGTCAGCTTTCCGCCAAATTGGTCACTCTCTTTTGCTTGATTTCTTGCAAGAGAGTGTCTGATGTGCGGGCTCTGGACCACGACGCTAGGTCCTTTACCCCGGAGGGCGTGTCCTTCAACATTTCGCGGCGTACGAAGACCAACATCCGGGTCGTTTCGTACCCCAGTTTTCCAGCTTCCCCGGCCTTGTGCCCGGTAGCCTGTTTAAGGGAATACGAGGCCAGAACTCGCTCTTTCCGCTCTCCGGACGTGCCGCAATTGTTTCTCTCCATTCGGCACCCTTTTGGTCCTGTTTCCAGCCCCACGTTGGCCCGTTGGCTGAAATGGGTTATGGCTTTGGCTGGTGTGGACACTTCGGTGTTTACGGTTCATTCGGCGCGCGGTGCGGCGTCGACCTCGTTGGCGGTCTCGGGCGCCCGCCTGGAGGACATCCTGCGATTGGCGGATTGGTCTAGTGCCTCTACCTTTCGTGAGTATTATTTCCGTCCTCCTCCTCATTTGTTTGATCCCTTGGTTAACCAGCTTTGAACTAGCAATATGAAGCCTCCGTGTCTGATGTAAAACTAACTGATTTTCCTAGTCTACGACGTAAAGTCATAGTTTTATTAAGACACGGAGGCGAATATTGCCCACCCTTCCCTCCCCTTGGCTCTTGTAGGATGGGTGGGATTTGGTCTGTTATCTCGAGTGAATAGTGGTATGCTAGAATTATCGGCTGTATATATCTGTAGTGTTCTTTATTCGCTATAATGTTGTCATACTTCGTTGTTGTATGCCTGAGCCGGTCTGGGCCACTGGTGTCCGCTGGACATGTGTTTTGGCTTTGCCATACTCTTGCTCATTGGAGTTTGCCTCTCTTATTTCTTTCAGGTTGAGTCTTCCAGCCCTGGAATGTTCCTGTTCTGGACGGTGTTTTTCTTCCAGCTCCTGCAGTTGCACCGTTGGGTTTGTTGAGAGTGTTGGATGACGGTTCTTCCAGACCTTCCCTCGGAGAGCATCCTGTCGTATGATCGTTCCTGCTTGGACGTCGTGGGATTCCTTGGTGCAGGCCATTCTCTGGGTGGTCCGGAGTTGTTCGTTCGTTGGTTTATTATGGACTGGTTCGCAGAGAAAGAGGAAGTGCCACCTTGGACGCAGCCTTATATTGGGGCTGTGGGGGTGGGATGTAAGGGTTACTATGGTTACTTGCTGCTGTTGGTGATCAGTAAAGGAAGAGAAAGCAATATTCGCCTCCGTGTCTTAATAAAACTATGACTTTACGTCGTAGACTAGGAAAATCAGTTAGTTACACATTACATCTCAATAGTATTATAATATTTGTGACACATTTAAATTCTTCTGAATTTTTTAATATAATGAGACAAGTCAAATAACCCAAATTGAAAATCTAATAAAATAATTCAAACACACTATTACATGCTAGGAAATATGATTCATCTTATTTAAAGAGATTAGACTTTGGAATGTCAGAAAAATGTAAAGAATTAGGTGTGAGTTTTGGAGGTATATCTTTATTTACCCCTTAAGGACACAGGGTTTTTTAATTTTTGCGTTTTCGTTTTGCGCTCCCTGCCTTCCAAGAGCCATAAATTTTTTATTTTTCCGTTCACATGGCCATATGAGGGCTTGTTTTTTGAGGGACAAGTTGTACTTTCCAACGCCATCATTTAATAATGCATACGGTGTAGTGGGAAGCAGGAAAAAAATTCCAAATGGGGTGAAATTGCAAAAAAAAAGCAATTTAACCACAGTTTTACGGGTTTTTAAATTACAACGTTCGAATTGCGATAAAACTGACTGGTTAATTTTATTCTTCAGGTCAGTACGAATCCGGCAATACCTAATATGTATAGTTTTTCTTGCGTTTTGATAGTGAAAAAAAAATTAAAAGTGGGAATTTTTTTAATTTTATTTTTTTGTCGCCATGTTTTGACTCCTATAACTTTTTTGTAATTATGTGTACGGAGCAGTGTAGGGGCTAATTTTTTGCGGGGCAATCAGAACTTTTAATTGATACCATTATGGGGTGCGTATGATGTTTTGATCACTTTTTATTCATTTTTTTTTAGGAAATGAAGCGTCCAAAAATGGCGAATTATCCATTTGGACGCTTTCTTTCCGTTTTTATGTTTACCGTATGGTGAATATTTTTTAATATTATTATAGTATGGGCGTTTTCACACATTGCGACACCCATTATGTGTAATTTTTATTTTTTATTTATTTTATTTTCATTTTGGGGAAAGGGGGTGATTTGAATTTTTATATTTTTTATTTTATTTTTATTTTTTAAACTTTTTTTTTTACCACTTTCTTATAGTTCCCACAGGGAACTATAAGATGCAATCATCAGATTGCTATTCTCATATATTCCAATGCAATAGCATTGGAATATATGAGAAAATCGCATATTTCGTATGGAGCCTATTACAGTCATAGGCTCCATAGGAATACTATGTAGTAACCTAGGTTTCATTCACAGAAACCTAGGCTACTACATGCATGCCCGGCTCCCCTTGTGGCCATCAGGGGAGCCGAGCACAAACCGAAAGTGAACCTTTCGGTTTTATGCTGATCAGATGCCGTGGTCAGGATTGACCACGGCATCTGAGGGGTAAAATGTCAACGATCGGCATCGCTGCCGGTCGCGGACATGAGCTGCGGTAGTCAGCTTGATGAATCAAGCATTTACCCGCAGCTCATGCGCCCGCTCCGTGTGGGAGCGGGCGCCATCTTTAAAGTGCGGACACAGGGCGTACATGTACGCCCTGTGTCCTTAAGAGGTTAAAGGGGTTTTTCCGGAATTTTAATATTGATGACTAGGGATGAGCGAATCGACTTCGGATGAAACATCTGAAGTCGATTCGCATAAAACTCAGTTCCAATACTGTACGGAGCGAGCGTTCCATACAGTATTAAAATGTATTGGCTCCGATGAGCCGAAGTTATTATTTCGTGAAGTCTCTCGAGACTTTGCATAATAATTTCAGAAATTAATTTATACTGTAAAAAGCTATGTGGTACCAGCGGTACCTTGGAAGCGAACCCGAGTTCGGGAAATGGTTTTTTACAGCATAAATCAATTTCTGAAGTTATTATGCGAAGTCTCACGAGACTTCGCAAAGTAAAAACTTCGGCTCATCAGAGCCAATAAATTTTAATTGAAACTAAGTTTTATGCGAATCGACTTCGGATATTTCAATTGAAGTCGATTCGCAAATCCCTATTGAGTGCAGCCTTCCCTTTATTGTTTAACTGTTTGCCGTTGACATTGCAGCGGTGAGCAGGTGTAATTACAAGCTGCCCCATTCATTTCTATGGGACTGCTCATTCCTATACACTTGAAAACTACAAAGCCACCACACTGAAGTGAATGAGAGGCTTGTAATTACACCTGCTCACCACTGCAATGTTCATGGTGAGCAAGTAAACAATGAAGGAAATGCTGTGCTCGCACAGAGTGGGGCCTTCTCTTCCACCAGATACCAGCGTGCTAACCAATACCATCCAGTCTGCACCCCTTAGGGGAGCCAGGTCTTAATGATGACCATCCTCATCTTTTGCTGGCTTTACTTCTTTCAAATCATTCTTCTTAGTCTCCATGCCCTAGAAAAGTCAGATGCAGAGAGAGGAGGAGCTGGATGTTCCTGATGAAATATTTTTATCCATATTAGATGATGTGGAAAAGGAGGAAAAGCAGATGGCAGAAGAAAGGCTCCCTTCTGTAGGGTAGGAAAGCGCTGGGGTTGGAGATGTGGGTATGCCAGTGCTGATTAATGTTCTGTGTTTACTGTCAAATAACAAGCAGGAGATTGCAGGTAAGAACAGCAATAATTTGCATATTGTCCCCCTACTTAAGGGTACTTTCACACTAGCGTTAGTTCCATCCTAGGGGATCAATACCCGAAAAAAATGCTTCAGCTTTGTATTAATGCATTGTGAATGGGAAGCATTCCGTTCAGTTTGCATCAGGATGTCTTCAGTTAAGTCACTTTTACGGTATTTGGCCGGAGAAGATACCGCAGCATGCTGTGGTATTTTCTCTGGACAAAATTCCGGTTTTCCAGTCTGTGCATGCGCAGACCTTTAAAAATGTGAAAAATATAAATTCCGGATCCATTTTTCTGGATGACATCGGAAAGAAGGATCCGGTATTTCAATGCATTTGTCAAACTGATCCGCATCTGGATCCGGAAACAAATGGTATCACGGAATCCTCTAACGCTAGTGTGAAAGTACCCTAATCAGCCAAACCCCATTCCAGAAACAGTAGTTTAATGGTGCATTAAAGGTGCCGCACGGCCATTAACAATGAAGACGGACTATGCAATGTAGTCTTTATTATTAAATGAAAGGCAGCTGCAGGCTAATAGGCCGTCTGGTTCTTCACCGCAGCATGGCCGCAACCTGCCAGCAGCACGGCCGCTCCATGTGGACATATCCTAAGACAGAGTGGCCTGGGTATACCTGATTTATAGCAATTCATGACGAATTACTACATAACTAATCAAATGTCTTGGTGAACTTCAGGGAAGTTGCAGAAACTAATCCCTACATCTCGACTAGAGATGAGCGAATTTTCCCAAAATTCGATTCGCCGAGTAGCAGAAATTTTGGGAAAAGGTTTGGTTCAATACGAATTTATTTGTGATGAATTTCGTTAAAAATGGCTATTTCCTGGCTGCAGAGAGCCTTAATAGTGGTGTAAAATACTGTGACTTGAAGTAACATGCATAGGGAGTCTGCTCTGGTAGTAAAATAATACTGTGAGTCCATATGACATGCAGATGACAGGCGTCGCTCTTAAAATCACTGCACACTTCACTGATTTGGTCAGTCACGGGTCCAAAACTGAGCAAATAACTAAAGTATGAACTCAGCCTTACAGGTCAATGTTAGCACCAGGAAGAAGCGCACTCCTTTTACACCATTGTCAGCTGATTCCACATAGTTGTCTACAGAACCTGTTCTGCTTATACAAGTAGAGCCCCCCGACAGAGTGGAGAGAGTGTCAGCAGTAAGTTTGTGTTGACGTCACTGATTATTTTGCCCTTCCTCTGATCGGTTAGAACAATAAACCCCAAAAAACAGATCCTGTCGGTTGAGCATCCACCTTCACTTGGTCAGCATTTGGTCAGTAATCCATCAGTATTGCTAATGCCAAAAAAATCAGGAGTGGATACAAAATTAGAGATGACCGAGTCAACCATTCAAGAACCACTGGGTTGCTGGTCAAGACACGACCGCTAGATGACACCGGGAGCTTGGACCTCTCACTGCGACTCCTGCTGTCACGCCCCCTTACTCTGCTGTGACCTTTGCCTGCGCCAGAAACATTTAGGCCTCTGCCACTCCCCTGTGCAGGGCCTGGCACTTCTCTGTCTGACATACTGTTAGATTAAATAAATAAATAAATAAATAAATAAATAGGAAATTAAAAGACCCCCAAAAAGTTTGTCACTTCAGCACACAACTGCTAATAAGCCTTTTTTTTTTTTTTACCACTAATACAAGCCAAAAAGGGCTGTCATTTTCTCACTTCACCACACAACAGCAAATACACTAATACACGAAAAAAAGGGCTTTAGAACAGAAAACTGCACCGCTGAACATCAAATATGTTTTTTCTTTTGCTACTTATACACGCCTCAAAAGGCTTTAGAACAGATAACTGCATTGCTGAATGGCAAATATATATTTTCTTTTGCCACCAATATATATAGATATATTGGGGTATATACGTGGACAGCATCCTTGCCCCCTTTGTCAGAGCCCTCCCATCCTATATCAGAGATACCAGCGACCTTCTGGCGAGACTGGAGGGAGTAACCATTGATGACGACTGCATTCTGGCATCCATAGATGTGGAAGCCTTGTATTCCTCCATTAGACACGATCTAGGGATGCAGGCAGTCGAATCCTTCCTAAAAACCAGAGGTCAACAATTTGTGGCACATAATGCGTTGGTGCTTAAATTGCTCCACTTTACTCTTACGAGTAATTTTTTTCTCGTTGATGGGTCCTTGTACCACCAGCTCAGGGGCACCGCGACGGGGTGCTCTTTTGCCCCGTCGTATGCTAACTTGCTCCTGGGCTGGTGGGAGAGGGAGGTGGTGTTCGTTGACCCCCCACATCCACTCACAGCGCATATTGCACTGTGGGCCAGATTTATCGATGACATACTTGTTATCTGGCGGGGGGAGAGCACCACCTTCCTCTCCTTTGTACGGACCCTCAACGAAAATGACCTTGGTCTACATTTCACATCTGAATGTTCAGAGAATACACTTTCCTTCCTGGACATCAGGATCTCGAGAGGACCAGATGGTGAGCTTAACTGGGAGAGTTACCATCCAATTCCGCTGAAACGCGGCATACCAACAGGACAATACCTGCGGATGAGGCGGAATTGTTCCTCTCTGAGGGCTTTTCGCAAACAGGCGGACAATCTGAGAGAAAGGTTTCTGTCTAAGGGGTACCCAGATAGCACACTCAGAAAAGCATTTCAGAGAGCGGTGACATCTACCCGCACCAAATTGCTTCATCCTAATAAAAAGCGGAGCACAGACGACAAGATACGTCTGATAGCAACGTATGATGCAGGTGTGGATGAGGTGAGAAGGGTCCTTGAAAAAAACTGGGGCACACTGTTACTCGATCCAGATCTGGCCAAGATGGTAACATCATACCCACAGATTACATACCATCGGGGGCGCAATATCAGGGACCATGTGGTACATAGCCACTTTAGTGATCTACAGCGCGCCACGTCGACTTGGCTACAACCTGTAAAGGGGTCTCATAAATGTGGCAACTGCATAGCCTGTCCGGTGATATATCGTGGAAACTCATTTGTGAGTGCTGTCACCGGAAAAGAGTACTATGTGAATAGTTTTATTAATTGCCAAACGAGAGGTGTCATATATCGGGCACAATGTGTGTGTGGCCTCGAATACATCGGCAAAACGAAGAGGGAGCTGCGCAGGAGAATTGGAGAGCATCTGGGGGACATACGCCATGCGAGGGATAAGCCCTTGGCAAGGCATATTAATACTTGTCATGGTGGAGATTATTCTAAACTGAGATTCATGGGAATTGAGCAGGTCCCCTATCCCAAACAAGGGGGCAATTGGGACCGTAAAATACTCCAGCGAGAGGCCTGGTGGATTTTCCACCTTAAAACAGTACAGCCAAAAGGCCTCAATGAGCAGTTATCTTTTGTCCCGTTTATATAATTCTTCACTATCCGAATGCCCCGGACGGCCTGCTTTCTCGAACCTGCGCAGCTTCCTATCTATGTGCCAAGGGATGACTGAGTCGGGAAAGGGGCTCCTTCCGCGACAAAATATAAATACAGTGGTAGAACATTGATATATAAGTTACCATTATAATCTACTAAGCTTTGATAGGTAGTTATGACAAACAGACATGTACTGTCTCCATCCCGGCCAAAATGCCGTTTCATCTGTGGGTAGATGACATTCATTGCAATTTTCCTACCCACTTATCATTATAGTGTAAGATCTATTTAAACCCAAAGACGATCCTATATAAAAGCCTAGGATCCTTGGGATACCAAACTAGCATCGGCAACATGAGAAAAATATGTTGCCTTTGAGATACCAGGAAATGGAGGGGAGGGCCCATAAACTTGGACCCTCCCTTGCAACATTCCAATTACAGGTGAAAGCCCCGACCAAAAGTGCGTCCTGCAAGGACCTGCGGTCATGTGATGTGTCACATGACCGCCGGGAGTGACGTCACGGTCCATGTGATCGGGGCAAATGCTAGTTCCGCTCGCCACAGGTGCCTTTAAAACCGGCATCACACACGGACGCAAGGGACCGCTGCCATATGCTGCCGGCGGGGTGTCATATGGACTTTATGACCCCACGTACCAGACGACAGGCTTGATCAGAGCCTCAACACAAGTTAAGTCACCTGGTTCATGCTATTATGCCCTGTTGAAACTGAGCACTTTATCTTTTCTCTGTATTTGATGCTTATCTCCCCTGACGAACTGGCCGGCTGGCCAGGGAAACGCGTCGGGTGTAAGGTCTGAGATGACCAAAGAGAGGAAAACTGTACAGTTGCCTCTCCGGTTTGTGGTTGAAGACTGAGTGACCCTGACTCAGTGATTTTTTATTGGGAACATTGAAGCCGTCTAGGAGAGGGCCTCCTCACCCCCTTCTTCCCATTTCAAGATGAAACTGGGCAGTCCTGCACAGTCAGGGCGAGTGTATGAGGGTATTATAGAGGTGCTATAGGTGTAGGAACCTAACTAATAGGGAAAGATTTGAGGGCTATAGTCCCAGTTTTCCTCCCTTGTTCCTTCCCGCCCTATCCATAGCTGCTCCTCCAGGCTAATTCAAGTCCCATATTGTGATTGCATGATATATATATATATATTTTAGGCTTTTTTACCAATGACATTAAAAGTTATGTTTTAGGCACCTTGTTTAGTTTGAAATTGGTCTCTGTACGAAGGTGTCATCAGTAAAATTACATCCATAAGCCCTTAGGGGTTAATAGAACTTTTGCCACTAATACACGACAAAAAGGTCTTTATAACAGATAACTGCACCGCTGATCGGCAAACATATTTTCTTCTTTTCCCACTAATACACGCCACAAAAATTTTTAAAAGTTGTCGTTTACAGCGATATTTCTCACACAAAGCATGGGTATATATAAAATTACACCCAAAAACACATTGCCCTATATCTCCCGAGTATGGCGATACTACATGTGTGCCACTTTTTTGCAGCCAAGATGCGCAAAGGGGCCCTAATTCCAATAATCAGGATTTCACAGGGCATTTTTACGCTTATGGATTCTCACGCTTTAGGGCCCCTAAAATGCCAGGGCAGTATAAATACCCCACATGTGACCCCATTTTGAAAAGAAGACACCCCAAGTTATTCCGTGAGGGGCATGGCAAGTTCAAAGAAAATATTTTTTTTTGGCACAAGTTAGCGGAAATTAATATATTATTATTTTTTTTTACAAAGTCTCATATTCCACTAACTTGTGACAAAAAATAAAATTTTACATGAACTCACTATACCCCTCACGGAATACCTTGGGATGTCCTCTTTCTAAAATGGGGTCACATGTGGGGTGTTTGTACTGCCCTGGCATTTGAGGGTCTCCGCAATCATTACATGTACGACCAGTATTAGGGGTTTCTGCTTTCTCCTTATATCGAGCATACGGGTAATGAGATTTTTTTTTCCGTTCAGCCTCTGGGCTGAAAAAATAAATAAAATGAACGGCACAGATTTCTTCATTCGCATCGATCAATGTGGATGAAAAAATCTCTGCCCTACATCAGTGACTGCGGTGCGGTGGGCTGGCCGCTAACTACCTAACAAGTAGCTAACTAACTGGCGGTGATAAGGGACCCTTATGCCCCATTCACACGTCCGCAAATCTGTTTGCGGAACGGAATTGCGGACCCATTCATTTCTATGGGGACAGACCTTGTCCCGCTCGGATCCGGAATTGCGGATCCGCACTTCCGGGTTGGCACTTCCGTTCCGCATAAATATAGAACATGTCCTATTCTTGTCCGCAAATGCGGACAAGAAAAGGCATTTTCTATATACAAATCGGATTCCAAAAAAGTTGGGACACTATACAAATCGTGAATAAAAACTGAATGCAATGATGTGGAGGTGCCAACTTCTAATATTTTATTCAGAATAGACCATAAATCCCAGAACAAAAGTTTAAACTGAGAAAATGTACCATTTTAAGGGAAAAATATGTTGATTCAGAATTTCATGGTGTCACAAATCCCCAAAAAGTTGGGACAAGGCCATTTTCACCACTGTGTGGCATCTCCCCTTCTTCTTACAACACTCAACAGACGTCTGGGGACCGAGGAGGCCAGTTTCTCAAGTTTAGAAACAGGAATGCTCTCCCATTCTTGTCTAATACAGGCCTCTAACTGTTCAATCGTCTTGGGCCTTCTTTGTTGCACCTTGTTCTTTAAAAAGAAAGATCTGGTCTGCAGACTGGCCATTTCAGTACCCGGATCCTTCTCCTACGCAGCCATGATGTTGTGATTGATGCAGAATGTGGTCTGGCATTATCTTGTTGAAAAAGATGATGTCTGGATGAGAGCATATGTTGTTCTAGAACCTGAATATATTTTTCTGCATTGATGGTGCCTTTCCAGACATGCAAGCTGCCCATGCCACACGCACTCATGCAACCCCATAAAATCAGAGATGCAGGCTTCTGAACTGAGCGTTGATAACAACTTGGGTTGTCCTTGTCTTCTTTGGTCCGGATGACATGGCGTCCCAGATTTCCAAAAAGAACTTCAAATCGTGACTCGTCTGACCACAGAACAGTCTTCCATTTTGCCACACTCCATTTTAAATGATCCCTGGCCCAGTGAAAATGCCTGAGCTTGTGGATCTTGCTTAGAAATGGCTCCTTCTTTGCACTGTAGAGTTTCAGCTGGCAACGGCGGATGGCACGATGGATTGTGTTCACTGACAATGGTTTCTGGAAGTATTCCTGAGCCCATTCTGTGATTTCCTTTACAGTAGCATTCCTGTTTGTGGTGCAGTGTCGTTTAAGGGCCCGGAGATCACGGGCATCCAGTATGGTTTTACGGCCTTGACCCTTACGCACAGAGATTGTTCCAGATTCTCTAAATCTTCGGATGATGTTATGCACAGTTGATGATGATAGATGCAAAGTCTTTGCAATTTTTCGCTGGGTAACACCTTTCTGATATTGCTCCACTTTCTTTCTGCACAACTTTGTGGGAATTGGTGATCCTCTACCCATCTTGGCTTCTGAGAGACACTGCCACTCTGAGAAGCTCTTTTTATACCCAATCATGTTGCCAATTGACCTAATTAGTATTAATTGGTCTTCCAGCTCTTCGTTATGCTCAAATTTACTTTTTCCAGCCTCTTATTGCTACTTGTCCCAACTTTTTTGGGCTTTGTTGACACCGTGAAATTTTGAATCAACATATTTTTTCTTTAAAATGATACATTTACTCGGATTAAATGTTTGATCTGTTATCTACGTTCTATTACAAATATAATATTGACATTTGCCATCTCCACATCATTGCATTCAGTTTTTATTCACAATTTGTTTAGTGTCCCAACTTTTTTGGAATCCGGTTTGTAGTTCTGGCAATGTGCGGATCTGCAAAATGCGGAAAGCACATTGCCGGTGTCCGTGTTTTGCGCATCCGCGGATTCACGGATCCGCAGATCCGCAAAACACATATGGACGTCTGAATGGAGCCATACAGGGGGGTAATCAATGACAGGGGGGTGATCAGGGAGTCTATATGGGGTGATCAGGGGTTAATAAGGGGTTTATAAGTGACAGTGGGGGGGTGTGGTGTGGTTCTTGGTGCTACTTTACAGAGCTACCTGATCCTCTGGTGGTCGATTCCAGCAAATGAGACCACCAGAGGACCAGGTGGCAGGTATATCAGACGCTGTTAACAAAACAACGTCTGATATACCTGTTTAATGCGATTTATTTTACATCTATAGCCTGCCAGCGATTAATCATCGCTGGCAGGCTGTAGTATAACTGCCGAGCTGTGCGCCGCTGTGAACGCGCACGTGCGCGCGTTCACAGCAAGTCTCGCGAGATGACGCAAGGATGCGTCCAGGAGGAACAAACCTGCTGCCACCTGGACGCATCCGTGCGTTAGGCGGTCGGCAGGTGGTTAATGTTTGAAATGTGTTCAGCTACCCTCTTTTTGAGGGTTCTTTTTGTTCATCCTATAGACTGCTTTCTGCAACTGCATTCGAGAAAGTAAATTACATCTGTAGAGTCACATGTCAAACATTCTGGTATATCCAGACTAAAGGAGTTGGCTACAGATTCCACTTAATAGTTTTCCTAGAGAAGGTGGTGATTAGTGTTGAGCGAACAGTTTGGGCATCGTTCGGGTTCGTACCGAATTTTGTGGTGTCCGTGACACGGACCCGAACCCGGACATTTTCAAAAAAGTTCGGGTTCGGGTCCGGTGTTCGTCGATTTCTTCCCGCTTTCTGAAGGGCTGCATAGCAGCCAATCAGCTAGCGTTTTACTTCTTGCCCTAAGAGCCCATCACAGCCATGCCTACTAATGGCATGGCTGTGATTGGCCAAGTGCAGCATGTGACCTAGGATGCAGCTTCTGTGAGGGCGAGATAGGCAGGGATAAAGAAGTGATTGAATGATCTACCTTTCTACACCTGTGCATCAGAACAACTCAGCTGAGCTGTTCACTGAAAGTCACTATTTTGTTGAGACTGGCCAGAGCGATTTTTACTGGCACATGTAACTGGGCTGACCGGCGGTGGCCATTTTGGGACTTGTGGTGCGCCAGCACTTGCTGCCACAGAGTGTAAACCAAAGCTCCAAAGAAGTTAAAAATCTACACCTGTGAATCAGAACAACACCGAATTAGCTGCTCAGTCAAAGTAAATTTTTTTCTGGCTGGGCAGACTGTTTTCTGGCACATGTTACTGGGCTGATAGGCGGCGGCCATTTTGGGACTTGTGGTGCTACAGCAAAAGCTGCCACAACGTCCATTAATCTCATGTAATAGTCGATTTTTCATAGATATACTACATCAGGGGTTTGGCTGTGCTTGTGTCACCCATACTAACTGCAAAGATATTTAATATATCAGTGGTGAAACTGAAAGTAACCCACTTGGATAGCAAATCCCATGAATGTGCTGTTCCAGCTAGGCTAGCCAGTGCCACTACTTTGTCCAATACTGTCAGCCAGAAATTTTTTTTTTTTTTTATGTGCCAGAAATATAAATTAGAAAAAGCTTTCACCGTAATAATAAAATTATTCTGGTGTTAGACCAGAAGAAGCACTCCTGTTGTAATTAATACTGTAAAAAGGCTTAGGCAATATTTCTCCCAGTGTGGGAAATTTATCTAGCAAAACTAGCATTTTAAGAATTCCGGTGTTCTGAAATACCAGCAGTCCTCTTGTAAATAATACCGCCAAAAGGCATTATATCGTCCAGTGTTGTAATTTTGGTGAAAAAAAAGCCAATTTAATCAATCTGGTGTTTGGTAGACCAAAAACACTAGGCCTCATGTTTTTACTCCTGTAAAAAGGAATTATATCTCCCCGTGTGGGAATCTATGTACCCAAACTAGCATTTTAAAACTTCAGATGTCCTATTTGCAGCAGTATTCTTGTAAATAATACCGCCAAAAGGCATTATTGTCCAGTGTTGTAATTTTGGTGAAAAAAAGGCCAATTTAATCAATCTGGTGTTTGGTAGACCAAAAACACTAGGCCTCACGTTTTACTCCTGTAAAAGGAATTATATCTCCCGTGTGGGAATCTATGTACCAAAACTAGCATATTAAAAATTCTGGTGTCCACTTTGCAGCAGTTTTCTTGTAAATAATACCGCCAAAAGGCATTATTGTCCAGTGTTGTAATTTTGCTGAAAAAAAGGCCAATTTAATCAATCTGGTGTTTGTTAGACCAGAAAAACTAGGCCTCATGTTTTCACTCCTCTAAAAAGGAATTATATCTCCCCGTGTGGGAAACTATGTACCAAAACTAGCATTTTAAAAATTCTGGTGTCCAATTAGCAGCAGTGTTCTTGTAATTAATACCGGAAAAAGGAATTATATCTTGCAGTGTGGGAATTTATGTACCAAAACTAGCATTATAAAAAATCTGGTGTCCAATTAGCAGCAGTGTTCTTGTAATTAATACTGCCAAAAGGCATTATTGTCCAGTGTTGTAATTTTGGTGAAAAAAAGACCAATTTAATCAATCTGGTGTTTGTTAGACCAGAAAAACTAGGCCTCACGTTTTCACTCCTCTAAAAAGGAATTATATCTCCCCGTGTGGGGATCTATGTACCAAAACTAGCATTTTAAAAATTCTGGTGTCCAATTAGCAGCAGTGTTCTTGCAATTAATACCGGAAAAAGGAATTATATCTTCCAGTGTGGGAATTTATGTACACAAACTAGCATTATAAAAAATCTGGTGTCCAATTAGCAGCAGTGTTCTTGTAATTAATACCGCCAAAAGGCATTATTGTCCAGTGTTGTAATTTTGGTGAAAAAAGGCCAATTTAATCAATCTAGTGTTTGTTAGACCAGTCCAGAAACACTAGGCCTCACGTTTTTACTCCTGTAAAAAGGAATTATATCTCCCCGTGTGGGAACCTATGTACCAAAACTAGCATTTTAAAAATTCTGGTGTCCAATTTGCAGCAGTTTTCTTGTAATTAATACCGGAAAAAGTAATTATATCTTCCAGTGTGGGAATTTTGGGGCTAAAAAATAATATATTTTATTGTGGTGCGAGTTGAATCGCAACAATGAGGAAACATTATATTAAGGGACGAGGACGCGGTCGTGGTGGTGTCCGTGGAGCCTCTGTTGCTGGCAGAGGACATGGCCGTTCGGCCTCAGGAGCACAAAGTAGTGAACCAACTCCCTCAAGTAGCCGGCAGAATTTACAGCGATATTTGGTGGGGCCCAATGCCGTTATGAGGATGGTAAGGCCTGAGCAGGTACAGGCATTAGTCGATTGGGTGGCCGACAGTGCTTCCAGCACGTTCACCACATTGTCTTCCGGCCAGTCTTCTGCGGAAAGCGCACAGGTGGCACCTGAAAACCAAGCCCATCAGTCTGTCACATCACCCCCATGCATATCAGGGAAACTGGCTGAGCCTCAAGTTATGCAGCAGTCTCTTCTTCTGTTTGAAGACTCTGCTCCCACGGTTTTCCAGGGGCGTCCACCTAGCCCTTCCCCAGCGGTGGAAAACATTCCATGCACTGACGCACAACCACTTATGTATCCAGATGATGAGGACATGGGAATACCACCACAGCAGAGTGACTGAGTGTCTGATGATGACGAAACACAGGTGCCCACTGCCGCGTCTTATTGCAGTGTGCAGACTGAACAGGAGGAGGTCAGTGAGGAAGACTGGGTGGAAGACGATGCAGAGGACGATGAGGTCTTAGACCCCACATGGACTGAAGGTCGTGCCGCTGACTTAAATAGTTCAGAGGAAGAGGCAGTGGTGAGACCGAGACAACAGCGAAGCCAAAGAGGGAGCAGGGGGCAAAAGCAGAACAGCCGCCGTCCAGAGAGTTTGCCTGCTATTGGCCAGTGCCAACAGGGACCCAGCACCCCAAAGGCATCTTCAAGGAGTTCCCTGGCATGGCACTTCTTCAAACAATGTGCTGAGGACAAGACCAGAGTGGTTTGCACGCTGTGCCATCAGACCTTGAGGCGAGGCATTAACGTTCTTAACCTGAGCACCACCTGCGTGATCAGGCATCTACATGCAAAGCATGAACTGCAGTGGAGTACACACCTTAAAAACAAGGAACCCGCTCAGGCTCCCCCTGCTCCCTCTACCGCTGCTGCCTCGGCTTCCGCCTCGAGAGGAATGTTGACACCTGCCGAGCAGCAAACAGAGGATGTGCCACCGACACCACCACCACCACCGCCACCGTCACCTAGCGTCTCCACTATTTCACACAGCAGCGTTCAGCTCTTCATCTCTCAAACCTTTGAGAGGAAGCGCAAATTCCCACCTAGTCACCCTCGAGCCCTTGGCCTGAATGCCAGCATTTCTAAACTACTGGCCTTTGAAATGCTGTCATTCTGGCTGGTGGACACAGACAGCTTCAAACAGCTGATGGCCATGGCTGTCCCCCAGTATGTGGTTCCCAGCCGCCACTACTTCTCCAAGACAGCCGTACCTTCCCTGCACATGCAAGTGTCCGATAAAATCAAGTGTGCACTGCGCAACGCCATTTGTGGCAAGGTCCACCTAACCACAGATACGTGGACCAGTAAGCACGGCCAGGGACGCTATATCTCCCTAACTGCACACTGGGTAAATGTAGTGGCGGCTGGGCCCCAGGCGAAGAGTTCCTTGGCGCACGTCCTTCCGCCGCCAAAGATCACAGGGCATCATTCTTTGCCTCCTGTAGCCTCCTCCTCCTACTCGGCTTCCTCCTCCTCTGCTTCCACCAGCTCATGCAGTCAGCCACACACCTTCACCACCGTTATCTGCGTTACAATACCACTTCTATGTCTCCTTGAGAAAACGCTTAGGGCGATGATGGAAGAGGAGGTGGCCCAGGAGGAGGAGGAGGAGGATGACGGGTCGTTTTTAGCACTTTCAGGCCAGTCTGTTAGAAGTGGCTCAGAGGGAGGTTTTTTGCAACAGCAGAGGGCAGGTACAAATGTGGTCAGCCAGGGACCACTATTGGAGGACGAGGAGGATGAGGAGGAGGTGGAGGAGGATGAGGATGAAGCAGGTTCACAGCGGGGTGGCACCCAGCACAGCGCAGGCACATCCTTGGTGCGTGGCTGGGGGGATACAGAGGATGATGACGATACGCCTCCCACAGAGGACAGCTTGTCCTTTCCTCTGGGGAGCCTGGCACACATGAGCGATTACATGCTGCAGTGCCTGCGCAACGACAGCAGAGTTGCCCACATTTTAACGTGTGCTGACTACTGGGTGGCCACCCTGCTGGATCCATGGTACAAAGACAATGTGCCCACTTTACTTCCTGCACTGGAGCGTGATAGGAAGATGGGCGAGTACAAGCGCACACTGGTAGACGCGCTCCTGAGAGCATTCCCAACTGTCACAGGGGAACAGGTGGAAGGCCAAGGCAGAGGAGGAGCTAGAGGTCGCCCACGCAGCAGTGTCACGGCCAGCTCCTCTGAGGGCAGGGTTAGCATGGCAGAAATGTGGAAAAGTTTTGTCTCCACGCCACAGCTAACTGCCCCACCACCTGATACGGAACGTGTTAGCAGGAGGCAACATTTCACTAACATGGTTGAGTAGTACGTCTGCACACAACTCCACGTACTGACGGATGGTTCGGCCCCATTCAACTTCTGGGTTTCCAAATTGTCCACGTGGCCAGAATTAGCATGTTATGCCTTGGAGGTGCTGGCCTGCCCGGCGGCCAGCGTTTTATCTGAATGTGTATTCAGCACGGCAGGGGGCGTCATTACTGACAAACGCAGCCGCCTGTCCGCAGCCAACGTGGACAAGCTGACATTTATAAAAATGAACCAGGCATGGATCCCACAAGACCTGACCCTCCCTTGTGCAGAGTAGTCCTTAATAACTGCCTTAAACCATGTTGTCTTGTACTCCTGGCCACTTCTTCATTGAAAAATCTATTTTGAAATTAAGTAGGATCTTGGGTGCAACCCAAAGTTGAATGAACCTTCCCTCTGTCTGGGTGCCGGGGCCAAAGTACATGAAAGTGTCCTTCTCCTGTGCTGGGTGATATGAATGTTATACTTGTGCTGTCTGACATGTCTCCTTTGTGTGGGTGCAGGGGGCCAAAGTCACTGAAAGCGGCCTTCTCCTGTGGTGGGTGATCGAAATGCCTGATTCTCTGCTGTGGGACCTCTCTCCTCCGTGTGGCTGCAGGGGTCAAGGTCTCTAAAAGTGCCCTTCTCCTGTGGTGGTTGATGTAAAACTGATGCTTGTGCTATCTGACCTGTCTCCTCTGTGTCGGTGCTAAGGCCTAAGTCACTGAAAGCGGCCTTCTCCTGTGCTGGCTGATATAAATGCCTGAATCTCTGCTGTGGGACCTCTCTCCTCCGTGTGGCTGCAGGGGTCAAAGTCTCTAAAAGTGGCCATCTCTTGTGCTGGGTGATGTGAAGCTGATGTTTGTGCCATCTGACATGGTTGCCGGGGTCCCATTAAATGGTGGCCTACTCCTGTGGTGGGTGATCTAAATGCATGATTCTCTACTGTGAAAACCTCTCTCCTCCGTTTGGGTGCAGGGGTCAAAGTCTCTCAAAGTGGCCTTCTCTTGTGCTGGGTGATGTGAAGCTGATGTTTGTGCCATCTGACATGGTTACCGGGGTCCCATTAAATGGTGGCCTACTCCTGTGGTGGGTGATCTAAATGCCTGATTCTCTGCTGTGAAAACCTCTCTCCTCTGTCTGGGTGCTGGTCCAAAATACATGAGAGTGGCCTTCTCCGGTGGTGGTTGATATGATGCATGATTCCTTGCTGTGGGACCTGTATCCTCTGTCTGGGTGCTGGTCCAAAATAAATGACAGTGGCCTTCTCCGGTGGGGGTTGATATGACGCATGATTCCTTGATGTGGGACCTCTCTCCTCTGTCTGGGTGCTGGTCCAAAATTCATGAGAGTGGCCTTCTCCGGTGGGGGTTGATATGACGCATGATTCCTTGATGTGGGACCTCTCTCCTCTGTCTGGGTGCTGGTCGGAACTAAATGAGAGTGGCCTTCTCCGGTGGTGGTTGATATGACGCCATATTCCTTGCTGTGGGACCTCCCTCCCTTGTCTGGGTGCTGTTCTGAAATAAATGAGAGTGGCCTTCTCTGTTGGTGGTTGATATGACGCATGATTCCTTGCTGTGGGACCTGTATCCTCTGTCTGGGTGCTGGGCCGAAATAAATGAGAGTGGCCTTCTCCGTTGGTGGTTGATATGAGGCATGATTCCTTGCTGTGGGACCTATCTCCTCTGTCTGGGTGCTGGTCCAAAATAAATGAGAGTGGCCTTCTCCGTTGGTGGTTGATATGACTCCATATTCCTTGCTGTGGGACCTCCCTCCCTTGTCTGGGTGCTGTTCTGAAATAAATGAGAGTGGCCTTCTCCGGTGGGGGTTGATATGACGCCTTATTCCTTGCTGTGGGACCTCTCTCCTCTGTCTGGGTGCTGGTCCAAAATAAATGAGAGTGGCCTTCTCCGTTGGTGGTTGATATGACGCATGATTCCTTGCTGTAGGACCTGTATCCTCTGTCTGGGTGCTGGGCCGAAATAAATGAGAGTGGCCTTCTCCGTTGGTGGTTGATATGAGGCATGATTCCTTGCTGTGGGACCTATCTCCTCTGTCTGGGTGCTGGTCCAAAATAAATGAGAGTGGCCTTCTCCGGTGGGGGTTGATATGACGCCTTATTCCTTGCTGTGGGACCTCTCTTCTCTGTCTGGGTGCTGGTCCAAAATAAATGATAGTGTTGAGCGCGAATATTCGAATAGCGAATTTTTTTAGCGAATATCGGCACTTCGCTAATTCGCGAATATTTCGAATATAGCGCTATAAATTCGCTATTTCGAATATTTGTTTTTTTTTTGTTTTTTTTTTAGTTATATTTTTTTCTTTCCCTCTTCCCAACAGTAGTTCTTACCTGTCCTGAGGATTCCTGGCTTCCTGGCTGCTCTAGTCAGTGCCCATTGCCGCTTCTGCCGACTTCCGTGCTCATGGAGCGTCCCCATCCATGAGAACGTCTCCATATACTAAAATGTACTGTCGGATTTGAGGAATTACGTTGAAATCGCAATGCGATTAATTTAAGTTATATTAATCGCATTGCGATTTCAACTTAGAGCTGGGTTTATAATGGGTCAGCTTGCTAGAATGAACGAAGTTAACGAATATGGAATATAGCAGCACTGCTAAGTTGAATTCGCAATGCGATTAATTTAACTTGAAGTAATCGCATTGCGATTTCAACTTAGCACTGCTATCTTACATAGGCTAGAATTAACGAATATGGAATATAGCAGTGGCACTAGCAGTGCTAAGTTGAAATCGCAATGCAATTACTTCAAGTTAAATTAATCGCATTGCGAATTCAACTTAGCAGTGCTGCTATATTCCATATTCGTTAACTTCGTTCATTCTAGCAAGCTGACCCATTATAAACCCAGCTCTAAGTTGAAATCGCAATGCGATTAATATAACTTGAATTAATCGCATTGCGATTTCAACGTAATTCCTCAAATCCGACAGTACATTTTAGTATATGGAGATGTTCCCATGGTGATGGGGACGCTCCATGAGCAAGGAACTTTATGGTTGGCTTGGTAGAATTAGCGAATAGCGAATATGACGAATGTATTCGTCATATTCCTCAAAACGAAGATAGCAGTATTCTACATCTTCGCTTTAGCAACCTATTCGTCAACCTCGCTAATTCTAGCAATCAAATAGGAAGGTTGACTATAGAGACAGCTGTGTTAAATTCGCTATGCGATTTTTATTTTTTTAATAGAATAATTATATTACTTGATATAATTATTATAATTATTCTATTTATTAAAAAAAATATATATAAATAATCGCATAGCGAATTAAACACAGTTGTCTCTATAGTCAACCTTCCTATTTGATTGCTAGAATTAGCGAAGTTGACGAATAGGTTGCTAAAACGAAGATGTAGAATACTTCGTTATCTTCGCTTTGAGGAATATGACGAATACATTCGTCATATCCGTCATCTTCGCTATAATTCTAGATATGAAACCAATAGGAAAGTAGCCTTAAGTTAAAATCGCAATACGCGATTATTTAAATCGCATATTAATCGCGAATAATGACGAATATTCGATTTCGACGAATATGAAACGAATATTCATTCGAATATTCGCGAATTTTGTCGAAATCGAATATGGCACCTGCCGCTCATCACTAATAAATGAGAGTGGCCTTCTCCGTTGGTGGTTGATATGATGCATGATTCCTTGCTGTGGGACCTGTATCCTCTGTCTGGGTGCTGGGCCGAAATAAATGAGAGTGGCCTTCTCCGTTGGTGGTTGATATGACGCCTTATTCCTTGCTGTGGGACCTCTCTCCTCTGTCTGGGTGCTGGTCCGAAATAAATGAGAGTGGCCTTCTCCGTTGGTGGTTGATATGACGCATGATTCCTTGCTGTGGGACCTGTATCCTCTGTCTGGGTGCTGGGCCGAAATAAATGAGAGTGGCCTTCTCCGGTGGTGGTTGATATGACGCATGATTCCTTGATGTGGGACCTCTCTCCTCTGTCTGGTGCTGGTCCAAAATACATGAGAGTGGCCTTCTCCGGTGGTGGTTGATATGAAGCATGATTCCTTGCTGTGGGACCTGTATCCTCTGTCTGGGTGCTGGTCCCAAATAAATGAGAGTGGCCTTCTCCAGTGGTGGATGATATGACGCATGATTTCTTGCTGTGGGACCTCTCTCCAATTGATATTGGTTAATTTTTATTTATTTTATTTTATTTTAATTCATTTCCCTATCTACATTTGTTTGCAGGGGATTTACCTACATTTTGCTGCCTTTTGCAGCCCTCTAGCCCTTTCCGGGAGTCTTTTACAGGCTTTTTAGTGCCCAAAAGTTCGGGTCCCCATTGACTTCTATGGGGTTCGGGTTCGGGATGAAGTTCGGGTTGAGTTCGGATCACGAACCCGGACATTTTCCGGAAGTTCGGCCGAACCTCTCGTACCCGAACATCCAGGTGTTCGCTCATCTCTAGTGGTGATCTTACAATTGGCACATCTGCCACATCTAAAGAAGCCTTTTACTGCCAACCAGTTGTCTTTACTCTGAACGTCCTTCTTTCTTTTAACAGTTGGGGCTACTTTCCCCGCCAAGCTTCCTGCTCTCGTATATGTGATCTTTGGGGCCTCACTTAGGAGGGGACCTATAAGTTTGTCATTTAATAGGTGGCCCCAATGTCTCCGTATTATTTTTTTCATTGTCCTATATTGGGAATTTAATGGTAGGACAATTCTCAAGGCTTCGTCTTGTTGTTGAGGGGTGCTGGCGGAAAAGAAGTCTTTCCCTTCCATTTTTTTCACCTTATCTAGTGAACTGTCTATAACCTGCACTGGATAATCCCTTAATAGTAACTGTTGTCTCAAACGCACTGCTTCATCTTCAAATTTACTATCTTCAGTACAATTCCGTTATAATCTCCGAAATTGACTGGTGGGGACATTAATAAGCCAGCGCGGTAAGTGACAACTAGAAAACCTAATGAAGCTATTTCTAGTAACTGGTTTGAAGTATGTGTTACAGCATAATTTGTCCCCTTGGACACATATGTCCAAATCCAGGAACTCTACCCTTTCTTCACTTATATTGGGGCTAAACACTAGGTTTCGGTATTAATATTTTTGAGAAACAAATCCAACGACTCGAGTGTATCTCGCCAAATGAACAAAATGTTGTCGATATACCTACGCCATGGCACCAGACTCACCCACAGCTTGGGCATGATGACCTCTATTTCACACTGTGCCAGAAACAAATTGGCATAGCTGGGGGCGAATCTGGTGCCAATGGCAGTACCAGTTCGCTGAACATAGAATTCCTGCTTAAACGAAAAGTAATTGTAAGTATCTATGTTACTCCTTCTAATTGAAAAATCAACTGCTCAATAGGCAGATTGCTGTCTCCCGACAGTTGTTCATGCAGCGCCTCCACCCCCAGAGTGTGGTTGAACACTGTATATAGAGATCCGACGTCTAGAGTACCCAAAATCCACTTGTCCTCCCATTTTATCATTTACAGACATTTTATAATGTCTGTAGTGTCTCTAATGTAAGATGGCATCCATCTTACATAAAGTTGCAGCCATTGATCTATATACTTCGATAGATTACAAGAGATGGAATCTATCCCTGACACTATCGGACGCCCAGGGGGCGACTTAATATCTTTGTGGATTTGGGGGATACAGTAGAACATCGGAATTCTTTTTTCCGTCTCCAAGATGAATCTAGCTTCCTGGGTGGGGAGAAAGCCTGCCTCTATACCTTTGTTGCAATATTTCTCCAGTGTTTTGTAATATATCTCCATTGGATGCCCGTTTAGTTTTTGATAGGTGTTTTTCTCTCCTAGTTGTAAAGCACTCCTTCAATTATGCTTCTGTATTGAGTATAACTACAGCCCCCCCCCCCCCCCCTTGTCTGCTTGCCTGATAGTTACATCATTGGTTTCCTACAATGTTTTAATTGCCTTTATTTCATCTTTACTTAAATTGGCGCTCAACTTGCGACTTTTTATTTTCCTGAGATCTCGTTCCACACTATTTTTAAACGTCTAATTTACTTTTCTACCCCTATAAAGTTAGCGAATTTGTCCAGAGAATTTATTGGGGCAAATTTCGAACCCTTACTCAGAAGTTGAGCTTGAGAATCTGTGAGTTGAAGGTCACTGATGTTAATTATTTTGGACGCCGATTGTGTTGATTTGTATAGTTTCTTTTTACTAGAGTGTCGTCCTCTACGGATCTTTCTCTGTTGTGATCTAATCTTTGTGTCCTGATTTGTGCTGGTGTGTAGTATTGTTCTAACTCCTGATATTGTCTGTGATCCTGTTTCTGCCTTTGGTGACTCCCTCTGCTTTGAGTGTACTCCATTGGACGTTCCCTTAAATTGTAATCGTGTCGATATCCCTGTTACCTGTGAGTGTGATATCTCGCGTTCTGTCATGGGAGAGTTGGGGTGCGTAGATTTCTCGTTCGTGTTTTGTGATGAGGTGGGGTGTAGTCTAAAAAATGTGGTGTAGCCAGTGTTTCAAATCTATTGGCCACCCTAACGTTACCTAAATCGGTATGTGACATCTTTGTTCTCCATATGCTACGTTTTCTAGATTTCTTTTGTATAATTTCCCTTTCCAGTAAATCCAGACGTTTACAGATTCTATCCCGCCATTTGGGGGTATTATGTGTATCTATAAAAGGAGTCAACCTCTCTTTTTAGGTTATCTATCTGTCCCCGGCATTTCCTCCATCATCTCTGTTCTTCTTTTGATAACCATTTGTATCAAAATTCCCGACTGCGTTTTTAGGAAGGCATCCCATTCCTTCCTGAATTTGTTACCCACAAAATCTGCAGCAGGTTCTTTGGTGAGTGTCAAACCCTTTGGTATGAAACCTCTTTCCAAATATTGTGTCAATGACCTTATTTCCCATTTATTGCGCAATTGACGTTGCAATATTTTCTCCAATTCCTTGAAAACATCATCCACTGATTTTTCTGACTCTACTATCATGACTCCTTCAACATTGAAGGTAAACGAGTCAATTTTCTTGTATTTATTATTCAAGTGCTCCCAAATGTCCATGTCAGACGAGAGGGGAGCTCAACTGTCAAGGGTAATAGAAAAACAGGACTGGGAACTCAGCGGCTCAACCGTTTATCATTGGGTTGTATAGCCCAGTGATTAAGATTTTTGCCTCTAATGCAAAATGTTGTGAGTTCAAATCCCAGCAGAAGCTTTTCTGAAATAAAAACTAAATTAGATTTAAATACAGGAATGGGAAACTCCGCGGTTCAACCTCTCATCGTGGATGGATAAGGTGCTCACCTTATTGGCCCACCCCTAGGCACAGAGTGAAAAATATAGATAGCAAAAGAAAGGGGCACACTCAGATGGGAGCAGATATATTTCAGAAATAAACAAAATTAAATTTATATAATATATATATATATATATATATATATAGTAATTACTAAAATATATACTGTATATATACTGTGTATATATATATATATATATATATATATATATATATATATATACACACACACTCACCTAAAGAATTATTAGGAACACCATACGAATAAGGTGTTGGACCCCCTTTTTCCTTCAGAACTACCTTAATTCTATGTGGCATTGATTTAACAAGGTGCTGATAGCATTCTTTAGAAATGTTGGCCCATATTGATAGGATAGCATCTTGCAGTTGATGGAGATTTGAGGGATGCACATCCAGGGCACAAAGCTCCCGTTCCACCACATCCCAACGATGCTCTATTGGGTTGAGATCTGGTGACTGTGGGGGCCATTTTAGTACAGTGAACTCATTGTCATGTTCAAGAAACCAATTTGAAATGATTCGAGCTTTGTGACATGGTGCATTATCCTGCTGGAAGTAGCCATCAGAGGATGGGTACATGGTGGTCATGAAGGGATGGACATGGTCAGAAACAATGCTCAGGTAGCCCGTGGCATTTAAACGATGCCCAATTGGCACTAAGGGGCCTAAAGTGTGCCCAGAAAACATCCCCCACACCATTACACCACCACCACCAGCCTGCACAGTGGTAACAAGGCATGATGGATACATGTTCTCATTCTGTTTACGGCAAATTCGGACTCTACCATTTGAATGTCTCAACAGAAATCGAGACTCATCAGACCCGGCAACATTTTTCCAGTCTTCAACAGACCAATTTTGGTGAGCTCGTGCAAATTGTAGCCTCTTTTTCCTATTTGTAGTGGAGATGAGTGGTACCCGGTGGGGTCTTCTGCTGTTGTAGCCCATCCGCCTCAAGGTGTGTGTTGTAACGAGTGGTTATTTCAGTCAACGTTGCTCTTCTATCAGCTTGAATCAGTCGACTCATTCTCCTCTGACCTCTAGCATCCACAAGGCATTTTCGCCCACAGGACTGCCGCATACTGGATGTTTTTCCTTTTTTACACCATTCTTTGTAAACCCTAGAAATGGTTGTGCGTGAAAATCCCAGTAACTGAGCAGATTGTGAAATACAAAGACCGGCACGTCTGGCACCAACAGCCATGCCACGCTCAAAATTGCTTAAATCACCTTTCTTTCCCATACTGACATTCAGTTTGGAGATCAGGAGATTGTCTTGACCAGGACCACACCCCTAAATGCATTAAAGTAACTGCCATCTGATTGGTTGACTAGATAATTGCATTAATGAGAAATAGAACAGGTGTTCCTAATAATTCTTTAGGTGAGTGTGTGTGTATATATATATATATATATATATATATATAACAAAACGATAATTAAACAAGGTGTAGTGGTATACATCCCCGTTTTCAACAAGACAATTTATATTCATGTAGAGGAGCGCTAAAACAAAATACCAAATCTTTTTATAACCACCTCAGCTTAAACACCCTTAATGACCAGGCCACTTTTTACAATTCTGCACTACACTACTTTCAGTTTATTGCTCCGTCATACAACTTACCACCCATATGAATTTTACCTCCTTTTCTTCTCACTAATAGAGCTTTTATTTGGTGGTATTTCATTCTTGCTGACATTTTAACTTTTTTTGATATTTTGCTTTTTTTGACGAAATTTTTGCAAAAAAATGACATTTTTTACTTTCTGTTGGAAAATTTGTCAAATAAAACTACATTTCTCTATAATTTTTTCTCTAAATGTATTGTTCTACATGTCTTTGATAAAAAAAAAATGCAATAAGTGTATATTTATTGGTTTGGGTAAAAGTTATAGCTTTTACAAACTATGGTGCAAAAAAGTGAATTTCCGTACTTTGACTTTCTGAGCACCTGTCCTGTTTCCTGACGTACTACAATGCCCAGACAGTAGAAACACCCCATAAATGACCCCATTTCGGAAAGTAGACACCCTATGGTATTCACTGAGGGGCATAGTGAGTTCATGGAAGTTTTTATTTTTTGTCATAAGTTAGCGGAAATGGATTTTAGGGGCCCCTAAAATGCCGGGACAGTAAAAATACCACACAAGTGTCTCCATTCCGGAAAGTAGACACCCTAAGGTATTCGCTGATGGGCATAGTGAGTTCATGGAAGTTTTTATTTTTTGTCACAAGTTAGCGGAAATTGAATTTTTTTTTTTTTTCTTACAAAGTCTCATATTCCACTAACTTGTGACAAAAAATAAAATTTTACATGAACTCACCATACCCCTCACGAAATACCTTGGGGTGTCTACTTTCTAAAATGGGGTCACTTGTGGGGTATTTTTACTACCCTGGCATTTTAGGGGCCCCTAAACGTGAGAAGTGGTATTTTTCACACCCAGCATGGGTATATGTAAAAATACACCCCAAAACACATTTTTCTACTTCTCCCGAGTACGGCGAAACCACATGTGTGCCACTTTTTTGCAGCCAAGATGCGCAAAGGGGCCCTAATTCCAATGAGTACCTTTTAGGATGACATTTTTACGCATTTTTCTTCTCACGCTTTAGTGCCCCTAAAATGCCAGGGCAGTAAAAATACCCCAAATGTGATCCCATTTTAGAAAGAAGACACCCCAAGGTATTCTGTGAGGGGCATGGCGAGTTCATAGAAGTTTTTTTTTTTTTGGCACAAGTTAGCGGAATTTGATTCTTTTTGTTTTTTCTCACAAAGTCTCCCTTTCCGCTAACTTGTGACAAAAAGTTCAATCTTTCATGAGGAGAAATCTCGTCTTGCAGCGCCGCATACACCGACTTCACGTGTCCTCTGACAGCAGCGCAATGCTTCTCTCAGAATGCACATCAGTGCTGCAGCGTTTTCGTCGTTTGGTCCGTTGGTCTACCTGGAAAATAAAGGGTGGTTAGGGGAAAAAAAAGAAAAAGAAGAAAAAACAGACAGCAGGCTCATAAACTTGAACATTACAAACTTTATAAAACCTGAACATAAAACTTTTTTTTATCAAACCTGAACATCAAAACTTTTAAAACCTGAACTAACTCAAGATTTTTTTTTTTTCTTGCTACTAGAGATGAGCGAACATTTAAAAAAAGTCCGTTGTTCGGGGTTCGGGTGGTGGTTAATTGCGCATCCCGTTATGGATTCCACAATAGCGCATATGGAATCCATAAGGGGCGGCTGCCACCAACCCGAACTGTAGAACAGCTGAAGGACCTGGCGTGACGTCACTGTCATGTGATCAGTGCAGGGGGCGTGGCTCAGCACGGGATTTGATCTCATCTCTACTTGCTACCTGTTTAATTTAATTTTTTTTTTAACCATTTCACTCTATTTTCCTAGCAGAAACCTCTCCTTTCCAATGGGACAATGTGTAAAGTGTAAATCACACAGAGATGGTGCGAAGTACATTATGCACTTTATCCCAAGTGAAAGGAGAGGTTTCTACTGTTTCACATTTCTGCTGTAGCACACCAGTCTCAAAACCTAGTATCCTGAGAGACCCTAGAGACCCTAGAGCCTGAGTGGATAAACTACCTGTGTTGTGCAGTCCCTATGTCCCTAAGTGTACCTGAGTGTGGTACTTCCGGAAACACTCCCCTAGGCATAGGGCAGGGTGGTCAGGACAGTCAGGACAGAAATAGCGGGTGTCACGCCTTATTCCACTCCTGCTACAGACACGACATCTTTTTCGGGGTGGCGGTTGGTTTGAGGTACCAGCAACGACATGGTGGTTGGAGCCACGGAACCTCCTGGATACAGGAGGTTCTCGATGATCTCTTCCTGAAATTTGAGGAAGGATCCTGTTCTCCCAGCCTTACTGTAGAGAACAAAACTATTATATATAGCCAATTGAATTTAATATACAGACACCTTCTTATGCCAGCGTCTGGTCCTGCGGGAAAGCAAATACGGGGCCAACATCTGGTCATTGAAGTCCACCCCTCCCATGAGCAAATTATAGTCGTGGACTGAGAGGGGCTTTTCAATGACACTGATTGCCCGTTCAATTTGGACTGTCGTGTCTGCGTGAATGGAGGAGAGCATGTAAACGTCACGCTTGTCTCTCCATTTCACCGCAACCAGTTCTTCGTTACACAAGGCAGCCCTCTCCCCCCTTGCTAGACGGGTGGTAAGGAGCCGTTGGGGGAAGCCCCGGCGACTAGGTCGCGCGGTGCCACAGCAGCCAATCTGTTTTAGGAACAAATGCCTGAAGAGGGGCACACTTGTGTAAAAATTGTCCACATAAAGATGGTACCCATTGCCGAATAAGGGTGACACCAAGTCCCAAACTATCTTCCCACTGCTCCCCAGGTAGTCAGGGCAACCGACCGGCTCCAGGGTCTGATCTTTTCCCTCATAGATCCGAAATTTGTGCGTATAGCCTGTGGCCCTTTCACAGAGCTTATACAATTTGACCCCATACCGGGCGCGCTTGCTTGGGATGTACGGTTTGAAGCCAAGGCGCCCGGTGAAATGTACTAGGGACTCGTCTACGCAGATGTTTTGTGCGGGGGTATACAAATCTGCAAATTTCTGGTTGAAGTGGTCTTTGAGGGGCCGAATTTTGTGGAGCCGGTCAAAAGCTGGGTGGCCTCTGTGACGGGAGGTGGTGTTGTCGCTAAAGTGCAGGAAATGCAGGATGGTCTCAAATCATGTCCTGGACATGGCAGCAGAGTAAATGGGCATGTGATGAATTGGGTTCGTGGACCAATATGACCGCAATTCATTCTTTTTAGTTAGGCCCATGTTGAGGAGAAGGACCAGAAAAGTTTTAAATTCGGAAACTTGGACTGGTTTCCACCGGAAAGACTGGGCATAAGAGCTTCCCGGGTTGGCGTTTATAAATTGAGTGGCATACCGATTTGTTTCTGCCACGACTAAGTCATAGAGCTCCGCAGTGAAGAACAGCTCAAAAAACCCCAGTTCCGATCCGATCTGAGCTGTCTCCACCCGAACTCCTGACTGGGCAGTGAAAGGGGGAACTAATGGTGCGGCTGAAGTTGGGGGCTGCCAATCGGAGTTTGCCAGCACCTCAGGGACTCTAAGAGCTCTACGGGCCTGTCTGTGTGGTGGCTGCGACGGGGGAATTACTGCACGTGCCACCGTACCAGCTTCAACTGCCCTTCTGGTGCTCGCCACTTCACCATGTTGTACGGCAGTGCTGGTAGAAGGTCCAGGATGGGCTGCGCTGCTGGTGTCTGCCTCACCACGTAATCCGGCAGTGCCAGCCCCACTCTGCTGCCCTTGAAACTGATCCTGCTCTACCTGTGGTCTAGCAACATGGGACCGGGTACTCCTGGTGCTATCAGGGACCTCAACCTCCTCGTCCGAACTTCGGGTCAGACTGCCACTGCTTTCTACAGGTTCGTATTATGACCCGCTAGATTCGTTAGATGAGGGTTCCCATTCCTCATCCAACTGGGTCAGAATCCTATAGGCCTCTTCAGGAGAATACCCATTTGACATTTGGGTGACTAAATTTAGGGGGTATTCCCTGAGACTACCCAAGAAAAAGAAAAAGCCTGTCTTACAAATGGGAGGCTAGCGAAGTACAGGAAGCCGCTGCGATTGATAAAAAAGATCAAAACTGATTTTTTTTATCGCCGCAGCGCTTGTGAAGTGATTGTGTGGTGATAAAAAAAAATGAAAAAATTTTGTCGCTGCGGCGGGGTCAGCGTGGGTGAACGCACGTGTGAGCGGCCGATGCGTTTTGGGTGGGGGGCGAGCTAAAGTGACAGTAATACTATTATAGATCTGACTGTGATCAGTTCTGATCACTTACAGATACTATCAAAGTACAAATGCTGATTAGCGCTACGCTAATCAGCGAATCGGTGACTGCGGTGCGGTGGGCTGTGCGCTAACGGAAGCTAACTACCTACCAAAGGGACCTAAACTAACCTAAACCTAGCAGTCAATACTAGTGAAAAAAAAAAGTGACAGTTTACACTGATCACTTTTTTCCCTTTCACTAGTGATTGACAGGTGATTGAAAGGGGTGATCAAGGGGTTAATTGGGGTGATGGGGGGTGATTAGGGCCTGAAGTGTGGTGCTTGGTGTACTTACAGTAGAGGTGTGCTCTCTCCTGGGTCCAACCGACGAAAAGGACCCAGGAGAGGGCAAAAAATAAATATAATGTGCTAGATGGCTTGCGATTCGTTTTTTTTTTAAATTATCAGCCTGCCAGCAATGATCATTGGCTGGCAGGCTGATGACCTATACTTGAACTTGTTCTTTAACTTTTCACCGCTGCGCAGTGCGCACGCGCGGCGGCATCAGCGCGAAATCTCGCAATCTCGCACAATAGCGTTAAAGGTGGGTCCCGCAAACTAAAGCCACCAGCTCTAAAAGGCTACACACATATGGTCATAATGCTGACCAATGTGGGACTAGATGAAGCAGGATATTCTAGCACAAAGAAGCTGTAATGCTAGGAATAAAGGCGGCCATCACAGCGCAAATTTGTTGCACATTAGCATGCTGCCCCTCAGTTTAGAGGTGGACAGCTCAGGGTAGGTTCCAGCTGATACGACATGCCTCACACCAGAGGATCCGGCCATAAGTAAGTTACCCTACTTCTGTCCTAGGTTCCAGCTTCAAGGCATACCTCACACTAGAGGTTAATGGCTCAGGCAGGTTACCGCTTTTGTGTATCACCCTGCCGTAGTGTATAAACGACACACGGTGTGAGTGTACATATTAACGCCAGGTATCTGTTTTGGAGGCAATTGGCGTCAGAAGGCTGAAGATGCACTCTTCTCCTGATGAAGTGCACTTAAATGTTTAACGCTACTGTGGTATTCATCTCTCTCTCAATGGTGTTATATTGTAACTTTAGTAGATGGGGTCCCTCGAATAGGTGATACTTAACTTCTCCATCCAGGTGTTAGCTGGTGATTGGGTACATACCCCTGTTTTTACCCGAGTACTACATTAATAAAGATTTGTTATTTTGTTTTAGCGCTCCTCTACATGAATATAAATTGTCTTATATATATATATATATATATATATATATATATATATATATATATATATATATGTATATATATATATATATATATATATATATATATATACACGAAAATACTGAAATACAGACTAAATGAGATTTAAATACACTGGGTGTCCCCAAGCACTGACTCCATATATGGACATAACTATATATGGAGTCAGAGCAGGGACTCCTAAGCCCCGGACTCATACTGGGGGATTCCCCCACTGTACAGCGATCTTCTGTATAGACATAGAGGCCAAATTAGATTTAAATACACTGACTCGAGCATCACGCTCGAGCACACGCGGTGTTCGGCGACGTGCCGAGCATTGTGATGCTCGAGCCGAACTGGTGTTCGGCCGAGCATGCTCACTTAACACTAATGCCTGTCTTAAACAGCACTTGCAGCCCAATAACAAGAACGGTTTGCTGGAATTACAGAGCTGTATAATAGCAATTTGGATCCCCAGTCAGTGCAGCAAGGTGTAATCGGGTTGTTCCTTTTACCCAGGCTGTAACCTCCCCTACTGAACCCTGTTCAGCATAAATTCTGTGGAATGATTCCTCCCTATCCTTTCCCTACACCTTTAAAAATATTTCCCTGCACTTGTAAATCATTTTTTTAGCACAATTAAGTTTTTTCTAGCACTGTCCCTAGCGCCTGCTGACGTCTCTCCCTGCACTAAGTACACTGGTAAATGGCAGAATCTAAGATGACTGACGCTATTTATAGGGCTGTGACATCACAGAGCTGGCTGGCTGCTGATTGGCTGCATGCATGGCATTATGGGTGATCCCGCCTTCCCAGAGTTCTTTGCTTTATGTCCTTACACGTGCAGCAGCCATTTTAGGAAAAAATGCAATTCGTTACCCCGAAGCGTAAGGAAATTCGGCTTCGGTGTGAATCGAATTTTTCCTGAAATTCGCATCCAATTCCACTTTGTCAGCTTCGATTCGCTCATCTCTAATCTCGACATCCCTAGTCACCAGTATTAAAATCCCGGAAAACCCCTTTTAAGAAGAGAAATCTGAGTTGTCACTATGTATGCCTGATCGTCCCATTCACAGTTAACCACAGAGTAATAGTTGTATACGGAATTAATTAACTATTAGTAGAAACATACCAATTTGTAACAAAGTGAATACTCTAGATATCAAATAACATTACACTGCAGCAGAGTAAACAAATAGTGACAAATGATTACTGGGCTTGAACTATGACCACTTAAATAGATATTTCCAAAAAAGGTATGGCATATTCACATGATTCTCTAGGAACCACACCTGTTTTAAGAATAAGGATTCCCCAACCTTAACCCACATGGTAAGGCAGTTGCTGGGAGAAGCATTCCCTTGAAGAAAGAGAAGTGGGTACACATGTGTGTGTTTCTCTCCAGTCACCTCCTTGGAGTTTGCTTAGTGTAGGATTGTTTTTTTTATCGCCCCCATTTCAATGGGTCCGTCTGACCGTGAAAACAGCGAAAAATAGGACATATCCTATTTTTGGATGGACACTATTCACTGGCCATTAAAAGAACGGCTATGTGAATAGCCCCATAGACTTTCATTGGTGCTAAAAATGGCCGTGTGACGACTGTTACTTAGACGGCCGTCACACGGTCATTATTCACTGTCGTGTGCATGAGGCCTAAGGTCCCAGAAGTAAGATCAGCATCTCCAAAACACTGTTGGCATTTTCAATGGATATGCCATAAATTATATGACTAACCCTTTAATCCACATCAGAAAATGTCTTATACCCAACAATCAATTTTACGCTTTCTCTCATTAGTTAAAGAAACAACAGCCTTAGTTTTTACTTTATTTATATGCATATATATGTATACATTTATATATGGGTAAAAATAACATATCACTTCACCCATTTTAGGGACTGGCATACCGGGTAAGTGCCCAGGACCCTCATAGTCCAAAAAGCTCCCAAAAAGGGTAAATCAGGAACAATCAAACATAACCAGTATCAGCTCAGTAGCACTGAGCACTAGTAATAGTTCAACAATATACTGTATAGCAGCATTAGAAGGGATGTATGCAATTTGTTTTCTTGGCACTATATGGCAATATGGCTGCATTTTGTGGCCTGAAGTTATGAGAAAACTCTCTCTAAAATAGCAAGAGAATGTCACACGTTACTTGCACAATTTGTGGCTTGCAGACAAATGTGTCATAAAAATATGAAAAAATTTATTAAAACTAGTGTAAAGGAAAACTGGCTTAGCTGCCCATAGCAATCAGTCAGATTCCCCTTTTGACTTTTCAAAGTAGCACTGAAAAATGAAAGGTGGAATCAGGCAGTTTTGATAAATTTCCCCCTTGGTGCCACAATGTAGAACATATGCTGCAACACAAAAAACAGACCACAAAGACATTATAAATCAAAGATCTTGAGCACATGTACAATTAAACATAGCCAATGCTTCATTTTTTGACCAGAGTTTGTCTTTTATTTGTTAAATCAATGGCTTTCCACCGACCTTGATGCCCGCTGCACAACACTGATAGTAAAAAGGTTTAGTAAGTACACTGAGTAAACATTCACAATGCAGGAAGAAAAGATAAGTGAACCTCTGTGTTAAAGGAGTCCTCCAGGAATGATTTCAAATGGTCTCCAGCAATCTATCCTAGAATGTGAACAGGACTGTTTGCCACATCTTGCAGAGCTTTCTAGTTGGGGGTGATGGGACAGGGCTTTACTAGACACTACACTGCCCTACAATAGTTGGTAATAATGCAATCCTGCCTATTATATGTCATCATGGCTGAGCAGCCGGACAGAAACAAGCACCAATATGTTGTACATGCAAGTGCCAGAGCATAGTGTGTAGTAAGGCCTCGCTCCCTCACCCTCCTAAATAGTCCTGCAAATGGTGGTAACCAGTCCTGCTCACATTTTAGGACAGATTGTTGGTAGCCATTTAAAAGACAATTCCCAGAGAACCCCTTTAATGACTTTTTCAAGAGCTAATTGACAAAAAGTGTGTGAGATTGCAACTGTGCTTTGCTCATTAGTCTACAGGTTATCTACAGGATATAAATGTCAAGGGTTCACATTTTTTCCCTGCAGTGTGAATGTCAGTGTGTGCAATAAAATATATGAACCATGCAATTGTTTGAGTGTTTTTAGTTTAGTTAAATTGTTTTCGTCTATAATTGTCAAATAGATAACCATAAGATCACATGTTATTGGTAATCAATGCATAAATCCAGGTAATTCCAAATGGTTCACTAACTTTGTCTTGCAACTGTACCATTATCATCTATCCACAATCCCAAAGCATTTCAATGGAATTGCAGTATATGTACCAGCACTCAGTTTAATCTCCTACTCACTATGGTTGTGCAGCAGGGATCCACTTTTTTAGTGACAGGTTGGTGTTGCACCAGTGGGGTCTTTAGCATCCATACATTTATCACTTATCCTGTGGCTCAGAAATGTGTGCATCCGGATTACAGATCTATTCCCGGTTGAATTGCTCTATCATTTATTGCTAGTGAATGTGGGTTTTGGCTGATGCTATTTTCACTAGTTTAAGGGACTGCTGCTACAGATACCAGTAAATGGTGTCTAATCATCTGAATTACCAATACAAATACATGAAGTATCTGAACCTGTTAGTCTATTCAGCCATACCTTAATCCATCGTTTGAAACCTGAGATTACTGAATATAAATTAAATGTTGCTGATTTAGTAACTAGCAAACTCAGAGAGGGTATTGCTTCCTTTGATTATATAGGGCCCATAGCTGTCACTAGCAGATCAGTTACAGTAATTATTATATCAAACCTAAGGTCATGTATTACATAAAAGAGCATTATTGTCCCGATTGTCTGAAATTAATTCTTTGCGCAGCAGACTCAGAATAGAGAAGTGTTTGTAAATGCCGAGCATTTAATTGTTCAATCAATGTTTATTACAATGATAATATTTAATCAGGAGCTTTTAAGAACTCAACATGCTCTTTCCAGGAAACTTATTGACCGCTTTTTTATGTTTAAAGAAATGATAATAAGGCACCAATAAATAAAATAATGGTTTCTGATAAACCATGGCTCTTCTAGTAAAATGTGTTGAGACTACGATGTAACTGAACAATACAATTAACTGTCTACAGCCTGGGAAAGTTGTGCAAAACTTGTCTACAGCCTGGGAAAGTTGTGCAAAACTTGCCCTTTGCGGTAAAAAGTATCCTTACTTAACCCCTTAAGGACGAAGGGCGTACATGTACGCCCTTCGTCCGCACTCTAAAGATGGCGCCCGCTCCCGCACGGAGCGGGCGCATGAGCTGCGGGTAAACGCTTGATTCATCAAGCTGACACCCGCAGCTCATGTCCGCGACCGGCAGCGATGCCGATCGCGGACATTTAACCCCTCAGATGCCGTGGTCAATCCTGACCACGGCATCTGATCGCGCAAAACCGAAAGTTTCACTTTGGTTTGTCCGGCTCCCTGATGGCCACAAGGGGAGCCGGAGCATGCATGTAGTACCCTAGGTTTCTGTGAATGAAACCTAGGTTACTACACAGTATTCCTATGGAGCCTATGACTGTAATAGGCTCCATAGGAAATATGCGATTTTTTCATATATTCCAATGCTATTGCATTGGAATATATGAGAATAGCAATCTGATGATTGCATCTTATAGTTCCCTATAGGAACTATAAGAAAGTGGTAAAAAAAAAAAAAAGTTTAAAAAATAAAAATTAAATAAAAAATATAAAAATTCAAATCACCCCCTTTCCCCAAAATGAAAATAAAATAAATAAAAAAATTACACATAATGGTGTCGCAATGTGCGAAAACGCCCATACTATAATAATATTAAAAATATTCACCATACGGTAAACATAAAAACGGAAAGAAAGCGTCCAAATGGCTAATTCGCCATTTTTGGACGCTTCATTTCCTAAAAGAAAATGAATAAAAAGTGATCAAAACATCATACGCACCCCATAATGGTATCAATTAAAAGTTCAGATTGCCCCGCAAAAATGAGCCCCTACACTGCTCCGTACGCATAATTACAAAAAGTTATAGGGGTCAAAACATGGCGACAAAAAATAAAATAAAAAAATTCCCACTTTTAATTTTTTTCACTATCAAAACGCAAGAAAAACTATACATATTAGGTATTGCCGGATTCGTACTGACCTGAAGAATAAAATTAATCAGTCAGTTTTATCGCAAATCGAACGTTGTAATTTAAAAACCCGTAAAACTGTGGTGAAATTGCTTTTTTTTTGCAATTTCACCCCATTTGGAATTTTTTTCCCGTTTCCCACTACATCACATGCAAAAATAAATGGCAGCGTTAAAAAGTACAACTTGTCCCGCAAAAAATAAGCCATCATATGGCTATGTGAGCGGAAATATAAAAATGTTATGGCTTTTGGAAGGCAGGGAGCGCAAAACAAAAACGCAAAAATCCCAAAACCCCCGGTCCTTAAAGAGGACCTTTCACTGGTCCACAGTTTATGAGTTAAAGCTATTTACATGGAGAGCGGCACCCAGGGATGTCCCTGCACTTACTTGTATCCCTGGGTGCCGCTCCGTTCGTCCTCTGTAGCCCCCGGTACCGGCGCTCCTGCTGCTCTAATTTTGCCTGGGGCGGAGACTTCTTCTTCTGCCCTGGCGTCTCCTTCTCCCAGGGCTGGAGCGCTGGCCAATTGCAGCGCTCAGCTCATATCCTGAATATGAGCTGAGCGTTGCGATTGGCCAGTGCTCCAGCCCTGGGAGAAGGAGACGCCCAGGGCAGAAGAAGAAGTCTCCGCCCCAGGCAAAATTAGAGCAGCAGAAGCACCGGTACCAGGGGCTACAGAGGACGAACGGAGCGGCACCCAGGGATACATGTAAGTGCAGGGACATCCCTGGGTGCCGCTCTCAATGTACATAGCTTTAACTCATAAACTGTGGACCAGTGAAAGGTCCTCTTTAAGGGGTTAAAGGGGTTGTCTCACTTCATCAAATGACTTTAATCATGTAGAGAAAGTTAATACAAGACACTAACTAATGTATTGCTATTCTCTCCTTTGCTGACTTGATTCATTTTTCCATCACAATTTATAATGCTCATATCCAGGGATTACGACCACCCTGCAATCCCCCAGCGGTGGCCATGCTTTCATAGTACAATGGTGCCAGCCTCTCTGGTGGTGGAGACCGTGAGAGCGTGCATGGGTGTGCAAGTGCAGCAGTTTTTTTCCCAGTCAACTTACAGTGAGATGCGAAAGTTTGGGCAACCTTGTTAATCGTCATGATTTTCCTGTATAAATCGTTGGTTGTTACGATAAAAAATGTCACTTAAATATATCATATAGGAGACATACACAGTGATATTTGAGAAGTGAAATGAAGTTTATTGGATTTTTAGAAAGTGTGATATAATTGTTTGAACTAAATTAGGCAGGTGCATAAATTTGGGCACCACAAAAAAATAATGAAATCAATATTTAGTAGATCCTCCTTTTGCAGAAATTACAGCCTCTAAAGGCTTCCTGTAGTTTCCAATGAGAGTCTGGATTATGGTTGAAGGTATTTTGGACCATTCCTCTTTACAAAACATCTTTAGTTCATTCAGGTTTGATGGCTTCCGAGCATGGACAGCTCTCTTTAAGTCACACCACAGATTTTCAAATATATTCAGGTCTGGGGACTGAGATGGCCATTCCAGAACGTTGTACTTGTTCCTCTGCATAAATGCCTTAGTGGATTTTGAGCAGTGTTTAGGGTCGTTGTCTTGTTGAAAGATCCAGCCCCGGCGCAGCTTCAGCTTTGTCACTGATTCCTGGACATTGGTCTCCAGAATCTGCTGATACTGAGTGGAATCCATGCGTCCCTCAACTTTGACAACATGCCCAGTCCCTGCACTGGCCACACAGCCCCACAGCCCCACAGCATGATGGAACCACCACCATACTTTACTGTAGGTAGCAGGTGTTTTTCTTGGAATGCTGTGTTCTTTTTCCTCCATGCATAATGCCCCTCGTTATGCCCAAATACCTAAATTTTAGTTTCATCAGTCCACAGCACCTTATTCCAAAATGAAGCTGGCTTGTCCAAATGTGCTTTAGCCCACCTCAAGCGGCACTTTTTGTGCTGTGGGGGGAGAAAAGGCTTCCTTTGCATCAGTCTCGCATACAGCATTGCCTCGTGTAAAGTGCGCCAAATGGTTGACCGATGCACAGTGACTCTATCTGCAGCAAAATGATGTTGTAGGTCTTTGGTGCTGGTCTGTGGGTTGACTCTGACTGTTCTCACCATTCGTCGCTTCTGTCTATCCGAGATTTTTCTTGGTCTGCCACTTCGAGCCTTAACTTGAACTGAGCCTGTGCTCTTCCATTTCCTCAATATGTTCCTAACTGTGGAAAAAGACAGCTGAAATCTCTGAGACAGCTTTCTGTATCATTCCCCTAAACCATAATGGTGAACAATCTTTGTCTTCAGGTCATTTGAGAGTTGTTTTGAGACCCCCATGTTGCTACTCTTCAGAGAAAATTAAAAGAGGAGGGAAACTTACAATTGACCCCCTTAAATACTCTTTCTCATAATTGGATTCACCTGTGTATGTAGGTCAGGGGTCACTGAGCTTACCAAGACAATTTGAGTTCCAATAATTAGTTCCAAAGGTTTTGGAATCAATAAAATGACAACAGTGCCCAAATGTATGCACCTGCCTAATTTTGTTTAAACAATTATATCACACTTTCTGTAAATCCAATAAACTTCATTTTACTTCTCAAATATCACTGTGTGTGTCTCCTATATGATATATTTAACTGACATTTTATATCGTAACAACCAACGATTTATACAGGAAAATCATGACGAAAAACAAGGTTGCCCAAACTTTCACATCCCACTGTATATCTGCGTTGATACAAGCATGGTATAATGCAATAAAAAATTGAATTAAGTCAGCAAAGGAGGCAATGTGAATAGTAAGAATTAGAGACGAGCGAATCGAAGTTGACGAACTGGAATTTGATCCGAATTTCAGGAAAAAATCGATTAGCACCGAATCCGAATTTCCTCACGCTTCGTGGTAACGAATCACATTTTTTCCTAAAAATGGCTGCTGCCCGTGTGAGGACATGGAGCAAGGAACTCTTGGAAGGCGGGATCACCCATAATGCCATCCATGCAGCCAATCAGCAACCAGCCAGCCCTGTGATGTCACAGCCCTATAAATAGTGTCAGCCATCTTGGATTCTGCCATTTTCCAGTATACTTAGTGCAGGGAGAGACATCAGCAGGCGCTAGGCACAGTGTTAGAAAAAACTCAATTGTGCTAAAAAAAAATGATTTACAAGTTCAGGGAAAGATTATTCAAGGTGCAGGGATAGGATAGGGAGAAATCATTCCACAGCATTTATGTTGAACAGGGTTCAGTAGGGGAGGTTACAGCCTGGGTAATAGGAACAACCCTATTACACCTTGCTACACTGACTGGGAACCCAAATTGCCATTATACAGCTCCGTAAATCCAGCAAACCGTTCTTGTTTATTGGGGTGCAAGTGCTGTTTGATACAGCCATTAATAGTGTTTATGACTAGGAAATATTTATATGTCTTATTTGCCCTTGTGCATGCAGTTATGCATGTTCTAAAGCATTTTTTGGCTTGTATTAGTGGCAAAAAAATATATATTTGCTGTTCTGCGGTGCAGTTATATGTTCTAAAGCCCTTTTTGTTGTATATTAGTGGCAAAAGTTTAATATATTTGCCATTCTGCGGTGCAGTTATATGTTCTAAAACCCTTTAGTCGTGTAGTAGTGGCAAAGGTAAAACATACTTCCTGTTCAGCAGTGCAGTTATATAATCTAAAGCCTTCTGTAGAGTGTATAAGTAGAAAAAATAAAAATATATTTGCCGTTCAGTGGTGCAGTTATATGTTCGCTAGTGTGGCCGGGAGTCAGCAGGGCGGCAGCAGTGGGAGGTCGGCAGCCAAACATGCCGGGATCAGGGGCGTAGCTAGAACTGACTGGGCCCCACAGCAAAATTTTATATGCCCCCCCTTTCATGACTATCCTGACATCCTATATGTGCATCCGTATGATGCTTACGTTGGAAAATGTGAAACAAAAGCACAGCACACTACGCTTTTGTATCCTGCAAAGTCTGTTAAAAAGTATACATTAACATATCTTTTTTTTTTTTTTTTACAGCGGTGCTCTATGGTGACAGATGCCACTATATAGTGTCAGTCTGAGTCACCTGTTAACATATACATTTTATGTATACATTACCAGGGGTCAGCAACCTTCGGCACTCCAGCTGTTGTGAAACTACAATTCCCAGCATGTTCCATTTATTTCTATGGGAGTTATGAGAAGAGCAGAGCAATAATGCATGCTGGGTGTTGTAGTTTCACAACAGCTGGAGTGCCATAGGTTGCCTACTCCTGCATTAGACAAATGGCAAATTGTGATGTGAAACCGGCCTTAGTGTGCCATGACAGTGCCAAGTGCCAAACACCAGAGGCAGAGAAGGGAGGCTGCAAAGTATTGCATGCTATAATACAGAAGGCTGGCAGAGCGCACAGCCTGGTCCTGGTGATCTGTGGTGTGGACTGTAATCTACAGTAAATACTATAAAGATATTAGCCCTACCCGCAAATAATAATAGATTTAGTGACTATATAATCACCAACATATAGAGACTAAATAGTACCGCCATATTGGATAATATATCATACCATGACTGGATAACAAAGCAATATAATGTTATAGCTCCATATCATGACTGGATAACACCACCAAACAGTGACTGGATAACACTGCCATACAGTGATTGGATAACACCGCCATACAGTGACTGGATAACACTGCCATACAGTGACTGGATAACACTGCCATACAGTGACTGGATAACACTGCCATACAGTGATTGGATAACACCGCCATACAGTGACTGGATAACACCGCCATACAGTGACTGGATAACACCTCCATACAGTGACTGGATAACACCGCCATACAGTGACTGGATAACACAGCCATACAGTGACTGGATAACACCGCCATACAGTGACTGGTTAACAAAGCCATACAGTGGCTGGATAACACCGCCATACAGTGACTGGATAACACCGCCATACAGTGACTGGATAACACCGCCATACAGTGAATGGATAACACCGCCATACAGTGACTGGATAACACTGCTATACAGTGACTGGATAACACCGCCATACAGTGACTGGATAACACTGCCATACAGTGACTGGATAACACCGCCATACAGTGACTGGATAACACCGCCATACAGTGACTGGATAACACCGCCATACAGTGACTGGATAACACTGCCATACAGTGACTGGATAACACCGCCATACAGTGACTGGATAGCCGGGTATAAGGGGACACAGTACATTATATGACCAGGGGCACAGTATGGAATATAAGAGGGCACAGTACATGGTATGATTAGGGGCACTGTACAGGTTAAGGTAAGGGGGCACAATGTAGGGTATAAGGGCATAGTACAGGTTAGTAGGTACAGTATAGTGTATAAAAGGGCATAGTACAGGTTAGGAGGCACAGTAAAGGGGGTATCCCCTTATGCTCCGGTAATGTGCCTCCTACAGGGTATTATAATGGGACATAGTGCAGGGTATAGGGCACGGTACAGGGCAGGGGGCACAGTACAGGGCAAGGGGCTCAATACAGCATAGGGGGTACAGTATAGGACAGGGGGCACAATACAGCATAGGGGGTACAGTACAGGGCAAGGGGGGATACACAGTGCAGCATAGGGGGTACAATGCAGCATGGGGGCACAGTACAAGGTAGAGGGTACAGTACAAG